>CM066034.1:876815542-877415542 GCA_033557465.1 Ichthyophis bannanicus | reverse complement strand
AGTCTCTCGAGTTCATAGGGGCCCAGTTAGACACCATCACTGCAAGGGCCTACCTGCCTCAGGTCAGGGCCCAACGCCTGCTGAGTTTGGCCTCCCAAGCTCAGTCCAGCAGTCATTTGACAGCCCGGGAAATGCTGCGACTTCTGGGCCACATGGCCTCCACGGTACATGTGGTGCCCTACGCTCGTCTGCATATGAGAGCAGCTCAATGGACCTTGGCCACCCAGTGGACTCAAGCATCTGGAGCGCTCTCCGACCAAATACTCACCTCAAGCCGTCTATTTTGGTCCCTCCAATGGTGGACATCCACCAAGAATCTGTTGTTGGGGGCCCCCTTCCAACCTTTGTTGCCCCAAGCAACCCTCACAACAGATGCCTCCCAGACAGGGTGGGGAGCTCATCTTCAGAACCTCTCCACTCAGGGCACTTGGTCTCCACAGGAGGCCACCCTTCATATCAACCTCCTGGAACTGCGAGCAATTTACTTTGCCCTCAAGGTCTTCTATACCCTCCTTGTCAACCTGACTGTCCTAGTTCAGACAGACAATCAGGTAGCCATGTTCTATATAAACAAACAAGGAGGGACAGGCTCTCTGTCGCTTTGCAACGAAGCTCTCAGATTATGGGCCTTCGCCAGAGAGCATCAAATTCACCTTCTTGCAGTGTATCTTCCAGGAGTTCAAAACTCTCGTGCAGACAGACTCAGTCGAGTTCTGCTTCCACACGAATGGTCCCTACATATGGACCAGATACGCAGAATCTTTCAGGAATGGGGGACCCCGGACATAGACCTCTTTGCAAGTCCGTGGAATGCCAAACTTCCCCGGTTCTGTTCCAGAACTCAGTGTCAGGGAGCTCAGGCCCACGATGCCTTCCTCTTGCATTGGGGTCAGGAATTCCTCTATGCCTTTCCACCCATTCCTCTAATATCCAAGACTCTGTTCAAGCTCCAGAGGGATCACGGGACTATGATCCTCATAGCTCCCCGCTGGCCACGCCAGGTGTGGTTCCCTCTACTTCTGCATCTCTCCCAGGGATCCTCCCTGGACCTGGGAGCTGCGCCAGACCTTCTGTCTCAGGAGGAGGGGACTTTGTGGCACCCAAACCCCAAATCCCTACATCTCAGAGCTTGGTTACTGAAGGCCTAAGTCTTCAAGACTTTAATCTTTCTCAACCTGTGACAGATATCCTTCATGCCTCTAGGAAACCTTCCACGAGGCGTTCTTATGCTTTCAAATGGAAACGTTTTTCCATTTGGTGTGCTCAGCAGGGTCTTGACCCTCTAGCACTTCCTTTGAATTCCCTCTTGGACTATCTCCTGCATCTTTCAAATGCAGGCCTTAAGACGAATTCAGTAAGGGTCCATTTGAGTGCTATTGCAGCATCCTTAAAACCTATAAATGGACAACCTGTCTCCTCTCATCCTCTTGTTGCACGTTTCATGAGAGGCCTGACTCTAACTAAACCTCCCATCCGACCTCCTCCGGTAGCATGGGATTTGAACCTAGTTCTAGGTCAGCTTATGAAGCCACCTTTTGAGCCTTTGGACTCTACCTCCTTCAAATTTCTTTCCTGGAAGGTTGTTTTCCTTATTGCAGTCACTTCGGCTCGCCGCATCAGTGAACTGCAGGCTTTAGTGGCTCATCCACCTTATACTAGGTTTCATCATGATAAGGTGGTCCTTAGGATGAATCCCCACTTTATGCCCAAAGTGGTCTCGCCTTTTCATCTTAATCAAGAGGTATATCTACCTGTCTTTTTCCCGGCTCCTCATGCATCCAGTGCAGAGAGGAACCTTCATACTCTGGATTGTAAAAGAGCTCTTGCCTTTTACCTCAACAGGACTCAACCACATCGAAAGTCTTCCCAACTTTTCGTGGCTTTTGATCCTTCTCATTTGGGACTTCCAGTCACCAAGCGTACACTTTCCAATTGGATCGCTCAGTGTATTTCTTTTGCTTACCAGAGTAAGAACATTTCTCTGGAGGGCCATGTCACAGCTCACAATGTGAGAGCCATGGCCACTTCTATGGCTCATCTTCACTCTGTGTCCATAGATCAGATCTGTCGAGCAGCCACTTGGGCCTCGATTCATACCTTCACAGCCCATTACTGCTTGGACAAGGACTCCCGCCGGGATGCCTTGTTTGGTCAGGCTGTCCTCAAACACCTGTTCCATACTTAAACAACTCCTGACCACCTTCCCTGGATGGATGCCTGAGATCCATGCGAAGATGGTTTACCCTTGGAGGGGCATCTCCCAGGCATCTTAACTAGGGAGTCCCCATATGTGATGACTTATTCCTGCTTGTTCCTGGAGATAGCACAGTTACTTACCTGTAACAGGTGATCTCTGGGAACAGCAGGAATTAGTCATCACAACCCACCCACCTCCCCTAGGAGTTGTATCTCTATCTATCTATCTTCCTGTCCTCTCTCTCTATTGTCTCAGCTTTAAACTCGAACTGACGAGAGCTGGTCAGGAAGGCGGGAAGGCAGCGCGCATGTGCAGTGGGAGGCCCCAAAAGCTTTTAATCTGAAAAGCTGGGGAGCTTTCCCGCGCGGGCTCCGTCGATACCGATGTACCCATATGTGATGACTAATTCCTGCTGTTCCCAGAGATCACCTGTTACAGGTAAGTAGCTGTGCTACATAGGGGGGGGGGGCAATTTTAAGGGTGGGGCCATCACCAGGGGCAACAATTAACGATTGGGGTAGACATGGACATGTATGCTTCTGCTGAATCTAAGCATTAGGTCATGAGGATGGGGTGGTAATCCTGTTCAGAGATTTTCACGGAATAGGATTGTCTTCAGTTGTTTCCTAAATGATGTGATGTCAGCGTTGGTCCTGATATGGGTTGGTAGAGAGTTCCAGAGGGATGGAGCGTAAAGTTCGAAGGCTCTGTTGCAGGTCCGTTGTGTGGATTTGGTTCTTTTGTGGGGGACAACGATAGAGTTATTGGAGGAATGTCTGGTTAGTCTGTTGTGGGATGGGCGAGGCAGCAGGGAGTGGAGTGAGGTGTTTCTTGTTTGGTGGATAGTTTTGTGGATGAGTAGGATAGCTTTGTACTTGATTCTTGCTTGTATTGGAAGGAAGTGGAGGTCTCTTATTTGTTTTTTCTCTCAGAGTCAGAAGGATGGGTTACCAGTATTGAATCTGAGGGCATGTGAGAGGACAGGTCCCCCAGAACTTTCAGCTGATCCTTCACCACCTCATGAGAGGCGTAAATCGCCTCTGGAGGATATGACTTTCCAAGATTTTGTAAGGGATATGGCTAAGGCCATACCGGGATTTTTTTGGAGACTTGAGGATGAGCCCAGAGCAGAGGAATTGAAAATCCTTCAGTACTCTTCTGCCCCTAAGAAGACAGTGACAATGCCCATACACCACATCCTTCAGAGGCTACAGAGGAGAATATGGGAGAATTCCCCCCCCCCCTCACTGCATCTCATGTTATTAAAAAGTTTGACTCTCTACATAGAGTTCAAAAGGCTCCCGGATTCAAGAAGCCCCAGCTTCCTCGCCATTCCAGAGAGGACTCTTTTGGGAGAAGGGTTTTCCAGAATTCCATGCTTGCGGCCTGCATGGCCTCTTACCAGCTCTACATGGGCATGTTTTTGAAGGACATCACGAGTGGCCTGTCTGATCTGTCCTAGTGTCTCCCTCCAGAGACATTGGAACAGCATTGTTCCTTTGTGAGACACAGTAAAGACTGCTTGAAGTACATAACCCATATCTTCGAAACAGTATCAAGAGCTTCTGCAATGGGTCTGGGTGCCCGGAGGCTTGCCTGTCTCCAGGTCTCAGGCTTGGAACAATCTGTGCAGGACAAGCTTACTGACGTACTGTGCCACGGAGAGAATCTCTTTGGAGAGAAAGTTGAAGAGAAGGCTGGCTTCATCGAAAAACAGCATGTCACCACTGTTCCCTCTAAGCTGTGCGCGTGTGTGCGCGCACACACCTCGCCAAGCGAGCGCACATACTTTATAACAGAGCGCACAAAAATTACGGTTCTGATTCTGATAGAAAACAACACAGACATCTTAAAATTTAAAAGTTGTTGTGTATTTACGGTTTTCACACGTTCTACAATATTTTCTAGTGCAATCACTGTGGTGTACATACTGTATTCTGACGTGTAGTCAAATTTTAAAGTATATAACTCCAAGTGTTATGTGGCGCACAAAAATGTAACCTTCCTTCAAAAGCTGCACAGCTGATATTTTATGTGCACACAGCCTACAGAAAATTAGAGGGAACATTGCATGTCACCCTTCGTAATCTCTCAAGGTGCACGTCCGAACCAGCTTCCTACTGCAGGAGGTTTCAGAAGAGTAGCCAGAAAAAGACCTATTACTCCCGCAGGCATAGGTACTTTCCTGGTTTCCACTATTCCCAATCAAAGTAGGTTCTTCGAGCACAAGTGAAGCCTCAGAATGCCCAGCCTGCTTCTCAGCCAAAACTAGGGACAGGATTTTGACTGGTTCCTGTAGAGCAGTGGTTCTCAACCTCTTTTGTACCGTGACCCCTTTTACCATTGGTCAACTTGTGGTGACCCCCAATGATAAAATCAAATGCGTCTCTCTTCCTTTACCGTTAACACATTGTCGCTGTAATCATTTGTTGAATTATTATAGGCCTTTGCAATATGTTTTTATTTATAAAATTTACTTATTTAAACCACAATAATTAATCACAATAACAAGTAACAATATTTGATTTCAAAATTATGATTTTGTAGTCAAATCACTAATATGAAATAAAATTATTTTTTCTACCTTTGTTGTCTGACCAATTTATTCTCTGATCATGCTGGTCCCAATCTGAGGCTTCTGCTTTCCTGTCTTCTCTTAGCTCTCTTTCTGTGGTCCATCTGCCATTTCTTATCTCTTCTTTCATTTTCTTCACTTCTTTCCATCATCCTATTTCCAGTCCCAGTATCCCTCCCCAGTATCAGCCCCTTTCCAGTCCTCACTCTCAGGACCTTCCAATGTCAACTTGCATTCACATGACTGCCACTGGTGTCCATTCCCTTCCAGTCCACCTCCTTCCCCACTGACCAGTCCCTTCTAGTACAAATACCATGGCAGCCCCTCTCAGATCCACTCCCTTCCAGTTCCATTCTCTCATCCCCTCGTATCAGCCCATTTGTAGCCTTAGCCCCCCAGTTTTCTTCCAGGGCCAGCAGCTCTATCCTCCCCTCCCCACAATCAGCCCATTCCCAGTCAAAGCCCCCCAATCAGCTTGCTTCCAGTGCTAGTCCCCCCTCAACCCCATTACCAGTGCTAGCCTCCCCTAATCAGCCCAATTCCAGTCCTACCCCCCCCCCCCCCAATCAGCTCATTTCCAGTGCTAGTCCTTCCTCAACCCCATTACCAGTGCTAGCCTCTCCTAATTAGCCCATTACCAGTGCTAGTCCCTCCTCAACCCCATTACCAGTGCTAGGCTCCTCTAATCAGCCCATTACCAGTCCTACCCCCCATCAGCCCATTACCAGTCCTAGCCTCCTCTAATCAGCCCATTTCCAGTCCTAAGCTCCCCGATCAGCTCATTTCCAATGCTAGCCCCCATCAGTCCATTACCAGTCCTACCCCCCTATCAGCACATTACCAGTCCCAACCCCCCCTTGATCAGTCCATTCCCAGTCCTAGCCTTCCCTAATCAACCCATTAACAGTCCTAGCCCCCCATCTGCCCATTATAATCCTAACCTGCACTGTCTTTCCTCTCTGTCCAGCATTTATCCCCTGTCTGTCCAGTGTGTCCCCCTCTCTTTTCCCTTTGTCCATGTCAGCCCCCCTCCCTCCCCCCATGTCCACCCCCCTCCCTCCATCCATCCATGTAAGCCCCCCCTCCCTCCATCCATCCATGTCAGCCCCTCCCATCCATGTCAGCCCCCCTCCATCCATGTCAGCCCCCCCTTCATCCATCCATCTGTATCAGGCCCCCCCCTCCCTCCATGTCAGCCCCCCTCTGTCCATGTCAGCCCCGTTGCAGGTTCCCTGCTCCCCTCTCCCCATGTCTGCCTCCTTCTTCTGCAGCCACGGCTCCCTGTCTCTTAGGGAACCGCGGCTATGCCTATAAAACCATTGCGGAGCCTTCCTGCCTCTTGACGGGCTCCATGCAGCATTGTCCCGCCTCCAAAGGAAGTTGTTTACCACTTCCTTTGGAGGCGAAACAATGCTGCCTGGAGCCCGTCGAGAGGCTGGAAGGCTCCGCAATGGTTTTACAGGCATAGCCGCGGTTCCCTAAGAGGCAGGGAGCCGCGGCTGCATTAGAAGGGAGGCGGTGAGTTGCCACTGCTGAGAAGTGGACTCGGCAGCGGCAGCAACTTGTGCGCTTTTTTTTTTAACGGCAGAGTGAGGCGACCCCCGCTAAATCCTGTGGCGACCGCTGTGGGGTCGCGACCCACAGGTTGAGAACCACTGCTGTAGAGCATAGCCACTCTACTTGTAACTGCAGCAGAGAACCCCCCTACTTGTAACTGCAGCAGAGAACTCTCCTGTCAGAGGAAGGCTCACTCTTTTTGCCCAAAGGTGGCTCCTTATAAACTGAAACACATGGTTTTACAGATTATCCATAGCGGTTACAAATTGCATCCATTCAATATACCTCCAAATTGCCCACCGAGGGCTCATTTCTTAGACCCGCAGCATCAGGAAGTGGTTCAGAGAGAAATCATCTCCCTCTTGTCAGATCTTACAATCAAGCTTGTACCACCAGAGCAGAGAGGATACAGGTTTTATTCCAGGTATTTCCTGATCCTCAAAAAGATGGGGAAATTCCATTCCATCCTAGACCTAAGAGATCTGAACACATACCTGGTCAAAGAAAGGTTCAGAATAATTTCTCGGAGGCAGCCTACTCCCTTGCCTCGGAAAAGGAGATTGGTTGTGCTTTCTGGATCTATAGGATGCTTATACCCACATACAGATAAGTCCCTCTCACAGAAAGTATCTCAGATTCATTCTATGGGGACAACACTTCCAGTATCAAGTTCTTCCTTTTGGCCTAGTCTCAGCGCCTTGGGTCTTTACAAAATGCCTTGCTGTAATAGTGGCTTTCCTTTGAACACTGGGAGTGTTTGTCTTTCCCTACTTAGATGATTGGCTGAGACTCAGAGCTGTTTAGATTTTTCTCTCCGAGGAAGGAGTGCAAGAATCAACATGGTTGATCATTCGGGTGCTGGAACTACTAAGGTTTGTAGTAAATTACCCAAAATCCCACCTACAACCCACCCAAAATTTGGAATTCATAGGAGCCCTGCTCAACATGACTCAAGCAAGAATCTTCCTTCTGCACGACAGACTGTGCAGGTTGCCAGCAATAGTGCAAGAGACTCAATTGAATCAGTAGTTGACAGCTTGCAAGTTGTTAACTATACTGGGACTCATGGCTTCCACTGTGCATGTGGATACCCTTGGCACGTCTCCATATGAGACAAGCTCAATGAGCACTGAGAATCCATTGAACTCAAGTCACAGGACATCTCAAGGATAGTCTGTATGTCACCAACCCTCTCATTTGGTCGTTGGACTGGTGGACTATCCCACACAATTTGCTCAAAGATCTCCCCTTTCAAATTGTTCCATCACAAAAAATATTGATGACAGATGCATCCAAAATGTGTTGGGGAGGTCATCTAAATGGGTTTCATACTCTGAGCAATTGGTCCTTCCAGAAAAGACTGCATCAGATCAACTACTACTGTGGAATTTGTTACCGGAGGATGTAGTAAAGGCTGTTAGTGTAGCTGGGTTTAAAAAAGGTTTGGACAAGTTCCTGGAGGAAAGGTCCATAAACCATTATTAAGAAGGGACCCAGGATATCAATGCTTGACCCAGTACAAGCATTGCGGAACCTGTGTCTTTTGGGGAAATTGCTAGGTACGTATGACCTAGATTGGCCACTGTTGGAAACAGGATACTGGGCTTGATGGACCTTGGTCTGACCCAGTATGGCATATCTTATGTTCTTATATGTACTACGAACTAAGAGCTGTAGCAAATGCTTTAAAGGCTTTCAAAGATCGATAGGACAATCAAATTGTCCTAATTCAAACAGACAATCACGTAGCAATGTTCTACATCAGCAAGTAGGGAGGAGTGGGCTTGTACCTCCTGTGTTGGGAAACAGTCAGGTTATTGAAATTTGTCATCACCCATGGAATGGACCATTGAGCCACATACCTGCCAGGTGAACAAAACACTCTGATGGGCAGACTGAGTCGAGTTCTTCAGCCACACGAACGAACCCTGGACAGGGATGTTGCAGACCACATCTTTTAAAAGTGGGGCATACCCTCTATAGATCTCTTTGCGACTCCTCAGAATGCCCATGTGGATCAATTCTGCTCCAGAGTGAGGTCACATAGCAAACTAGCCTTGGTTGCTTTCCTCCTAGATTGGGGGGAGGGTCTTCTGTATGCATATTCTCCAGTATCTCTCATTGTAATGATTCTCTTGAAGCTCAAAACAGACAGAGGCTCGATGATTCTTTTCGCTCCCTACTGGCCCAGACAGCCATGGTTTCCTCTCCATTTAGAACTTTCCAGTCAGGAACCATTTTGGCTGGGCCATGCAGCGGATTTGATATCGCAAGAGAATGGAATGATGTTACATCCCAACATCATGTCCTTGGTCCTCATAGCTTGGATGTTGAGAGGCTGACGACGTCTGTCTTCAGTCTGCCAACCTGTGTCACTGATGTTCTTTTGGCCCCCAGGAAGGCCTCCTATTCATACAAATGGAGGAGGTTTGCTGTCTGGTGTGAGGGACTTTCCTTAGATTCCTCTGCCTGCTCCATACAAAAACTGCTTGAGTGTCTTCTACACCTCTTCAAGTCTGGACTCAAGTCTAACTCCCTAAAGGTTCATCTCAGTGCAATCAGAGCTTACCATCGAGGTATGTAAGGTAAGCCCATCTCTGTACAGTCTTTAGTTGTTCGGTTATGTGGATTTTGCTTTTGTCGAAGCCTTCCTATAAGACGACTCGTAGTGTCCAGGGACCTCAACATGGTTCTTGCACAGTTGATGAAAGTTCCTTTTGGCCACTCGGTTCCTGTCCTTGACCTGGAAGGTTTTGTTTCTGGTGACGATCAGTTCATCATGCAGGGTGAGCGAGCTTCACGCTCTAGTAATTAATCTAAATTACACTAAATTCCATCTCAATAGAGTGGTCCTCTGTGCTCATCCCGCGTTCCTTTCAAAAGTGATATCTGATTTCCATCTCAATCAGTCAGTTGTTTTACCAACATTTTTCCTAAAACCTCATGCTCATAACGGGGAAACTACACTGCACATGTTGGACTGCAAGCGAGCCTTAGCTTTCTACTTAGAGCGGACAAAAGCCCATAGAAAGTCCATCCAGCTTTTTTGTTTCTTTTGACCCCAACAGGTTGCAGTCTCCAAATGCTCATTATTAATTTGGCTAGCAGATTGCAGCTCTTTCACTTATGCCCAGGCAGGCCTAGACCTTGAGGGTCATTTCACGCAAGGCCGTACCAAGTCATAATTGCACCCTGTGCTATTTCCTCTTCTCCAGAAACAAGCAGGAAGTCAGTCCTCACATATGGGTGACATCGGCGCCGACTGAGCCCTCGTGTGGAGCAATTCCCCAGCTTTCAAAGAAAACCTTTGGGATTGCATCACACATGCGCGGTCCCCTTCCTGCCCAAGGGTGCCATCTTGCTCAATCTCCCTTTTTCCGCAGAGCCCAACGGACATTGCCCCTAATTCCTCATGGAAAAAGTGCATCAAACTTCAAAGAAATTCTCTCTTAGACCGGTTCCCCTTCCCGCCTATGGTTCGCTACACCGGTATCGAGTCTGATCAATATTTTTACGTTTTTGTCCTTAGTGACCAGCGTTCGCGCTCTTTTTTTATTTTCACTGGCAGTCCGGTCCTTCGACCTTGCAGAGGCCCTTTTTCCCCCCAACAGCTGCCAGCAGGTTTAAAAAGTGTGATCTGTGTAAGAAGTTAATGTCCCTCACCGACACACATGACTGCTGTCTCCGATGCTTCGGGCCCGACCATGACCCGAAGGTCTGTGGCCCATGTGGGAAAATGTCCTCTAAGGCAGCGTTTTTCAACCACTGTGCCGCGGCACACTAGTGTGCCGTGAGATATTGTCTGGTGTGCCGTGGGGAAAAATTCCAATTTCATCCGTAACATGTGGCCTCGGTTCACAAATTAGGGTTGCCAACCGGCTGGTTTTCAGCCGGCCTGGCCGGTTTTTCCATGGCCAGGCCGGCTGCCGGCACAGTTGTAAAACCGGCCATTGAAAAGCCGGTTTTTTGCTCTGGCCGCAAGATCGGGAGCGGCCAGAGCAAAAAACCGGCTTTTGTGCCGAAGTCCACGGCGCGAACGCGATCGCGATTCCCTATAGCAGTGCAGCCGCTGGTTCTGCTTTGTACAGAGCAGCGGCTGCACTACACTTACATTGAAAAGTAAAGAGAAACTGTGTCAGGAGCCCTCCGATCATGCAGAGCCCGAGGAAGTGATGTCATGGGGGCGGGCTCCTCACAGGCTGTCTTTCCTTTTCAAATTAACTTTAGCTGCAATAAAGTTAATTTGAAAAGGAAAGACAGCCTGTGAGGAGCCCGCCCCCATGACATCACTACCTCGGGCTCTGCGATGACCGGAGGGCTCCTGACACAGTTTCTCTTTACTTTTCAATGTAAGTGTAGTGCAGCCGCTGCTCTGTACAAAGCAGAAGCAGCGGCTTGGGCAGAGGGGGGGGGGGAGGTGTGTGTGAGTGAACCAGCAAGGGTGGGGGGAGTGTGAGTGAACCAGCAAGGGGGGGGGAGTGTGAGTGAACCAGCAGTGGAGGGGGGGGGGGGGTGGTGTGAGTGAACCAGCAAGGGGGGGGGCGATGGTGTGAGTGAACCAGCAGAGGAGGGGGGGTAAGTGAGTGAGTGACCCAGCAGGAGGGGTGAGTAAGTGACAGGGGGGTGGGTGAGTGAACCAGCAGTGGAGGGGGGGGGTGGTGTGAGTGAACCAGCAAGAAGGGAGGGGGGTTGGTGTGAACCAGCAGGGGAGGGGGGTTGGTGTGAGTGTTTGATTCCTATTCAAGAGAATTACTTTATATATAGTCAATATAGGCACAGAGGTAAATTTTTTTAACATTTTCTAATGGTGGTGTGCCTCGTGATTTTTTTCATGAAAAAAGTGTGCCTTTGCACAAAAAAAGGTTGAAAAACACTGCTCTAAGGCACTCCAAAGTAGGTAGCAGCAGCATGAAAGGATTTTCTCGGAGTCTGCATCCCCCCGGATCCGGACCTCATCAGAAGCCTCGACGTCTCAGGAGCTGTCTGAACCTGAGCACCGTCAGGGGGTCTTCTGAGCGGGGGTCTCCCTCCCGGGAACACCGGAGGAAGAATAAACTCATGAGGGCGTCGTCGTTGGATGCCTCCGATTGCCCTGGGCTCTCGAAGGCTAGGTCGCGGAGTCCTGACCGCCGCCCTGGGTGCTCGGAGTCGGAGTGGCCTCCAAAGATATCTCGAAACACGGAGCCGGAGACACCGAGGAGGGTAAGTGCTGTTGTCCTTGTGGATTCCCCTCCAGGGGAGCCAGCATCTGGCCCGACGGCGTTGGGGCCCGAGCCAGAGGCTGCAGAGTCTTCTGAGCTCGGGCTCAGGATGACGGCCCTGGAGCTCAGCATGTCTGCCTTCATGGAGCAGCAGCAGGCGCTGATAGCTGGTCTCACCAGTCCATCTGCCCCAACCACCGGGACCTCGACATCCAAGTCGACCTCAGAGGCCGAGCTGATCCTCGAGACTCTTCGGACTCGAGTCGATCCTCGGCCAACGTCTCCCTCGACCTCCCGCTTGGGACCGAGGTTGTCGACGCCGGTGCTCTTGGCGTCAGGGCAGTCGTGGCTGAAGCCCTCGTGGCCAGAGCCGCTCGATTCCTCCTTGGAGGGATCAGCATGGGAGATGGAAGATGAGGAGTCCCCGGACACCCATCGGACTCAACGGGTTCGTAGCCTCGGAGAAGGTCCCCTCTGGAGGATACCGAGAGGGAACCTCTAGCTGAAGAGCTCGAGACCCTCCAGTATGACTTTCCCCCGAGTGAAGCCCTTACTGTGCCTGTTCCTCCGAAGCTGGAACGGCTGATGCTCCACATGTGGGAGTCGCCGGCCTCGATGCCAGTGCTCAGCAAGCGGGTCGATTCCATCTATCGAGTCCGCAAGAGCCCTGGGTTCCAAAAGGCACAGCTGCCGCACAACTGCATGGTTGTGGAATCGGCCATGCACAGGCTCAAGAGCCAAAATACGCACTCCTCAGTGCCTCCTGGCCGGGAGGCCCGGAACCTGGACACCCTCGGCAGAAAATGCTTCCAGGGCTTGATGCTGTCATGCCGTGTCCAAACCTACCAGCTGTACATGGGCATGTACTTGAGGGACCTGGCAAAAGAGATTGCCGGGTTCTCAGCTGGCCTCTCCGAGGCACCCTTGCAGCACTTAAATGCTTTGTCCACCGGTATTCGGGAGTGCTCAAAGTTTGTATCTCGAGCGGCCTATGATGGCTTTGAGGCTTCGGCCCGAGTAGCTGCGGCCAGCATCGGTGCATGCCGCCAGGCCTGGCTAATGTCATTGGATCTGGAGCCATGGGTTCAGGACAAGTTCGTCAATGTCCCTTGCCGAGGTGACAACCTCTTCGGCAAAACCATGACTGAGATGGCTGCTGAGCTCGAATCCGAGTACTTGACCCGGACAAGACTCTCAAAGAAGACTTCTGCCCCTTCTAAGAAGAAGTGCTCGGGTAAAAAGCCCTTTTTCCCGAGGAAGGGTACTGCTTACCGCAACTACCCCACTTACCAGGCCACCCCAGCTCCCCAGCAGGGGCAGCAGGCCAAGGGACTGGGGCATGGCCCGCATAAGCAGAAGACCCCCAAACCCCAGGCCCCGGCTCCTACCCAGCCGGGAGGGGGTTTTTGACTCCTAAGGCACAGTCTCTGTTCCGCCAGTGGTAAGACCTTGCACAGGATGGCAAGCCCAGCAAGGAGGCATCTGTAAACCGCACTGATGTAGAATAGCGCGGTATATAAGAGAATGTAAATAAAATAAAAATCTGTCGTTAGCACTCTTGTGTGCGAGGGAGTCTGAAAGGGCACTCCCTCGAGCAGGTTGGGTGGCTGACACCACCACTGCAACGATTTCACCAGTGCTAACCCTGTACACCCACAGGTGACCAGCCATCACCTCAGATATCTGGGTCCTGCAAATAGTCCAAAGGGGCTGTTTGCTTCACGTCAGCCAGATACCACCCTCCTTCTTTCTAGGAGAGCCTCTCAGACCCCCTCTTCACAGGGACCTCCTCTTGCAAGAGTTGGCAGGTCTTCTAGAGGATCAGGTGGTGGAACTGGTGTCCCACCACCTGCAGGGCAAGAGCTTCTACTCCAGGTATTTTCTCATACCAAAGAGAACAGGAGGCCTCAGACCCATTCTCGACCTAAGAAACGTAAACAAGTTCCTGGTGAGGAAAAAGTTCAAGATGCTTTCCCTTGGAATGTTGCTGCCTTACCTCCACCAGGGAGATTGGCTATGCTCCTTAGACCTGAAGGATGTCTATACATGCATCCTCATACGTCCAGATCACAGACAATATTTGAGATTTGTAGTGGGAGGAAAACATTTCCAATACAGGGCTCTACTCTTTGGCCTAGCCTCTGCTCCCCAGAGTGTTTACAAAATACCTGGCTGTAGTGGCGGCCTTCATCAGAAGTCAACGAATTTTTGTCTTCCCTTACCTGGACGACTAACTCATCAGGGGCCATTCGCCTCAGGAGGCCCAACAGGCCACTTGCACTATCAACATGTTGCAACGTCTAGGCTTTGTCATAAATCACGCAAAGTCTACTTTGCTCCCCACTCAAAACTTAGAGTTCATAGGAGCAAGACTGGACACCCTTCAAGCGAAGGCTTATCTGCTGGAGGACAGGGCACAGAGGCTACTAGCACTGGCACAACAGTTCAGGCGCAGGTCTCGGGTCTCAGCAAGGCACTTCTTATGCTTCCTGGGCCACATGTTCTCATGTGACCCCGAATGCCCATCTCCACATGAGAACAGTTCAGTGGTGCCTCAGAGATCAGTGAACTCAAGCCACTGGCAGCTTCAGAGACAGGATAACAATATCCAAACGACTGGTGAAATCGTTGCAGTGGTGGTGTCAGCCACCCAACCTGCTCGAGGGAGTGCCCTTTCAGACTCCCTCGCACACAAGAGTGCTAACGACAGATTTTTATTTTATTTACATTCTCTTATATACCGCGCTATTCTACATCAGTGCGGTTTACAGATGCCTCCTTGCTGGGCTGGGGAGCCCATTGCCAAGGATCATGGACTCAGGGGTTGTGGTCTCCTCAGGAATCTGCACACCAAATCAACCTCTTAGAGATGTGGGCGATTCGCCTAGCTCTTCAAGCCTTTTGTCATGTCCTCTCACATCAGTCTGTATTAATACAGACGGACAACCAGGTAGCCATGTTCTACGTGAACAAGCAGGGAGGTACGGGGTCTCGTATCCTATGTCAGGAGACACTGGACCTCTGCTCTTTTGCCATCAAGCAGGATATGTCTCTAAAAGCAGTGTACCTGCCTGGTCAGGAGAACTGCCTAGTGGACAAACTAAGCAGGATTCTCCAACCTCACGAATGGCAGCTGGATCCTGTGGTGGCCCAGTGGATTTTCCACCGCTGGGGACATCCGTCCATAGATTTATTTGCCAGCCCGCAAAATCACCAGCTGCCCAGATTTTGCTCCAGACAGCCACATCCCCTGAGGGTGGCTGCAGATGCTTTCCTGATCTCCTGGTCAGGGGGCCTCATGTATGCATTTCCTCCCATGCCTCTGGTGGTCAGGACACTATTCAAAATCCTTCAGGACAAGGCCTCTGTCATACTGGTAGCTCCCAGATAGCCCAAACAGCCTTGGTTTCCGCTTCTCCTCCAACTGGCAGTGGAGACCCCTCTCCCACTGGGGACACAGCCCGACCTCCTGTCACAGGAGCAGGGCTCTATCTTACACCCCAACCTCATGTCCCTCAAGCTGATGGCATGGCTGCTGAAAGGGTAGTGCTGGCTCCTCTCCTCCTACATAGGAATGTAGAAGAAGTACTGCTGGACTCAAGGAGGCAGTCCACTAGGAAATCCTATGCGTTCAAGTGGCATAGATTTGAGGTGTGTAACCAGCACAATGAAAACTCTTTCTCTTGCCTTGTACCAGTGGTGCTGCAGTACCTGCTTCACCTCTCAGAATTAGGTCTCAAGTCTAACTCTGTCAGGGTCCACCTGAGTGCTTTGTCAGCAAACCACTCGCCAGTGGAGGGGCAACCTCTTTCGGCTCACCCCCTGGTGTCCATATTCCTCAGAGGTCTGCTTCTGCTGAAACCCTCAGTTCGTCCTCCGGCAATTGAGTGGGATTTGAATGTGGTCTTACAGCAGCTTACTCGCCCACCTTTTGAGCCGATGTCCTCTTGCCATCTGCGCTTCCTCTCCTGGAAGGTGCTCTTCCTGGTGGCACTCACATCAGCCAGACGTGTGAGTGAGCTGAAAGCTCTCGTAACTGATAAACAAAACACACGGTTTTATAGGAATAGGGTGGTCCTCTGCACTCACCCGAAGCTCCTTCCAAATGTGGTCTCTTCTTTCCACCTCAATCAGGAGGTGATTCTTCCAACCTTCTTTCCCTGGCCGCATTCCAGCCGGGCAGAGGCAGTCTTGCATACCCTGGATTGTAAGAGGGCGTTGTCCTTCTACCTGGAGCGTATGAAGGGACATCGAAGGGCTACTCAGCCCTTCATCTTGTATGACCCCAGTAAGCTGGGGTTACCTGTATCTCCAGGTACAAGCAGGAATGTAGTCTTCACATATGGGTATCGTCGGTACTGACGGAGCCTGCACGGGAACGCTCCCCAGCGTCCAATTAGAAAGCTTTTGGGAGCATCCCACAGCGCCTGCGTGCTGCCTTCCCACCTTTTCCAACTGCCTCTCTCCAGTTCTTCGTTTTCCGCAGAGCCAGCAGGTCGTTTTCCTGTCACTGCAGAAATTATCCCGTATTTTTCTATCTTTTTTGTGGAAGCGTCTGCCTTCCTCGACGTTATACCGGTACTGCCGGTTCTTTCTTTCTTTCTTTCTTTCTAAAAAAAAAATAATTCTAATCTGTCATCTGTATTTTCCAGCTTTTTTTCTCTCGGGTGCCATGCGCCATTTTGGGCACTAGGCCCAATTTTTCCTCAACATGGAAAAACCCGCTTCGGGTTTTAAAAAGTGTTCCAAGTGTGGCGATACCATCTCTGTCACTGACACTCACGAGTGGTGCCTCAAATGTTTAGGTCCTGACCACTTTATCTCGGAGTGGGATGATGTCGAAGAGGGGTCGGCAGAACCGAGCTGCTAAGCTTAGCACCCTTTTTCCCTCCGATGCAGCATCTGTGGCATCGACGTCTTCCAGGGCTTTGTCTTCCTCCCATGGATCTCAGGTAACCAAACATAAATCTGTCCGGTCCTCAAAGGGTAGATCGAGATGCCTCTGGCGTTGCCCTTGAGGGACTTGTACCGGCAAAATTGCCCCGGCGGGAGGCTTCGGCTTCCAAAGCATTATCGGGGCTCCAGGATGTTCTCGAGGCCTCATCCTCGGCAGAACTACTGGTGCCATGCTCTGGGGTACCGGCCGCTTCGTCCGGTACTGACACCCAGGCATCAGCAGCGTCAATTGACCAGAGATTCCTGGCTATTGAGCGCAGTCTGGCAGCTCTCCTTGCGGCATCGGTGCCTTCAGGACCGCTTCAGACAGTTCAACCGGTATCGACACCGGCTCCGGCACCGATACCGGTACCGACAGCATCAACATCGGCGTGTATGCTACCAACACCGAGTCATGCTATTTCCTCCGGTATTGACAGGCCAGTACCGGACCCCTCCAGTACCGACTTCGATCGGTACCGGTATCGTGCTTTACAAGAGCACCCGGACAGAAGATATTTTGAATCCTCTGATGACTCTGAGGACTCTGATAGCTCTGTTGATGCCTGAGTACTTCTCTCTGAGGAGCCGCCTTCTCCTAAGCGTAGGATGTCTCCTCCAGAGGATATATCCTTTCAGGATTTCATCAGAAAGGTGGCTAGGGGGTCTTTCCATCACAGTGGCTCCTGAAACAGAGACCAGAGCAAAGGAGTTGGAGATTTTACAATATCCTAAAGCTCCCAAGGAAGCAGCTACTTTGCCTATTCATGAGATCTTGCATGATTTCATGTTGAGAATGTGGGAAACACCTCTTACCACCTCTCCCCATTCCCGTAGACTGGATACCATGTATTGAGTACCTCCTTGTCCTGGATTTCATTACCTTCAAAGCATTCAATAAAACATCTCCCTCCTCAATTGTTGATCTGCTCATTCACACCCCCAACAACAGATCCAGAAGAGCACTTGCAGAAAATACTCTAGTGATACCAAGCGAATCTATAAAAAGTAACCAATCAACCATCAATAGAGCATTTACAAGCTACGCCCCCAGATGTTGGAACAAACTCCCGTCTAGCATAAGGGCAATCAGGGACCTCACGCAGTTTAGACAGGTCCTTAAACATCATCTATTCCTTTTGCACTTTACACAGTCTGATGTCCCGTCCCCCCCCCCCCCCCCCGGACACTCACCCAGCCATGTCACCTGAGAACACATGCATACTAGATCTACAATCCGTCTGTACACTAATACGATACTACAGCTCTTTAACTCTTCTTTACCAGCAGAGTACAAATACGCTGTAATCTAAATCGGATTGTAAACCTGTTATGATTTAACCCGTTATTTATTTGAAACTAAATTCTCATATGTATATAGTTTCCCCAGTTAACTCCATGTTAAAACCCTGTTTTATGTAAACGTAGGACAAATATGTATGTCCAAGTGTTTATTGTTCGATGTAAACCGCACTGATGAGAAATAGCGCTGTATATAAGAATTGTTAAATAAAAATAAAATTTCAAAAAACTCAGTTGCCACACCACTCCATATTGGTGGAGTCAGCTATAAGAAGGATCAAGAGTGCAAAGAGACATGCATCTAATCCTCCAGGACGTGAATGTAGGACTCTTGATGCCTTTGGGCGTCGAACATTCCAGGCCTCTATGCTTTCTGCCAGGATTAGTTCCTACATCTTATACATGTTCCTTAAGGAGGTTACAGGAGATCTCGAGCTTATGAACCCTCTCCTTCCTGATGATAAGAGGCAGGATTATCTTACACTTGTCAAACATGCCCAGGATGTTTCCAGGTTTGTTAATTGTGCAGCTTTTGACTGCTTTGAGTGCATAAGCAGAACCTCTGCCATTGCCAGAGGTGCTCGTAGGATTGCCTGGCTCCAGGCATCTGACTTAGAACTCTGGGTACAGGATTAAACTGGGGAATATCCCTTGTAGAGGTGAAAATCTCTTTGGCAAGAATTGGCAAGAGAAAGCTAATGAGCTGGATGCTGATAACACCACTTTGGATAGACTATCCAAGGCTACAGCTGATCCTGCAAGGAGAAAATCCTACAAGAAACCATTCTTCTCTAAAAAGAAAAGGTTTTATCCCTCCTATACCCGGCAGGTACGTTCTGCAGGTCAGTCCGCCTGAAAGGGACAGCAGCCCCCAAAGCAAAGGAAATCAAAGACTGCTAAGCCTCAACCGGCCCAGCAGTCTTAGCCTCCACAGGGGCTTTGACTCCCATCTAGAGAACTTGGCCTTCCTGGCCCTGAACGGGCCAGAGCCTTCCGCCATCCCAGGAAGGTTGTGTCATTTTGCCCCCAGATGGGGGCAGATAACAGCAGAACAATGGACTCTTTCCATTGTAAGAGAGGGGTACAAGCTTCATTTCTTCAACATGCCCCCTCCTACAGTGGTAAGACAGTTCAATTCTCAGGCTTCTCTCAACACTCAGTTGAGTCAAGAGGTCAGTTTACTTCTTGCCCAGGGGGCAATAGAAGACGTATCCATTTCCCAACAGGGTGCAGGGTTTTACTCCTTATTTCCTTATTCCAAAGAAAACAGGGGGACACAGACTCATTTTAGACCTCAGAGAACTGAACAAATTCCTGTTCAAAGAGAAATTCAAGATGATTTCTCTGGGAACTCTGATGCCATACCTTCAGAGTCAGGATTGACTTTGTTCTCTAGATCTCAAGGATGCGTACACTCATGTTCTCATCCATCCAACTCATCGAAGGTTCCTTCGCTACCTGTTCCAAGGAAAGCACTACCAATACAGGGTGCTTTCTTTTGGCCTGGCCTCAGCACCAAGGGTGTTTACGAAATGCATGGCTGTAGTGGCAGCATTTCTTCGCACTCTAGGGATATTCGTCTTCCCCTACTTAGATGACTGGCTCATTCGAGCCCCATCAGAGTCAGAGGCCAGAATTTCCCTATCTTGCACAATGCGTATCCTTCAGTATTTGGGCCTGGTCATAAACATCCCAAAATCCAGCCTAACTCCCACTCAATCTCTAGAGTTTATAGGAGATTTGCTGGACACCAGAAAAGCAAGGGCCTATCTCCCACAGGCCCTCTGCCTTCGAATTGTACAGTTAGCCTCCCAGGCAGTATTAAAAACTCATCTCACTGCTCGGGAAATGTTACAACTCCTAGGCCACATGGCATCTACTGTGCACGTGGTTCCCTATGCTCGCCTCCATATGAGGGCAGCCCAGTGGACTCTATCCACTCAGTGGACTCAAGCATCAGGCTGCCTATCAGACAAAATAGCAAACACAAGTCGCCTTATTTTGTCTCTACAATGGTGGCAGTCAACCCAAAACCTGTTGGTGGGGTCCCCTTTCCAGCAACCCCTACCCCAGGTCACTCTAGCAACAGACGCCTCACAAGTGGGTTGGGGAGCTCATCTGCAAGATCTCTCTACCCAAGGCATCTGGACTCCACAGGAGACCCACTTACATATCAATCTCCTAGAAATCAGAGCAATCTTCCTTGCTCTTCGAGTGTTCCATACCCAGCTCAGCTACAAGACAGTCTTAATTCAGACGGACAATCAAGTAGCTATGTTCTATCTGAACAAGCAGGGAGGAACAGGCTCTCTGTCGCTTTGCAACGAAGCTTTGTGACTATGGGCCCTCGCCAGAGAGCATCAAATTCATCTCCTGGCGGTGTATCTGCCAGGCGTTCAAAACTCTTGGGCAGACAGACTCAGTCGAGTTCTGCTTCCGCACGAATGGTCTCTCCATGCAGACCATGTAGCAAATATTTTTCAAATTTGGGGAACTCCGGACATAGACCTCTTTGCAAGTCCGTTGAATGCCAAACCTCCCCGGTTCTGTTCCAGATGCTTTCCTCCTCCATTGGGGTCAGGTCTTCCTATATGCCTTTCCACCCATTCCCCTAATTCCCAAAACCCTTTTCAAGCTTCAGAGAGACAAAGGCCACATGATTCTCATAGCTCCACATTGGCCACGGCACGTGTGGTACCCTCTGCTCCTGCATCTCTGTCAAGCTCCATCTCTGGAGTTAGAATCTGCTCCAGATCTCCTGTCTCAGGAGGACGGGATGTTGTGGCATCCCAATCCCCACTCTCTGCATCTCAGGGCCTGGTTGCTGAGAGCCTAGACCTTCATGGTCTTAACCTTTCTCAACAAGTAAGGGATGTCCTTTGTGCTTCCAGGAAACCTTCCACAAGACGCTCTTATGCTTTCAAGTGGAAAAGGTTTTCCATATGGTGTTTGCAAAAGGGTCTTCACCCCTCTGCAATACCTCTGGAATCATTACTGGAGTATCTCCTGCATTTATCTAATGCAGGACTTAAGACTAACTCAGTAAGAGTCCATTTAAGTGCTATTTCAGCTTCTTTTAAGCTTTTAAATGGACAACCTATTTCCTCTCATCCTCTCATAGCGAGATTTATGAGAGGCCTTCTTCTGACTAAGCCTCCCATTAAGCCACCTCCAGTGGCGTGGGACCTGAATCTGGTTCTTGCGCAGCTCATGAAGCCGCCTTTTGAACCTTTAGCTACTACCTCCTTGAAATTCCTTTCCTGGAAAGTTATCTTTCTCATTGCAATCACATCAGCACGTCGCATCAGTGAATTGCAAGCATTAGTTGCTGATCCTCCTTACACAAGGTTCCATCATGATATGGTAGTCCTTAGGACTCATCCACACTTTATGCCAAAGGTGGTCTCACCTTTTCATTTAAACCAGGTGGTTTACTTGCCTGTATTTTTTCCAAGGCCTCATGCTTCAAATGCAGAAAGGAATCTTCATACTTTGGACTGTAAAAGAGCACTTGCCTTTTACTTGCAGAGGACACAGCAACATAGAAAGTCCTCACATCTCTTTGTTGCTTTCGATCCTTCTCATTTGGGACTTCCAGTCTCCAAGAGAACATTGTCCAACTTGATTGCACAGTGTATTTCTTTTGCCTATCACAGTAAGAACCTTTCTCTGGAAGGCCATGTCACAGTTCACAATGTGAGAGCCATAGCAGCCTCAATGGTCCATCTACACTCTGTGTCTATTGACGACATCTGTCAAGCAACTACTTGGGCCTTGGTTCATACTTTCACAGCCCATTACTGCTTAGACAAGGAGTCCTGCCGGGATGCCTTGTTTGGTCAGGCTGTTCTACAGCACCTGTTCCATACTTAATCAACTCCTACCCACCTTTCCCGGTAGGATGCCAGAGATCCATGGGGGGAAGTGGAGCCCTTTCACAGGGGCACACAGCTTCTGGGGTCTCTCCCTGGCATCTGTATCTAGGGAGTCCCCATATGTGAAGACTACATTCCTGCTTGTTCCTGGAGATAGCATAGTTACTCACCTGTAACAGGTGAACTCCGGGAACAGCAGGAATTTAGTCTTCACAACCCACCCACCTCCCCTAGGAGTTTTATCTCTTTTCTTTTCTTTCCCTCTCTCTCTATCTTTGTCTCAGCTTTAAAGCTCAACTGGAGAGAGGCAGTTGGGAAAGGCAGGAAGGCAGCACGATACCCATATGTGAAGACTAAATTCCTGCTGTTCCCGGAGATCATCTGTTACAGGTGAGTAACTATGCTTTCCAAGCACACACTGTCCACCTGGGTGGCAGACTGCATTGCCTGGGCATACAGGGCGGCCGACCTCCCATTGCAGGGGTCGAGTCACGGCCACATCGGTGGCTCACTTCCGCTCTGTTCCGCTGGCAGACATCTGCCGGGCTGCAACTTGGTCTTCAAGCCAGACTTTTGCAGCCCATTACTACATGGATAGGGAGTCCCGACGGGACAGTGCTTTCGGCCAGGCGGTACTCCGTAACCTATTTGAAGTTTAGGCAACTCCAATCCTCCGACCCTTTGGTATCAGGCTACCGGGGGGTGTTGCATTCTCGGCTGAATTCCTATTGCAGCTGCTGCGGCTCTTCTAGAGGGAGCCATTTTCAGCTATGGGTTCTCGGTAGCCTATAGCTTGGGAGTCCCATATGTGAGGACTGACTTCCTGTTTGTTCCTAGAGAAAGCGTAGTTACTCGCCTGTAACAGGTGTTCTCCAGGGACAGCAGGAATCAGTCCTCACGACCCTCCCTCCTCCCCTGGAGTTGCAGTCCTATTATTGATTTTATTCCTTTTGCTGTCTTTTTAGCTATGTCATTAGACTGAGCCAAGATGGCACCCTTGGGCAGGAAAGGGGGAAGGGGACCGCGCATGTGCGATGCAATCCCAAAGGCTTTCTTTGAAAGCTGGGGAATTGCTTTGCAGGAGGGCTCCGTTGGCGCTGACGTCACCAATATGTGAGGACTGATTCCTGCTGTCCCTGGAGAAAACCTGTTACAGGTGAGTAACTATGCTTTCTGGCGCCACCCCTCCCCCCCCATGTTGCCTACCAGTGCCCCTCCCCCTCCCCCCTGTGTTGCCCAGGTGCCGCCACCACTTTTTTGTTTTCTTGGAGGTGGCGGCAGTAGCAGTGAGGCAGACCCACGTTTGCAGGCAGGTCGGGTGCCTCCTTCTCTTCTCTGATGTAGGTCGCATCAGAGGAGGGAGGGACAAGTCAGCCATGCAAACACTGAGTTGCAAAGACCCACATTTGAATGGCTGGCCTGGTCTCTCCCTCCTCTGACACGATCTACATCAGAGAAGGGAAGGAGGGACCCAACCTGCCTGCAGATATGGGTCTGCTTCACTGCTGCTGCTGCTGCTGCCTCCGAGAAAACAAAAAAGTGGCAGCGGCAGCAGGGCAACGTGGGCGGGGGGAGGCGGGCAGGGGACGGCAACCCAATATGCACCCCTAATCCTTTTGTGCCCTGTGCGGCTGCATCGCTTGCACAGGGCTAGGTGCAGTGCTGATGTCACGGCTCATAATGTCAAGGCCATGTCTAAGTCAATAGGCTGCAACTTGGACATCAGTCCACACACATTCACATCTCACTACTGGCTGGAGTGGGAATTCCCAATGCAAAAGCAAGTTTGGCCAATCAGTACTAAGGAATCTGTTTGTGGAGTAGAATCCATTTCCATCCCCCCTAAGCCCATTACTTTCTGTTCAGGTTACCTTTTGAAAAGAAAAAAGAAATATATACATGTATATATCTAATGCAAAAGTTCTGTTGTGTTCAAGATAGCCTGTAACTAGGCAGTCCCATATATGAGGACTTATTTACTGCTTGTTCATGGAGAAGAGGGAGTTACTCACCTATAGTCACAACCCACCCACCTCCCCTAGGAGTTGTATTCTACATTAGCTATAGTATACAACTGAAGCAAGATAGTGCCATGGTGGGGGCGGGAAGACAGCACGTATTCGCAAAGGTGAGTTCCAAAAGTTCCCAGAAGGAGCTAGAAATGCTGTTGTGCAGGGCTCCATCGGATGACATCACCCATAAGTGAGGACTTTTCCCACTGTCCATGGAGAGCACCTGCTACAGGTGAGTAACTACTTTTTCTAAGCTGCCTAGTAATTCTGATAGATGGATACAGATAAATAAACGAATGAAGAAAAAACTTGGAGTGACAAGATGTTTACCTGGCACGGAACCATCTGTTTTAATTTTTTGTAGTAATAATAAACCTTCATACTTAATTGCATTTTTATCTTGCTGTTTTCTTCTAAGATCCAGCAGTACTTGCAGTATGACATCAATTTGTTCTACTGTATGTCTGGGGGACATAGCTGGCAAAGCCAACATTTGTATATACTGTGTGGGACCCATGCGAGGGCAAACACCTGCTTTCTCAATTTTATTACAATTTTTACAGTACAGCAAGAGGATGATTCTAAAAGATTTTTAGTTACAGATGTTGAATGATAATCACATGATGTAGCTACCTTGGTTCATTCTAATAATATTCAGAATTCTTAATGCTTCTCTTCCCACAACAGATGCTTATTGCTGCCTCTGCACCAACATGCTTCCTGATGTGCTTCTATTGCTTTGCCAGTATTTGACTCTCTGTGGTGATATTCAGTTGATGTTGGCTCAAAATGCAAATAACAGAGCTGCTTATCTTGAGGAATATAATTATCAAACAAAGGAAGACTATGAAATACTGCACAGCCTGCAATACGAATCTAACTGCCAAGGTGAATCATTCTGTCTTATCGATGAAAAGATATTGCATTCAGCAAATTCACAGCAGTGAAATTGATAGATTTTTTTCTGTCATATTAAATATTAATCTATGGTTTCGAATAACGCTTTGGTGGAAATATTAACTCTGCCTTAATTTTTCAGTTGTCAAACAAGGAGCTGTTAATTACTTCTCATGTCAGTATTCCAGTCCTCTGTCAAGGTTATTGAGGAGCTCTGAGTTCCCAGAAATGTTTTCTAATGTGCTAAGAACCCTATATAGCACTACATTTTATTACAGATTTTGTTTGTTTTGTTTGTGGTGGGACGTTTAAATCTTACAGTTTGGGCAGTGTCCAGACCATTTTGTGTCTCCATTGAAATCAGATGGTAGACCATTAGCATCTCAGGATCTTTAAAAGCCACAAAAGAACCATTCTAATCATATGCCCTAGACTTTACTTATAATCTTAATAAAAAAAGAGAAACACACTGTTAAGAATCTAAATTTTTAATCTGGTCAGTTTCACACAGAAGCATTTGTGTTTGCAAGAATTGTGGTGATGTAAGTTCTGAAATCTGGTTTTAGCATGGTTTATCTTGTGAACAATATATACTAGATATTACAAATGTTTTAAAGTATTTTCTAGTCTTATTTTAATGTAATCTCTGTTTTGAACAGAAGTAAGAATTTACTGTTTAATACATTTAACTGGTTCTTTGTTATGTTAGCCTTCCCCCTCCCTAAATTACACATATGTTTCACTATGGATGTTCCATTGTTAACTGGCTCTTTGTGATGATATCTTGTTCTTTGTAATGTTATGTTAAGTATGTTGTAAACCGCCTTGATCATGGGAAATGTGATATATAAGTCTTTCAAATAAATAAATACATTTATATACTACTTTTCTGGTCATAAGGCAATTCAGGTTTATTTTCAATTTCTTACATTTTGTCTTGAAGGATTTGCCTGGGCCACTGACCTATCTACAGACCTGGAATGCCAACTCTCCATCAGCTGCAGGTGCTATGAAGCAGCTGATGAAACACTACTTTTCACTCAACTCGACAGTCAAAATCCAGAACAGCATAAGCAAGTTGTCAAACGGCTTGGCAACATCCAGAATGAGATTGGAGTGTATTACATGAACCAGGCAGCTGCCCTGCAAACTGAAAGAAGAGGTTTGCACATTTTATGGTCATTCTATTCCTGTTTTACTGTTGTGGTACCTTGTTGATGTCAACTTCCTTATTATCCTTAGCAGACCAGTCCAGACAGATAAGTTATGCCCCTCGGCCAGAAAAGACATTGGCAGACTGACTCTATTTTGCTATAAGGAGGGTGCAACTAAAGATCTAGTCAGTATTTCTCTGTCACCAGTATGTGGTGCATATATCTGAACGGGATTAGCATAGTGGATGAAGAGAGACCAAGGGAGCAAAGGGCTGAAACTCTTCTTTTCAAGTAAGCCTAGGTCAAGGTTAGGGATTTCTGGGCAATAATCCCTGGAGGAGAGTGTTGATTTCCCTACATCTTATGTTGGAGATTCCACCTTGTAGATTACTCTTTGACATTTTCCCTTGTTTATTTATTTATTTAAAGGGATTTATATACCGCTTTGTCCTGAAATCAATATTACCTGCTGTGAGGCTGTTGCCACGATGACCCATTTGAAGTCTGTAGGGTGGCTGGAAGATTCTGCCAGTGCTGCTCTTCTGGCATTTTGGTCAGGCAAATCATCAAAGTTGGAGGAAAAAAGAAAGGATAGAGTAGAATCTGGGAAACAGATGGCCCTTGCAGAGCAGTCAGCTGCCAGGAATCTTGACTGAACTGGAGGAACCCTCTAATGATTTGTTTTCACCTATGCAGATGTTTTGGGAGATGTAGAATTGCCGAGTTTTGCAATTCCAGGTTCCAGTGTGAATACGGTCTCTGGAGTGGAGCAGGTGCACTTCACCAATGGGTAGTCTGATGCTTTAGCAGATTTCTTCATCCAACATTTATCTTAGAAAATGAGATGGTACTCCCCATGAGAGCAGAAAAGAATGCCATTTTGACATCGGGCCAAGTGGCAGGATAGCAGGGCCAGAAATAAGACTGTCAGTTGTACAGTGACTGAGCTTAGTCCGAGCAGTGGAAGACCTGGGACAAGTAAAATGTTCTCTAGGATTTATTTTGATGATGCATAGAGCGTACTGCTTCATTCAGCAGGTTTCGAGGCCAGTGGTTCTGGTGAGGAGGACCTCCAAGAGATAGACAAGGCATAGATTGTCTAGCACCTAGAGTGCCTAGACTCTGGAAAGAGACGGAGAGATCACCAGTTACTGGAGTCTGTAAGCTCTGGCAGAACCTCATGTTGATAAGGAAAGCCTGTTTAGGAATCTGCTTTCTTCAGGGCTCGAAGAGGGGGAAATACTATCTTTGAGGAAGAGGGCATGGTTGTACAGTTGTTTTGCAAGAAGGAGCTCTCTTCTCTTATTGTTAAAGTGATCAGTTCCCTGAGTATATATAGTGGGGGGAACAGCTTCTGGAGCTTCCAAAATCAGATTCTATCCTTACTCGCATATGCAAGAAGTCTAATCAATCCATTCATGAAATAGTGGCAGCAGAGTGGGATACTACTTGATGTCAGTTTAAAGGCAGCATGGCCGATGGCTAGACTTTATCCCCTTCCCAAAGAAGAACAGGAGAAACTTCTGAGGCTGCCTAAATGGATGCTCTGGTTAGAGCAGTCACTTGCAAAACCACCATCCCAATGGAGAAGACTATGGCTTCAAAGGATCCTCAGGATTATTACGTAAATACTTTGTTGAAGTAGAACTTTGAAATGGCTAGCCTGGATCTACAGGTGACAAAATATAGTAGTGTAGCGGTAAGATGGCTGCTTAGGCAATTGCAGTCTTAGGATAGGTCCCCAGAGAGGGAGTTGTAAAGTTCCTTAGGGCAAACAACTTTTTTAGAGTTGGAGGTGACCTTTTTGGCTGATGCCCTATATGACCTGATCCAGACCTCAGTCAAGCTAATGGCAGCAGCAGTGTCTACTATTTGTCCTCTCTGTTTGCAGGACTGAGCAGCTGATGCAGTCTCTAAGGCATGCCTTTATAAATAGCCCTTCAAATTTATCTCCAGAAACAAGCAGAAATGTAGTCTTCACATAAGGGATGACGTTGGTACCGATGGAGCCCACGCGGGAATGCTCCCCAGCATCCAATAGGAAAGCTTTTGGAAGCATCCCACTGTGCCTGCGTAGCTGCCTTCCCGCCTTTCCAGCTCTCCCTCTTCAGTTCTTCATTTTCCGCGGAGCTGACAAGAAGCAATTCCTGTCACCACAGAAAATTTGATTTTTTTATATTTTTTTGTGGTTGCGTCTGCCTTCCCGTTGACGCTGGTACCAAATCTGACGATGCTCACTTTCCTTCTTTCTTTCTGTAAAAAACCCCCACAAACGTTTCTGAAGGGAGAACCCCTTCCCTCAGGGCGCATCGACGCCATCTTAGGCTTAGGCCTTGTTTTCCAAAATGGAGACACCAGCTAGTGGTTTTAAAAAGTGTTCCAAATGTGGCAGTACAATTTCAGCCACAGACACCAATGACTGGCGTCTAAAATGTTTGGGACTGGATCATCAACCGACTGACTATCCTCTCTGTAGGAAGATGACAAAGAGAGGCCTGCAGAACAGAGCTGCAAAACTCGGCACCCTCTTTGCCACCGATGCAGTGTCCGTAGCATCGACATCATCGAGAGCTTCATCTTCCTCCCAGGGATCTCAGGTATCAAAACCCAGACTAGCCAGCCCTCCAAGGGTAGATCTCCTTCTAAGCATCGAGATGCCCTAGGCGTTGCCCTGGAGGGAGACACACCAGCCAAAAAACCCTGGCGGGAGGTCCTTGCCTCCAAAGCATTAGTGGGGTCCCAGGATGCTCCTGAGGCCTTGAGCTCCGGAGAGCTCTTGGTGCCATGCTCAGGGATCGTGGCCTGCAACTCAGGTACTGATACCCAAGCATCGGCAGGCTCCATGGATCAACATATTCTGGCTATTGAGCGGAACTTAGCGGCCTTGCTAGCGGCTTCCGTACCGGTAAAGCCTCTACAGTCGATTGATTCCCCAACCAATGATATCGACAACGGTACCGAAGGTTCTGGCATCAACATTTTTGCCACTTAACACGCTACCACCTATGCCGGCCCTCGACTCCATCTCCGGTACCGAGGTTCTGGCACCAAAACTTTCCGATGCCGGTTTCGAGCAGTATCGACTAAGGGCAGAGCATGAGCACTTGGCCGTCGATACTTCGAGTCTTCGGACTCTGATTCGACGGATGATGAATCAACTGGTTCTCCAGGACCAAGCAGGAAGTCAGTCCTCACATATGGGTGTCATCGGCGCCGATGAAGCCCCAGCGGAGCATTTCCCCAGCTTTCCATGAAAGCCTTTGGGAATGCTGGCACGCATGCGGGGTTCCCTTCCCGCCTAAAGGTGCCATCTTACCTCAGTCTCTTTTTTTCTGAGAAGCCCCCGAAGAAACCGCTTGAATGGTGAAATGCACAAGCGCTAATGATTTGCGTTGGGACCCAAGTTCTGATTCTCAGATAAGTATTCTTTGCTATCATTTCAATTACTCCAAGAGCTATGAATATCCTAGCCATTGAAAGATACTGAACTTTTTAATGATTAGCAGGAGAAATGTTTGATTTTGAAATAGAAGCAATTAGTAGAAGAAAAGTTGAAATATTGAAAGACATCGGCAGAGTGATTTTTTTGAATGAAAAAGGAATAAAAAGGGAAATTACAGGTCCTTGATGCAAGGAAGGGGATTGGTGTTCAGAGGTTATGCCTCATAAGATTCTTCCCCGCTCTAGTCTGAGACCTGTTCCCTAAGTAAAACAGTGTTTTTTGACATTGTGAGTGAATGGAGCAATATATGCAGTAGGATTGGTATTTTGATTGCTCCAACAAAACCCGATAGGTGATAGTTTGTCTGAGGAAAAAAGAGCAGACTACCTTATTCTGGTCAAGCATGCCCAGAATGTTTCTAAATTCATGAACCGTGCTACCTTTGATTGCTTTGAATGTATTAGCAGAACTTTTGCTATATCCATAGGAGCACGTCGTATTGCTTGGCTTCAAGCATCAGACTTAGAAAAGTATGTGCAAGAAAAGCTGGGAAACATTTCTTGTACAGGAGAAAATCTCTTTGGCAAGGACTGGGCAGGACAAGGCTAATCAGCTTGAATCTGAAAATACTCCCTTGAACAGACTATCAAAGTCTACAGCCAACCCAGCAAAGAAGAAAACATTCAAAAAACCCTTTTTCAGTAAGAAAAAGAAGCTTTACCCGTCTTACACCCATTAAAGCCACTGTCCGCTTAATGTTCCCCAGAAGGGGCAACAACAGAATAGACAGCAAAGAAAGCCACAAGCTCAAAGAGCTCAACCGACCCAACAGACCCAGCCCCCTCAGAGTCTTTGACTTCTACCTAGAGAACTTAGTCATTCTGCCCCTGAAAGGTCCAGAACCCTTAACCCTTCCAGGAAGGCTATGCTATTTTGCTAAAAGATGGCAACAAATAACATCATTGTACGACTGGGGTGCAAGCTTCATTTTCTCAACTTGCCCCCACCTACAATAATAAAACAGTTCAATTCTCAGGCCCCTGCCACCAACCTCTTGTGGCAGTAGGTCACATCACTTCTAGCTCAAGGAACAATCGAAGAAGTACTCATACCCCAACAGGGGACGGGGTTTTAATCCCCCTATTTTCTTATTCCAAAGAAGACAGGGGACACAGGCCTATACTAAACCTCAGAGAATTCTTAAAAGTCAGGACTGGCTATGTTCTCTAGATCTAAGAGATGCGTACACGCATATTCTCATCCATTCAGATCACAGGAAGTTCCTTTGATTCCTGGTCCAAGGAAGACACTTCCAGTACAGAGTTATTCCTTTCAGACTGGCCTCTGCTCCAAGAGTCTTCAAAATGCATGGCAGTGGTAGCAGCATTTATGAGGACTCTAGGAATATTTGTCTTCCCTTTACTTAGACGTTTGGCTCATTCGAGCATCCAGAGCTCCAGAGGCCAGCTTCGCTCTTTCTCGAGCAATGAGAATTCTTCAATACTTGGGACTGGTCATAAACCTCCAAAAATCTCATCTCACCCCCTCTCAATCTCTCGAATTCATAGGGGCTCATCTAGACACACGGCAGTCAAGGGCTTTTCTGCCACAGCCACGCTGTCTACAAATAATATAGCTGGCATCTCAAGCATCTGTGAAGGTGTTCCTTACTGCTCGAGAGATGCTTCAACTTCTGGGACACATGTCATCCACTGTCCATGTGGTTCCCTATGCTCGCCTCCACATGCGAGCAGCCCAGTGGACCCTATCCTCTCAATGGTCACAGGCCTCGGGTCAGCTAATGGACAAAATCAGAAACACCACACATCTGATTTCGTCCATTCCACATCTGATTTCGTCCCTACAATGGTAGCAATCTCTAGAAAACCTCCTCATAGGCTCTCCTTTCCAGCAGCCTCTATATCAGGCCACCCTAACAACAAATGTGTCAAAGATGGGTTGGGGGCCCACTTGCACAATCTCTCCACTCAGGGTCTTTGGACCTCTCAGGAGGTTTCCCTTCACATAAACCTCCTAGAGCTAAGAGCCATTTTCAATGCTATTCAAGTCTTTCAGTCCCATCTCAGCAACAAAACAGTTCTGGTCCAAACTGACAATCAGGCAGCAATATTCTATGTGAACAAGCAAGGCGGAACAGGCTCTCTGTTGCTATGCAACGAAGCTTTGTGACTATGGGCCTCGCCAGAGAGTTGCAAATTCACCTGTTTGCGGTATACCTTCTGGGCATTCAGAATTTATTGGCAGACAGACTCAGTCGAATACTGCTGCCACACGCGTGCTCCCTCCACTCGTACCAACTTGCTCGAGTATTTCAAATCTGTGGAACACCAGATATAGACCTCTTTGCAAGTCCACAGAATGCCAAACTTCCCCGATTCTGTTCCAGAATCCCGGCTCACAACTGTCAGGCAAGAGATGCTTTCCTACTCCACTGGGGTCAGGACTTCCTCTATGCCTTCCCACCCATTCCCCTTATTCCCAAAACTTTATTCAAACTTCAGAGAGACAGAGATCGTATGATACTCATAGCTCCACGTTGGCCACGACATGCGTGGTATCCTCTTCTTCTGCGTCTCTCTCAAACCACTCCTCTGGAGTTGGGGAATGCTCCAGATCTTCTGTCTCAGGAGGACGGATGCTTTCTGCATCCCCAGTCCCCATTCCCTACATCTCAGGGCCTGTTTACTGAAAGCCTAGAATTCCAGGATATTAACCTTTCTTATCAAGTAAAGGATATCTTTCTGGCTTCCAGAAAACCTTCCAAAAGACCTTCCTATGCTTTTAAGTGGAAAAGGTTCTCTGTCTGGTGTTCAGAAAAGGGACTTAACCCCCTTTTGGTACCTGTAGAGTCGCTACTAGAGTATCTCCTCCAATTATCAACTTCTGGTCTAAAGACCAATTCAGTGAGAGTCCATCTTAGTGCTATTGCTGCTTTTCATAAACCTTTCGATGGACAACCTATTTACTCTCATCCACTTGTATCAAGATTTATGAGAGGCCTACTCTTAACAAAAGCTCCCATTAAACCACCACCGGTGGCATGGCATCTGAATCTTGTTCTTGGTCAGCTTATGAAACCACCCTTTGAACCTTTAGCCACTTCAGACCTAAAGTTTCTTTCATGGAACGTTATTTTCCTAATTGCCATCACTTCTGCAAGACGCATTAGTGAACTACAGGCGTTAGTAGCTGACTCTCCTTATACAAGGTTCCACCGTGATAAAGTAGTCCTCAGGACTCATCCTCACTTTATGCCAAAGGTGGTTTCACCTTTTCATTTAAACCAGTCGGTTTATCTTCCTAATATTCTTCCCTAGGCCTTATGCCTCCAGTGCGGAAAGGAATCTTCACACATTGGATTGGTAAAAACCCTTAGCCTTTTATCTCCAAAGAACTAAGCCACATAGAAAATCTTCTCACCATTTTGTGGCTTTTGACTCTAGTCATTTAGGACTTCAAGTTTCCAAAAGAACTCTGTCAAATTGGATTGCATTTTGCATATCCTATACATATCAGAGTAAAGGACTTTCTCTCGAGGGCCATGTCACAGCTCACAATGTGAGAGCAATGGCAGCCTCAACGGCTAACCTTCGTTCTGTGTCTATTGATGACATCTGCAAAGCAGTCACTTGGGCTTCGGTACACTCCTTCACAGCCCACTGCTGCTCATACAAAGACTCCCGATGGGATGCCTCATTTGGCCAGGCTGTTCTCCAGCATCTCTTCCATACTTAATACAACTCCTACCCACCATCCACGGTTTGGATGCCAGAGGAAGCATGACCCATCTCACCTGGGTTCGCAGCTTGCTGGGGTCACCCCTTGGCATCTTTCAGCTGGGGAGTCCCCATATGTGAAGACTATATTCCTGCTTATTCCTGGAGATAGTGTAGTTACTCACCTGTAACAGGTGATCTCCGGGAACAGCAGGAATTTAGTCTTCACAACCCACCCACCTCCCCTAGGAGTTGTCTCTTTCTATCTCTTTCTCTACTTCTCTCCTTTGGTCTCAGCTATAAACTCAGTTGAAGTGAGAGAGGTACAGAGGCGGGAAGGCAGCACGGATGCACTGTGGGATGCTCCCAAAAGCGTTCCTATTGGACACTGGGGAGCGTTACCGCTCAGGCTCCGTTGGTACCGACGATACCCATATGTGAAGACTAAATTCCTGCTGTTCCCGGAGATCGCCTGTTACAGGTGAGTAACTACGCTTTCTCTGAGCCACTATTGCTTCTTCCCTCTCAGAGTAGCTGGAGGGAAAATGGGTACATCCCACTCACCTACATTGATTTTTGTAAAAATGCTAAGTAAAATGAACTTTGAACTTAACCTGTTAACTTCCCTCCCTTGCGTCTTACGAGACCATAGCAGAATCCTCTCAAAAAGGCTATGACTCTAAAAAGATCTTTAGTGAAGAGAAAAGGAAAACAGAAAACTAAAAAGTAGACTAAAGTAGCTAAAGCTATGGGACCAGATGGGATTCATCTGAGAATATTGAAGGAACTTGGGGATGTTCTAGTGGCTCCACTGACTGACCTTTTCAATGCTTCTTTAGAGTTGGGAGTGATCTCCGAAGACTGGAGAAAGGCACATATGGTCCCTTTACAAAAGCTGCAGGCTGATCTCTGTGGTGAGCTAATTAATGGAAACTCTGCTAAAACAGGGGATAGTAAGGTTTCTGAATTCCAGTGGCTTGCAGGATCTGAGGTAGCATGGGTTTATCAGAGGGAGGTCTTGTCAGACAAATCTGATTGATTGCTTTGACTGGGTGACCAGAGATTTGGTTCGAGGGAAAGCCCTAGATGGATGTGGTGTACTTAGATTTCTCCCTTCCGCATAGGCAACATAATAGAGCACCTTAGGGATGGGCCCTAAAGTGACTTGAAGTGGGTTAGAAATTGGTTGCGTGGGAGCTGGCAAAGTGTACAGGTAAATGGAGCTCAGGAGAAGGATGTTACAGTGGTGTGCCGCAGGGATCCGCTCAGGGATCCGTCCTTGGTCCGATTCTTTTTAACATCTTATTTAGTGACATTATGCAAGAGCTGTTCACTAAGGTTTGCCTCTTTGTGTATGTTACCAAAATCTGCAGTAGAGTAGACATCCAGGAAGAAGTAAATAACTTGAGGAGGGATCAAACTAAATTTGAAGAATAGTCGAGAATTTGGCAGCTGAGATTTAATGCTAAAAAATGTAGGGTCATGCATTTGAGCTACAAAAATCCAAGGTGTAGTGGGCGAAGTACTTTTGTCCATGAAAAAAGTGCGGGACCTGGGCATGATTGTTTGTTTCTAATGATCTTAAAGTGGCTAAACGGGGTAGATAAGGTGATGGTGAAAGCCAGAAGGATGTTTGGATGCATAGGGAGAGGAATTGCCAGCAGAAAAAAGGAACATAAGAACCCGTCACTTAAACAAATGGTGATGGAACCAACCAGGGAAAGCTCAATGCTGGATTTAGTTCTCACCAACGGTGAGAGCGTGTTGAATGTCTGGGTGGGTGCCCCTGTGAGCAGCAGCGATCATCACACAGTGTGGTTTGAGATGAAAGCCAAGGTGCAGTCCAATCATAGCAAGCTCAAAGTCCTAAACTTCAAAAACACTGACTTCAGTAGAATGGTCAAGTACCTGAAGGAGGAGTTGGCAGGGTGGGAGGGAGGGGATAAGGGAAGTGGAATTGCAATGGGCTAAACTAAAGGTTGCAATAAAAGGGGCAGCAGATAAATATGTAAGGAAAGTAAATAAAAACAAGAGGAGAAGGAAACCTATTTGGTTCTCCAAAGAAGTGGCTGCTCAAATAAAGGCAAAAAACACAGCTTTCACAAAATTCAAAAGCTTGCAAACAGAGGAACACAGTAAGGAATACAGGAACAAACTAAAAGAGACAAAAAGAAAAATAAGGAAAGCAAAATCAAAGGCAGAGGAAAAGATGGCTAAAGATGTGAAGTGCGGCGACAAAACTTTCTTCAGGTATATTCGGGAGAGGAGGAAAATCAGAGATGGAATTGCAGGACTCAGAAGTGCTGGGAATGGATTTGTGGAAAGTGACATTGAAAAAGCAAAATTGCTAAACAAATACTTCTGCTCTGTTTTTACTAAAAAAAAAATCCTGGAGAAGGACCGTCTGTGACTCCCAAATATAAAAATGGGAATGAAGTAGATACCACACCATTCATTGAAGATGATGTGTTAGAACAACTTGCTAAACTGAACGTGAACAAGGCCATGGGACCGGATGGAATACATCCCAGGATACTGAAAGAGCTCAGAGAGGTTCTTGCAGGGCCGTTAAAGGATGTTTTCAACAGATCCTTGGAAATAGGAGTAGTTCCTCAGGACTGGAGAAGGGCAGATGTGGTACCTCTTCACAAAAGTGGTGACAAGGAAGAAGTGACAAATTAAAGGCCCATGAGCCTTACCTCGGTGGCGGGAAAAGTAATGGAGGCGCTTCTGAAAGAGCGAATAGTGTACTTTCTCAAAACCAACAGGTTGCATGATCCGAGGCAACATGGTTTTACCAAAGGACGATCTTGCCAAACAAATCTGATTGAGTTCTTTGACTGGGTGACCAGAGAACTAGATCAGGGGCATGCGATGGATGTCATCTACCTGGATTTCAGCAAAGCCTTTGATACTGTTCCTCATAGGAGGCTTATCAATAAACCCAGTAGTTTGGGGATGGGTCCCAAGGTGGTGAACTGGATCAGAAATTGGTTGACTGACAGACATCAGTTGGTGATGGTAAATGAAGCTCACTCGGATGAAAGGAGGGTGATTAGCAGGGTGCCCCAGGGTTCGGTCCTGGGCCCGGCACTGTTCAATGTATTTGTGAGTAATATTGCTGAAGGACTGAATGGAAACGTCTGTCTTTTTGCAGATGACACGAAAATTTGCAACAGAGTGGACTCCCCTGAGGGAGTGGATAACATGAGGAAAGATCTACAAAAGCTGGAAGAATGATCTAATTCTTGGCAGTTAAGATTTAATGTGAAGAAGTGCAGTGTCATGCACTTAGGAAGCAGAAATCCAGGTGAAATGTACGCATTAGAGGGAGAGAGATTGGTGTGCACGGACCAGGAGAAGGACTTTAATGTGATTATTTCTGCGGATCTCAAGGTGGCAAAACAGTGCGACAAGGCGGTGGCAAAGGCCAGGAGGATGTTGGGTTGCATACATAGAGGAATTACCAGCAGAAAGGAAGAGATACCAATGCCACTGTAAAGGTCACTGGTGAGGCCTCACTTGGAATACTGTGTTCAGTTTTGGAGACTATATCTTGCAAAGGATAGAAAAAGACTGGAAACTGTTCAGAGGAAAGCGAGCAAAATGATTTGGAGCCTTATGAGAAGAGACTTGAAGACCTAAATATGTACACTCTGGAGGAGAGGAGGGACAGGGGAGATATGATTCAGACCTTTAAATACTTAAAGAGAAATAATGAACAAACAAACTTCTTCCAAAGATGGGGAAGCTGTAAAACTAGAGGGCATAACATGAAGCTGCAAGGGGGTAAATTGAAAGGCAATGTCAGGAAATACTTTTTCACTGAAAGGGTGGTGGATGCTTGGAATGCCCTCCCGATGGAAGTGGTGGGGCAAATACGGTGACAGAATTCAAAATGGCATGGGACAGTCACATTGGATCCCTTTACAGCAACAGGATAAAATCAAAATAAACTTAACTAACTAATTTCTCAACATACAGGGGTGTCCTACATGGAGCGGTGGGTTCACCCCTAAAACAAAGACATGGGGAGGGGTGGCCTGCATGGAGCGGCAGGTGCACCTACTCTTGCCATCTTACTGGGAAGACTAGATGGACCATACTGGTCTTTATCTGCCGTCATTTATTTATTTAATACTGCACTCTTTAGAATCAGTGTGGTTTACATGTATACTAACAGGTACTTTTTATTCCCTTGTCCCTGAAGGGCTCACAGTCTAAGTGTACCTGAGGCAATGGAGGGTTAAGTGGCTTTCCCAAGGCCACAAGAAGTGGCCATGGTACTAGGGACCCCAGTCCCTCCGGCCTGAGGTTGCTTGTCCCCATGCGGGAATTGAACCCCCGGCCTGAGGTAACCTGTCCCAACCACTGAGCCACTCCTCCCTCATGTTATTATGTTACTATAAGATATGCCATACTCCGTCAGGCCAAGGGTCCATCAAGCCCAATATCCTGTTTCCAACAGTGGCCAATGCAGGTCATAAGTACCTATCAGGTTGCCAGAAGGTATACAGATTCCATGCTGCTTGTTCAATAGTAAGCAGTGTATTTGCCCTGTCCTCTTTCATAGTGGTTTATAGACTTTTCCTCCAGGAACTTGTCCATACCGCTTTTAAATCCAGCTACACTAACAGCTTTTACTAAGTCCTCTGGAAACGAATTCCAAAGTTTGTATTGAGTGAAAAAATATTTTCTCTAGGAACAAGCAGGAAGTGAGTCCTCAGATATGGGTGACAGTGCCAATAGAACCTGTGCTGAGCATTTCTCCAGCTTTCAAAGAAAGCCTTTGGGAATGCTACCACGCATGCGTGGTCCCCTTACCGCCCAAGGGCACCATTTTGCTCAGTCTCCTTTTTTCCGCGGAGCCCAACAGACGTCGGTCCAATTTCCCCCAGAAAAAATCCTTGCTATATCCTTTAAAATGAGCTGTTCCCGGTTCCCACCTCGAGCCAGCGGGCTCGGCACCATTCTCGGCTCTCTTCCCATTGTTTTCTTCAAGGCTTGCCTCGAGCAGTGTTCACACCCTTTTTCACCCAGGGGTCGTTGACCCCGTTTGGGTGTCTCCCCACCATGTCTCCCGATGGGTTCAAAAAATATAACCACTGCAGTGAAACCAAGTCTGTCACAGACACCCATGACTGCTGCCTATGCTGCCTGGGTCTGGACTATGACAGCACTTCCTGCGATCTGTTCCAGGCCATGACGCCTAAGACCAATGAAAAGAAGTCCGAGTTGCAAGAAAAACTGTTCCCTAAGTCCGACGCCGAGCTCCAAACCCAGAGAGGGCTGAGCATCTTCGGAGTCCCGCGATGGCGGCTCCTCTGGAAAGACCTCGGACTCTGAGTGGAAAAAAAATAATCCTCGAAGTCTGTCAGGGCTATGCCAGAGAAACCCGGTAAGACCGCCCGGAGGGACTCGGGTGACTCCGAGAAACGTCCCACTATGGTCCTTAAGAAGGATACCTCAGCTGGCGGAGATCATGCAAGGATCCTTGAGGCTGTAATCTTCATTAAGGATGCACTCCCAAGAGTGCCGGCGCCAGGCCCGAAAACCTTGGTGCCCGTGCCGAAAGCTGTGGAGCCTTCTGGCCTGGAGTCCAGAATGGCCGCCATGGAGCAGAACATCACTGCTGACCTGGCAATGCGGCAGGCATTGATGACAGGTTTGCCCACATTATCTCCCCCCATTACTGAGCTCCTGGCTTCTGGGGAGTCCCCGGTCGTCAAGTCGAGCCCCGAGCGTCATCAGCCTCGGTTAAGTCCTTGGCCCCGATTGAGGTCCTGTTCCTTAGGAATCCAGTCCTCCCTGGCTAGTTTCCGAGACTCCCACCCCAGGTCCTTGGGGAGGGCCCTGGCCCCTCGAGGCAAGCCTCGAGCCAAGGAGATGATAGTGCCTCTGTAGAAGTCTCTGGTGCAACCTTATTTGGAGAATTGTGTGCAATACTGGAGACCACATCTTCAAAAAGATATATACAGGATGGAGCCTGTGCAGAGAGTGGCTACTAAAATGGTTAGTGGTTTTCATTATAAAGCATATTGTACAGACTTAAAGATCTTTTTTTTTCTTTTTTCCAAATTTATTTAAAGATTTTCATTAAAGAAATGCAGCCTTCTATAATAAAAAGTAATTATCACCTCCCTCCCAAAAACAACCCCAGAGGTTGCACTACTAACCACTATAATCATATTCAAGACATTGACAGATACACATCAAGAGATCTCCAGATCTGCCCAATTTTTGCTATACAATTTTATGAGATTGAAGCAGCACCTTCAAATTTACGAATCTGACAAACTGAGTGCCACCAAAAGGTGACATTAAGGTCTGAATTGTCCTTCCAGCAATGCAAAATATGCTGAACAGCAATAGAGACCAAAATGTCTAGCAATGATCTGTTATATTTTGAAAGTATTCCTCTGAAGCATAGGGATCTAAAGAAAACTATTTGAATTGATAGAGGGGTGTCAATTTGACGAATATCTGGATATATTCCCAAACTCTTGCCCAGAAATGTTTAATAGAAGGGCATTCAAAAAGCATTTGATTAAGCATCCTTATGCTTGCAGAACATCGCCAACAAATGTTGGACTGAGAAAGTCATGCTTTGTGCATGTGTAGTGGTGTCCATAAGCTTTTGGTGAGACTACTAGACTTGTTGGATAATTGTCCCCAAAAAGAATTCCATTTAATCAGATTCGGAACTAATTCCAGATCAGTCTCCCAAACCCGACATAGCCCCAAAAGAGATGGACTTCCACTATCTTTAAGCAGTTTGTATAGGAATGAGGTTCAGTTACTAACCTCTAACGCTTTATGACAAATGATCACTAAATCTGATGTTGGATAGTTTATATCTGACCAAATATTCGACGACAATAAACTATTTAATAGATGTGTAAGCTTATGGGCCTTGGAAGATGAAAGATTGTAAACTTCCATCAACCTTTGTATTACTATCAACCTATCGCCCTCTATAAGCTGACCGATATTAAACAACCCTTTAGTAATCCAGCCTTTCCAGTAGATTGCCCTTCCTTTGATAAGTATTTTAGGATTAAACCAAAGAGAAGCATCAATAGATCTGGAGTATGATGTAGTGCAGCAGCTATCCAGCTTTTCAAAAGCTATAGTGGCACTATTAGAGGGGAGTTTAGTAGTTTCCGTGGAATTTTCATGGAGGGTAATTCTTGTTATCTGAAAGGTTTTACAACCATGGAAAAGAAAAGTCAGTCTGAATCCAATATGATTCATATCGAAGAAGGATAGCGGCCTGATATAGAAAATCTAGACTTTACACCTCCCTTTCTTCGAGGAAGCTTTAATTTAGCGATGCTCAGACTCCTACCTTTCCATAAGAATGATGACAATTTTTTTCCAAGTTGACATAAAACTGCTTACTACAAAAACCTGGGAGCATGCCCAATTTATACATGATACTTGGCAGAAACATCATCTTTATGATGTCTAACCTACTCCACCAAGATAGAAGAAGAAAGGACCATTTCTGTAGCCTTTGTATTTCTGTATTGATATTACAATTAGTTTAAATAGTTTTAGTTGCTGAGTTACAGAATTGCATACCTAAATATTTAAAACCAGAAGAAGACCATTTAAATGGAAAGGTTGACAAGTCAGATCTTCTAGTAGGGTCATTCAAAGGGAGAAGCTCACATTTGTTTCGACTGATTCTATATCCTGAGAATGTCAAAAAATCATTAACTAGATTTAGAAGATGATTAATTAATTGAAGCAGAAGGCTTTGACAGGAATAGTAGGATAACATAACCTTGTAAATCACGCTGTAATTCCTTGAAATTTCTGTCACTGATCTGACATTTTCTGTTTACTTAATCAAACCGCTCCTGATCGCTGGAAGTAGCGGTATACAAATATATGCTAAATAAATAAATAAATAAACATCTGCATACACAGCTAGTTTCCAGTGACAACATCAAATTCTATGCCCCTTATGTCAGCATCTTTTTTTAATTTTCAACAAAAGTGACTCCAAAGCAAGGTAAAAAAACAGGAGAAAGAGGACAGCCTTGTCATGTTCCTCGCTCCAGGGGAATACAATCTGAAAGAACATCATTTACCTTTAACCTTGATCGTGGAGATCTATATAGTACTTTTAACCCAGTTAATAAACCCTTTACCACATCCAAACCAATCTAATACTTCAAAAAGAAAAGACCACTCAGATTCATTTCTTTGAAAAAATTCTTCAATAAAGGAATTTATCTTGACACTGAAGAAAGCCTCCAGTAATAGACTGTTTTGAAATCTCCAAAATCGGGACATAATAGGTTGCTTTGGAGGAATTATATCCAAAACTATCGCTACATGATCTGAAATAAGGATGAGTTTAATCACACATTTTTTTTTTATTTTTTATTTATTTACATTCTCTTATATACCGCGCTATTCTGCATCAGTGCGGTTTACATTGAACAAACTGAAATTACATTGAACAGGGCATTATAACTTGGAGATAACTATTTTACAGGGAACATCCATCAATCTCCGGAAGGAGTGTGGAAGATGATGAAAAAAAAAATCAATGTGTGTCTAAGAGTGATGGGGAAATGAAAAAAAGTGTACTTTCTCTAGATATGGGGTGAAGAAATCACCACACATCTACAAGACCCAGAGTTTCTATTATATCATACAATGCCACATTAGGGGAGCGACAGGAGCCCTTAGATAGTGTTTTTCTGTCTAGTGTATTATCTAAGACTAAATTAAAATCCCCTCCAAAATTAAGTTTCCTGTTCCGAACGTTAATAGCAAATGATTTACACCTTCAAAAACAATTGAGGAATTTAGTGGATGGTGTATACAAATTTAGTAGAGTATATCTATGGTTTGCAGTGATAATGTTAGCACATATCAATCGGCCTTCACTATCAGATTTTTGTCCTAAAACTTGAACTTGCAGATTTTTACAAAAGATAATGGATACACCATTTCTCTTGTTAATACCAGAGGAGAAAATATGGTGGTCTACCCAAACACAATGAAACTTCATACAAGACTCATCATCTAAATGTATTTCTCAAGGAACAATCAGGAAGTCAGTCCTCACATATGGGTGACATCGATGCCGACAGATCCCTCATGGAAGCATCTCCTCAGCTTTCAAAGAAAGCCTTTGGGAGATGCCACCACGCATGCATGGTCCCCTTCCTGCCCAAGGGTGCCATTTTAATCAGTCTCCCTTTTTCCGTGGAGTCCTACAGATGTTCCTCTTTCTTCCCTGGAAAAAAGTTGATTTCCTCGTGCACTTCTGTTACTGTCCAGTTAGCACTGCTTTTCTGCCTCCGAGCCCCGTCGCTTCGGCTTTGGGACTCTGAACCTGTTTAGTTAGGTTTTTTTCATTCAACACAGTTTCGTGCCTTTTCTAACCGCTGGCCGCGTTGAAGGTCTTTGACCTCACTGGGCCCTTTTTGCCCCAATGGCCATTGGATTTAAAAAGTGTGATTGGTGCTCCAGGAACATGTCCCTTACCGACATACATGATTTGTTGCCTCAGGTGTCTTGGTGCCGACCATGACCCAGAGGCGTGTTCCCTGTGCAAAAAGATGTCTGCTAAGGCCTTCCAGAGTCGCCTGCAGAAGCAGGATGACATCTTCCACAGGTCAGACTCAGTCTTGGTATCCCCGGTAATGGAGCGCTTTAAGGCCCTGCAAGGACCCTCAGAGTCGCGTAAAGCCCCCGCGGTGCCTGACCGGGCACGCAGATACCTCCGATAAAGGTTCCCCAGAGCAAGAGCATAAGAAGAAGAAGACATCTTTGAGAACCTCTTCCTGGGAAGAGGACTCGCACGGCAAGTCCAGTGCAAAGTCCCACAGCCCCCAGAGGGTTTCAGAGGAGTCTGAACAAAAATGGCGGCCAAGGTACCCAGGACAGATGCCAAGGCCGCTGGTGATGGATCTTGGACCCCCGAGGACTCCCCTTCCTCCCCGATACCCGAACTGATCACCCCGTCCTCAGTATCAAAGGCTGCAACCCCTGAGTGGGAGGTCATGATGATGGTGTTGGAATGCAGCATTTCTGCATTCCTTGCCTCGCAGCAAGTGTCGATGCCCGGCTCCCCCGGTGCACACGCTGAGACCGCAGGCCCGCTGAAGAGATCCTCGAGAGACCCCATGCCTCGAGTCGATCCTCTGCGAGGGTCTCGATCCCACTCCCAGTCCTTGGGAGCAAGATCATCCCCGCAAGCGCCTCTAGCTCCGGCCAAGCCCCAGCCGCGGTTAATCAAAGGCCAGATCCAATGATGCCCTTAGAGCTGTTGAGCCTTGAGTCCTCAACGGACTACTTGGACTGGGAGTCCGAAGATGAGACTTCCCCAGAGACACAAACACATTTGACCTCCCCTCAGATCCGTGCCTGCCAGCATTGAGGCACCAGTCCCCTGCCCGAGGACACCTCGTTCCTTGAGTTTGTCCGGTACATAGTGAAGGCACTGTTCCTCACCATGGAGTCGGAGGAGGACCCCTGCATGGAGGAACTCAAAATCCTCCAGTACAAGGCCCCACCCAAGGGAGGCCCTCACAGTCCCTGTCTCCTCCGTCCTCGGGCACCGCCACCTCCGAATATGGGAAACACCGGCATTGGTGTAGATTGTGAGCCGATGTCTGGACACTGTACTGGGTCCAGCAAGGGCCTGGCTTCAGGAAGTTGCAACTCTCTCACACCTCCATGGTGGTTGAGTCAGCCATGCGGCAACAAAAAAGACCAAAGACTCAGTCTTCAGTGCCCCCGAGCAGGGAGTCCTGCGCCCTCGATGCTCTTGGGCATAAATGTTACCAGGGCTTGATGCTAGCATGCCGTATACAAGCATGTCAGCTGTATATCGGCATGTACTCCCGAGACCTAACCAAGGAACTTGGGGATTTCTCGGCGGGTCTCAGTGGGGTCTACCTCTAACACTTCCAGATCCTCACAAAGACTATCGGGGAATGCTCGAAGTATTTGTCTTGGGTGACCTATGACGGCTTTGAGTCCAACGTGAGGGTGGTGCTTGATGCCAGGACTGACTCCAGGCATTGGACCTCAAGCAATGGGTACTCCTCAACTTACCTTGCCTTGGTAAAAGCCTCTTTGGCCAATAGAGGACAAGGTGGCGGAGATCGAGGCAGAGCATGTCACCAGGACTCGACTCTCGAGGAAGACCTCCACTCTTTCCAGTAAGAAACCATCGGGGAAAAGGCCTCCCTTTCACTGGAAAGGCCAGCCTTACCAAGGTTATCCCTCATATCAGGCCCCCCCCCCCCCCAGACCCTGCAGCAGGGCCATCAGGGCAAGGGAGCAGGCATACGTAAACCTAAGGGGCAGAAGCCCCAGATACCAGCTCCAGTCCAGACTGGGTCGTGGTTTTGACTCAGAGCATAGCCCCTCTTCCTATGGGGGATTAGCTGCCAATGAGGGGGCACCTGATTCATTTTGCCCACCGGTGGCTGCCATCACCACCGATTCCTGGGCACTTCAGGTGGTCAGGAAAGGTTACCTCCTTCATCTGGACCAGATGCCTCCCCCTTTCTTTCCAGGAGAGCCCCCTCAGATTCCCCTGCACCAGGCCCCGCTACTGCAGGAACTTGCAGGCCTTCTCAGGGACAGGGCTGGGGAGCCCATACCACACCATCTAAAAGGAAAGGGATTCTACTCTAGGTACTTTCTGGTCCCAAAAAGAACAGGAGGCCTATGGCCCATCCTGGACTTAAGAAACCTGAACAAATTCCTGTTGCGGGAGAAGTTCAAAATGCTCTCCCTTGGAATATTGCTGCCCTACCCTCCAGCAGGGAGATTGGCTATGCTCCTTGGACCTAAAGGATACTTATACCCATATCCTTATTCATCCCAGTTGCAGGTAGTATCTAAGGGTCATAGTCAGGGGCAGCCACTACCAGTACAGGGTACTACTCTTCGGCCTAGTCTCCACACCAAGAGTCTTCACCAAATGCCTGGCAGTGGTGTCCACCTATCTCTGTCTCCAAGGGACCTTCATCTTTCCATATCTGGATGACTGGCTAGTAAAGGGAGACCCTGCCTCAGAAGTGCAATAGGCCACAGTCTGCACCATCAAGGTCCTACAGTATCTGGGGTTTGTGATAAACCACCCTAAATCCCACTTCACTCCAACACAGGACCTGGAGTTCATAGGGGCTTGCCTGGATACCCTCCAAGCCAGGGCCTTCTTCCCCCTGGACAGGGCAGATCGCTTCAGGGCCCTGGCGACCGAGGTTCAGCACCATCACGCCATGTTGGTGCGGTCCATGCTTTACTTGCTTGGCCACATGACTCCTACAGTTCATGTGGTCCCAACGCCTGCCTCCACATGCGGGGGCAGCTCAGTCATGCCTCTGCTCACAGTGGACTCAAGCCTCAGGCAGGCTCCGGGACAGGATCTCTGTGTCCCATCAATTAGCAGAGTCACTCAATTGGTGGCATGACACATAACACCTGTGGAAGGGCATGCCCTTTCAACACCCAAACCCCCAGAGGATCCTCACTATGGACTCCTCCCTACTGAGCTGGAGTGCTCACTACAAAGAACTACGCACGCAGGGCAACTGGTCTCTCAAGGAAAGCCAGCAGCAGATCAGTCTGCTGGAGCTCAGAGCTATTTTTCTGGTGATCAGGGCTTTCCAACACCGCCTGCAGCATCAGTCTGTGCTGGTCCAAATGGACAACCAGGTCACAATGTTCTACCTGAACAAACAAGGGGCACAGGGCCTCACTGCCTCTCCTAAGAGGCAGTAGCCCTCTGCTTATACGCGATCAGTGAGGGAATGCTCCACAGGGCAGTATACCTTCCGGGTCAGGGCAATGTCCTAGTGGACAGACTGATCAGGGTTCTGCAGCCACATGATTGACGCCTAGACCCCAGGGTGGCGCAGTGGCAAGTCCGACTATGGAGAACCTCAAGTCTGGACCTATTTGCCAGCCCAGCCAATGCTCAGCTGCCCTGCTTCTGCTGTCCTTAACCACATCCGTCCCGGATAGTGGCGGATGCCTTCCTCATCTCATGATTGGGGGGGCCTGTCGTATGCCTTCCCTCCCACACCACTGATTGCACAGGCCCTCTTCAAGGTCCAGCGGGACAAGGCTTCCATGATCCTGGTGGCCCTGCTGTGGCTCAGATAGCTTGGTTCCTCCTGTTACTTCACCTCTTGATGGAGCTCCCGGTCTCTCTGGGGAATTCCCAAGGACTCCTGACCCAGGAGGAGGGCTAGATTCTCCACTCCAACCTGGGATCCCTGTGGCTAACAGCATGGCTGCTTAACTGGTTGCCCTAGCACCCCTCAACCTCCCCAGGGAGGTGGAAGAAGTCCTCCTGGCCTCTCGTAAGGCTCCACGAGATAAACCTATGCCTTCAAGTGGTGCAGATTCTTGGTATGGTGTACGCAGCAACGGGTAGATCCGTTCTCTTGCCCAGTGCATATGGTGCTGCGGTACTTGCTTCACCTGACTGGACTCAAGTCCAACTCATCAAGGTACACTTGAGCATGCTCTCCATGAACCATCACTCCATGGAGGGCAAGCCTCTTTCTGTGCAGCCCCACATCACCCAATTCATGCAAGACTTGCTGCTTTCTAAACCTCTCTTCCGGCCGCCTCTGGGGGAATGGGATCTCAGCGTGGTCCTGATGCAGCTTACCAAGTTACCCTTCGAACCCTTGGCTACCTGCCATTTGCGTTGCCTATCCTGGAAGGTTGCTTTCCTGGTGGCACTCACCTCTGCCCGCAGAGTCAACGAGCCTCAGGCCTTGGTGGCCAAGCCACCCTACACCAGGTTCTACAAGAACAGGGTCGTGCTTCGCACCCACCCTAAGTTCCTCCCGAAGATGGTATCCGCTTTTCACGTTAACTAAGAAGTGGTGCTCCCTACCTTCTTTCCATGGCCCCATGCTGACAAGGCAGCGGCCATTCTCCATACTCTGGACTGCAAAAGAGCCCTGTCCTTCTACCTGCAACCTATTCAGGGCCACCGCAAAGCCTCACAGCTTTTTGTTGCCTATGATCCCAGTCAACTGGGGGAGGCTGCCACCAAGCGGACCCTGTCCATTTGGGTTGGTGGACTGCATCGCTTTTGCCCACGATCAGGCTGTGGACTATTGTTGGAGTGCTGGGTCACTGCGCACAACGTCAGGGCTATGGCAACCTCAGTTGCAAGCCTACGTTCTGTCCCTATAGCAGATATCTGCCAGGCTGCTACCTGGTCCTCAGTCCACACTTTTGCAGCTCACTACTGCCTAGAGAGGATCCCGAAGGGACAGTGCTTTCTGCCAGGCCATACTCCGTAATCTGTTCGGGATTTAGGAAGCTCCTGCCCTCCGAGCCTTCTTGTTCAGGCTACCAGACCCTTGGTTCTCCCTGGACATAGGGGTCCTCCGAGTCTGTCCTCAGATTCGCTTGTGTCCACTCACAGCTGGGCCGTGCTTTTTTCTACAGGTTCTTGGTAGCCTGTAGCTAGGGAGTCCCATATGTGAGGACTGACTTCCTGCTTGTCCTGGAGAAAGCGTAGTTCTCACCTTTAGCAGGTGTTCTCCAGGGACAGCAGGAATCAGTCCTCACAACTCTCCCTCCTTCCCTTGGTGTTGCTGTATAATTTTTGCCATCTTCATTGGTTGACTCTAATTATGTCATCTGATTGAATAAGATGGCACCCTTGGGCAGGAAGGGGACCACATTGTGGCATCTCTCAAAGGCTTTCTTTGAAAGCTGGGGAGATGCTTCCGTTAGGGCTCTATCGGTGTCAACGTCACCCATATGTGAGGACTGATTCCTGCTGTCCCTGGAGAACACCTGTTAAGGTGAGTAACTACATTTTCCTGCAAATATATGATATCTGTCTTTAGGGTCTTAATGTAGAAAAGAATCCTTTTACACTTTACTGGGTGATTAATTCCATTAACATTTAGGGAAATAATTTTAAGGCTCATCTTTGGTTTGACAAAGTTTGGATCACATTGGCAATGCTAAAGTATTTACCTTTAAAACTACTATTCTGGAGAATGTTTTTGTTAAGATCACCTCAACATGGCAACCTCTGTAAACTATTGAAGACTTTTAGGTTATTAGAAAAATAGACATATAAAAGCAAATGCATAAAAGAAAAGCTCCAAACCCTATCCCCCCCCCAAAAAAAAAATCTTAACCCCCCCCCCCCCCCCACTTTCCCACCCCTAAAACCAGCACTTCTGGCCAGAACCACATAGCAATATAATACAGCTACCTGGCCGAATCCCCATGGGTTATAAGGATTTATCTGAGCAACCCCTGAATCTTTCGTACAAATAGTATCTCACAGATTATAGTAAACTAGCATTAGCAACTATTAATTGGCTTAATATTTCCCGATCACCTCTTAATTAAAAACATAGGAATCACATACTATTTCTAATTGCACTATGTGACCTTCCCCCATTACAAATGAATTTATGCATAGATGATACCATAATCCCAAAACCCAACAAATGGCATCCTGTAGTAGTTTAAAAGACGTTCCTGAGCGGTCCTCCAGTTTAATCCTCCACATCCGGGTAGTGCACCTCTTCCTGCAGCCAGGAGACTGGACCAATCAAATTCTTTAGACCATGGAATGTATGCTGCTGGAGCTCCCATCAGGCCCCCAGTGTGTCCAGTCTCCTTGCAGCAGGAGGACGTGTGAGCCTGGTTCTGGGCTCACTTAAGACCTTTCTTAGCAACGCTAACTACATTTCTTTTATTTTGGGGGGTCCTTTGTTTTACTTCTTTCTATTTATTTTGTTTTATGTCTGTACCGCTTTAAAAAAAAAAAGTGCCTTTGCAGAGCTGAGCCGTACTGCCCTTCCTCCCCGTTTGTAGCGTTTACTGAGGCAGCATTTCTCGATCGGTCCCCCTAGACAGTACGGGGTACAGATCGGAATATCACAGCAGCTCCTTTCTCTCCCGTGCCTGCGGGTGCTGGCTGCGGAGCTTAAAGATCTGCCGGCGAACTTCACAGCTGTGGGCTCAGTTTCCCGACGGTCTTTGACTGCCGGGTTGTCAATTCATCACCGCTCAGGCTCGAGCGGTTTCGCTGTTTCTATAAGTTTTCCTTTCTGCTGGGGTAAGTGCCTCCCTTTCCCGAATATCCCCGCAGTTTTTCTTTTGTTTTTCACCGCGTTGTTCAGTTTTTAGTTTTGGCGCCCTTTTTTTTCTTCATTTCGCTGATCGCGGCGGCCATTTTCGGCTTCCTTTTTTTTTTAAGGTCCCGGGAGCACAGTAGCCTGTGGGTCTCTAGCTTTTGGGGTTTTTAGCGTTTTTTGACACAGTGTCTCTCTTTTTACTTCTTGGCTCTTCTTTGACTCGAAGTTAAAAAAAAATAAATAAATAAAATAAAATAAAAATAAATAAATAAGAAAGGGGGGGGGGGAGGCTTTCTAGTTTTGGTGTCGGGGGCCTTAGTGTTTCTAGTCACTGCAGTTTTGATTCACCGGGGGTCTTAGTTCACAGTTATGGCGTCGAGACCGCAATGCGTGATCTGCGGGTCTCGTAAGAGCATAGCTGCAGAGTCGGGTGTTTGCAAGGGCTGTGCTGCGGTGGCCTCTCGCGCAGAACAGCCCGTGGAAGGCCCGGCACTGACAGATCCTGTAGTCCCTTTTTCGTCTACTGAGGGGACTCCTTCTCCGGGTACTCTCATGTCCCCAGATCCTGGCTCTTCGAAGGGGCTGGGTTCCACTCTGCCGGCAGAAGGGGCAGAGGAGTCTTCTGCTTTGGCAGATTTTTCCCCTGATTTCGTGTTGATTATGCATCAGGCTTTCAAACTGGGGTGTTTAGGTAAGTTACCAGAAACTTTCTCCGCTTCCTTGCCTCTACCGCTATCTTCAGCAGAGGGGTCCGGTCGGCTGGCACCCAGACCACCTAAAAGATTGAGGTCTCTAGATTTAGAACCGGACGATCTGCAGTGGCAAGAGTCTGAAGCGGCAGTGGATGCAGAGGACATGCTTGACGACTTAGAGGAAGGAGAAATTCCTGAGCCTGAGGATCAAGCTCGGATTATTCGAGTGTTCCGAAAGGAAGAGTTGGTTCCCTTGATTACGGAAGCCCTGCAAACTCTCAATCTCGCCTCTGCGCAGCCTGTGGAAGAGGAAGCGTTAGAAGATCCTCTCATTCAGGCGGTTCGACAATCTCAGGTGGTGTTTCCGGTGCATAGAGTGATGGATCAAATGATTCAAACTGAGTGGGATCAGCCTGAGTCCGGTTTGAAAGGTATTCGGACGATGAACCGTCTGTATCCGTTAGCGGACAAGGACAAGGATAAGTTCAAGTCTCCTCGAGTAGACGCAGCGGTGTCGGCAGTAACCAAGAAGACCACAATCCCGGTTGAAGGCAGTGCCGCCTTAAAAGATACTCAGGATAGGAAAGTGGACGGTCTTTTGAAACAGGCTTTTGAGACCAATGCTTTGTCGTTGCAAGCATCTATATGCGGGGCGTGGATAGCTAGAGCTTGTTTATGCTGGGCTCAGCATTTGCGTCAGAATTCCCTTCTCGATCAGCAAGCCTTACTCGAAGTGATGCGTTTGGAGTCGGGATTGGCTTATTTAGCTGATGTCCATTATGATTTGATCAGAACCTTAGCTAACAGTATGGCTTCTCTGGTAGCGGCGCGGAGATCCATCTGGCTGCGAAATTGGGCAGCTGACGGGTCCTCCAAATCTCGTCTAAGCAAGCTGCCGTTCAAGGGCCGCTTATTGTTTGGGGATGATCTAGATAAGTTGGTGAAAGACCTTGGGGAGTCTAAAGGTGGAAGACTACCGGAGGATAAGCCTCGGTTAGGTAGAGGGTTGCCAGCTTCTCGGGTTCAATTCAGGGACTTTAGAAGGTTCCGTTCTTCCCGCCTTTGGAGTTCTCAGAGGGGCAGGTTCGGATCACGATCACATAATTTTCGAGGTTTCCGAGGAGCCGGCCGAGACTTCTCAGCTACAGCCTCCTCTTCCTCCTCTTCATTTAATCGCAAACCACAATGAAGTGAGGCGGGCCCTGGAGGGACATCAAGTCATCGGAGGTCGTCTTCGGGACTTTTTTCCTTCTTGGGTCCAAATAACAACAGATCAGTGGGTGCTGGAGATAGTCAGAGAGGGTTATGCACTGGAGTTTGCCTTTCCGCCCCGAGAGTCGTTCGTTCTATCGCCCAGCAGGGGTCAGTTAAAGGAACTGGCCATTCACTCTACGTTGGACCGGCTTCTAGACTTGGGGGCGGTTATTCCTGTTCCAGAGCCCGAGCGTGGGGTAGGTCATTACTCCATTTATTTTGTGGTGCCAAAGAAAGACGGGTCTCTCCGTCCTATCTTAGATCTCAAGGGGGTGAATTGTTGTCTCCGAGTGCCTCACTTTCGGATGGAAACTCTGAGGTCCGTCATAGTGGCAGTGCGACAAGGGGAGTTTTTAACTTCACTGGACCTGGCGGAGGCCTATCTACATATTCCAATAAGGCCGATTCATCAGAGGTTTCTTCGGTTCGCTTTCCCTTGGGGACACTACCAGTTTCAAGCGTTACCGTTCGGCCTTGCAACGGCGCCTCGCACCTTCACCAAAGTAATGGTGGTGGTGGCAGAGCTTGCAGGCGACGACCAGGGTCGTACACTTTTTGCAGAGCTTAGGATGGGTGGTCAATGCGAAGAAGAGTCATTTGGAGCCTTCTCAGATGCTCGAATATCTAGGGGTCTGTTTCGACACGAAAAGAGGTTTGGTATCCTTACCGAGTCGCCGCGCACAAGCCTTACAACGTCTAGTTCGGACCTTCTTGGCGATTCCCGCCCCATCGGCATGGTGGTATCTTCGCCTGCTGGGCACCATGGCAGCTACTCTAGATGTAGTTCCTTGGGCCCAGTTTCATATGCGTCCGCTACAGAGAGCCCTCTTGCGTCGCTGGTCGAATCAGACCGACTCGCTAAGTCGCAGGTTGCCTTGCCCGAGACGGGCGCGTCGGGCGTTGCAGTGGTGGGTTTGCCCACGGTCCCTTCAAGCAGGGCTGCCTTTGGAACAGCCAACTTGGTTACCTGTCATGACAGATGCGAGTCTAGCGGACTGGGGAGCCCACTGTCAGGGTCATTACACTAAGGGAACTTGGCACAGGAGCTCAAGTGGTCGATCAACCGGCTCGAGTTGCGAGCAGTGGGGCTAGCGCTGCGAGCCTTCGAGTCGATGGTGTTAAATCGGGCGGTGAGAGTTCTGTCAGACAATGCGGCTACAGTGGCGTACATCAATCGACAGGGCGGCACAGGAAGCGTAGCCATGGAGGAGGAGGCGCAGGAGCTCTTCGAGTGGGTGGAAATATGCCTTCTGGCCATTTCAGCTGCACATATAGCCGGAAAAGACAATGTCATGGCGGATTTTCTCATCAGATTCCATGTGGACGCCGGAGAATGGGAGTTGCATCCGCAGATTTATGCGCAAATAGTTCGCCGGTGGGGACCTCCGATCATGGATCTCATGGCGACCTTCCAGTCGGCAAAGACAGGTCGGTTTTTCAGCAGGTGGAGAGAACGCATGTCCGAAGGAATCGACGCCCTCATTCAACCGTGGCCCGAGTCCGGCCTCCTGTATGTGTTTCCACTGTGGGCGTTGATCGGCAGAGTGATCCAACGCATCGAAGCGCACCACGGAAGGGTTCTAGTGGTGGCTCCAGACTGGCCCAGGCGTCCTTGGTATGCCGACCTGGTGCGGCTTCTCGACGGGGCGCCGTGGAAGCTTCCTCTTCTCGGGGACCTACTAGTTCAGGGTCCCCGAGCATGCCTCAGGTGGATTGGTTCTCGCTTACGGTTTGGCCATTGAAAGGGCTCGGTTGAAAAAGAAGGGCTATTCACCGTCAGTTATTGCCACTCTTCTTCGAGCAAGAAAGTCTTCTACTTCGCTTACGTATGTCCGCATTTGGCGCATTTTTGAGGATTGGTGTTCGACGCATAATATTCGGGCAGCGACGGCTTCTGTGGCCGTGGTTCTCAATTTCTTACAAGACGGATTTGACAAGGGTCTGGCCGCTAGCTCCCTAAAGGTTCAGTTGGCGGCTCTCGCGTGTTATCTTGGTAAGATAAACGATCTCTCTCTAGCAGCGCTTGCGGATGTGCAGCGTTTTCTTAAGGCCGTGTTTAGGCTGCGTCTTTCGCGCAGAGTGACTATTCCTCCTTGGGATTTGAATTTGGTTTTGCAAGCCTTGGTTCGGAAACCCTTTGAGCCGCTGCGCCAAGCATCAGTTAAGGACTTAACCCTGAAAACGGTCTTTCTCGTAGCCATTTGTTCGGCGCGGCAAATTTCGGAGCTCCAGGCGTTATCTTGTAGGGCTCCCTTCTTGTCGTTTTCTAGGGATAAAGTGGTTCTTCGACCGGTACCCTCCTTCCTTCCGAAGGTGGTTTCTCCGTTTCATTTAAATCAGTCCATTGTTCTACCGGTTTTCAATACAAACCAGTCCACGGGTGCCGATGTAGGCCTCCACCAGTTGGATGTGAGTAGAGTTTTGCGTCAGTATCTGAGGGTTTCAGAGGTTTTCTGTAAGTCGGAACACTTGTTTGTCCTTTTCGGTGGCATTCGGAAGGGGGAAGCGGCGGCGAAGTCCTCCATTTCCCGCTGGATTAAGGAAGCCATCGCCTCTGCATATATGTTGCACGGTCGGCCTGTGCCATTGGGTTTACGAGCCCATTCTACCAGAGCGCAAGCGGCTTCATGGGCGGAGTACAGTCTGGTTCCGCCAGTGGATATTTGCAAAGCGGCTACTTGGTCTTCACTCCATGCCTTTAGTAGACATTACTGGTTAGATGTACAGGCGTCTCGGGATTCTTGTTTCAGTTCGGCGGTACTGCGCGCCGGTTGGCAAGGTCCCCCCCGTTGATTACTGCTCTGTTACATCCCGGATGTGGAGGACTAAACTGGAGGACCGCTCAGGAAATAGAAATTACACTTACCTGGTAATTGTAGTTCCTGGAGGGTCCAGTTTAGTCCTCCGTCCCGCCCAAGAGTCTAAGAAGTGTCTTTTATCTGTCTGGCGCGCTACCTCTGTGGGACAAGGATTCGGGAAAGTGACGTACTTCCACTCCTCATGCTGCAGGTACTTTCAATATCTTTTATTCAGTAAGTCCTTTTTTTCCTTATCTGTGCTGCAGTGTCTCAGTTGCTTCAGGTAAAGGGGGCGGAAGCAAGATACAATGTTCTGACTCTCTCGTTTGGGGAGGGGGTCAAGTGGTATTCGGGGACATAAGCCAGTTTATAGTTACATTTTTTGTTGCTTACGTGTTGCTTCTTTGAGTCTGCTTTGTTAATAGTTCACTGGGGGCCTGATGGGAGCTCCAGCAGCATACATTCCATGGTCTAAAGAATTTGATTGGTCCAGTCTCCTGGCTAAACCCGCAATCTGTGCCAGTAGCAGGATGCTCCACCACACCAGTCCACATGTTCAAGTCATCAAGAAGGCGCTTTTAATAACATTAAAAGGAAGTAGAAGAACATATAATATATAAACACAACATAATGTGTTCAAGAACAAATTAGGACATTTTGATGGAGTCTAAAAAGCTTCTAAGCTCATCTGGATCCTGATAAACTTGGCTGCGATCATTAAAGGTAACATGCATTTTAGCTGGGTTGAATAATCCTTATTGGGTCTCAAATCTCTTTCAATGGCTGCTAAAGCTGCAGGAATTCTTTTCTTCGAGAGACTGTTTCCTTTGCCAAATCTGGGACTAGAATTTCTTTCAATTCATTTTTAATTGGTCTGGGTTTTCTTTGGCAATGGAGAGCAGTCGAAGAACCTGGGTGTATTTACTAAACTGGAGGATTATCGGGCAAGGGAATTGCTGTGGAATAGGTGTCTTGTACCAAGGTGAATGGTGTGTTGATTCAAATTGTAGCTGCGGCTTAAAATATTGATCAAACACCTTGAATAGTTTTGAGATGTGGCATATAAGATTTTCACTTTCGTTCCCTTAGGTAAACCAAGCAGGCGACTATTAAGTCTTCTATTGACGTTTAGAGTCTTGTAATTCTTGCCTCAGCTTTTTAATTGTATTAATATTTAGAGCTACTTGGGCAGAGTCCCTCTGAACCTGGTCTTCAAGGTCATTAAGGCGTATCTGGGGGGCATTCATTTGCGCTGTAAGTTTCACCATGTCCTTCTTGATGCTGATGGAAACCTCCATATGTTGTTCAACCATAGATTTGAGGGTGCGAACCTCCAGTAGAACCAAATCCTTAGAGGCTTCTTTTTTCTCTGATGGTGGTGGTCCCTTTTTCAGCCTTCTTGAGCCAACTGGAGGAACAGGGATATCTGATACCTTATCAGCAATGAGTCTGAAGCAAGTAGAGAAACTGACAGTCATGAATAGATAGACTGAAGGCAATATGCTGTGTAACCCACAGGGTTCAGGCAGCCATCTTGCACGGTTCCAGATTCCAGACTTAAAGATCTTAATATGTATATGTTAGAGGAAAGGTGAGATAAAGGAGATATGATAGAGATGTTTAAATACCTCTGTGGCATAAATACACAAGAGGAGAGCCTCTTTCAATTCAAAGCAAACTACAACGAGGGAATATAGGATGAGGGTGAAAGGAGATATATACTAAGGAGTTATATGTGGAAATATTTATTTATGGAAAGAGTGGTAGATGTGTGAGTAGTCTCCCAGTGGAGGTAATAGCGATGAGGGCAGTATCTGAATGGACTGGAGGAATAGCCTAATGGTTAGAGTACTGGCTTCAGAACCAAGCGACCAGGGTTTGATTCCCATTAGCACTTCTTGTGGCCTTGGACAAATCACTTATTTATTTAACAAGTTTTCTATACCGTCTGACCCTCCATTGCCTCAGAAAAATCCAAGTTATCAATGTCCCTGTTTAATGTACATTACCAAGTTTAAGTTATAATGTAAACCTCTTTGACTGAAATAATAAAGTGATATAAAAACCTGTTAATTAAATAAAATTAATGGAACAAACAGACAAGATATCTAAAGGAAAAAAGGGACTATAGTAGTTGATATGAAAGAACAGACTAGATAGGCCATATGATCTTTTTTGTTGTCATGTATCTATGAATAGAAGAAAAGGCATTAATCAGCAAGACAATCTGAGACAAAGCATTAGGTGAGATGTCAATCTTAGGTTCTTCTAGTTTTGAGATCATTTGGTTACTGTTAATCTCCAGGAACAAGCAGGAATGTAGTCTTCACATATGGGTATCGTCGGTACCGACGGAGCCTGCACGGGAACGCTCCCCAGCATCCAATTAGGAAGCTTTTGGGAGCATCCCACAGCGCCTGCATGCTGCCTTCCCGCCTTTCCCAACTGACTCTCTCCAGTTCTTCGTTTTCCGCGGAGCCAGCAGGTCGTGTTCCTGTCACCGCAGAGAATTTTTTTCCTTATCCTTCGTTTTGTGATCGCGTCTGCCTTCCTCAGTGCTATACCAGTACCGCCGGTTTGTTCTTTCTTTTAAAAAAAAAATATATATATATATATACTATTCTTTTTTCCAAACTTTTCTAGGTGCATGCGCCATTTTGGGCCTTCGGCCCAAAATTTCCTCCACTATGGAGAAACCCGCCTCGGGTTTTAAAAAAATTCACCAAGTGTGGCATTACCATCTCCGTCACCGACACCCACGAGTGGTGTCTTAAATGTTTAGGTCCTGACCACTCCATCTCCGAGTGCATGGCTTGTGCCATGATGTCCAAAAGGGGTCGACAGAACCGAGCTGCCAAGCTCAGTGCCCTTTTTCCCTCCGATGCAGCTTTGATGGCATCGACGTCTTCCAGGGCTTCGTCTTCCTCCCATGGATCTCAGGTAACTAAACATAAGTCCAGCCGGTCCTCAAAGGGTAGATCTCCTTCCAAGCATCGAGATGCCTCTGGCGTTGCCCTTGAGGATTCCATACTGGCAAAATTGCCCAGCGGGAGGCTTCGGCTTCCAAAGCATTATCGGGGATCCAGGATGTTCTCGAGGCCTCAACCTCGGCAGAACTACTGGTGCCATGCTGTGGGGTACCGGCTGTCTCCGGTACTGACACCCAGGCATCGGCAGCGTCAATAGACCAGAGGTTTCTGGCTATTGAATGCAGTCTGGCGGCTCTCCTTGTGGCATCAACGCCCTCGGAACCGCGTCAGATGGTTCAGTTGGTACCGATAGCATCGACATCGGTATCGGCTTTGCCGGCACCCAGTCATGCGATGCCTTCCGGTGCCGATACAACAGTACCAATTACCCCCGGTACCGACTTCGGTCGGTATGGGTTTCGGGCTTTTCAAGAGCATCCGGACAGACGATACTTCGAATCCTCGGAGGACTCCGAGGATTCTGATAGCTCTGCCGGTACCGGGATACTTCTCCCGGAGGAGCCTTCCTCTCCTAAATGAAGGATGTCTCCTTTCAAGATTTCATCAGGGAGGTGGTTCGTGGATTGTCTATTACTGTGGCTCCTGAGACAGAGCCCAGAGCTAAGGAGTTGGAGATTTTACAATATCCCAAAGCTCCTAAGGAGGCAGCTACCTTGCCTATCCATGAGATCTTACATGATCTCATGTTGAGAATGTGGGAGACACCTCTCACCACCTCTCCTCACTCTCACAGATTGGATACCATGTATCGAGTCCCTCCTTGTCCTGGGTTCCAGAAAGCTCAGCTTCCTCACCCTCTATTGTAGTGGAATCAGCTATGAGAAGGATCAGGAGTGCAAAGAGGCATGCCTCTAATCCTCCAGGACGTGAGTGTAGAACTTTGGATGCCTTTGGACGTCGTATTTTCCAGGCTTCCATGCTTTCTGCCAGGATCAGTTCCTATATTTTATATATGGGAATGTTCCTTAAAGAAGTCACAGGTGATTTAGAGGTTTTGAGCCCTCTTCTTCCTGAGGATAGAAGGCAGGATTTTCTCACACTGGTCAAACATGCCCAGGATGTGTCTAAGTTTGTCAACCATGCCGCTTTTGACTGTTTTGAGTGCATAAGCAGAACCTCTGCCATTGCCATAGGTGCATGTAGAATTGCCTGGCTCCAGGCATCCGATTTGGAGCTCTGGGTGCAGGACAAACTGGGCAATATTCCTTGTACAGGTGAGACTCTATTTGGAAAAAATTGGCAAGAAAAAGCCAATGAATTAGATGCTGACAACTCCACTTTGGATAGGTTATCCAAAGCCACAGCTGATCCTGCGAGAAAGAAATCTTTTAAAAAGCCTTTCTTCTAAAAAAAGAAGAGGTTTTATCCCTCTTATTCCCAGCAGGGACGTTCTGCAGGTCAGCCTGCCCGAAAAGGTCAGCAACCACCTAAACAAAGGAAAGCAAAGACTGCTAAGCCTTAACCATCTCAGCAGTCTCAGCCGCCACAAAGCCTTTGACTTTCATCTAGAGAACTTAGCCTTCCTGGCCCTCAATGGACCAGAGCCTTCCACCATTCCAGGAAGGTTATGTCACTTTGCCCCCAGGTGGGAGCAGATAACAGCAGAGCATTGGACACTCTCCATTATAAGAGAGGGGTACAAACTGCACTTTCTGTGCATGCCTCCTCATACAATGGTAAGACAGTTCAATTCTCAGACCTCTCTCATCAACCTGTTAGATCAAGAGGCCCCATACTTTTTGCCCAAGGGGCAATAGAAGAAGTACCCATTCATCAACAGGGTACAGGGTTTTACTCCCCCTATTTCTTTATCCCAAAGAAAACAGGGGGCTACAGACCTATTTTGGACCTCAGAGAATTGAACAAATTCCTGTTCAAAGAGAAATTCAAGATGATTTCTCTAGGAACTCTGCTGCCATACCTTCAGAGTCAGGATTGGCTTTGTTCTCTAGATCTCAAGGATGCGTATACCCATGTTCTCATCCATCCAACTCACAGAAAGTTCCTTTGGTTCCTTTTTCAAGGAAAGCACTACCAATACAGGGTGCTTCCCTTTGGCCTGGCCTCAGCTCCAAGAGTGTTCACGAAATGCATGGCTGTGGTAGCAGCATTTCTCCGTACTCTAGGCATATTCGTCTTCCCCTACTTAGACGACTGGCTCATTCGAGCCCCATCAGAGCCAGAGGCCAGAGCTTCTCTATCTTGCACAATGCGTATCCTTCAGTATTTGGGCCTGGTGATAAACATCCCAAAATCCAGTCTAACTCCCACTCAGTCTCTAGAATTCATAGGAGCTTTGCTGGATACCAAAAGGGCAAGGGCCTATCTCCCCCAGGCCCGTTGCCTTCGCATGGTGCAGTTAGCTTCTCAAGCAGTGCTAAAACCTCATCTCACTGCCCGAGAAATGCTACAACTACCAGGCCAAAGGTGGTCTCGCCTTTTCATCTTAATCAAGCAGTCTACCTGCCTGTGTTCTTTCCAAGACCTCATGCATCAAATGCAGAAAGGTATCTTCATACTTTGGACTGTAAAAGAGCTTTAGCCTTTTACTTGCAAAGAACACAGCAACATAGAAAATCCTCTCAACTCTTTGTTGCTTTTGATCCTTCTCATTTGGGACTTCCAGTCTCCAAGAGAACATTGTCCAACTGGATTGCTCAGTGTATTTCCTTTGCCTATCAGAGTAAGAACCTTCCTCTGGAGGGCCATGTCACAGCTCACAATGTGAGAGCCATGGCAACTTCAATGGCTCATCTACACTCTGTGTCTATCGAAGACATCTGTCGAGCAGCCACTTGGACCTCGGTTCATACCTTCACAGCCCATTATTGCTTGGACAAGGACTCCCTGTTCCATACCTAATCAACTCCTTCCCGCCATCCCTGGTTGGATGCCAGAGATCCATGGGGGGAAGTGGAGCCCTTCACAGGGACACACAACTTCTGGGGTCTCTCCCTGGCATCTAAAGCTAGGGAGTCCCCTTATGTGAAGACTACATTCCTGCTTGTTCCTGGAGATAGCATAGTTACTCGCCTGTAACAGGTGATCTCCGGGAACAGCAGGAATTTAGTCTTCACAACCCACCCACCTCCCCTAGGAGTTGTATCTCTCTATCTATCTCTTTCCCTTTCCCTCTCTCTCTCTTTGTCTCAGCTTTAAACTCAACTGGAGAGAGGCAGTTGGGAAAGGCAGTAAGGCAGCACGCAGGTGCTGTGGGATGCTCCCAAAAGCTTCCTAATTGGATGCTGGGGAGCGTTCCCGCACAGGCTCCGTCGGTACCGACGATACCCATATGTTAAGACTAAATTCCTGCTGTTCCCGGAGATCACCTGTTACAGTTGAGTAACTATGCTTTCTTTTAGAAGCTGTTAACCAGTCACAGCTGAGAGTCTCTTTTTCCCGGGACGTGCTGCTAGAGCACAGACACCGGTTTCAGTCAGGTTTATGGAACAGAGAAGAGGAGATGTGCAATGCTCTTCTTCAAGTCATTGCCTTCTATGACCTGGTCAATTAAAAGGTTCTTGCTTCATGGTGCAAGTTTAACAACAATTTGTATTTAAATAAAATACAATTTAGTAATGACTCTGTATAATTGTAAATTATTAATGGAATTATCACTGTGATTTTTGTACATGCTGATAATAATTCTATTAATTTTTATCTTACTGGCTCTTTGATGAGGAATGTTAAGTTAAATTTAGCTCCATGTCTGGGTTACATTCCGATACAAGGAAGTACTGTATATCCCAGAGAGCTTAGAGTCTATATGGGTAAGTAATTTGCCCAAAGTGTCAGTGGGCTGTGAACCTTGGCTTTGCTAGTTTTCAGTGTTCCTTTGTTTTCTTCTGAGCTTTATGCTAATGTTACATTTTATTTGCTTTTTATTTATGTACACCGCTCTGATGTCCCCACTAAGGGCGGTATTTCAAGTTTTAATAAATGTAATGAAACAAAAAAAAAGGTAAACGTAATGCCTTGCCATCTATGGACCGTCAGCTCCAAAAGTTTTTTGACAACTTGCGGGCCTTTAAGTCCAATAAGTTTTTACGGGACAAGGGTGATTATGAGGCTGAACAGGTATATCATTGGATGTATGAAAAATCGGATGTGGGAGTTCCTGATAATTCCGATCCTTGCTCTGACAAGCGGGTCACGTTTGCTGAGTCCTCGGAGGATACGGATTTGAGTGAAGGCTCCAAAAGTGGCCGGAAACCTTCTGGATTTACCAACACTTCACGGGGTTTTCGGGGAGGCCGACGGGGAGGGGGACGTTCCCGCCGGCCTTACACCGACGATCGTTGGGAGCCCCCGAATACCAGGCAGCGCACACGGCGTCAACAGCAGTCTTGAATCTCTCTGGGACGTCTTTAACTCCAGCACAGTTGGAAGTTTTGGATTTGGGCCTTTCTTTCATTCCTACGGTCCCGTATGACCCGTTTGAGATGCGGATTGCCTTGTTTCGTTTTTTTCGGAAGTTACGAATCCTCTGTTATTTTCAGGGACGGGACAACAGTGGGTTCCCCCGGGTTTAACGGACCCTGCCATATCTGTTTATCAATCCTTGGTATTGCAAGAACTATCGGAATGTGAAAAGTCTTTTGCCCTCCGATTTTCTAATGTTTCCAATGCACAGCGTTCTGCCCTCAAGGAATTGGCGGCCGATACTGATTTGGTTGTACGTGGGGCGGACAAAGGTGGTGCTGTGGTGATCCAAACTCGTACAACTTATGTGCAAGGGGTTCTATCTCAGTTATCAGATTCTAAATATTATAAACCTTTGCCAGTGGACCCCACGCCACAATTACAACTTTTGATAAAAACTTTAGTGGACGACGCACTCCTCCGCGGTTGGATAACAACACGGGAAGCATTTTTCCTTCAGCAACGACATCCTCGAATTCCAGTATTTTACACAGTCCCCAAGGTACATAAATCTTTGGTTGACCCTCCGGGACGCCCTATAGTGTCCTGCCATGGTTCTATCCTGGAGCCGTTATCTCAATTTAGTGATCTTTTTTTGAGACAAGAAGCTGGACAGGTCAAATCTTATCTGCGGGACACATTGCATTTTTTGACTCTTTTGTCTGCGGTTCCTGGGACCCTGGCGGATTATCTTCTGGTGACTCTGGACGTAGTAGCATTGTATACCAACATTCACCAGGAGGAGGTTTTATCCTTGTTGGAAACAGCTTTTACTACGGCGCCTCCCTGGATTCCTAAATCTTTTCTTTTGGATTTAACCCGTCTGGTGTTGACTAGAAATTATTTTGTCTTCCAAGGCCAGTTTTATCAACAGTGTTATGGAGTGGCGATGGGAGCCACAATAGCGCCCTCAATTGCCACATTGTATCTGGCTGATATGGAGGAACGTTTTATCTATTTGGCTCCAGCCTTTCAGCATGTTCGTCTCTGGCTCCGTTTCCTACATGACATTTTTTTGCTTTGGTCTTCCACTTCTGATCAATTAGTTCTTTTTGTGGACTGGCTGAATAGTATTAAACCCAACATCCAGTTTACCTCCCATGTGGACAATCAGCGGATGGAATTTTTGGATGTTTTGGTTCAGAAGCAGGGGGATAAGTTGACCACTTCTTTATTCCGAAAACCCAGCCAGCGGAACAACCTTTTATGTTATCACAGTCATCATCCTTCTTCTTTACGAAAGGGTCTCCCGGTGGGTCAGTTTTTGCGACTACGTCGGATCTGTTCATCCTTGCAGGATTTTAAGGATCAAGCATGGGGTTTGCGAGCGCGTCTTTTGGATCGGGGCTATCCAGTAACAGTGGTCCGTCGGGCATACACACGAGCCCGGTTCTCTCATAGGGAATGGCTTTTGGGTGACCCGGGCTCTCCTTCTGAATCTCATCCTGGTACCCCTCGACAGGAGGAAATGGACATGGTGACTGGGGTCCTCCCATTCACACAATATACTGCCCCTGTTACGGCTTTGTTGAAGAAACATTGGGGGATTTTATGTATACATACCTGTTTTCAAAAGCCCCTTCGCCTGGCTTATACTAGGGGCAGGAATATTCGTGATCGCTTGGTACACGCGGTCCTTCCATCCATTCCTTCTGAGGCTGTCGACCATCGTGAGGGCCATTGGTCCTCTCAACATTGTAAATTTTGTGCCACTACCGAGGAGGGAGTCCGTTGGTTGCATGTGTTTTCTGGCAAGTCTTTCTCTTTTACGGGTTATTCGACCTGCCTAACACCCTTTGTGGTGTACATTATTACCTGTCCTTGCAACCTGTCATATATCGGTAGAACTATTCGCCCGGTCCGGGTTCGTCTGGGCGAACATGCCTCTCGATTGGCCAACAAGACTCTTTCCACTCCTATAGTTGAGCATTGTCTCCAGTATCAACATGTCTTTGCGGATCTCCGTTGGAGGGTGATTGATTTAATTCCTTTGGACCCCCGGGGTGGTGACCGGGAGCAACAGTGATGGATTTTTCAACTTCAAACGGTAATGCCTATGGGCTTGAACTTGGAGTGTGACTGGTGAAGTTTACTTTAATTGTGTCCTCCTTTTTCCTTCTGATTTTTTGGATTTACAGAATCAAGTTTCTTGGACCTTTTCCTTCCCCCCCACCCCCCTTTTTTTCTGGTGACGTTTCTAATGACGTTTTGGTGACGTTTACTTCAGCAGCCATTCAGAGATCTTTTTGGTGCTTTAAATAGCCTGGTGAATTTGGTGTTTTTTAGGGCGCGTATACTAATGGAAACAGCTTGATACAGAGCCCCTCCTGGGCTCGAAACATGCAAGTCGCTGCTTTACTATTCTGCTGCCCTTTCTGTTCACTATCAGATAAGTGATTTTCACTATTTGTGTTATTCTTTTTTGAAAATACGAACAAAAGGCCTCTGCCGACAACGAGTGGGGAGTTTTTCCCTCTCTCCATCTCAGGTCGGCGGATCCCGACAAAAAAATGTGTGTTTGTTAAAACAGTAATTTGTTTTTTGGCATAATTGTGTGGTTTATAATACTGATTCCCAGGTTTTTTATGTTTTGACTTTTGGTTATGATATTTTGGTGTGTCATCACATTTTTGAAGGTTTTTTCCTTATATTTGCCATCTATGGCGGCACCATCGTCTCCAGTCTTTTTTCTCTGGAGCTCCTAGGATGTGTTCCTGTGTACCTGAAAAAAGATTTATTTTCTTGGCTCTCATGGACGTTTTCTTTTCTGCTTTTCATGCTGCCTGTCGTCAGTCAGTCGGTCCCAACTGACTTAGGTTCCTTTTGTTTCTTTATCAGTTTTTTTTTCTTCTTGCCTTTTGATGTTTTGTTCCCCTCCATGAATTTTTCTTGCCTGCAGCAGTTGTTGTTAAGTGCCATCGAGTTGGGGTCAACTCATGGCGACCCTCTGGATAGTTGTCCTAAACCGTGTTCGGTCTGCAGTCAGTGGCTCATTATTGACAGACTGGTACCCATAGCTGCTGCTGTTGTATCATTCCATCTCATTGCTGGCCTTCCTTTGCGTTGACTGTCTACCTTGCCAAGCATGATGTCTTTCTCTACTGATTTTTCTCTTTGCATGATGTGTCCAAAGTATGAAAGTCAAAGTCTTTTCATCTGAGCTTCTAAATAAAGCTTAGGTTTGATCTCCTCTAGTAGTGACTGGTTTGCTCTTGGTATACACAGTATTCGTCGCCAGCACCATAATTCAAAGGCATCTGTTTTCTGCCTGTCTATCTTTTTCACTGTCCAACTTTTGCATCCATATGATGTTATTGAAAATACCATGGCTTGAACAAGTCAAATCTTTTAATGGAGAGAGACATCTCATCTCTTGAGAATCTGTCTAGGTCCTTCATGGCCATTCTGCCAAGAGCAATGCGTCGTCTGATTTCTTGACTGCTTGTTGCTTCTTTGAAAGTTGATCCAAGTAGATTAAAGTTGTCCACTATTTCAATTTCTTCTCCATAAATGATGAATGTATTGATTTTGCCAGTTGTCAGGTTCTTTGTCTTTACATTACAGTGCAGGCCCATTTAAGACTGTTCCTTGATCTTGAGAAGCCAATGTTTCAGATCATCTTCACTTTCAGCCAGTAATGTGGTATCAGCATAGCGAAGATTGTTTGTGTGTCTCCCACCAATCTTCACACCTTGGTTGTCTTCGTACGGTTCTGCTTCTCTGATGATTTGTTCTGCATATAAATTAAACAGGTTAGGGGAAAAGTATGCAGCCTTGTCATACACCTTTGCTGATTTTAAACCATTCTGTTTCTGCTTGTTCTGTTCGAACTGTTACTTCTTATTCAATGTAAAGGTTGTGCAAGAGAACAATCAGGTGTTCTGGTATACTTATGCTTCTTAATGTGGTCCAGAGTTTCTCATGGTTTACACATTCAAAAGCCTTGCTGTAGTCAATAAAGCACATACAGATAGCCTTTTGTTATTCTTTAGCCTTTTCGAGGATCCATCTCACATCCGCGATGATGTCTGTTCTCTCCCTTTCCTGAACCCTGCTTGCACTTCAGGTAGTTCTCATTCCAGGTATGGTTATAGTCTCTGCTGAATAATATTGAGTAGAATCTTGCTGGCATGTGGGATCAGAGCGATTGTGCGATAATTTTCACAGTCAGTTGGATTACATTTCTTTAGTATTGGTATAAATACAGATCTTTTCCAATCAGTTGGCCATGATGTTGTCTTCCAAATTTCCTAGCAGAGCCTTGTAAGTATGGTAACAGCTGCATCATATTGCTGTAATACTTCTGTGGGAATGCCATTAATGCCTGGTTCTTTGTTCTTTGATCAGGCTTTTAATGCTGCTTCGACTTCTTTCATCACCAGTGAATTCGGATCATAAGGTACAGGTTGAAACAGTTGTTGGTTCACTTGATCTTTATCATATATTAACTCTATATTCTTTCCATCTTTTCTTTATCTTTTCAGCGTCATTCAACATGGATCCTTGAGCATCTTGTAATATTACAATTCAAGGCTGGAATATTTTCTTTAACTCTTGTAGCTTTAGGAAAGCCGATCTTGTTCTTCCTCTAATAGTTTCTGCTGCTATTTCCTTGCATGCATCTTTGTAGTACTTCTCCTTGTCTTGTCTTGCCTGCATGTTGGAAATCTCTGAGTTCTGCGATTGCCTGTCTTTCTCCTCTGGCTTTTTCAGAGTTTGTTCATCCATTTTGGCCGTTTTTGTTTTTTCACCTTTTGTAGAGATTTCTCACTTTCTTCCATCACGACCTTCTTGATGTCATCCCATAACTCTTCTGGAGCTCTGTCATTTGTATCTAAAGCAGCAAATTGATTTTGCAGGCAGTCTTTAAATTTTGATGGTATATTCTCAAGGTCATATTTTGCTACATTCATGAGTTTCTTGCTCTTTTTCAACTTTAGCATGAGTTTGCTTACTAGTAGTTGGTGATCTGTACCACAGTCAGCTCCAGGTTTTGTCTTTTTTGATGTTATAGAGCTTTTCCATTGTTGACTTCCACAGATGTAGTCAATTTGATTTTTGTACAATCAATTGGGTGAAGGCCATGTGTACAGTCGCCGCTTGTGTTGTTGAAAGAAGGTGTTTGAGATGAATACCGTATTTTCGCGCATGTAACGCGCACCCACATAAAACACGCACCCACATATAAGGCGCAATTTTTGGCCTGTTCTGCAGAGAATTTCTCACATTATGCGCACGCACGTATATCGTGCATGTGTCGAGTGCACTGTGAGTTATATAAAAGGCCCTCGGTTCTATTATACCTTACATTTAAACTTTGTGATCTCTTCTATTATAATCCAGTCATCATGCCCGGAATTAAACGCAAGTCTTATACTGCGGACTTCAAGCTGAAGGTTGTGGCAAAAGCTGAAGAAACAAGCAACAGAGCAGCAGCAAGAGAATTTGATGTTGGTGAGTCATCTGTTCACGACTGGAGAAAGGAGAAAACGGCGCTAGAGGAGATGAACCCGCGAAAACGTGCGCATCGGGGTCCCAAAGAAAAGTGGCCAGAGCTAGAGAGTGACTTAAAAAAGTGGATTCTGTCTAGAAGGGAGCAAAATCAAGCTGTCTCAACTATCGCAATTCAATTCAAAGCAAAACTGCTGGCCAATGAAAGAGGAATTTCACGTTTCCAGGCTAGTTTCAACTGGTTTTGCAAATTTATGAAGAGGAATGGTCTTTCCGTGCGAATAAGAACAACTGTAGGCCAGAGGATTCCGGATGACTGGGAACAAAAGATGGCGGATTTCGGCACATTTGTCAGCAAAGAAATTTTGGAGTTCGGCATTTCGGCAATGGATGTTATTAACATGGATGAGGTTCCTCTGTCTTTTGACATTCCACCAACCAGGACTGTAGCTGCTTCGGGTTCAAAAACTGTCGCAATAACAACAACTGGACACGAAGAGGTCTTGCTTCACTGTAGTCCTGGGTTGCACAGCGAGTGGGCTTAAATTGAAGCTGTTGGTTATTTTCAAGCGAGTAACCATGCCCCGTGAAAAATTTCCACAAGGTATTGTTGTTCACTGTAACAAAAAGGGATGGATGGACTCTGAGGTCATGAAAATATGGATTGATAAATGTTATAGGGCCAGGCCTGGTGGTTTCTTTTCTAAAAGGTCTTTGTTGATCTTCGATTCCATGGCTGCCCATAAAGAAACAAATGTGCAAAATTATATTAATTCGACTGGTGCCCATATCGCAGTGATACCGGGTGGTCTTACTTGCAAGCTGCAGCCGCTAGATATAGCAGTTAATCACCCGTTCAAAACGTTCATCAGACGAGAGTGGGATAATTGGATGCAGCGGGGAATTCATGAATTCACACCATCGGGACGATTAAAGAGGGCTACATTAATGGAAATCTGCAATTGGTTGTGTTCTGCTTGGGACAAAATATCCCCGGAAACCATAAGAAATGGATTCCGAAAAGCCGGGATTGTTTATAAGAACAAGGATCGGGTGCGTAGTGATGACGAAGATGATGATGAAAATGTCGAAAGGAGTGACGATGAAAGTGCATATGTTACGGAAGAGCGTCTCCAGACGGTTTTAAATTATTTCAATGATGATGTTGATGAGGGGAGTGATTTCGAAGGTTTTATGGAATCGGATGATGAAAATTAATTAAATATATTTTGAAACCATTATATTCTTGTAAGGGCTCTTTTATGGAATCGGTTCCTTGTAATAAAGTTTCGGTATAGTGCGCCCTCGCAAATACTGCGCGAGAGGGTTGCGCGGTAGGTAAAAAAGTGTATAGCGTGCGCGGTTTATGCGCGAAAATACGGTAGATTGTTGGTCTTGCAGAATTCTATCAGTCTTTCTCCAGCTTCATTTCTGTTGCCTTCCATATTTTCCAACCATTTTGCCGCCTTCTTTGTTGCCAACGTTTGCCTTCCAGTCACCCGTAACTATCAGGATATCCTGTTTGCATGTTCTTTCAAATTCAGCTTACACTTGTTCGTAGAACTCATCAATTTCATCCTCTTCTGCAGCTGCTGTTGTGGCATATACTTGAATTATAGTTGTGTTGATAGGCATTCCTCGTAGACAAATAGAAATTACAGTTCTTGCAAGTTTCTACTTTATTATAGATGCAACACCATTTCTTCTTTATCTTTCATTTCCAGCATAGTAGACCATGTAATCATCAGATGAAAGTGCCCAATGCCAGTCCATTTCAGTTTGCTGACACCCAACAGATCGAGTTGTACACGTTCCATTTCATTCTTGACCATCTCCAACTTCCTTTGGTTCATGCTTCATACGTTCTATGTCCCAATATGTAAGACAATGCAGCTTCTGACTCTCATTTCATGCACAGCTACATCAGCAGTCAGATATCCCGAGGACTTTGATCCAACCACATTATAAATGCTGGCTTTTCTCTGCAAAGTTTTCAGCTCCCCCCCAATAGCCAATTGAGTGCCTTCTGACCTGGAAGTCTCATTTTCCAGCACTATAGTGCAATTTGTTTTGTTGTGACTATCTATTGGGTTTTCTTGGCAAGATACGGAAGTAGATTGCCAGGCCCGCTTCCACGCAGTTGAAGTTTAGTGTTGCTGGTCACAGAAATGTGATCCTCCGCTGCCAACACCGTCCCATTCTGCTGCTGCCCAGATGGGTGGTTTGTCTAGATCTGGCACCTCAGCTGAGACCTGTCCATCGTGGGAGACCCTGCCAGTAGTTAAGCTACCGATTGCTTAGCCTTCAGCATCACTGATGCACACAAGCCCTCACAGCATGACAAGCTGCAAACCAAGTGAGGGCTGCGGCAATTACTGAGTTTAATTTGGCTGTGGCAGTATTTTTCGACATGTCAAAGCTAGTTAGGGGCTTCAAGAAATGCACCAAGTGTACAGGACATCTCGGTCACTGACAGACACTATTGGTGCTTACAGTGCCTTGGACCAATCATCAGCCTGTGACCTACAATTTGTGCCTGCAGATGATGTGACAGGGACTGTAGGGTCAGGAAAAACAGGAAGAGTCCCTCTTCGGCTCATTGGATTCAGCATCCTCGGCTCCAACACCAACTTCAATACTTTCCAAGGCTTCTGGTGAGGCGTCCACGGGGAGGGAAGTCCATGCCCATTCAGAACCAAGGGACCCAAGCATTGAGAGGAGACTCTCTAGCAAGACCCCATCAACGTTGAAGGGTGAGCACTGGGATAAGGTCCGGGTGCATCATCATTGCATCTCTTCTTGACACTATTCAGAGAGCAATGGCTGAGAATGTCCAGCCAAGCTTTCCTGGCAGGAGGATTCTACCCCCATTGGCCAGGAGGACTGCTGGTTGTCTCCCGATGTACCAATCATCATGGAGTCCCTGTCCGAGGTATTGACATCAGTGACAACGACACCAGCCCCCTCACAGGTGGTGGTGTTGGAGGAATGCCTTTGAGCCCTCAAAGCTCACTTGGTGGTGATTCTAGCCTTATCAAACACAGGCTTTGCGGCACTAGTGTCGTCATCACCACAGTCCATCCAGCCCTTCCTGTAGACCCATGCGCTGCCTGCCAAGGCAGATGCGTCAGATGGGAGGTTGGAATCAACACAGGTTTTGATGGCCATCTTCCTGTCCAGCATGTCAGAGACTGATGCCCTGGTGGCAGGAGGAGACCCAGCACTACTTCAACTTCCTCTCTGAATCCAAACTAGCATGGGAGACCGAGGAGGAATTGACGGCATCAGACCTCCGGTTCCCTGACCTTTCGTCTGATCCATTGACTCTCTCCGAGTGGCATAAGTCACCTCCAGAGGATATGTCCTTTAAGAATTTTGTCAGGGACATGACCAATGCCATCCCTTTCTCTCTCTAATCTGAGGAGGAACCGAGGGTGGGGAAGCTGGAACTCCTCCAGTACTCCTCGGCACCCAGGGAGGTGGTGCCAGTGCCTGTGCACTACATCTTGCAATGGCTGCTGCTGCAGCTGTGGAAACTCCTTTCATGGTCCCAGTCATTAGCTGGAGGCTCGGCTCCATGTACCAGGTCCAGAAGGCCCCGGGCTTTGATGAGGCTCAGCTACCACACAATTCTATCATGTTAGATTCTACCTTGAAGCAGTTTAAGATCACCAAGATGCATTCTTCGGTGCCCCTGGGCTGAGAGGCTCGAACCTTGGACTCCTTTGGGAGAAATTGTATCGGGGTTCTATGCTAGTGGCCAGCACTATCAGTACTGGCCTACCACACATATATGAGTATGTTCTGAAAGACAACATGCTGGACCTGGCAGAATTTGTCACCCATGTCTCCACTGACCACCTCAAGGCCTTTTGGGCCTTGGTGGGCGATGGCAAGGACTGCTCTAAATTCATGGTGCATGGTGCCTATGATGTCTTTGAGTCCACCTGTAGAGTAGTGGTGGTGGGCATCACCTCCTGCCAGCTGACATGGTTGCAGTCCTGCTGACTTGGAACAGTCAGTCCAGGACAAGTTAGTCAATGTCTCCTGCCAAGGTGAGAACCTCTTTGGGAAGCAGGTGGAGGAGAAGACAGAGGAGCTTGAAAAGTTACATGTGACCCTCTCTAGGCTCTCAAAAAAGACCACAAATCCCTTGTGGAGGAAATATCAGGTTCTCCAAGAAAAGCAGGAAGTCAGTCCTCACATATGGGTGACGTCGACGGAGCCCCCATGTGGAGCAAATCCCCAGCTTTCAAAGAAAGCCTTTGGGATTGCATCACGCATGTGCGGTCCCCTTCCCACCCAAGGGTGCCATTTTGCTCAGTCTCCTTTTTTCCGCGGAGCCCAACAGATGTCGTCCTAGTTTTCCCATGGAAAAAATGATAAAAGTTGAAAAATTGTGTTTTTCTGCTTGCCGGTTCGATGCCGGTTCCCCTTCCCGCCTCAGCTCAGTGCATCGGTATCGAGTCTGGTCTATTTTTTTGTTTTTGTCCTTAGTGACTAGCATTCGCGCTCTTTTTTCTTTTTAGCTGGCAAGCCCGGTCCTTCGACCTTGCAGGGGCCCTTATTCCCCCGATGGCTGCCAGCGGGTTTAAAAAGTGTGATCGGTGCACGAAACTAATATCTCTTATCGATACACACGGCTGCTGCCTCCGATGCTTTGGGCCCGACCATGACCCCGTGGTCTGTGGCCCGTGCAAAAAGATGTCTTCCAAGTCATTGAGGAGCAGGCAGCAGCAACATGACAGGAATTTTCCCGAGTCTGCACCTGCCCGGGCCCGGACCTCGTCAGAGCTGTCTGATCCCGAGCAGCATCAGGTGTCCTCTGAAAGGGGGTCTCCCTCGCGGGAACACTGGAGGAAGAAAAAATCTGTGAGGGTGGTGTCATCTGAGAGCTCCGAACGTCCTGGTCCCTCGCGGGCTCGGTCGTGGAGCCCGGCTCACCTCCCCGGATCCTCGGAGTTGGAGAGGCCTGCCAAACTCCCTTGAAAGTACCCGGTGATTCTGAGGAAGGTGAGCACTGTCTTCATTGTTGACTCTCCCCCGGGAGAGCCGGGACCCGAGCCGGGGGCTGCGGAGCCCTCCTGAGCTTGGTCTCAGGTTGGCGGCCTTGTAGCACAGCGTGTCTGCCTTCATGGACCAGCAATGGGCGCTGATGGCCGGTCTCACACGTCTGTCCACCCCGACCATCGGGACTTTGACGTCCAAGTCGACCTCTGAGGCCGAGCCGATCCTCAAGACAATAAGGTCTCGAGTCGATCCTCGGCTGAGATCCCCCTTGACCTCCTGTTCGGGACCGAGGTCGTCAACGCCGATTCCCTTGGCGTTGGGGCAGTCGAGACCGAAGCACTCGCGGCCGGAGCCGATTAACTCCTCCTCGTAGTCCTGTTGGGAGATGGAGGACGAGGAGTCCCCGGGCACCCACTGTACCAAGTACGCCCCGTCAGACTCCCTGGGATCTGAACCTTGAAGACGGTCACCCCCGGTGGACACCCGGTCCTTGGACTTCGTCCGGAACATGGCAAAGGCTTTGTCATTCCCGGCGGATGCCAAGGAGGAACCTCGATCTGAGGAGCTCGAGGTCCTCCAGTATGACTTTCCTCCAAAGGAAGCCCTTACTGTACCAGTGCCCCCCATTCTGGAACGGCTGATGCTCCGAATGTGGGAGACACCGGCCTCAATGTCGGTCCTCAGCTTGCCAATCGATTCCATCTATCAAGTTCACAAGAGCCCTGGGTTCCAAAATGCACAGCTGCCGCACAATTCCATGGTTGTGGAATCAGCCATGCGCCAGCTCAAGAGCCAGAAGATGCACTCCTCGGTGCCTCCTGGCAGGGAGGCCCGCAACATGGATGCTGTTGGTAGAAAGTGCTACCAGGGTTCGATGCTGTCATGCCGAATCCAGACGTATCCAGCTGTACATGGGCATGTACCTGTGAGACCTGGCAAAGGAGATTGCCGGGTTCTCCGCTGGTCTCTCCGAGGGACCTTTGCAGCGCTTCCAGGTTTTGTCCACTGGGATCCAAGAGTGCTCGAAGTTTATGACTTGAACAGCCTATGACGGCTTTGAGGCTTTGGCCTGGGTAGCGGGAGCCGGCATCGATGCACGACGCCAGGCATGGCTACAGTCGTCCGATATCTAAGATTTTATAGTGGGAGGAAACCATTTGCAGTACAAAGTGCTTCCCTTTGGCCTAGCCTCGGCACCCAGGGTATTCACAAAGTGCCTTGCGGTGGTGGCAGCCTTTCTAAGGACTCAAGGGGTATTTGTCTTCCCCTACTTAGACGACTGGCTCATCAGAGCCCAGTCAGCTCTAGAAGCCCAACAGGCTACGTCCCACACTATCCAGTTGCTTTAGCACCTGGGCTTTGTGATCAGCTACGCAAAGTCCACTCTGGTTCCCTCTCAGGGACTGGAGTTCATAGGGGCAAGGTTAAATACCCTTCAGGCAAGGGCTTATCATCTACCAGAGGAAAGGGCTCAAAGACTGGTAGCCCTAGTGCAGCAAGTGAGTCGCAGATCCCGCATCTCAGCAAGACACTTTCTGCGCCTTCTTGGTCACATGGCCTCCACAGTGCATGTGACACCCAATGCTCGACTTCACATGAGAACAGCTCAGTGGTGCCTCAGGGACCAGTGGACACAAGCCACAGGCAGACTCAGAGACAACTTCAAGGTGTCCCATCACCTGATACGGTCTTTGAAATGGTGGCTTCAACTTCACAACCTTCTGGAGGGAGTGCCTTTTCAACCTCCCACGCACTCGAGGGTGCTGACTACGGATGCATCCCTACTGGGATGGGGTGTGCATTGCCAGCAGGTCTGCACTCAATGTGTGTGGTCGCCGTGGGAGAGCACACAACAAATCAATCTCCTAGAGCTTTGAGCGATCCGCCTAGCTCTTCGGACCTTCTGCCAAACCTTGGCTCATCAATCTGTCTTGATTCAGACAGTCAATCAAGTAGCGATGTTCTATGTGAACAAACAAGGGGGCACAGGCTCTCGCATCCTCTCTCAGGAAACCCTGGACCTATGCTCCTTCACAGTTAGCCAGGGTATGTTCCTCAAGGTGGTTTACTTACCAAGTCAGGAGAACTTCCTAGCAGACAAGCTAAGCAGAATTTTCCAGCCACACGAGTGGCAACTGGATCCCAATGTAGCCCAGCAACTCTTCCAGTGTTGGGGGCGACCATCCATAGATTTGTTTGCGAGCCCTCATAATCACCAATTGCCCCGTTTCTGTTCCAGACAGCTGCACCCACACAGGGTAGCTGCAGATGCTTTCCTAATATCATGGTCTGTGGGCCTCCTATATGCGTTTCTTCCCACGCCACTGGTAGCTCGGACCTTATTCAAGATCCTTCAGGACAAGGCCTTGGTCATCCTGGTGGCCCCCAGGTGGCTGAGACAGCCTTGGTTTCCACTCCTCCTGCAGCTGGCGGAGGAGACTCCAATTCCTCTGGGATTTTCACCCAATTTCCTGTCGCAGGACGGGGACTCACTTCTGCATCCCAACCCAGGTCCCTCAACCTGATGGCATGGCTGCTGAAAGGGTAGTCCTTGCACCACTTCTCCTCCCAAAAAAGATAAAGGATGTGCTGCTAGCCTCTAGAAGGCAATCGACTAGGAAAACCTACGCATTTAAGAGGCGTAGGTTTGAGGTATGATGTACTCAGCAGAGTGAGAACCCATTCTCCTGCCAGTTGGCTGTGGTGCTGCAGTACCTGTTTCACCTTTCTGATTTAGGCCTCAAGTCAAACTCGGTCTGAGTTCATCTTAGTGCTTTATCAGCACACCACTCTCTAGTGGAAGGGCAACCTCTCTCTGTACACCCATTGGTGTCCAGGTTCCTGAGAGGTCTGCTTCTGTTGAAACCCCCGGTTCGCCCCGCGGCGACCTAATGGGATCTGAATGTGGTCTTACAGCAGCTTACTCGCCCACCCTTTGAGCCAATGGCTACTTGCCATCTCCGCTTCCTTTCTTGGAAGATGCTTTTCTTGGTGGCACTCACATCGGCTAGACGAGTGAGTGAGCTGCAAGCTCTGGTGTCCGATAGACCGTTCACACGGTTCTATAGGAACAGGGTGGTACTTCGCACGCACCCCAAGTTCCTGCCGAAAGTGGTCTCCTCTTTCCACCTCAACCAGGAGGTGGTGCTTCCGACCTTCTTTCCCAGGCCCCATGCCAGCCAGACAGAAGCAGTTCTACATACCCTGGACTGTAAGAGGGCGTTGGCCTTCTACTTGGAGCTTACGCGGGGACATCGAAGAGCTCCTCAGCTCTTCGTCTCTTATGACCCCAGTAAGCTGGGAATGCCTGTCTCCAAGCGTACGTTGTCCACCTGGGTGGTGGATTGCATCGCCTGGGCATATAGGGCGGCCGATCTCCCGTTGCAGGGTCGAGTCACAGCCCACCGGGTCAGGGCTAAGGCCGCATCAGTGGCTCACTTCTGCTCTGTTCCGCTGGCAGACATCTGCCGTGCCGCAACCTGATCTTCAAGCCAGACTTTTGCAGCCCATTACTGCCTGGATAGGGAGTCCCAACGGGACAGTGCTTTCGGCCAGGCTGTACTCCGTAATCTGTTTGAGGTTTAGACAACTACCCTCTGACCAATGTTCCCTCTAATTTTCTGTAGGCTGTGTGCGCATAAAATATCAACTGTGCAGCTTTTGAAGGAAGGTTAAATTTTTGTGCGCCACATAACGACACTCGGAGTTATATACTTAAAAAATTTGACTACACATCAGAATACAGTATGTACACCACATTAATTTTAATCAAATTAAATGAAAATAGATGATTACTAAATGAAGCTGAAAAGTTCTAGTAATTACAATCACAACTTTTAAATTTTAAGACGTCTGTGTTGTTTTCTATCAGAATCAGAACTGTAATTTTTGTGCGCTCTGTTGTAAAGTATGTGCGCTCGCTCGACGAGGTGTGTGCACGCGCACACGCACACAGCTTAGAGGGAACAGTGCCTCCGACCCTTTGGTGTCAGGCTACTGAAGTGTTACATTCTCGGTTGAACTCCTATCATGGCTGCTGCGGCTCTTCTACAGAGAGCCTATTTTCAGTTATGGGTTCTCGGTAGCCTATAACTAGGGAGTCCCATATGTGAGGACTGACTTCCTGCTTGTTCCTGGAGAAAAGCGTAGTTACTCACCTGTAACAGGTGTTCTCCAGGGACAGCAGGAATCGGTCCTCACGACCCTCCCTCCTCCACTGGAGTTGCAGTCCTTTGATTAATTTTTATCCTTTTGCCGTCTTTTTAGCTATGTCATTTGACTGAGCAAGATGGCACCCTTGGGCGGGAAGGGGACCGCGCATGCGTGATGCAGTCCCAAAGGCTTTCTTTGAAAACTGGGGATGTGCTCTGCATGGGGGCTCCGTCGATGTCACCCATATGTGAGGACTGATTCCTGCTGTCCCTGGAGAACACCTGTTACAGGTGAGTAACTATGCTGTATAAAGGCTTTCTGCCTGTGCCTGCGCCGGTATTGCCCAACCCAGTCTTAGGCAGAGGCTTCTGCCAGAAGCAGAGGGAGAAAGCAGTGAAGTCTCAGCTGGCCCCGCAGCCCAAGTCTGGGGGCAGGTTTTTGATGGGTTCTTCAGGAGCATAGCCAGCCAGATGCTGTCAATCGCAGTACCCCTTCAGGTAGGGAGGGCGGCTTGTCCACTTTGACCATAGGTGGCCCCTCATCACCTCATATGCCTGGGTATTTCAGATCGTCCAAAGCGGATATTGACTGCACCATGCCCAGTTTCTGCCTCTGTATGCTCACAGGAGCCTTCTACAGAAAGAAGTCTCCACTCTATTAACTTATCTCACCGTCAAGCTACTGTAGTTCCTGATACTTCCTGGTTCCCAAGAAGACCGGTGGGTTCAGGTAGTATCCTGGACCAACGAAATCTCAATCAGTTCCTGGGGATGCTGCTCCCATACCTTCTACAGGACAATTGGATCTAAAGAATGCGTACATATACATCCCGATCCACCCAAATCACCGACAAGAACTATGGTTCATGCTGGGATGCCGGCACTATCAATACAGAGTACTTCCCTGCAGGCTGGCCTCTGCTCCATGGATTTTCATGAAGTGTCTGGTGTTCATGGCTGCCTGTCCTCTGGACCATGGGGTCTTCGTCTTCCCGCACCTGGATGACTGGCTTATCAAAGGTCCCATGCTGGATGGCATCTGGCAGTCTGCCGACCTCACCATTCAGATGCTTGAGTGCTTGGGCTCTGTGATGAACTATTCAAAGTCCCATCAGACCATGCAGCAGCTTGGAGTTCATCGGGGCCCTCCTCGATACTGCCCAGGCCTTTCTACCAGAAGACTGCATGCAGCAACTGGTAACAGTGATGGGTGATGTGCAGCATCAATGCCACACAATGGCCTGAGGGATGTTGAGGGTCCTCTGTCACATGGCTGCCCATGTCACTCCTCGGGCTGATCTTTTCATGTAGCAGGCTCAGTGGATGCTAAGCACACAATGGAAGCAGTCGATGGGCCACCTTTGGGACAGAGTGGCGGTCACAGTCACTAGACTGGTGGCTTGAGCCAAGGAATCTGCTCAAAGGCCTCTTGTTCCATATTGCCCCCCCACCCATGCAAGAAATTCACAATGGATGCATCAAAGCTGAGTTGAGGAGCTCACCTAGATGGCCTGCACGTGCAGGACCTGTGGTCCAAGTAGGAGAGCCTGCTCCAGATCAACTTTCTCAAGCTTCAGGCAATAGCCAATGCCCTCTGAGTGCACCTGACCATTCAGGTCCTGATTCAGACGACCAACCAAGTGGTGATGTTCTACATGAATAAGCAGGAGGGCACTGGCTCATACCTCCTCTGCTGGGAAGCAGTTTGGTGCTTCACGGCATGGACCTGATAGCGACCTATCTGCCCGGTGAGCTCAATGTCCTAACATATCAGCTCAGCAGAGTCTTTCAGTCACACGGGTGGACCCTCAACAGGATGGCAGTGGCCCGGATCTTTCAGGAGTGGGGCACTCCTGCGGTGAATCTTTTTGCTATGGCACACAATGCTGAGGTGGGTCAGTTCTGCTCTGGAAGCCAGCCAGCCAGCAGCTTCCTAACATTGGATGCATTTCTCCTCCACTGGTGGGAAGGGCTTGCTATATGCTTACTTCCCCTCTCCTCCATAACACTCGTGGCAAAAACCCTCCTGACACTCCTAGCCAACAAGGGCACCATGATCCTCATCGTCCCTTATTGGCCTCGGCAACCGTGGTTCCCACTGCTGCTGCAACTCTCACAGAGGGAGCATCTCTGCCCCGGACTTCATCTCTTGGGAGGGCGAAACCTTGCTGGGCTCTGCTATGTTGATGCACACACTATCCTTCTGGTTAGTTGACTGCATCGCGCACGCTTATTTCCAGGCTGGGTGAGCCTTAAAGGTCATGTCATGGCTCACAGTTTTTGAGCTATGGCAGCGCTGGTGGCCAACATCCGCTTTGTTTCTGCAGAAATCTGCAAGGCTGCTAGATGGTCTTCAGTTCATACCTTCGCAGCCCATTACTGTCTGGATGCAGATTCCTCAGTGGACAGCAATTTTGGCCAGGCCGTGCTCTGGCATCTCTTTGGGTCTTAGAGTCAACTCCTGCCCACTGGCCCTTCTATCCATCTAGGCTAGAGAATGTGGAATCTGATGAGTCCCTTGGGGGGACTACCTTGCTGCTGTTCCTGGTGTCTCCAGTTTTCCCCCCATTGAGCTGTTGATCTCCTCAGGTTCCGGTAGCCTGTAGCTTGGGAGTCCCATACATGAGGACTTATTTCCTGCTTGTATCAGCATGTTTCACCGAAGTGACCGACTGGCTTCAAGAAAATAACCTATCCATAAACATAAAGAAAACTGAAGCCCTTATAGTGACAAAAGACCCAGACTTCACACCGCCCACACACCTTAACATAGGAACCACACGCATTCAAATACATCCACAAAAAAGATATCTAGGCATTATCATTGACCAAGCCCTAACCCTCAAGCAACAAATTACTAAAACCTCCGGAATTATATTCCACAAAGCAAAAACAGTGCAACGTCTCAGACCCCTCCTCGAACCTCAAGACTTCAGGACGTAATGCAAACTATGACACTTCCACATCTGGACTACTGCAACATAATCTACCATGGACTACCAGCCACACAGACCAACCCCCTCCGAACCGCATTGAACACCACAGCGAGAATTATTCAGAGAGCAAGGAAAAGCGACCACATCACCCCAATCCTAAGAGACTTGCACATACTCCCCTTCGAAGCACGAACTAAATACAAATCCATCTTACTCACCCACAAAGCCATCCACCAAACACAGAACACACAGCTCCGCACCCTGCTGTCTCGTCCAGCCCATGGAAAAACCACCAGACTGGCCTCCAGCAACTCCCTCACCGTCCCTCACAAAAGAACCAAATGCTCTCAACGGACATGCAATCGAGCCTTTGAACTTTATGCTCCATCCCTATGGAATTCTTTACCAAGCCACCTCAGAAACAACAACGATCTAATGTCCTTCAGAAAACAGCTAAAAACCATCCTATTCCAAGAATGCTTCGAAGCAATCCCCACCAGAAAGTGCACCAACCCCTGATATCACCCATCAGGGACCCCTGATTGAAAACTGAACTATACTGTCCATGTCTAAAGTCTGTCCTATGTCGAAATCATCAATGTTGCCTACCCGGTGATGGCCCCACCCTTATACTTAATTACCCCACCCTTAAATGTAGCGCCGCTTTGACCCGGTGAAAAGCGGGATATAAATACAGTTTAAAAATTGTTCACGGAGAAATCGTAGTTACCTGTAGCAGGTCTTCTTCATAAATAGGAGGAATAAGTCCTCACAACCCTCTCACCTCCCTGGGAAGTTGCTTTTTTGGCTCCTGCTGTGTTGTTTGACTGGAGAAGATGGTGCCACGGCAGGCTGGAAAACAGGCATGCATACACAGGTGCCTCCCAAAAGCTGCTTTTGGAAGCTGGGGACCATTCCCGTGTGGAGCTTCATCGGTGACATCATCCATACCTGCTTCAGGTGAGTAACTACGCTGTCTCAGTAACAACTAATACTTCTGCATAACTACATGCATGTGAATTGAGCTTTTCCACAGTCCTACCATAATCTGGGACCTACCTTCCTCTGAAAGCAAGGTCCCCCATTCCTTTTCCCATGTCACACAGTAGGAGATCGTAGTCACACCACCATGCTTACTCAGCAACTTAATATATCCTCCCCCCATGCCCCTTAGAGAACTTAGAATGCAGCACCACTTTCTTCAACTTTGTGGGTGCCCTGGAAAGACGGTCACTAAGCTATATGCCACAGTAGAGCAAATACAGATAGCAGAAAGTTCTCCAGCTCAAACTCCTCTTGGAACTTGGACCAAATACAGAACCTTCCAGTGGAGAGCAATTGTGATAAGAGCTTAAGCTTGGAATTTACTATGCAAGTTCTAACAGAGCAAGATTACAACTTGTATACATCAGGGCATGCTGATATGTGCATCACTGGCGAAATGCCTCTTTTATTCTGAGACACCTCCCCCCACCCAAATATCATAATTTCATCACCGAGCCTAGGCCAATGGAGCCATCATATCTAATTTTTTTTTGTATTCTGCTTTGTAGTCTCAAGGAATATCTGTTTCCATGGGAACAAAGCCCATCTCTATTCCTTGGTCTCTCAATCTGAACTCAGTAGATGGAAAGGACCAGTGGGCCAGAAAATGTAAGGTGGCTGCCATGTATGTTTATTAAAACTTGTTCTACTGCCCATCACTAATTAATTACAGAGCAATTTACAATACTAAAGAAAATTTAAAATGAAAAGACATCCATTAAAAGACAGGAAAGGACAGAATACATTGAAGAGAGACAAAAATGTCAGAAAGAAAACCAAAAGGGACAAGATTGCTGACAATAGATGCATCACCTTCGGTCCAGCTGACCTGAGAAGGCCTTTACAAAAAAATAAGTTTTAAGCAGAACCCTAAATGTTTTGTTAGAGGATTCAGTTCTAATATGTGGAAGTAAAGAATTTCCTAGTAAAGGGACCAAAAAGTAAAATGCAGAATGGTGTGATGCCTCCATTCATGCATTTGAAACTGGAGGGATAACAAGTAATTAAGAAATCTCCAGGAACAAGCAGGAATGTAGTCTTCACATATGGGTATCGTCGGTACTGACGGAGCCTGCATGGGAACGCTCCCCAGCGTCCAATAGGAAAGCTTTTGGGAGCATCCCAATGCGCCTGTGTCGTTGCCTTCCCATATTTCCAACTCTCCCTCGTCAGTTTTTCATTTTCCGCAGAACCGACAGGCAGCAAACCCTGTCACCGCAGAAAATTTTCTTTTTGTGGTCACATCTGCCTTCACCGTCGACGCCTATATTGGTACCACCGGTCTTTTCTTCATTTTCTTTACTTTTCCTTAAAAAAAAAAAAAAAAAAATCTTCTTTTTGGAGGTTCTGTCCCCTCTGGGTGCCAGGCGCCATTTTGGGCACTAGGCCCTCTTTTCTTCTAAAATGGAGAAACCAGCGGTTTCAAAAAATGTTCAAAGTGTAGTGGTACCATTTCTGCTACCAACGCCCATGACTGGTGTCTTAAATGTTTAGGTCCTGACCATTTACCATCGGAGTGTCTCCTCTGTAGAAAGATGACCAAGAGAGGCCTGCAGAACAGAACTGCAAAACTCGGCACCCTCTTTGCCGCAGATGCGATGTCCGTTGCATTGACGTCTTCCAGGGCTTCATCTTCCTTCCATGGATCTCAGGTAACTAAACCCAGGTCTTCCAAGACCGGCCGGTCCTCAAAGGGTAGATCTCCTTCGAAGCATCGAGATGCTACTAGTGTTACCCTCGAGGAAAATATACCGGCAAAACTGCCCCGGCAGGATGCCCCGGCCTCCAAAATATTAACAGGGCTCCAGGATGTTCCCAAAGCTTCCAAATGGGTTGAACTTCTGGTGCCATGCTCTGGTGTCGTAGCCTGTTCCACTGGTACCAACATCCAGGCATCGGCAGGGGCTATGGATCAGCACATCCTGGCCATCGAATGCAGTCTAGTGGCTCTCTTAGCAGCATCAGTACCGCTAAGACCGCTTCAGAAGGTTCCGCAGTCATCGGTACCGGTACTGACCACACCTGCTTTAACCAATGTGCTTCCCCCCCATGCCGGCTCTGGAATCAATATCCGGTATCGAGGGCCCGATATTGAGACAGTCCGATGTCTACTTCGATTGATACCGGCATCAAGCAATGCAAGAGCACCCGGCGTGGAGATACTTTGAGTCCTCTGATTCCAATGACTCCGTCGTTACGGGAGTGATTCTACCAGAGGATCCTTCTTCTCCTCAACGTAGGATGTCTCCTCCAGAGGACATGTCTTTTCAGGATTACATACGTGATGTAGCCCGAGGACTTTCAATCATGGTGACCCCTGAGAAAGAACCGAGAGCAGAATTAGAAATTCTTCAATACCCGGCAGCTCCTAAAGATGCTGCTACCCTTCCCATTCACAGAATCTTGCATGACCTCATGCTGAGGATGTGGGAAGCTGCTTTAACGGTGTCTCCACACTCTCAGAGACTCAATACCATGTACCGAGTTCCACAATGTCCTGGTTTTCAGAAGACACAATTACCACACCATTCAATGGTAGTGGAATCGGCGATGCGCAGGATCAAGAGTGCTAAAACGCATTCTTCTAATCCTCCAGGCCTTGAAGCGAGGACACTCAATGCCTTTGGGCGTCAATGCTTTCAGTCCTCAATACTATCAGCCAGGATCAGCTCTTACATTCTCTATATGGGAATGTTTCTTAAGTAGGTTACAAGGGATCTAGAGCTCATGGCTCTACTTCTCCCTGATGATAAAAGAACAGACTTCCTCACTTTGGTCATACTTGCCCAGAATGTGTCTAAGTTCATGAATCATGCAACTTTTGATTGCTTTGAGTGCATTAGCAGAATCTCTGCTATTTCCATCGGTGCACGTTGCATTGCCTGGCTTCAAGCATCAGATTTAGAACAATGGGTGCAAGATAAACTAGGGAATATTCCTTGCACAGGAGAAAATCTCTTTGGCAAGCACTGGCAGGACAAAGCTAACCAGCTTGAGTATGAAAATACCACCTTTAACAGATTATCAAGGGCTACAGCCAACTCAGCAAAGAAAAAGACAATTAAGAAACCCTTTTTCAACAAGAAAAAGAAATTCTACCCATCTTACACCCAGACTGTCCACTGTCCAGTTCAGGCTCCCCAGAAGGGGCAACAGCAACCCAGACAACAAAGGAAGGCACAAGTCCCTAGAGCTCAACCAGCTCAGCAGACACAGCCTCCTAGGGGCTTTGACTCCTTCCTAAAGAACTTAGTCATCCTGCCCCTGAAAGGTCCAGGGCCTCTCTCCATCCCCGGCAGACTTTGTCATTTTGCCAAAAGATGGCAACAAATAACATCAGAACACTGGACTCTTTCCATTGTGAGAGAGGGATACAAACTCCATTTTCACAGTATGCCCCCTCCCACCATCACAAGACAGTTCAATTCTCAGGGCCCCTCCACCACTCTCTTGTGTCAAGAGGTCACCTCACTACTTGCTCAAGGAGCAAAAGAGGAGGTACCAGTATCCCAACAGGGCATGGGTTTCTACTCCCCCTACTTCCTCATTCCAAAAAAAACAGGGGGATACAGACCCATTCTGGACCTCAGAGAGTTGAACAAATATCTGTTCCGAGAAAAATTCAAGATCTCCCTCAGAACACTTCTTCCTTACATTCAGAGTCAGGTTTGGCTATGTTCTCTAGATCTAAAGGATGCATACACACATATCCTTATCCATTCAGATCACAGGAGGTTTTTTTGATTCCTCTTTCAAGGAAGACATTACCTGTACAGGGTTCTACCCTTCGGACTGGCTTCCGCCCCAAGAGTCTTCACGAAATGCATGGCAGTAGTAGCAGCATTCCTGAGAACTCTGGGAATTTTCGTCTTCCCTTAGACGACTGGCTCATCCAAGCATCAACAGCTCCAGAAGCCAGCTTCGCTCTCTCTCGCACAGTGCAAATCCTGCAGTACCTGTGACTGCTCATAAACCTCCCAAAATCTCATCTCACCCCTTCTCAATCCCTAGAGTTCATAGGAGCTCGTCTAGACATAAGGCAGTCAAGGGCTTTTCTGCCACAACCACGTTGTCTTCAAATACTCCAGCTGGCCTCTCAAGCAGCTATGAAAACTCTGCTAACTGCTCGAGAAATGCTTCAGCTACTGGGGCATATGGCATCCACTGTCCATGTGGTTCCCTATTCTCGCCTTCACATGCGAGCAGCCCAATGGACCCTAACCTCTCTGGACACAGGCCTCGGGTTACTTGACAGACAAAATCAGAAATCAACATGTCTCATTTCGTCCCTACAATGGTGACAGTCGCTGGAAAACTTTCTCATAAGCTCTCCCTTCCAGCAGCCACTACACCACGCCACCTTGACGACAGATGCGTCCAAGTTAGGCTGGGGGGCTCAATTGGACAATCTCTCCGCTCAGGGTCTCTGGACCCAGCAAGAGGCTTGTCTTCACATAAACCTCCTGGAACTAAGAGCCATCTTTTATGCTCTTCAGGTATTTCAGGCCCACCTCATTTACAAGACTGGTCCAGACCGGACAATCAAGTAGCCATGTTCTATGTGAACAAACAGGGTGGGACGAGGCTCTACCGTTATGCAATGAGGCTCTACGCCTCTGGGCTTTCGCCAGAGACCTTCAAATCCACCTACTAGCGGTGTATCTTCCAGGCACGCAAAATCTCTTGGCAGACAAACTCAGTCGAGTACTCCTGCCACACGAGTTGTCTCTTCATCCAGAGCAAATTGCTCGAATATTTCAGATCTGGGGGACACCAGATATAGACCTCTTTGCAGGTCCTCAGAATGCCAAACTTCCCCGGTTCTGTTCCAAATTTCCGGCTCAGAACTGTCAGGCGAGGGATGCCTTCCACCTCCACTGGGGTCAGGACTTCCTCTATGCCTTCCCACCCATTCACCTCATTCCCAAAACTCTGTTCAAGCTTCAGAGAGACAGGGGCCATATGATCCTCATAGCCCCACGCTGGTCACGACAAATGTGGTAACTTCTGCTTCTACAGTACATCTCTCTCAAGCCAAACCTCTGGAGTTGGGATATTCTCCAGATCTTTTTTCCCAAGAGAATGGGACGCTATTGCACCCGAATCCTCAGTCTCTACACCTCAGGATGTGGCTCCTGAGATCCTAGAATTCCAGGATATCAACCTTTCTCAACAGGTAAAGGATATCCTTTTGGCTTCAAGAAAACCTTCCACAAGACGGGCCTATGCCTTTAAGTGGAAAAGGTTCTCTATTTGGTGTTCAAAAAAGGAACTTAATTCCTTTTCAGTGCCAGTGGAGGCGTTACTGGTGTATCTTCTTCATTTATCATCTTCTGGTCTTAAGACCAATTCACTAAGAGTCCATCTTAATGCCATTGCAGCTTTCCACAAGCCCTTGGATGGACAACCTGTTTCCTCTCAACCACTTTGTAGCAAGATTCATGAGTGGAGTGGAGGAGTGGCCTAGTGGTTGGGGCAAGGTACTTCAGGCCGGAAGGTCGGAGGTTCAAATCCCACTAGAGGACAGCAACCTTGGGCCGGAAGGACTGGGGTTTCTAGTCCCACAGGTGCTCCTTGTGGTCTTGGGCAAGCCACTTAACCCTCCATAGCCCATGTTCCCTGTAAAATAGTTATCTCCGAGTTATAATGCCCTGTTCAATGTAATTTCAATTTGTTCAATGTAAACCGCACTGATGCAGAATAGCGCGGTATATAAGAGAATGTAAATAAATAAATAAAATAAATAAATAAATGAGAGGTCTACTCTTAACAAAACCTCCCATTAAGCCACCACCCGTGGCATGGGATTTGAATCTTGTCCTTGGGCAGCTCATGAAACCGCCCTTCGAACCCTTAGCCACCACATCTCTAAAGTTTCTTTCTTGGAAAGTGATCTTCCTAATTGCTCTCACTTCTGCAAGACGCATCAGTGAGCTACAGGCTTTAGTGGCTGATCCTGCTTATACAAGGTTCCACCATGATAAAGTAGTCCTTAGGACTCACCCTCACTTTATGCCAAAGGTGGTTTCGCCTTTTCATTTAAACCAATCGGTTTACTTTCCTGTATTCTTCCCTAAGCCTCATGCCTCCAATGCAGAAAGGAATCTACACACCCTAGATTGTAAAAGAGCCTTAGCTTTTTACCTTCAGAGAACTAAGCAACATAGAAAGTCTTCCCAGCTTTTTGTTGCCTTTGACTCTACTCATCTTGGACTACCAGTTTCCAAGCGAACTTTATCTATATGGATTGTGAATTGCATATCCTTTGCATATGAGAATAAGGGACTTTCTCTCGAAGGTCATGTCACAGCTCACAATGTGAGAGCAATGGCAGCCTCTATGGCTAACCTTTGCTCTGTGTCCATTGACAACATTTGTAGAGCAGCCACTTGGGCTTCGGTGCACACCTTTGCAGCCCACTACAGCTTAGACAAGGACTTCCGTCGTGATGCCTCGTTTGGCCAGGCTGTTCTCCAGCATCTCTTTCATTCTTAGAACAACTCCTACCTGCCGTCCCTGGTTTCGATGCCAGAGATCCATGGGAGGAAGCATGACACATCTCAACCTGGGTTTCGCAGCTTCTGGGGTCATCCCCCTGGCATCTCTCAGCTGGGGAGTCCCCCATATGTGAAGACTACATTCCTGCTTGTTCCTGGAGATAGCGTAGTTACTCACCTGTAACAGTTGATCTTGGGGAACAGCAAGAATTAAGTCCTCACTGCCCACCCTCTCTCTCTCTCTTTCTCTCCTTCTCTCCTTTGTCTCAGCTATAAACTCAACTGAAGAGGGAGAGTTGGAAAGGCAGGAAGGCAATGACGCATGTGCAGTGGGATGCTCCCAAAAGCTTTCCTATTGGACGCTGGGGAGCGTTCCCGCGCAGGCTGTGTCGCTACCGTCAATACCCATATGTGAAGACTTAATTCCTGCTGTTCCCGGAGATCACCTGTTACAGATGAGTAACTACGCTTTCTGTGACCGAAGAGTGTATGAAGGGCAATAAGATGTCAAAGGTGTAGATAAATAGGCAGAGGCTGGCTTTTTGTCCATTCTGGACCTGTCTTATGTAGTATGCTTTATGGGCAAACATTATTTTAAAATGAAAGCGATAGAATAATAACCAATGATTCTGAAAAAAAGAAAAGGGGAGCAACTTGGTTGAATATGGAAACATTTGTGAGCTGGCAAATAGCTGTGCTTTGTATCAATTGTAAATTTTTAAGATTAGTGAGACTGAGGTCAGAGCATATGGAATTATAATAGTCGAGACACGATATGATGAAGGCATGAATGAACGTGTTTAAAGCTTGAAAGGAGAAGAATGGTTTTATTGAGCAAAGACAATGGAGGAAAAGTATGTCTGTTGGCTATGAGTGTAGACTGCTTCTTGAAGATTGTGTTTTATTTTTCTTTCTTTCTTTCTTTCTTCCTATCAATATTTGGAATTCCTTTGATGTTTTTCTGATTTTTAAATTGTAAACTGCTTTGTGTGTATGTAAAAGCGGATATAACAAATACATGTAAACTGTAAAATGGCATGTATGGTTAATGCAACTTGGGGATTAAAGGTTAACTGGGAGTCAAAAACAATCCCAGGATGTGTTAGAGACTTTACCAGTGAAACAGAAGTACCTTGAATGGCAGAAGGACAACAATACGCTTTAGTTATCCATAACACCTGAAACATTGAGGGGGTTAAGTTGGAGATGGTGGGAGGCTAACCAAGTGGCTACAGAATTGAGACAGATGTTCAAGGATGAGAGGTTCAGAGAGAAGGATGTATCAGGAGAACATCATCAGCCTAGAAAAAGTTGTTAATACTGCAGTCTTGAATGAGGGTGGCCAGAGATGATAAGAAGATATTAAAGAGGGCAGGAAAGAGAATGGAGCTACGAGGAATGCCACAAGGAAAGGAAGAGACGGATGAGTATACGTTGTTAGTTAAGACGTTGAATGAGTGATCTTCTAAGGATATGAACCAGTCTAGAACACAATCTTTAATGCCTTTTTCACAGAGACAATGTATTAGAAGGAAATGCTTGATCACATCAAATGCTGTGGACAAATCAAGGTGAGACAATTACAGCCATTTTGAGAATTCAGGTTACTGAGGATTTTGCTCATCAGCCGTAATAGCAGTCTCGTCGTAATATTTGTAGAAATTAAATACATTAATTCCTCCCTCGCCCTTAGAGCCACTGCATCATTATTAAACTAATTTTGACTTTATTAGCCCATATAAAACCACATTGGATCTTATTCAGAGTGAAAGAAAACCAGAGGAAAACCACTAACTGCCTCACTGTCATATTGCACACTCATCCGCTATTCACCTATCACACAACACAGTCCCCTCTATCAGTTCACTACTATTCCGACACACTCAACATAAGAACATAAGATATGCCGTACTGGGTCAGACCAAAGTCCATCAAGCCCAATATCCTATTTCCAACAGTGGCCAATCTAGGTCATAAGTACCTAGCAGTTTCCCCAAAAGACCCTGTAGCTTCATTGCATGTCCCCTAGTCCTTTTATATTCTGATGACGTAAACAATCAATCTACATTTACCCGTTCCACTCCATTCATTAATTTATAGATCTCTATCATATCTCCCCTCAGCCGTCTCTTTTCCAGGTTGAAGAGCCCTAACCTTTTTAGCCTCTCTTCATAGGAGTATCCTTCCATCCCCTTTACCATTTTGGTGGCTCTTCTCTGTACCTTTTCTAATAACGCTATATCCTTTTTAAGATAAGGTGACCAGAATTGCACACAATATTAAAGGTGCGGTCGCACCATGGAACGATACAAAGGCATTATAATATCCTTTGTTTTATTTTCCATTCCTTTCCTTATGATACCTAGCATTTTATTTGCTCTCTTGGCCGCCGCTGCACACTGGGCGGAGGGTTTTAACATGTTATTCACGATGACGCCTAAATCTTTTTCCTGGGTGGTGGTTCCCAATGTGGAATCTTGCATTGTGTAACCATAGTGTGGGTTGTTCTTCCCTAGGTGCATAACTTTGCACTTGTCAACATTAAATTTCATCTGCCATTTTGATGCCCAGTCTTTCAATTTATCAAGATCCTCTTGCAATTTTCCACAATCCTCTTGGGTTTTAACAACTTTAGTTTTGTGTCATCTGCAAATTTGATAACCTCACTCGTTATTCCCTTTTCCAAGTCATTTATGAATATGTCAAAAATCAGTGGACTCAGCACAGATCCCTGGGGTACTCCACTATTCACCTTTTTCCATTGGGAAAATTGGCCATTTAGCCCTACCCTCTCACAGGTCTGCGACTAAAAAGCTGTTTGATTATTTTCATCTAATTTCCATGTATTTTGGTGTGCTGAAAACAAATAAAATATTGAAAAAACTCCTAGACGTCATGATTTGCCACAACATGCAAAATTGTCTTCAAATTTATCAATTTTTTTCAAATTACTATTAATTAATTCAAATTACTATTAATTAATTCACATAAGTGCATTTAAGATATAAAATGCCAAAAAACCCTTAAAGGAGTTGTCTGAGTTATGTAAAAAATATATAGCACTGTAAATCTGATGGTCAGCAATATATACATAAGCTAAGCAAGTTTTAAGTCCGTGCTTCTAATGGTAGAAAGGGTTAATCTTTCCTGAAGAATCCAGTGGGAGGGAGACACAGGGCAGATAGCAGCAGCTATGGTCAGTGCAGGGGGGCGTGGCCAGCACTGTGACATCTCGTGTACAGAGACAGAGCTGCTCTCTCCTGCATGCCACACTTGTGCACGAATCATCATCAGGTTCTTGGTTCTAGGCTGTTCACACTTTTTCATCGCAATTCATGTTAACTCGTCATTCTTCAACCGTTATGTTATGGCTCTGAGAAAGTGTATTAATTCGCCAGACAGTTTCTGTTTCATCTGTGGTGAATTTACAGTGCTGAAGCAACAGCAGAATATTAGACTTTGTGAAAAAAGTATACTTTGCATACTTTGGACTAAAAATTGGAGATCAAGATAAAGTCTGGACGCTTCATAAAGTGTGCAAACGGTGTGTTGAGGACCTCCGAAACTGGTTCAAGGGTAAGAAAAAAATCTTTCCGTTATGGGATTCCTATGGTATGGTGAGAGCAAAAGAACCATAGTGACGACTGTTACTTTTGTTCATGTGATGTGAAAGGGTTTAATTCCAAATGGAAGCATTTCATTTCATACCCCAATCTTCACTCGGCAATTCGTCCCATCTGCCATGGCACAGATATACCAGTACCCAAGCCCCCTGCTACCTTGGAAGAGATACCTAGCTCCGATGAAGGTGAAGTCATTCCTGAACCAGATGACGAATCAAGTTCTGACTTTGAAGATGATACAAGACCAAAATTGTTTTCTCAGGAAGAGATGAATGATTTGGTAAGAGACTTGAATCTTCCCAAAGATGCCGCTGAGTTACGTGGATCAAGGCTGAAAAGCAGGAATTTATTGTTGCCAGGAGTGTCATCTTCATGGTTCAGACATTCTGAAAAGGAGTTCGTTCCTTACTTCGCCCAGGAAGACAAGTTGGTTTATTGCATCGATGTCGAAGGTCTGATGGGTCAATTTAAAATCCAATATGATTCAGAGCAATGGCGTCTTTTTATAGATTCTTCAAAAAGAAGTCTCAAAGCAGTTTTACTCCACAACGGTTTTTACGCTTCCATACCTGTAGGTCATTCCGTACACTTGAAGGAAACCTACAAGAACTTGGAATTGGTTCTTCGTAAACTTAAATATGAAGACCATGTTTGGCCAAGTGTGTGGGGACTTGAAGGTCTTGTGCATGCTGCTCGGGCAACAAGCTGGGTATACCAAATATCCTTGTTTTCTGTGTCTATGGGACAGTCGAGACCGACAAAATCTCTGGACCAAGAAGAGTTGGCAGCCGAGGGTGCTAACAGTCGGTGAAAAAAATGTCCTCCGAGAAACTTTGGTACCTTCCCATAAAGTTCTTCTACCACCTCTCTACATAAAATTGGCATTGATGAAGCAATTCGTAAAATCACTTCCAAGAGATGGAGAATGCTTCAAATACTTGGTCACCAAGTTTCCAGGCCTGTCAGAGGCAAAATTAAAGGAAAGTGTGTTCGTCGGACCAGACATTAGAAGGCTTATAGTTGATCAAGAGTTTGTCAATACCATGACGGATCCTCAAAAAGAAGGGTGGATTGCATTTAAAGAAGTCGTACAGAAATTTTTAGGCAATAACAAAGATCCTCACTACAAAAAGATCGTCGGACGAATGCTGAAAGCATTTCAAGCTTTAGGTTGCCTGATGAGTTTGAAAGTGCATTTCCTCCAGTCCCACCTTGACTACTTTCCTGAAAATTTGGGAGCTGTGAGTGAGGAACAAGGTGAACGATTCCACCAAGACATTAAAGAGATGGAAAGGAGATACCAGGGAATGATTGACTATATACAGTTGTAAGAAATGCAGAAAATGTACATTTGAACAGTAGAGCATGGCTTACAAGGCCAAATAACTATGTACAATGGATTTTAAACATTTTGCTATGTACAGGTTGATTACAGTCAAATGGTTATTGGGGGAGGGTGGGGATTGCAGGTTGGTTATGTTGGTTATGTTACATCAGAAAGGTATTTGGTGAATAGGTGAGTTTTTAGCATTTTTAGGTCCAAGGAGCATAGCCAGTCGCCTTGCTTGGAGGTAGGGCAGCAGTGTTCCAAGGGGAGCATCTTGAACTTCTCCCACACCAGGAACTTGTTTAGGTTCTGCAGGTCGAGGATGAGTTGGAGACCCCCTGGTTCTCTTCGGGGCAAGGAAGTATTAGGAATAAAACACCTGTCCTCTGAGGTGAGGTAGGACTGGTTCCACCACTTCGTTCTTGAGAAGGCCTACTAGCTCCTGAGTCAGGAGGGCCTGGTGCCGAGAAAGCCGCCGTGGCTCCCCGGTGAAGTACTGAGGGGGGAGCTGCTCCAGATTGATGAGATAGCCCTCCCGTGCGACCTGGAGAATTCGAGCGAAGTGGACAGATGTCCCCCGACCGGCAGCTGATTTGCCAGCGAATGAGAGGCTATGCCGATGGCATCAAAACCCCGACGTCGACTGAGCTGGCACCAGTGGTTGGGTTTTAGAGTCCTTTGGCTTGTGAGGGCCATGGGCCGTGCCTTTTCCCTGGCTGTCCTGGGTGGGGGTCGATGTCAGCGGGTAGGGTGGGTAACCCCCTATACGGGAGATGCTTCTGGTGGAAAAAAGGCTTCTTGCCTCGTTTCTTCTAGGGGAGGGATGAGGTCTTTCGGGAGAGGCGAGTATGGGTCACGTACTCCATCTCAATCTCCACTGCCTTGTCCTCCATGGGCTTGAGAAACAGTTGCTTCAAAAGGCAAGGGACATCTAGCAGTTTCTCTTGGACCTATTGTTCCCGGTCTGAGGCCAGCAGTTGCCACCAGGGCAGAGAATCCAAAGCCATCTTATGCTGCCCATGAAAGGTACTTAGAACACTCTCCAACGGACTTTGAGAGGGCCTGGAAACGGCAGAGGTGGTCTCTGTCGAGGCCCGCCATGAAGCCTCCGAGCTCCTTAGCAAGGTCACGGAGGAACATCCTAATGTACAATTGGTAAAATTGAATGTGGCATGCAGCATGGAGCCCTGGTAAGCCTTGCGCCTGAGGGTGTCAAGAGTGCAAGACTCTCTGCCTGGTGAGACTGAAGAATGAGTCTTCGGGCTCTTCTGCTTCCACATAGCCATTTCGACCACCATCAAAGTGTGGGGAAGTTGGGCTTTCCAAAACACCGGTCCCCGCTGGACTTTGTACAGAGCGTCCAGGTGCTTGCTAACAATAGGGACAGAAGCCGGGGTCTACCACATGTGGAGGAGGTGCTGATTAGGGATGGAGGGAACCATGTCCATGAGGGTCTCCTTCAGTGGAGCCTCATATTGAAGGTTATCAAGCTCCTCTGTGCATGGCTCTTCCTCCGACTTGCTGGCGAGCGCCAGGGCCCGCGCCATATTCCGGATGAATTCCAAGAAAGAGGTGTCCTTGGGAGAGCAGACCACCACCTCTGGGCCAGTGGAGAGGGATCTGAGGGAAGGTTCTGGTGGGACCGGTTTTTTGGGGAGGTGTCCCCGTCGGATTCCCAGTCTGAGTAGTCTGTGGAGGTCTCAGGAAAAGGGTGGACCAAGAAGGGTCGGTGACACATGACGGGCTTCTGAGGCCGAAGCCTGCCCAGAGCCAGAGGCGCTCACCCGCAAAGATCTCGCGCCTGAGGACCGGGTCAAGAGATCGAGGCCTCTGGCTCTCAGAGGTCACTGCAGTGGCCCGGGGAGTCCTCGAGGTCAAGGTCCCTGCAGTCTTTGAGGCACATGCCGTGGGACTTGGCACCAGCGCCTGCTGAACAGCGAGGAATGCAGAAACGCTGCGTTCCAAGGCCAGCATTCGGGCCTCCCACTTGCGAATGGGGCCCTGTGATACCAAAGCCAGGGTGACCAGGTCGGGTGTCGAGGAGGAGAGGAGGTCCTTGCCGGAACAACCCTCGGGAGACTGGGAGCCATTGCCAGAGGCCTCTGTATCAGTTCGAGGTACCTTTCTGGACTGCTCTCTCTCTGACTCTGGGATCCACCTAGGGGGGCTGAGAGATCAGACGCGTGACCTCTCACGCTTGTCTGACGCCCCTGACAGTGTCCTCGCGGCTTTCTTCCACTCACGCTCAGGCAACCCTTGGTCGAAGTGTCTCCAGGTCCAAGGAGGAGCCTTAGGGGACTCCAGGGGTTGTGGGATCGCAGAGCGGGAGGCTACCGGGGCTGCCTTATTGAACAGATTATCCAGCTTCTGTTTCCGATTCTGGATGGCCTTGGAGGACATCTTCTTGCAGAGGGAGCATTGCTCTGGATCATGGTCAGCTTCCAGGCACCTGAGACAACAGTCATGTGTCTCTGTGAGCGACATGTTCTTAGAACACCTATCACATTTTTTGAAACCAGAGGTCATTGGGGCAAAAAGGACCCCGGCGAGGTTGAAGATCCTCGACCCGGCCAGTGGTTAAAAAGGGCACAAAAGCACAGGGAGAAAAAGAAGGGCAAAAAAAGAATCCTGAGACCGAGAGCCTAAGCAGTGGAGCTCGGGATGGCAGGAAGAGGACTGGCGAAGACCAGAAAGGCAAAAACAGAGTTAGAATTTGAAAAACGTTTTCCGGGGATGAGACGCATGTCCGAAGGGCTCCACGGAAAAAGGGAGACTGAGTAAGATGGCACCCTTGAACAGGAAGGGGACCCACGCATGCATGGTGGCATTTCCAAAGGCTTTCTTTGAAAGCTGGGGAAATGCTCCGCATGGGCTCCGTCGATGCTGACGTCACCCATATGTGAGGACAGACTTCCTGCTTGTTCCTGGAGAAGAGGTAGTATCAGGTGGAAGAGATTGAATCCACTGGAGCAGTGCTCGAGATGTCAGGCTGGTACATACTGCCAGTTACAGAATAGCAGCCACCACAGTGAACTAGCTTCTCAACAATCAATCTACCTTACGGTCCAGAAAGCGTAATTACTCACCTGTAACAGGTGATCTCCGGGAACAGCAGGAATCAATCTTCATATATGGGTGATGTCAGCATCGACTGAGCCCGTGCAGGAATGCTCCCCAGCATCCAGTAGGAATGCTTTTGGGAGCATCCCTCCATGTATGTGTGCCTGACTTCCCACCTTCCCAACTGTTCCCCTCAGTCAAGTGTAGAGCTCAGAGAAAAATCGTGGAAAAAACAAGAAATCCCATCCTACAACTCCGAGGGGAGGAGGGCAGGTTGTGAAGACTGATTCCTGCTGCTCCCGAAGATTACCTGTTACAGGTGAGTAACTACACTATCTCCACGAACAAGCAGGAATGCAGTCTTCACATATGGGACTCACAAGCTCCTGGCTGCCATGAAGGACAGAAATGAAACCCATACCAACAGAGAGGAACCCTGAACACAAGCACGGTAAAGCAGGGATCTGTCAGACTCAGCCCCTTGGGAACACTCTTCATAAGGCTATGTCACAGCCCACAACGTCCAAGCTATAGCCGCCACGGTGGTCATCCTGCAATATGTCTCTATCTCAGAAATTTGCTGAGTGGCCATGTGGTCTTCTGTTCATACCTTTGCTGCCCACTACTGTCTCGACTAGTAGTGGTACTAAATTTGGCTAAACCGTTTTACAGCATCTTTTTGGAACTTAATTACTGCGAGGGCGATATCAGGCAAAGTGACCATACTCTTTTTAAAAAAAAAAAAACTTAAACAGCGAAACTGTTGCGATCACAGGCACTAAAAACAAAAATCGAAAACGAGGCAGATTAGTTGTAGGCAGTAACGTTCCTTACCTGGCAGAGAGCAGTCTGTGCATAGTCATCCAAAGAATTACGAAGCCAATGCAGTGGAGTCGAGGCACTTTTAAACTCACTTTCGTTCCACGCCGAGAAAGGTAAAGTTCAATCATTTACATGCATATTGCCAAAGGCAATGAATCTTTTGAGGGTTTTTTTAGTTTACAGCAATACAGACAAAAGGCAGTTCCACCAGTTACATAGAGATTGCACTAATGTCTCCTGGGACAGTGTTTGCCTGCAGTCAAATCGTTTTTATTGAGATTTAACTAGCTCATATCACTGATGGTCATGGACACTTTCTTTATGATGATTGGCACCTTTAAGGGTTTTTTTTTTAGTATGTTCACTTTATCTGATATTACCCTCGCAGTCTTTTTGTCCAAAAGTAAACATACATTTCTGCTCCTTCCGTTCACATTCTTTCGTTTTCAGATACATAATAGTGTTTGCCGCTACAAAATGTTCTCAACCCTATACCTAGATGTAATTTATCGTTTATTTGTCAGTAACATTTTTTGTATCCATCTGGTCTCCCCCCCCCCCTGGTTTCTGATCTGTTGTCCCCTGTGATTCTGTGACTTGGCGTAAATTTTATATTGCCCCAATCCCCTATTTATTACTGATAGTCTCTGAATTACTTTCATCACAGATTCAGTTACAAAATTATTTTGCACTATGTATGGGAACTGCCTAATGAGACCGATACACTGTTTATTGATCTCTTTTTGTTTTACTCCTTACAATCTTATTTGTCTAGTGATTGGAGTTACTTGTCAAGATATAGTTTCTCACAGTATGCCATTGTGAGTACTCATTTTATAAATATAAGTTTTGACACACCTTATCTCTTCCTCATCTCTCTTTTGTATGTCCCAGTTCGGGCTTCTATACCAGATTTACATATTGCGTGGTTATTAGGCGTTATAGTTTTATAGTATTGCAGTTCAGAAAAGCCTTGAAACACCACCTCTTCCTCTTGTATTACCCAGTAACCAATGCAGATATTTCAACCATCTCACAGACCTCCCAAAACCCCTAAGGCTGAAACCAAGAAGAGTTCATGATTATGTTATAATTTGTAAATAGTTACCCCTGTTATCCAAGTTATTTTTGCCTGTTCAACTGTAAACACAAAGTACCATCGGAAATGTGTAAATTCTTTGTTCATTGTAAACCGCGCTGATGCTGAATAGTGCGGTATAGAAGAGACTATAAATAAATAAATAAATAGGACTTATGTTTTTGATTTTAATTGTTGCTTTTGATGTTCTTAATTGTTTTTATAGTTATATTCATTGCGTTAGCTTTACACTATCATTCTAGTTTATTTTATTCATTGTTTTTATTGTTTACATTTGTGTTTTTATTAATTATTATACTGTATTTATTTTTTTTTCTGAGAATATGTACCTCCTGAAGAAGGCAGTTGCCGAAACGCGTAGGGGTTTGTACTGAATAAAGCACCTGTGACCTTCATACGCTACTCACTTCTTGTGTTTGGGTCTTGAAGGAGACAGCTAGTGCATAAGAACTACTCTCTGGCGGTGGTCTCCACTCTGCTTGGAGCCCGGAGGAGGTCTACCAAGCTAGCATACATGCGGATCGGATGCCTCTGAGCGATGGTGCGATGTTCAGCAGTTGGCTCCCGAGGTGACCAAGGCACATCTGTTGGCTTTTCTACAGGATGGCCTGGAGAAAGGCCTTTCCCTTAGCTCCCTGACAGCTTTGGCCTGTTTGAGGTCTAGTGGCTGGTAAGTCTCTAGCCTTGCACCCGGATGTCTTGCATTTTTTCCAGGGGGGTTCAGTGTCTGTATCTTCCCCTCTGGTCTGTGATCCCTTCCTGGTTTCTGAGTCTGGTGCTGAAGGCCCTGATGGCGGTGCCTTTTGAGCCACTGAAGTGTGCTACTTTGAAGGATTTGATGTTAGACTGTTTTGTTGGTCGTGATTTGTTTCACAGTGCGGATTTCCGAGCTGCAGGTTCTGTCTTGCCGAGATCCTTATCTGTCTTTTTCATAGGAGGCCGTTCCCATTTGGCCTGTGCCTTTCTTCTTGCCTAAGATGCTGTCCGCCTGCCCTCCTCTAAGGAACTCTGTTGGGAGAAGGCTATGGATCTTTCCCTTGTGGATGTCCGGAGGGTGCTTCTCCGGTACTTGGAGGTTACAAATTCCTTTCATAAGTCCGACCATCTTTTTGTGCTTCTTGCTGGCCTACGCAGGGTGACACAGTGGCCAGGTTGACTTTGGGTCACTGGATTAAGAAGGCCATTGCCTCAGCGAATATGGGGTGGAACTGGCCGACTCCGGAAGGTTTGCGCGCTCATTGTAACTGAGCATAAGTATGCTCATGGGCGTAGCGTAGCTTGATAGCCCCTGCAGACATTTGTTTGGCAACAATGTGGGCATCACGTTCTATTTTGGTCAAGCATTACCGCTCGGATAACCACGTGTGAGCGACCACAGCCTTTGACTCAAGGGTTTTGTGAACTGCTGTGTCTTCTTCCCACCCAGTGGAGTTGTAGCTTTGGTACAGCACACTTGTCTGGAGTGGTCTGTCAGGACAATATGGAAGGTGACATTTTACTTACAAGTTAATGTCCTTTCCTTGAGTCCTACTACACCAGTCCAGGGCCCGCCCCTGAAACCGTATTTGTTCTGTTTTTCTTCTGCAGTACCTTTGGGTCTGCTCTGATGATTATACTTGGCTTTACAGGTTCATCTTCTACTGACTGCCTTCTGTTTATGCTTTCCTGTACATAGTTCTGTACTGTTGATTACTTCTTGTTGCCCACAATTGAGGTGGTGTAAGGTTTGCCATGTTTCTCCCAAATGCTTTGGGATGACTACTGAAAGGGCTTTTGGTGGCTAGGAGAAAAGAGGCATGGAAGGGATGTCATCAAAACCTGGGTGTTTCATTGGTTCTTTGTATCCACCAGTCTGCTTGTAGGGGAACACAATCCACTCATCTAGACTGGTCTAGCAGGACTCAAGGAAAGTTACTGGTCAAGCAGGACTCAAGGAAAGTTACTGCTGCTCAAGGATAACACCAACTTGAGCAGCAGTAACTTTGATTAAACGTTTTCTGTAACTACGGATCAGTTTCTTGCATTGCCCCATTATACTCTTTCAACTCTAACATTTGAGGGCTTCCATGTATGAGCAACTTGCTTGAGGTCTTGTTACAACGTTTCCATAGAGTCCACATTGACTTGGCCAATCAAAAACATGAAATTTCTTCTTCATCCATTCTGTTGTAGATTTGCTTAAATGTTTAGGATGTTCTTGATCTACTTTTGACTCTGCTTCAGCTCATGGATGGTGGACGGGCCTGACATTCTCCTCCAGAATTTTCTGATATAAAACAGAATTCATTCTTCCATCATTAATAGCAAACTATGCAGGTCCTCATGCAGCACCACACTATTGTGCCTCCACAATCATGCTTGACAGACGGGATGAAGTTCTTTGTTTAGAAAACAGGATTTGGTTTTGTTGTGAACAAAAGTTCACTTTATGCCTCGCAAGTTTAGAGAATGTTATTTCAGAAGTATTGTGGGTCATTCAGATGCTCTTTTTTGCCTGCAACAGGTTTGCCAGTGTTATTTCTAGAAAGCAGTGGTTTCTTCCTAGTTATCTCATGAACAACATTCCCATTCATTTTTTTGTGATGATGTATGCACCCTGGCATCAGTCATAGTGAGAGAGAGGCCTGCACATGTTTATATTTTAGTCTAGGAGTTTTTGTGTCTTTGTGAATTATGTTCCAATTTGCTCTTTAGTGATCTTGGCAGAATAAGTGCTCCTGGATATTTGGTGTAGTTTTCAACTTTTTCCATTTGCAGGCTGACTGACAGCACCAGATGTTTAGAAATGGTCTTGTAACCCTGTCCAGACAATTGAGCATCAACTATTATTTTTTATAGGCCTGCTGACCTTTTTTTGATGGTGACTTGATGAGTTCTTGCTTACTTTTATGGTAAAGATCAAATTTGAAAACTTTACACAGAACAGGAAATCTGAACTCAGTTATGCCATGGCCACTGCAGTTTTATTTTACACAGTGGTTTACTTGTTACATAATTATTTTCACTTGATCCTAATAGCCCAGTTAATTGTGATAGGGAAACTAGAGATTTATTTACTATTTCATACACTGATTCTGAACTAGTCCTATTATTCTTACTTTGCTATTATTGTATTTCAAAAAACCACAAAATTGTTTACAATCTTTTTATTGCATAAGAAAAGACTGATTTCAATTAAGTTTAAGTAGTAATTATGTAATATTATACTTAAGGATTTCAAATGTTTTCTCAGCACTGTATGCTGATTGATATTTATTTATTTTATTTATTTAGCATACATTTGTATACCGCTACTTCCAGCTATCAGTAGCGGTTTGATTACAGACGGAAGACTTGGCAAATCATGACAAATTTTGAGGAATATACACATTGATTCGAAAGGAAAAGCACAGCATAGCACACAGAGAGTGGGTCTAAGGAGGGGGGGGGTCAGAAATTTACATATTTACATATATACATAACTGCATCTTTACATATATACATTACTGCATATTTACATATATACATAACTGCAGATATTGAAACTTTATACTAAATAAACTTGCATATTATATGAGTCAAAGTATAACGGATTTTCATTATTTCAGGTATGACCTGTACAATAATTTGCAAGTGTAGAAATGAGTCAGAAGCTGTAAAGATGTCTTACGCATTGGAACATGGAACGTACGAAGCATGAACCAAGGGAAGTTGGAGGTGGTCAAGAATGAAATGGAACGTGTACAACTTGATCTGTTGGGTGTCAGCGAACTGAAATGGACTGGCATCGGGCACTTTGCATCAGATGATCACATGGTCTACTATGCTGGAAATGAAAGACAAAGAAGAAATGGTGTTGCATTTATAATAAAGAAGAAACTTGCAAGAACTGTAATGAAATACAATGCAGTCAGCGAACGCTTAATCTCTATTCGTCTACGAGGAATTCCTATCAACACAACTATAATTCATGTATATGCCCCAACAACAGCTGAAGAAGAGAATGAAATTGAAGAGTTCTATGAACAAGTACAAGCTGAAATTGACAGAACATGCAAACAGGATATCCTGATAGTCATGGGTGACTGGAACGCAAACGTTGGCAACAAAGAAGAAGGCAAAGTAGTTGGAAAATATGGACTTGGCAACAGAAATGAAGCTGGAGATAGACTGAGAATTCTGCAAGACCAACGATCTATTCATCTCAAACACCTCCTTCCATCAACACAAGTGGCGACTGTACACATGGACTTCACCCAATGGATTGTATAAAAATCAAATTGACTACATCTGTGGAAGTCAACAATGGAAAAGTTCTATAACATCAACAAAGACAAAATCTGGAGCTGACTGTGGTACAGATCATCAACTACTAGTATGCAAACTCAAGCTGAGGCCTACCAAGGCCTACCAACGTAGCAAATCACCTGGGCCGGATGGTATACATCCAAGGGTGTTGAAAGAACTGAAATATGAGATTGCAGACCTGCTATTAGTAATCTGTGAACTATTATTAAAATCATCTCTAATACCTGAAGATTGGAGGATCGCCAATGTAACACCAATTTTTAAAAAGGGTTCCAGGGGTGATCCGGGAAACTACAGACTGGTGAGCCTCACGTCAATACCGGGAAAAATGGTAGAAACCATCATAAAGAATAAAATTACTCAGCATGTAGATAGTCATGGCCTAATGGGAGACAGCCAACATGGCTTTAGACAAGGAAGATCTTGTCTTACTAATCTGTTATTTTTTTTGAAAGTGTGAATAAACAGGTGGACAAAGGTGAGTCGGTTGATATAGTGTATCTGGACTTTCAGAAAGCCTTTGACAAGGTCCCTCATCAGAGACTTTTGGCAAAACTAAAGAGTCATGGGATAGGAGGCAGTGTACTATTGTGGATCAGGAACTGGTTAAAAGACCGAAAGCAGAGGGTTGGGCTAAATGGTCAATTTTCCCAGTGGAGAAAGGTGAATAGTGGTGTACCCCAGGGATCTGTGCTGGGTCCGCTGCTTTTTGACATATTCATAAATGACCTGGAAAGTGGAATAACGAGTGAGGTTATCAAATTTGCAGATGACACAAAACTATTTAAAGATGTTAAAACTCATGAGGATTGTGGAAAATTGCAAGAGGATCTTGATAAAATGGAAGACTGGGCATCAAAATGGCAGATGAAATTTAATGTGGACAAGTGCAAAGTTATGCACCTAGAGAAGAACAACCCAAACTATGGTTACACAATGCAAGGTTCCACATTAGGAACCACCACCGAGGAAAAAGATTTAGGCGTCATTGTGGATAACATGTTAAAACCCTCGGCCCAGTGTGCAGCGGCAGCCAAGGGAGCAAATAGAATGCTAGGTATCATAAGGAAAGGAATGGAAAATAAAACAAAAGATATTATACTGCCTCTATATCGTTCCATGGTGAGACCGCACCTTGAATATTGTGTGCAATTCTGGTCGCCGTATCTTAAAAAGGATATAGCGTTATTAGAAAAGGTTCAGAGAAGAGCCACCAAAATGGTAAAGGGGATGGAAGGATGCCCCTATGAAGAAAGGCTAAAAAGGTTAGGGCTCTTTAACCTGGAAAAGAGACGGCTGAGGGGAGATATGATAGAAGTCTATAAATTAATGAACGGAGTGGAATGGGTAAACGTAGATCGATTGTTTACGTTATCAGAATATAGAAAGACTAGGGGACATGCAATGAAGCTAAAGGGTAGACTATTTAAGACTAATAAAAGAAAATATTTTTTCACTCAACGTGTAATCAAACTCTGGAATTTGTTACCGGAGGATGTAGTAAAGGCTGTTAGTGTAGCTGGGTTTAAAAAAGCTTTGGACAAGTTCCTGGAGGAAAGGTCCATAAACCATTATTAAGAAGGGACCCAGGATATCATGACCCAGTACAAGCATTGTGGAACCTGTGTCTTTTGGGGAAACTGCTAGGTACGTATGACCTAGATTGGCCTCTGTTGGAAACAGGATACTGGGCTTGATGGACCTTGATCTGACCCAGTATGGCATATCTTATGTTCTTATCTTCTTATAAGCTAAAGTTGAAAAAGAGCAAACCACTCATGAATGCAGCAAAATATGACCTTGAGAATATACCACTGGAATTTAAAGACTGCCTGCAAAATCGATTTGCTGCTTTAAATACAAATGACAGAGCTCCAGAAGAGTTATGGAATGACATCAAGAAGGTTGTGTTGGAAGAAAGTGAGAAGAGTCTACAAAAGGTGAAAAAGCAAAAACGGCCAAAATGGATGACGGAAGAAACTCTGAAAATTGCCCAGAAACGCAGAGAAGCTAAAGCCAGAGGAGAAAGAAAGACAATAACAGAACTGAACAGAGATTTCCAACGTGCAGCAAGACAGGACAAGGAAAAGTACTACAACGACGCATGCAAGGAAATAGAAGCAGAAACTATTAGAGGAAGAACAAGATCGGCTTTCCTAAAGCTACGAGAGTTAAAGAAAAAGTTCCAGCCTCGAATTGGAATGTTACAAGATGTTCAAGGTTCTTTGTTGAATGATGCTGAGAAGATCAAGAAAAGGTGGAAGGAATATACAGAGTTTTTATATGATAAAGATCAAGTGGACCAACAGCTGTTTCAACCTGTACCTTATGATCGGGAACCATTGGTGATGAAAGAAGAAGTTAAAGCAACATTGAAAGCCTTATCAAAGAACAAAGCACCAGGCATTGATAGCATTCCCATAGAAGTATTGCAGCAATCTGATGCAGCTGTTATCGTACTTACAAGGCTCTGCCAAGAAATATGGAAGACAACATCATGGCCAACTGACTGGAAAAGATCTGTGTTTATACCAATACTAAAGAAAGGTGATCCAACTTACTGTGGAAATTATCGCACAATCGCTCTGATCCCACATGCCAGCAAGATTCTACTGAAGATTATTCAAAAGAGACTGCAACCATACCTGGAACAAGAACTACCTGAAGTGCAAGCAGGGTTGAGGAAAGGGCGAGGAACGAGAGACATCATTGCGGATGTGAGATGGATCCTTGAAAAGACTAAAGAATACCAAAAGGATATCTATTTGTGCTTTATCGACTATAGCAAGGCTTTTGACTTTGTAAACCATGAGAAAATCTGGGCTACATTAAGAAGCATGAGTATACCAGAACACCTGCTCGTACTCTTGCACAATCTGTACATTGATCAAGAAACAGTAGTTCGAACAGAACAAGGAGAAACAGAATGGGTTAAAATAAGCAAAGGTGTAAGACAAGGCTGCATACTTTCCCCCTACCTGTTTAATTTATATGTAGAACAAATCATCAGAGAAGCAGGACTGTATGAAGACAACAGAGGTATGAAGATTGGTGGAAGACTCATCAACAACCTTCGCTATGCTGATGATACCACATTACTGGCTGAAAGTGAAGATGATCTGAAACATGTGCTTCTCACAATCAAAGAACATAGTCTCAAAATGGGCCTGCACCTTAATGTAAAGAAGACAAAGATCATGACAACTGGCATAATCAACAGGTTCATGGTTGAAGGAGAAGAAATTGAAATCATGAACAACTTTAACCTACTTGGATCAACTATCAATAAAGAAGCAACAAGCAGTCAAGAAATCAGACGACGCATTGCTCTTGGCAGAATGGCTATGAAAGACCTAGATAAGATTCTCAAGAGCAGAGATGTCTCTCTCCATACAAAGATTTGACTTGTTCAAGCCATGGTATTTTCAATAACATCATATGGATGTGAAAGCTGGACAGTGAAAAAGATAGGAAGAAAATTGATGCCTTTGAATTATGTTGCTGGCGTCGAATACTGTGTATACCATGGACTGCCCGAAGAACAAACCAGTCGGTACTAGAGGAGATCAAACCTAAGCTTTCTTTAGAAGCTCAGATGACAAGGCTTTGACTTTCATACTTTGGACACATCATGCGAAGAGAGAGATCATTAGAGAAAGACATCATGCTTGTCAAGATAGAAGGTCAGCGCAAAAGAGAAAGGCCAGCAATGAGATGGATCGATACAATAACAGCAGCTACGGGTACCAGTCTGTCAACAATGAGCCGCTTGATTCAAGACCGAACACAATTTAGAATAGCTATCCAGAGGGTCGCTATGAGTCGACTCCGACTCGATGCCACTTAACAACAACAACAAGAGAACATTACATTAGATTTGACATACTGGGTCAAACCAATGGTCTATCAAGACCAGTACGCTGTTCCCAATAATAATCCAGATCACAAGTACCTGCCAGGATCCCAAAAGGCAGACTGTTTCCATGCAATGGATTTCCCATAGTCCACTTTAATATGGTTTATGGACTTTTTTCTTCCAGGAACTTGTCCAAACCTTTTTTTAAACCTAACTACACTAACAATTTTTGCTGTATCCTCTAGCAGTGATGTCCAGAGCTTAATTACGCATTGAGTGAAAATATATTTTCTCTAATTAGTTTTTAAATGTACTACTTTGTAGCTTTATTGTATATCCCCTAGTCTTTATACTTTTTGAAGGAGTAAACAACTGATTGACATTTACTCTTTATACTCAGCTCATTATTTTATAGATCTCTATCATTTCTCCGGGAACAAGCAGGAAGTCAATCCTCGCATATGAGTGACGGTGGCACTGACGAAGCCCTTGTGAAAGCATCCCCCCAACTTTCAAAGAAAGCCTTTGGGAGACGCCACCACGCATGCGTGGTCCCCTTCCCGTCCAAGAGTGCCATCTTGCTCAGTCTCCTTTTTTCCGCAGAGCCCTTCAAATGTTGTCTGGCTTGTCCCCGGAAAAAGTTGATTATTTTGTTCCTGAGTTTCCAACTCGCCTCCGGTATTGCACCGGTACTGTTCCCACCTACTGACCTTAGTGCCTCAGCACTGGGTTCGGTTTAATTTTTGTAATCTTTTCATTATTTTTCTTCTTCTGGCACCTTTCGCGCCTTTTGTTTCCCGCTGGCAGCTTGGAGAGTTTTCGACCTCGCAGGGGTACTTTTTTCCCCCATGGCTACCAGCAGTTTTAAGAAGTGTGATCATTGACTGACACACATGACTGCTGTCTTCATTGCCTCCAGCCAGACCACGACCGGGCGGCCTGCGGTCTCTGCAAGAAGATGTCCAGCAAGGCCCTCAAGAGCCGCCAGCAGCAGCAACACGATATGTTTTTCCCCGGGTCCCCGATGCCTCTGAAAGCCAGGACTTTGAATGAGGCCCCTACGTCTTGGGCAGAACTCTCCAAACTCGAGCCTCATCGTGGGTCCTCAGAAAGTTGGGTCTCCCTCTAGGGAACCCAGGAAGAAGAAGAAACCCTTGAAGGCAGCATCCTTGGATGGTTCCGACCGGCTGGGAGCTCCCCAGTCCCGGTCCCATAGTCCAAGATGCTCGTCCGAGGCATCAGAGAGGGAACATCCTGCGAAGGACCCCCGGAAGGATTCCTTCGGGGGAGCCGGCAACGGGCCCGAGTCCCTCGGTGCCTGTGCCTAAGGCTGCGGAGCCTTCTGGTCTGGAGTCCAGAATGGCAGCCCTGGAGTGCAGTTTGCCTGCCTTCATGGAGCAGTAGTGGGCGCTGTTGTCTGGCACGACTGGTTCATCTGCCCCGACCACTGGGTCATCTGCCCCGACCACTGGGCCGTCGACGTCCAAGACGTCACCGGAGGCTGAACTGATCCTCGAGGTTCTTCTGCCTCGAGTCAATCTTCGGGCGAGGTCGCGCTCTGAGTCCTGCTCGACTGGACCGTGATCATCCCTGGCAAATCTACCGGGCGCAGGCCATAGGGCATCGAGGCCCGCGGAGCAGCCCTCCTACGAATTCTCCACGGACTACTCCAAGAAGGAGACTAAGGACGAGGAGTCCCCCGATACCCGTCGCCACTGTGACATCCCTTCGGATTCTTCCATCTCGTAACCTCGCCGGCAGTCCCCGCCCGAGTACATGGGCTTCTTGGTCTTTCAAGGACATCTCTAAGATCCTGGCATTCCAAACTGAGTCTGAGGAGGACCCTCGGGTGGATGAGTTAGAGATCCTCCAGTATGACGCCCCTCCGCAGGAATCACTCACGGTGCCCATCCCTCCCATCCTGGAACGGCTCATGCTCCCGTATGTGGGAGACACCGGCATCTGTGCTGGTGGTGAGCAGACGCCTCGACTCGATGTATCTGGTCCACCGGAGCCCAGGCTTCCAGAAGTCACAACTGCCACATAACTTCATGGTGGTGGAGTCGGCCATGTGTTGGCTGAAAAGCCAGAAGACACACTCGATGCCTCCCAGTAAGGAAGTCCACACCTTGGACGCCCTCAGCAGAAAGTGCTACCAGGGCTCCATGCTCCTCTACCGCATCCAGGCCTACCAGCTGTACATGGGTATGTACCTGAGAGACCTGGCGAAGGAACTCGCCGGGTTCTCGGCTGGTCTCTCCAAGGAACCCTTGCAGCGGTTCAAGAGCCTGGCCAAAGCCGTCTGTGAGTGCTCCAAATTTATGTCTTGAGCGGCATATGAAGGGTTAGAGTCGGCGGTTCGGGTAGCCATGGCGGACATCGGTGCATGCCGCCAAGCTTGGCTTCAGTCGTCCGATCTCGAGCAGTGGGTTCAGGGCAAATTGGTCGATGTCCCATGCCATGGAGAGAACCTCTGGCAAACTCATGACCCATGCCGAGCTGGAGACCGAGTTAATGACTAGGACCAGGCTCTCTAAGAAGACCACTGCCCCTCCTTGACTGAAGGGCTTGGGTAAAAAGTCCTTTTACCGGAGAAAGGGAGCTGCTTACCGAAACTACCCACCCTATCAGGCCTCCCCGGCTCCCCAACAGGGTCAGCAGACCAAGGGACATGGGCATGGCCCGCGTATGCAGAAGACTCCAAAACCTCAGGCTCCGGCCCAGCCAGGGGGGAGTTTTTGACTCCTTAAGCATAGCCTCTCTACCCCAAAGAAGTCAGCAGCCCATAGGGGGACGCCTGGCCCTCTATGCCCAAAGATGTGTGGCTATCACCACCTATTCCTGTGCACTAAGGGTAGTCAGAGAGGGTTTATCTCCTCCACGTGGCTCAGACACCTCCCTCTTATTTCCCAGGAGAGCCCCTCAGGTCTCCCCTACACTGGGACCTTCTCCTGAAGGAGTTGGCAGGTCTTCTCGAGGACAAGGTGGTGGAACCGGTGCCCTACCACCTCAGTGGCAAGGGGTTCTACTCCAGATACTTTCTCGTCCCAAAGAAGACAGGGGGCCTAAGGCCCATCCTCAACCTGCGCAACCTCAACAAATTCCTGATGAGGGAGAAGTTCAAGATGCTCTCCCTTGGAACATTGCTGCCATACCTCCAGCAGGGAGACTGGCTATGCTCCTTAGAACTCAAGGATGCTTATACTCACATCCTCATCCACCCCAACCACAAGCAGTATCTGCGGTTCGTAGTAAGGGGCAGGCACTTTCAATACAGGGTGCTCCAAGGATCTTCACAAAATGCCTGGCAGCCATGGCTGCTTTCCTCCGGCTCCAGTGGATCTTCGTTTTTCCCTACCTGGACGACTGACTCATAAGGGGAGGCACAGCCTCGGAGGTGCAGCAGGCCACCGCTCGCACCATACAGGTTCTGCAACACTTGGGCTTTGTCATAAACTACTCCAAGTCTCACCTCCTTCCGACTGAGTGCCTGAAGTTCATTGGAGCAAAGATCGATACCCTCCAGTCGAGGGCTGCCTTCCCCAAGGACTGAGCCGATCATCTCCATTCCCTATCTCAGGATGTACAGCACCGTCCCTCGGTGCCCGCCCAGTTTCTCCTGCGCCTCCTCGGGCACATGGCCTCCACAGTCCATGTCACTGCTGACACTCACCTCCATATGAGGACGGTGCAGTGGTGTCTCTAGGACCAATGGTCTTAGGCCACAGGCCATCTCCAGGACCGAGTCTCGGTAACATGCCAGTTGGCGGACTCCCTGTTCTCGTGGCAGTCGCCCCAGCATCTCGAAGTGGGCATGCCTTTTCTGGTCCCAAGTCACTCGGTCCTCACCATGGATGTCTCCCTGCTCGGTTGGGGAGCCCATTGCAGTGATCTTCGCACTCAGGGCAACTGGTCACCAGATGAGAGCACCCAGCAGATCAACCTCCTGGAGCTCTGGGCCATACACCTTGCCCTGAGGATCTTCTGTCACCACCTACATCATCAGCCGGTGCTGGTCCAGACGGACAACTAGGTGGCGATGTTCTACATGAACAAACGGGGGCACGTTAGGAGGCACTGGTCCTCTGCTTGTACACAATCCATCAGGGTATCCTGTGGGTAGTGTACCTGCCAGGCCAGGATAGCCTGCTGGCCGACAGACTCAGCAGAGTTCTCCAGCTGCATGAGTGGCAGCTGGGACCCCAGGGTAGCCAGTCAGCTTTTCTGTCTCTGAGAGGGACCTGTGATGGACCTTTTTGCTAGTCCGGACAACTTTCAGTTGCCCTGCTTCTGCTCCCTTCAGGCCCACCCCTCTAGGGTGGCAGCGGGCGTGTTCCTGGTCTCATGGTTGGAAGGCCTCATGTACACCTTCCCTCCAACGCTGCTGATTTGCCAAGACCCTGTTCAGGACCCTCTGCGACAGGGCCTCGCTTATCCTGATAGCTCCTCGGTGGCCCAGGCAGCTGTGGTTCCCGCTGCTTCTGAGTTGGCGGTGGAGGTCCCCATCCCCCTGGGGACCGACCTGGATCTCCTATTTCAGGAGGGGGGCTTTCTCCTGCACCCCAACCTCGGGTCCTTCTTTCTGACAGTGTAGCTGCTGAGAGGGTAACTCTGGCCCCTCTCAACCTTCCGGATGATGTGGAGAACATTCTGCTGACCTCTCACAAGGTTCTCTGCTTGGTGTGCCCAACATGGGTCTGGTCCTTTCTCCTGCCCGGTGGCTCTGGTGTTACAGTACCTTCTCCACTTTTCTCAGTTTGGGCTCAAGTCTAACTCCGTCCAGGTGCACCTTAGTGCACTGGCGGCGTGCCACCATCCGGTGGATGATAAGCCCCTCTCAGTCTAACTATTGGTGACCCTTTTCCTTCGGAGCCTGCTCTTATCGAAGCCCCCGGTTCGCCCTCCGGCAACTGTATGGGACCACAACTTAGTGCTGGGGGAGCTCACGCGCCCATCCTTTGAGCCTCTGGCTACCTGCCACTTTCACTACCTCTCTTGGAAGGGGTTTTCCTGCTTGCACTCACCTCCACTCTCAGAGTTAGCGAGCTCCAAGCCCTTGTGGCTGAGGCGCCTTATACTAGGTTCTACAAGAACAGAGTGGTGCTTCGCACGCACCCAAAATTCCTGCCAAAGGTAGTGTCGCCCTTCCATCTTAACCAGGAAGTGGTGTTCCCTACCTTCTTTCCAAGACCTCATTCCATTTGGGCGGAGACAGTCCTTCACACCTTGGACTGTAAGAGGGCTTTGTACTTCTATATCCAGCGCACTCAGGGCCACCTCAAGGCTTCTCAGCTGTTCATCTCCTACAGCCCCAGTAGGCTGGGGAAGGCGGTGACCAAGCATACGCTGTCCACCTGGGTGGCGGACTGTATCGCCCTCGCTTATGAGCAGGCGAGGCTCCCACTGGAAGACCGCGTCACAGCGCATCATATCAGGGCCATGGCGGCTTTGGTGGCACACTTGTGCTCTGTCCCAATGGACATCTGCTGGGCTGCCACCTGGTCTTCAGCCCATACTTTCGCAGCCCATTACTGCCTGGAAAGAGAGTCCCGATGGGACAGTGCCTTCGGCCAGGCTGTAACCTTTTTAGGATCTAGACAACTCTTACTCTCTAACCCTTCTTTGTTCAGGCTACCAGAGTGTTGGTTCATCGTACACAGGAGTCCTACTGTGGTCTGTGGACACAGACTCATTTGCTGCTCTTGCAGCTCCCCTCAGGGGAGTCCTAGTTTTGCTATGGGCTTTCGGTAACCTGTAGCTGGGGAGTCCCATATGTGAGGACTAACTTCCTGCTTGTTCCCATCTCCCCTCAGAATTGCTTCTTTACCATTCTCTGTTTTTGCCGTCTTTTAGCTATGCCATTTGACTGAGCAAGATGGCACCCTTGGGCGGGAATGGGACCACGCATGCGTGGTGGCATCTCCCAAAGGCTTTCTTTGAAAGCTGGGGGGATGCTTCCGTGAAGGCTCTGTTGGTGCCGATGTCACGCATATGTGAGGACTGATTCCTGCTGTCCCCGGAGAACACCTGTTACAGGTGAGTAACTGTGCTTTCACTGAGATTTGTTTCAATTTCTCCAATTCATAACCTTTAAATATCATTTCTGGCATGGGTATCTTCCATTTGTCATCTCCAGTAAAGACCAAACCAAAGAATTTAGTCTCTCTGCAATGGCTTTGGCCTCCCTTAGTGCCCCTTTGTACCCCTCTGATTCCTTCACAGGCTTTTTTCTTCAAATGTATGTGAAAAGGTTTTTATTATGAATTTTTGCTCTCTTTGCCTGCCTTATCAATGCTTTGTATATAACTTGTCAGTATTTATGCTGTTTCCTGTTTTCTTTATTCATATCCTTTTTCCATTTTTTGAAAGAGGTTTTTTGCCTCTAACAGCTTCTCTCACCTTATCTTTAAATCTTGCTGGCAGTCATTTGGCCTTCCTTTCCATCTTTTTTAAAACGTGAAATACATCTGATCTAGGCTTCCAAGCTGGTATATATAGACAGTGTCTAAGTCTGACGTAAACTCCGTAACCTTTGCAGCTTCTCCTTTAAGATTTTTCTTAACCATTTTCCTCATTTTTTCATAGCCTTCGTTTTGAAAGTTAAATGCTAGCGCATCTCCCTCCATTTGTTAAATCTAATTTTATCATGTTATGATCACTGTTGCCAAGCCATCCTATCACTATCACCTCTCGTACCAGATCTCGTGTTCCACTAAGGATAAGGTCCAAAATAGGTTCTCCTCGTGTCTGTTCCTGAACCAAATGCTTCATAGAGCAGTCATTTATTTCATTTAGAAAATTTATCTCCCTAGCATGTCCTGATGTGATATTCACACCATCAATACTAGGGTAATTGAAATCACCAATTATTACTGTGTTGCCAGATTTGTTGTTAAGTGCCGTCAAGTCTGTGTCAACTCTTGGCCGACCCTCTGTATTGCTGTCCTAAACTGTGTTCAGTCTTCAGTCAGGCGGCTCATTGTTGATAGAGTGGCATCTATAGCTGTTGCTGTTGTATCAATCCATCTCATTGCTGGCCTTTCTCTTTTTGTTAACCTTCAGTCTTGCCAAGCATGTTGTCTTTTCTCTAGTGATCTCTCTTTGCATGATATGTCCAAAGTGCGAAAGTCGAAGTCTTGTCATCTGAGCTTCTAAAGAAAGCTTTGGCTTTATCTCCTCTAGTACTCAATGGTTTGTTTTTCGTGCAATCCATGGTATACAACACCATAATTTAAAGGCACAGATAGTCTTCCTGTCTATCTTTTTCACTGTCCAGCTTTCGCATCCATTTATTTATTTAGCTGCATTTATATCCCGCTTTTCTCTGGGTCAAAACGGTTGGGAGATACATTTAACACAAGACACATACACTAATACTTACAGGGAACATGGGCAATGGAGGGTTAAGTGTCTTTCCTAAGACTACAAGGAGCACCTGTGGGACTAGAAACCCCAGTCCTTCCGGCCCAAGGTTGCTGTCCTCTAGTGGGATTTGAACCACCCACCTTACGGCCTGTGGTACCTTGCCCCAACCACTAGGCCACTCCTCCCTTCCATAAGATGTTGTTGAAAATACCATGGCTTGGACAATTCAAATCTTTCTATGGAGAAAGACATCTCTGTACTTGAGAATCTTATCTAGGTCCTTCATAGCCATTCTGACAAGAGCAATGCATGGTCTGATTTCTTGACTACTTGTCGTTTCTTTATTGATTATTGATCCAAGCAGGTTAAAGTTGTCCACTATTTCCATTTCATCTCCTTCAAAGATGAACTTACTGATTTTGCAAATTGTCAGGATCTTTGTTTTCTTTACGTTAATATGCAGGTCCATTTTAAGACTATATTCCTTGATCTTGAGAAGCAAATGTTTCAGATAGTCTTCACTTTCAGCCAGTATTGTGGTGTCATCAGCATTGCGCAGATTGTTGATGAGTCTTCCGCCATTCTTCACACCTCGGTTGTCTTCGCATCTCTTTTGATTTGTTCTGCATATAAATTAAACAGGTAGGGTGAAAGTATGCAGCCTTGTCCATTCACCTTTGCTGATTTTAGACCAATCTGTTTCTCCTTGTTCTATTCAAGCTGTTGTTTCTTGATTAATGTAAAGGTTGTGCAAGAGAACTATCAGGTGTTTTGGTATTCCTATGCTTCTTAACGTGGCCCAGAGTTTCTCATGGTTTACACAGTCAAAAGCCTTGCTGTAGTCAGTAAAACACATATAGATATCCTTTTGATATTATTTTGTTCTATAAGGAACCATCTCACATCCATGATTTTTGTTAGCCAGTTTTGATCCACCAGTTTTGTTAGCTTCCATAATTTCTGTTAGCATTTCAACATCTTTCTACATTCTGTCCAGCTGAACAGTATTACACCTCTGCTGCTATTCCCTTCTCCTCAGATGGAATTTCTATCCATATGGTTTCTACAGTGCATTGTATTTCCTACAAAGTTTTTATCCTCTTCTATTCAATGCCCTTTTTAGCATATAACCCCACTTCTCCACCACTTTAATCTTCCTTGTCATTGTGATATAATTTGTACCCTGATGTGTCAATGTCCCATTGGTTATCCTCCTTCCATCTGTTTATAATCTGCTGTTCAGTTGTCAGAGGTAATTTGGAATTTTTCAACGCTGCTTTTATTTTAAGGGCACCTGGATTGCTTTAACTTTACTGCAACCTCTTTCAGGATGCCCTAACCTTTTTTTTGGGTAGTATCCTTCAAAGATACATTGTTTATTTAAAATGATTTGGCATGCCGCCATTCATGTTTCACATCATAGCAGTTTACAGTCTGGACAAATCAGCAGTTACAAGGACATATACAATATAAAACAAAATGGTAGGAAATGCTTGTAGGGGACAGCATTAATAATTCAAAACTAGTTTACCAGTGACACCAGAAGAGATATAGGGGAATTAAAATGAAGTCTGTCTGGCAGAGGCTAAGAATTCTAGCTAGAGGCTTGTAAATAGAGCCAGGTCTTAACTCCTTTTTTTTTTTTGCAGTTTGCGTGAGATCTGGTGGAAGGTCCATTTCAAAGTTGAGGTCCCAGGCAGTGGCATTCATAACCCTCCCCATCACCTAAGACGGGCACCCTCCCACACTGCCAGTATGAACCCTCCTCCCCCACAATGCTGCACTGCACTCCCCCTCCCCCCCCAATGCTGCACTGCACTCCCCCCCCCCAATGCTGCACTGCACTCCCCCCCCCCCAATGCTGCACTGCACTCCCCAACCAGTCCCACGGAGGCTGCACTGCAAATTTACAATTAAGCTGGCTTGCCATCATTCACAAGTCTTCGGCCAGGAGAGAAGAGCGGCTGGCCCCTGGAGCATGAGGCACCGTGGTATACCTGCTTAAACATGTTTGACACGCTGCCTCCATGGGGCTGGTGGGGGCACACCACCTCCCGGTCGGCAACTGGGACGGGCCACACTCCCACCCCTCCCTTCGGATACTACTGGTCCCAGGTAACTAAAGGCAGCTTTTTCAAAAAAGAGCAATCTTAATCTCATTTTTGAAGGAGTTGTTAGGAGATTTGCTTGTGAAGATTTAAGGGAGCGTGAAGGGCAATATGGTGGTTGAAAGACATTTGGATAGAGAGGAAATCCTTGGAAATATATGTGGTGAGTGAGCATGAGTATTTGAAACTGAATACATTGGGTGATCGGTAACCATTGTTGTGCTGCCAGGAGGGGTATGCCATGATCATATCTCCTTGCATTATATATAAGTTTAACTGCTATATTTTTAATCATCTGGAATCTCTTTAGCTGATATTAAGGGACTCCTGAGAGTAGGGAGTTAAAGTAATCTATATGATTTGATCCCCAGGGCATGAATCAGAGACTTCAGTGCCCTGGGATCAAGGTACAGTTTGAAAGACCTTATTTTACACAACACAAAATATGATAAGCAAACAATACGGAATAAGTGGAATATGAAAGATAAGCTCACTATCCCAGATTACTCCAAGGGATTTCAGCTCATTTTTGACAATGATAGGTACGTCTCTCAGTTGAGGTAGGGTGGGAACTGGGCTCTCAGTGGAAGGAATCAAAAGTGCTTCACTTTTCCTAGTATTCAGAATGAGTGGAAGGAAGTCCAAAAAACTGCCAGCATGGTTTAAAGGAGAGGTCAGAGAGGCTGTTGTTGCCAAAAAAGCATCTTTCAGGAAATGGAAAAAGCCAAACGATGAAACCTAGAAACAGCACAAGCACTGGCAAGTCAAATGCAAAGCATTGATAAGGCAGGCAAAGAGAGAATTTGAGAAGAAGCTTGCTGCGGAAGCAAAAACGCGAAATAAAGACCTTTTCAAGTACATTCGTAGCAAAAAACCTGTGAGAGAGTCAGTTGGTCCATTAGATGATAAAGGGGTTAAAGGAGCACTAAGAGGCGACAAGGCGATAGCGGAGAGACTGAATGAATTCTTTGCTTCGGTCTTTACTGAGAAAGATGTAGGGATGTTACCCATGACTGAAGTGGTATTTAAAGGTGCGGAAGAATTGAAGGAAATATCGATACATCGGGAAGATGTCTTACAACTATTAGATAAACTGAAGAGTAGCAAATCACCTGGGCCGGATGGTATACATCCAAGGGTGTTGAAAGAACTGAAATATGAGATTGCAGACCTGTTATCAGTAATCTGTGAACTATCATTAAAATCACCTCTAATACCTGAAGATTGGAGGATCGCCAATGTAACACCAATTTTTAAAAAGGGTTCCAGGGGTGATCCGGGAAACTACAGACCGGTGAGCCTGACGTCAGTACCGGGAAAAATGTTAGAAACCATCATAAAGAATAAAATTACTCAGCATGTAGATAGTCACAACCTAATGGGAGACAGCCAACATGGCTTTAGACAAGGAAGATCTTGTTTTACTAATCTGTTATGTTTTTTTGAAGGAGTGAATAAACAGGTGGACAAAGGTGAGTCAGTTGATATTGTGTATCTGGACTTTCAGAAAGCCTTTGACAAGGTCCCTCATCAGAGACTTTTGGCAAAACTAAAGAGTCATGGGATAGGAGGCAGTGTACTATTGTGGATCAGGAACTGGTTAAAAGATAGAAAGCAGAAGGTAGGGCTAAATGGCCAATTTTCCCAATGGAGAAAGGTGAATAGTGGTGTACCCCAGGGATCTGTGCTGGGTCCGCTGCTTTTTGACATATTCATAAATGACCTGGAAAGTGGAATAACGAGTGAGGTTATCAAATTTGCAGATGACACAAAACTATTTAAAGTTGTTAAAACCCAAGAGGATTGTGGAAAATTGCAAGAGGATCTTGATAAATTGGAAGACTGGGCATCAAAATGGCAGATGAAATTTAATGTGGACAAGTGCAAGGTTATGCACCTAGGGAAGAACAACCCAAACTATGGTTACACGATGCAAGGTTCCACATTAGGAACCACCACCCAGGAAAAAGATTTAGGCGTCATTGTGGATACCATGTTAAAACCCTCAGCCCAGTGTGCAGCGGCGGCCAAGAGAGCAAATAGAATGCTAGGTATGATAAGGAAAGGAATGGAAAATAAAACAAAAGATATTATACTGCCTCTATATCGTTCCATGGTGAGACCGCACCTTGAATATTGTGTGCAATTCTGGTCGCCGTATCTTAAAAAGGATATAGCGATTTTAGAAAAGGTACAGAGAAGAGCCACCAAAATGGTAAAGGGGATGGAAGGATACTCCTATGAAGAAAGGCTAAAAAGGTTAGGGCTCTTTAACCTGGAAAAGAGACGGCTGAGGGGAGATATGATAGAAGTCTATAAATTAATGAACGGAGTGGAACGGGTAAACGTAGATCGATTGTTTACCTTATCAGAATATAGAAAGGCTAGGGGACATGCAATGAAGCTACAGGGTAAAGTATTTAAGACTAATAAAAGAAAATATTTTTTCACTCAACGTGTAATCAAACTCTGGAATTTGTTACTGGAGGATGTAGTAAAGGCTGTTAGTGTAGCTGGGTTTAAAAAAGGTTTGGACAAGTTCCTGGAGGAAAGGTCCATAAACCATTAAGAAGTGACCGAAGATATCAATGCTTGACCCAGTACAAGCATTATGGAACTTGTGTCTCTTGGGGAAACTGCTAGTTATTGAATGTTGTCGGTGTAAATGTACACACTGATCCCTAAATCCTGTATTAGGGTTGCAAAAGAGGCCAGATAGATGTTAAATAACGTTGGGGCCAATATGGAGCCCTGGGACACTCCATAAATCATTGCTAGTTTAGAGGAGTATGAATTATGAACGCTGGCCTAAAAGATTATTCAAGAAAAATAAGACAAAACCAGTTAAGCACATTGCTAGTGAGTGCAACATATGCTAAGTGGTTGAGGAGGAGTGAATGATCGATGAAATCGAAAGCTGCACTAAGATCAAATTGAATTAGCAAAGCATCATCTTTCATAGCGAGGACTGCAGTCGCAGTGCTATGATTAAAGCAGAAATCTGATTATCATGGTTGAAAGGTATTCTCCATGAACAAGCAGGAAGTCTTCACATATGGCTGACATCTGCCAACTGAGCCTGCGTGGGAACGCTCCCCAGCTTCCATAGGAAGCCTTTGGAAGCTCCATCTTGCATGTGCGCCTGCCTTCTTGCCCGCCGGAGTCATCCCTCAGTCTTTTTTTTTCTGCAGAGCCCAGTGGACGTGTCCCCTGTGGTCATCTGAAAAGTTCCACTACGTTGTGCCCCATTGTGGGTTTTTTCACTTAATTCAAGTAGTTCTTTTCATCTGCCTTCTCACGTGTTGTTGGGGGTGTCGATTCACATCGATGCTGATTTGTTTTTCTTTTCTTTTCTCTGTGTGAGGTGTTTCCCGTGCATTTTTCCTGGCTGGCTGAGACATTGAGCTGTTTGATTTAGCGGCGGCCGTCTTCCCGGCCATGTCCAAGCCAGCCAGTGGGTTTAAAAAATGCATCCGGTGTGCTCACACCATTTTGGTTACTGACTGCCATAATTGGTGCATCCAGTGCCTTGAGCCTGACCATGAGCCCTCTACTTGTAATCTGTGCCTCCAGATGACAAGAAATGTTTTGAAGAGCTGCAAGAAATAGTATGGGTCTCTCTTCGAGCCATCGGACTCTGCGTCCTTGGCAGCGATATCAACATTGGCATCGATGCCCTCGAGGGGCTCCACCAAGGCTTTGGCATCACACAGTGCCTGTGCTTATTCGGAGTTAAGGGGCTACTTGCCATGGACGGAGTTGTCATTTGACCTTAGGTTGGACCCCCAGAGAAGGATGGGTCTTCCGCCCCATCGATGCCGACGGCCAGGGAAACCCCATGGGCACTGACATTGGAATCCTTCTGGACGTGACTCCGAGGGCGATGGGAGTGGCCGGCAAAGTTGCCCCTGTGGGAGGAGTTGACTTACAAGGCCCCAGAGGGCTGCCAGCAGTCTTTCAATGCTCTGACCATTGAGGAGTCCCTGACGAGGGTGTCAGTTAGTGGCTGCGGCTGTTGCCCTGGTCCAAGCGGGTTCAGAGATGGTGATGCTGGCTGAGCGCCTGCAGGCCCTCGAGAGGAGCCTGGTAGCATTCTTGGCAACCTAAGCCACAGTGGTCCTGATGCCGGCGGTGGACCCACCGTTTGTGGTGCAACTGCTGCTCACTGTCTAGCCATTCCTGGAGACCCATGACCTCTCCAGATCAGAAGGGCAGTTGGGTCAGAGATCGGACTCCACATCTGTTCCGATCACCATTTCTCCTTCCAGCATCTCAGACTCACTGTCCCTGCCTGAGCGGCGGAGGTGCCGCAAGAAGACAAGGCGTTATTTTGATTTCCTATCAGAGTTGAACTTTGATGGCTGGGAAACAGAGGAATCGCCAGTCCTGGATAGGGGGCACCGAGATAGTCCCTCAGACCCATCCCCTCCATATGAGAGACCAAGTCTCCACCCGAAGACATCTCCTTTCAGGACTTTGCGACTTGGTGCCCTTCTATTCCCTCTGGAGACTGAGGAGAAACCGAGGGCCGAGGAGCATCTCCTCTTCCGTATTTGGGAGAACCCCTTAATGATGCCTGCCATCAGCCAGAGACTAGACTCCATGTACTGCTTTGACTTAAGGATAAAGCGGTATAAAAAGCTAAGTTACTCACCTGTAACGGGTGTTCTACAGGGACAGCAGGAATCAGTCCTCACTTATGGGTGACGTCGGCACTGACAGAGCCCACGTGGAGCAATTCTCCAGCTTTCAAAGAAAGCCTTTGGGATTGCTGCCACGCATGCGTGGTCCTCTTCCTGCCCAAGGGTGCCATCTTGCTCAGTCAGGTCCCTTAGCTCGAGCCCTACCAAGCATATGGCAAGGGAAAGGCAAAAATTAAGCAACTCATAAGGGGAGGTGGGAGGGTAGTGAGGACTGATTCCTGCTGTCCCTGGAGAACACCTGTTACAGGTGAGTAACTACACTTTCTCCAGGAACAAGCAGGAAGTCAGCCCTCACTTATGGGACGCCCTAGCTACAGGCTACCGAACCTGTAACCAAAAAACGCCTCTGCGAGGCCGTAAGCAGAAGCCAAAGCCCAAAGGAACCTGGGTCCTCGGGGCGAAGCCCTCGGTAGTTGTGAAAAAGGGTCGGAGGGCAGGCGTTGCTTATATCCCGAACAGGTTACGGAGTATAGCCTGGCTGAAGGCACTGTCCCGGCGGGACTCCCTCTCCAGGCAGTAGTGGGCAGCAAAGATGTTCGTGGAAGACCAGGTCGCCGACTGGCAGATGTCCATCAGGGGCACGGAGCGCAGCGAGGCCACCGAGGCCGCTTTGGCTCGGACTCCGTGTGCAGTGACTCGACGATCCAGAAAGGCACCCACCTTCGCATGGGCGAAAGCAATGCAGTCCGCCACCCAAACTGAGAGGGTGCACTTGGTGACTGCTTTCTATTGGGATCGTAGGTCACGAAAAGCCTGTCAGACTTGCGATGAGTCTGGGTACGCTGCAAATAAAAGGCAAGGGCCAGTTTGCAGTCAAAAGTGTGGAGAGCCGTCGGTGTGGGGCCTCGGGAAGAAAGTCGGCAGCACTATCTCTTGGTTGAGATGAAAGTCTGAAATGACCTTAGGCAGGAATTTAGGGTGGGTATGGAGGACCACCCTGTTCCGATAAAACCTGGTGTAAGGAGCGCCAGCCATGAAAGCCTGGAGCTCACTGACTTGGTGAGCCAGGGTCAGCGCCACCAGGAAGGCCACCTTCCAGGACAGGTACCGGAGCGAACACGTCGCCATCAGCTCGAAGGGTGGACGGGTGAGTTGCGTGAGTACCACATTTCAGTCCCATTTCACTGGAGGAGGACAGGTAGGCGGCTTGGATAGCAAAAGACCCCGCATGAAGCGGGAGACTAATGGCTGCCCTGAGAGGGGTTTTCCTTCAATAGGGAGATGATTAGCCGAGATGGTGCTCAAATGAACTCTGACGGAGTTCGACTTCAGCCCTTCCCTTGAGAGGTGAAGGAGGTACTAGAGAGCCCACCAAAAAGGGCATGAGAAGGGGTCGATCTGGTGTTCCGAGCACCAGACTGAGAAGCATCTCCACTTGAGCGTAAGCTCGCCTAGTGGAGTCCTTCCTCGAGGCAAGGAGGACTTCCTCGACCTCCTCCGGAAGGGCCAGAGAGGCTAGGGAGACCCATTCAGCCACTAGGCTGTGAGGGATAGGGAGGTTAGGTTCGGGTGCAGCACCCGACCCTCCTCCTGCGTTAGCAGACCCCTGGCAGAGCCCAGGGGAACCGGAGGCTCCGTCGACAATCAGAGCAGGAGCGGGAACCAAGACTGCCGAGCCACGAGAGGGTCATGAGAATCAACGATGCCCCGTCCTGCTTAGCCTTTAACAGAGTCCTCGCAATGAGCGGGAAAGGAGGGAATGCATAGAGAAAACTGGAGGGACCAGTCCAGGAGAAATGCATCGGGGCCCTCCCTGCTCAGGAGCAGCACCGGCCCACAAAAGTGGGGGAGCTGCATGTTCTGGGGACTGGCGAAGTGGTCTATCACCGGGGTCCCCCAGCGGAGAAACAGCCAGTCTGCTACTCTGGGATCCAGCCGCCAATCATGGGGGCGAAGGATTCTGCTGAGTCTGTCCGCCAGGCCATTCTCCTGACCTGGGGGTACGTCGCCCTGAGGGACATCCTCCATCAGGCAGCGAAAGAACAGATGAGGACTGCTTCCCGGCAGAGGGAGCGATCCCGTGCCCCCCTCCTTGTTGATGTCGAACATCGCTACATGGTTGTCGTTCTGCACTAGAACAGACTTCCCGCTGAGGTGTTCCTCAAAGGCCCTCAGGGCCCACCGAATGGCCCGGAGTTCGAGCAGGGTTATCTGCTGCTCAGACTCCTCGGGTGACCCTTACTCCTGCGTGCAGAGTGGTCCGCAATGGGCTCCCCACCCTAACAGGGAAGTGTCTGTCATCAGCACCGCATTGTGCCGTGGGGCCTGAAAGGGCAATCCCCACAGGAGGTTGCAGGGGTTTTGCCACCAGTTCAGGGACAAGCAGAGGTCGGGAAGAACCCCGACTGGGGTCCCTGAGGTGTCCAAGGGACTTGCTCCATTGGGCACTGAGACACCACTGAGCCGTCCGCATGTGCAGGCAGGCGTGAGGAACCACATGCACAGTCAAGGCCATGTGGCCCAGGAAACGTAGCAAGGACCGAGTGGTGACCTGATGAGCGCTTTGGATGCGAGCCGCCAGAGCTTGGAGGCGGGTGGAGTGATCCACCGGCAAGAAAGTGATCGCCTGCTGAGTATCGAGGCATGCCCCGATGAACCCGAGAGCCTGCACCAGCTTGAGGTGAGACTTCGGGTAGTTGACCAAGAACCCCAAGCTCTCCAAAAGGAGGACAGTGTGTGGCGTCACTCACCGAGCCTCCTCGGCCGAGGAGCCCATAACGCGCCAGTCGTCGAGGTAGGGAAAAACTGGCACGCCCTGGTGCCGAAGGTAAGTGGCGACCACGACAAGGCACTTTGTGAAGACCCGTGGGGCGGATGCAAGGATGAAGGGGAGCACCCTGTATTGGAAGTGCTCTCCGTGCACCCTGAAACGCAGATACTGCCTGTGTTGGGGGTGGATTAAAATGTGAGTGTAAGCATCCTTTAGATCCAAGGAGCATAGCCAGTCGCCCTGCCAGAGGAAGGGCAGCAGCACATCAAGAGATAACATCTTGAATTTCTCCCACACCAGGAAGTTATTTAGCCTGCGGAGGTCGAGGATGGGCTGCAGACCCCCCATCTTTTTCGGGACAAGGAAGTACCGGGAATAGAAGCCCCAACCTCGAAGGTGGGGAGGGACCTTTTCGACTGCCCGTTGAGCGAGGAGAGAGTGTAGTTCCTGCTGCAGCAGAAGCTGGTGAGCAGGGAGTCGAGGAGGCTCCGCCGGGGAGAAAGGAGGTGGAAGCCTGTCGAAGTGGAGGCAATAACCGTCCCGGACGACTTGGAGGACCCAAGTGTCTGAGGTAATGGGAGCCCACGATGGGGTGAAGCGGAACAGGCGTCCCCCCACTGGCTGCTATGTTGCCGGAAGGCGAGGGCGTATGCCGATGGCGTCAAAACCCCTGAGTGGGTTGCGGGGGAGCTGGCGTTTGGGCCTTCAGTCCCTTTGGCTTACGATGCCCCTGGCTAGACTTTCCTTGCACCAGGGTTGTCGGCGTAGGATAGCTGGATATGGTGGATAGCCCTGATACTGGAGACCCTTTCGAGGGAAGAAGGGCTTCTTGGTTGGCTGCTTCTTCCGAGGCAGGGTAGAAGTTTTGCGGGAGAGACAAGTCCTGGTAACGAACTCCGTCTCAATTTCCACAGCCTTCTCCATCGGCTTGCCAAAGAGCTGCTCGCTGAGGCAGGGCATGTCCAGGAGCTTCTCCTGCACCCATTGCTCCAAATCCGAGGATTGGAGCCATGCCTGGTGGTGGGTCCCGGCCACCACCCAAGCTGATGTCTCGAAGCCATTATAGGAGGCTCGAGAGAGGTACTTGGAGCAGTCGGCGATGGATTTTAGCAGGGCGTGGAATCTGTCGAGGGGTTCTCCCTCGGGACCTGCGGAGAAACCCCCTAGTTCCTTAGCCAAATTGCGCAGGAACATACCAATGTACAGTTGATATGCCTGGATACGACAAGAGAGCATAGAACCTTAGTAGGCCTTGTGGCCCAGGGCATCAAGGGTTCTCGACTCTCGGCCGGGTGGTACCGATGAGTGCGATTTTGGGCTCTTTTGCTTCCTCATGGCCGATTCCACCACATCGAGGTGTTTGGGAGCTGGATCTTTCGGAAGCCTGGCCCACGCTGCACCTTCTACATCGTGTCAAGGCGCTTGCTGACAATGGGCACCGAGGCTGGGGCCTCCAGCAGCCGAGATAGAATAGGCGGTACAGGTGTAGTGAGCGATTTCCTGGGCAGGGACTCGTACTGAAGAATGTCGAGTTCTTCCCACCCATCTGTGCCTGCAGGGGGTGTTGATCTTCCCCTACTTGGATGACTGGCTTATCAAGGGAGGCACGGCCGCAGAGGCCAGGCAGGGCACAGAACGTATCATCCTTCTCCTGCAGCACCTGGTGTTCGTCATCAACTATCCCAAATCACATCTTTCTCCGGTGCAGGACCTAGAGTTCATTGGTGCTCAGCTGGACACGGTGCGGGCCAGAGCCTTCCTTCCTCAGGACAGGGCAGTACGCCTCAAGCAGCTGGCAGGGGAGGTCCAGCATCGCACAACAGTTTTGGTTCACCTTCTCCTCCGCCTGCTGGAACACGTGGCCTCCACAATCCATATCATACCCCTAGCCTGCCTGCACATGCAGACAGCCCAGTGGTGCCTGTGTTCTCAGTGGACCCAGGCCTCTGGGACAGGGTCAGAGTCTTCCACCAGCTGGCGAGATCCCTCAACTGGTGGCAGAACCAGGGCCTCCTTCGGGCAGAGATACCCTTCCAGGCACCCCCACTGCAGTGTACCCTGACCACAGATGCCTCCTCCAGGGCTGGGGAGCTCATTGCGGAGTTCACTGCACTCAGGGTTGCTGGTCCAGGGAGATGTGTCTACTACAGATCAACCTCCTAGAACTTCGGGCAGTAGCCCTCTCACGTGTGTTCTGCTCTCTCTTGCAGAACATGCCTGTGCTGCTCCAGACAGACAACCAAATCGAAGTGTTCTATATAAATAAGCAGGGGGGCATGGGTTCGTACTCCCTCTGCCAAGAGGCTGTAGCCCTCCTTGGCCTTGCAGTGTGGAGCGGCATGCTCCTACGAGCGGTCTACCTCCCGGGCCAAGACAACTACCTGGCAGACAAACTCAGCAGAGTCCTCTACCCTCACAAGTGGCATCTTGACCCTGCAGTCACGAAGAAGCTCTTCTGCCTTTGGGGCTGGCTTGATATGGACCTCTTTGCCTCTCCAGATAATGCACAGCTGGCTTCCTTCTGCTCCAGGCAGCCGCTCCCACAGAGGTTAGCGGCAGATGCATTCCTAATCTCATGGTCCAAAGAGCTGCTGTATGCATTCCCACTGACTCCCCTGGTCACCAAGACTCTTCAAAATTCAGAACGAGAGGGCATCGATGATACTGATTCCCCCAGGTGGCCCAGGCAACCCTGGTTCCCACTACTGCTCTCGCTGGCGGTGACACTCCCAGTACTTCTGGGCAGAGCCCTGACCTCCTGACGCAAGAGGAGGGCTCCTTTCTGCACCCCTTTCTGGGGTCCTTGTCCGTTGACTCTAACATCCCGGTTGCTGAGAGGGTAGCCTAGGCCCTACTCAACCTATCACAAGGTTGAGGAAATTCTGCTGGCCTCTAGGAAGCCCTCCGCGAGGAGGGCTTATGCCTTTTAATGGCACAGGTTCGCTATTAGGTGCACAGATAGGAAGGAGAACCCGTTTTTCTGCCACGTCCAGCTGGTACTCCAGTACCTAGTGCATCTGTCGTGCACAGGGCTGAAATTTAACTCATTCCGGGTGCATCTGAACACCATAGCCGCTCACCACCACCCAGTGAGGGGAAATCCCTTCTCTAGCCAGCCCCTGGTTTCCCGTTTCCTACGGGGCCACCTGCTTTCCAAGCCCTCTGTCTGCCCTCCGGCAGCAGAATGGGACCTCAACATGGTGCTCTCCCAGCTCACTGGGCCACCGTTCGAGCCTCTGGCCACCTGCCACCTCAGATGCCTTCCTGGTGGCCCTGACTTCAGCTCGCAGAGTCAGCGAGCTTCAAGCACTGGTGGCGGAGCCCTGTACACCAGGTTCTTCAAGAACAGGGTAGTGCTCTGCACTCACCCTAAGTTCCTCCCGAAGGTGGTATCCCCGTTTCACTTCAACCAGGAGGTGATGCTCCCCACCTTCTACCCGCGGCCTCATGCTGGCAGGGAGGAGCTCATACTCCACACACTGGATTGTAAATGGGCCCTGTCCTTCTATCTGCAGCGGACCCAGGCCTAACGCAAAGCGCCTCAGCTTTTTGTGTCTATAACCCCAGCAGACTGGGGCTCCCTGTAACCAAGTGTAATTTATCCTCTTAGGTGGTGGACTGCATTGTCCTCGCCTATGAGCGGTCGGGCCTCTCCCTGGAGCACCAGATCACAGCGCATCGCGTGAGGGTGATGGCCACGTCAGTGGCCCACCTCCGTTCTGTGCCTGTGACAGAAATTTGCAGAGCCGCCACTTGATCATCCATTCCACACGTTCGCAGCACATTACTGCTTCGAAAGCGAATCCCTTAGGGATAGTGCCTTTGGTCAGGCAGTGCTGCGTAATATTCTTGGAGTGTAGGCAACTCCTGCTCTCCAACCCTCTGTGTTCAGGCTACCGGAGTCATAGTGTTTCTGGATGCTAGGGTCTTGCAGAGTCTTTCAGCAGGGACTCACCTTCTGCAACTCATGGCCTCCCAACTGGTCGCCGTTTCTACTATTGTGGCTTGGTCCTCGGCAGGCTGGAGCTAGGGAGTCCCATATGTGAGGACAGACTTCCAGCTTGTTCCTGGAGAAAGCATAGTTACTCACCTGTAACAAGTGTTCTCTGGGAATAGCAGGAATCAGTCTTCACAACCCTCCCTCCTCCTTTTGGAGTTGCCGTCTTTGTTTTTGTCTGACAGCCGTCTTAGCTATGTCATCTGATTGAGCAAGATGACACCCTTGGGTGGGAAGGGGACCACACGTGTGATAGCATTCCCAAAGGCTTTCTTTGAAAGCTGGGGAAATGCTCTGCGTGTGCTCCATCAGTGCTGACGTCACCCATATGTGAGGACTGAGTAATTGTGCTATCTCCAGGAACAAGCAGGAATGAGTCCTCACATATGGGTACGTCGGAACCGACGGAGCCTGCGCGGGAAAGCTCCCCAGCTTTTCAGATGAAAAGCTTTTGGGGCTTCCCACAGCGCATGCGCGCTGCCTTCCCGCCTTCCTGACCAGCTCTCTTCAGTTTCTCTTTTTCCGCGGAGCCAGCAGGTCGTGTTCCTGTCACCACTGAAGAAATTGTTATTTTAATTTGTTTCTTTTGACCGCGTACCTGCCTTCCCCATACCAAAACTGGTACCGCCGGTCTCTCTTTCTTTATTTCTTAAAAAAAAAAAAAAAAATCTTTTTTTATTTTCAGCACAACGTGGTAACTTTTGCTAGGCCTTCAGGCCTACACAAATTCTCCTCATGGAGAGGCCAGCTCCTGGTTTTAAAAAGTGTACCAAGTGCAGTGCTGTTATTTCTCTCACAGACACCCATGAATGGTGTCTTAAATGTTTGGGACCTGACCACTCCATAACGGACTGCCCATTCTGCTCCCAGATGTCTAAACGTGGTATGCAGAACCGGGCCAACAAGTTCCATGTGCTGTTTGCTTCAGATAATCCAGCATCACAGTCATCCAGGTCTTCCTCTCCGGATGGATCTCAGGTAACCAAACTTTCTGTGGGCAAATCCTCTAAAAGCAAATCTCTTTCAAAAGATCGAGAGGCTCTCAATCTTGAGTTCGAGGATTCTGCCCAAGCCAAAAAACCCCGGCGGGAGGCTCCGGTCTCCAAAGCACCATCTATGGGGTTACAGGTTCACATCGATGGCACGGCCTCGACCGATCACCTGTTAGACTGCTCTGGGGTACCGGCTGATACCGGTACCGACATCCAGGCAGCAGTGGCGTCCATGGGCAATACTGTCCAGACCATGCAGCAGGCCGTTCTGGCTTTCATTAAGGCTGCGACGCCCTCGGTACCGATTCCATCGGTACCGACTCCGGTTCCGGTATCCACACCGGAACCGAGACCATCGACTTCCAAGCGTCGATCGGTTCCGCATGCCGGATTCAGGCTTTTGCCCGATACCGATCCCATGCCCGATACGCCCGATGTCGATATCGGTCGGTACACGTATCGTGCATTGGAAGCACAGAGAGAATACTCAGATTCTTCTGATGAGTTCAATTCCTCTGATGACTCTGCTGAGCTTGATCTTCCTGAGGAGCCCTCTTCTCCAAAGAGGAGGATGTCTCCTCCAGAGGATTTATCCTTTCAGGATTTCATTGTTGATGTAGCTAAAGGGCTTTCTATTGCTACATCTTCTGGAACGGAACCAAGATCAAAGAAATTGGATATTTTAGGATACTCCAAAGCTCCTAAAGAGGCAGTTACCCTGCCTATCCATGAAATCCTTCAAGAACACTTGATGGATTTGTGGGAGACTCCTCTAACACTGTCTCCTCATTCCCGTAGGTTGGACACCATGTACCGGGTCCCTCCTCCTCCTGGGTTTCGAAAGACTCAACTGCCTCACCACTCCATTGTGGTGAAGTCTGCCATGAAAAAGATAAAGAGTCCTAAAAGGCACTCTTCTACCCCTCCAGGGCGAGAATGTAAGACCCTTGACTCTTTTGGTAGAAAGATCTTCCAGGCTAGTATGCTTATAGCCAGGATCAATTCCTACAGTCTTTATATGGGCATGTTTCTCAGAGAACTTGCCCTGAAGGTACGGCATTTTGCCCCCTTTATCCCTGAGGATAGAAAGGAGGACTTCACTTCTGTGGTGACACAACTTTCAGAGGTCTCCAAGTTTTCCAACAGGGCAGCCTTTGATTCCTTTGAGGTTGCAGGCAGGGCTTCGGGAATTGCTATTGCAGCCCGACGTCTTGCTTGGCTCCAGGCTTCTGACCTAGAACCCTGGGTCATGGATGGCTTAAGGAATCTGCCCTGTACAGGTGAGAACTTATTTGGTGAGGACTGGCAAATTAAAGCTGCTCAAATGGACGCAGAAAATGCCACTCTAGATAGACTTTCTAAGTCTACTTCTACTCCTGCCAAAAAGAAGCCTTTTAAGAGGCCTTACTACAAGAAGGCCAGATTTTCCACAAATACTGGCCAACAATCTGCTCAGCCTCGCTTTGCTGCTAAACGTCAGCAATCTAAGCAAGTAAAGTCAAGGCCTGCAGTGTCTGCTACACCCCAGCAGGCTCAACCCCCTCAGGGGTTTTGACTTGCCCCTAGAGAACGTACCATTTCTGGCTCTAGAACAACCAGAGCCCCTCACCATTCCCGGAAGGTTAGCTCACTTTGCTCCCAGATGGGAGCAAATTACATCAGAGCAATGGACCCTCTCTATCATCCGAGAGGGTTACAAACTTCATTTCTCCAGCCTTCCCCCCCATACCATGGTGAGGCAATTCAGTTCTCCCCCATCTCTTCTGACCCTGTTGGGTCGGGAAGTCTCCTGTCTTCTTGCCCAAGGGGCAATAGAGGAGGTTCCTCTTCCTCAACAGGGGTTAGGGTTCTACTCCCCTTATTTTCTCATAACAAAGAAGACAGGGGGCTTCAGACCTATCCTAGATCTGAGAGAATTGAACAAGTTTCTATTCAAGGAGAAATTCAAAATGCTCTCTCTGGGCATTCTCCTTCCATACCTTCAGAGTCAGGATTGGCTTTGTTCTCTAGATCTCAAGGATGCGTACACTCATATACTCATCCATCCATCCCACAGAAAATATCTTTGATTTCTGTTCCAGGGAAAACATTTCCAATACAGAGTACTTCCCTTCGGTCTCGCCTCTGCTCCAAGAGTATTCACAAAATGCATGGCAGTCGTAGCCGCATTTCTAAGAGGCATGGGAGTCTTCGTGTTCCCATATCTGGACGACTGGCTCATCCGAGCTCCATCTCAGTCAGAAGCCCAGATTTCCTTGGACCGCACAAGGCGTATTCTTCAATATCTGGGACTTGTGGTAAACATTCCCAAGTCCCAACTTATCCCTATTCAGTCCCTGGAATTCATAGGGGCCCACTTGGACTCCACCACTGCAAGGGCCTACCTCCCTCTGGTCCAAAGCCAACAACTAATCAGCTTGGCCTCCCAGGCTCAGTCCAGAAGTCACTTGTCAGCCAGGGAACTGCTGCAACTTCTGGGCCACATGGCCTCCACGGTCCATGTGGTGCCCTACGCTCGTCTCCATATGAGGGCAGCTCAATGGACTTTGGCCACCCAGTGGTCTCAAGCATCAGGAGCGCTCTCAGACCAAGTACTCACCTCAAAACGTCTGTTTTGGTCTCTCCAGTGGTGGACATCCTCCAAAAATCTGTTGTTGAGGACCCCCTTCCAACCTTCGTTGCCCCAAGCAACCCTCACAACAGATGCCTCCCAAACAGGGTGGGGAGCTCATCTCCAACACCTCTCCACTCAGGGCACCTGGTCTCCCCAGGAGACCACCCTTCACATCAACCTTCTGGAACTGCGAGCAATCTTCCTTGCCCTCACAGTCTTCCACACCCTCCTTGTCAACCTGACTGTCCTAGTCCAGACAGACAATCAGGTAGCCATGTTCTATGTCAACAAACAAGGAGGGACGGGCTCTCTGTCGCTTTGCAACAAAGCTCTCAGATTATGGGCCTTCGCCAGAGAGCATCAAATTCATCTTCTGGCAGTATACCTTCCAGGAGTTCAAAACTCTCGGGCAGACAGACTCAGTCGAGTTCTGCTTCCACACGAATGATCCCTGCATATGGACCAGATACGCAGAATCTTTCAGGAATGGGGGACCCCGGACATAGACCTCTTTGCAAGTCCGTGGAATGCCAAACTTCCCCGGTTCTGTTCCAGGACTCCGTGTCAGGGAGCTCAGGCCAACGACGCCTTTCTCCTGCATTGGGGTCAGGAATTCCTGTATGCTTTTCCACCCATTCCTTTGATTCCCAAGAATCTGTTCAAACTTCAGAGGGATCACGGGTCAATGATCCTCATAGCTCCACGCTGGCCACGCCAAGTGTGGTTCCCTCTACTTCTACAGCTCTCCCAGGGCTCCTCCCTGGACCTGGGAGCTGCGCCAGACCTTCTGTCTCAGGAGAAAGGGACTTTGTGGCACCCAAACCCCAAGTCCCTACATCTCCGAGCTTGGTTACTGAAGGCTTAAGCCTTCATGAGTTTAATCTTTCTCAACCAGTGAAAGATATCCTTCATGCCTCTAGGAAACCCTCTACCAGGCGTTCCTATGCTTTCAAATGGAAACGTTTTTCCATTTGGTGTGCTCAACAGGGTCTTGACCCTCTGGCACTTCCTTTGAATTCTCTACTAGACTATCTCCTGCATCTTTCCAATGCAGGCCTCAAGACGAATTCAGTACGAGTCCATTTAAGTGCTATTGCAGCATCCTTAAAACCTATAAATGGACAACCTGTCTCCTCTCATCCTCTTGTTGCAAGGTTCATGAGAGGCCTGACCTTAACTAAACCTCCCATCCGACCTCTGCCGGTAGCATGGGATTTGAACCTAGTTCTATGTCAGCTTATGAAGCCACCTTTTGAGCCTTTGGACTCCACCACCTTGAAATTTCTTTCATGGAAGGTAGTTTTCCTTATTGCAGTCACTTCAGCTCGCCGCATCAGTGAACTGCAGGCTTTAGTGGCTAATCCACCTTATACTAGGTTTCATCATGATAAGGTGGTCCTTAGGACGAACCCCCACTTTATGCCCAAAGTGGTTTCGCCTTTTCATCTTAATCAAGAGGTATATCTACCTGTTTTTTTCCCGGCTCCTCATGCATCCAGTGCAGAGAGGAACCTTCATACCCTTGATTGTAAAAGAGCTCTCGCCTTTTACCTCAACAGGACTGAGCCACATCGAAAGTCTTCCCAACTTTTTGTGGCTTTTGATCCTTCTCATTTGGGACTTCCAGTCTCCAAGCGTACACTTTCCAATTGGATTGCTCAGTGTATTTCTTTTGCTTACCAGAGTAAGAACATTTCTCTGGAAGGCCATGTCACAGCTCACAATGTGAGAGCCATGGCCACCTCTATGGCTCATCTTCACTCTGTTTCCATAGATCAGATCTGTCGAGCAGCCACTTGGGCCTCGGTTCATACCTTCACAGCCCATTACTGTTTGGACAAGGACTCCCGCCGGGATGCCTTGTTTGGTCAGGCTGTCCTCAAACACCTGTTCCATACTTAAACAACTCCTGCCCACTTTCCGTGGTTGGATGCCTGAGATCCATACGAAGATGGTTACCTTTGGAGGGGGATCTCCCAGGCATCTTAGCTAGGGAGTCCCCATATGTCATGACTTATTCCTGCTTGTTCCTGGAGATAGCACAGTTACTTACCTGTAACAGGTGATCTCTGGGAACAGCAGGAATTAGTCCTCACAACCCACCCACCTCCCCTAGGAGTTGTATCTTCTATCTACCTTCCTTTCCTCTCTCTATTGTCTCAGCTATAAACTCGAACTGAAGAGAGCTGGTCAGGAAGGCGGGAAGGCAGCGCGCATGCGCTGTGGGAAGCCCCAAAAGCTTTTCATCTGAAAAGCTGGGGAGCTTTCCCACGCAGGCTCTGTCGGTTCCGATGTACCCATATGTGAGGACTAATTCCTGCTGTTCCCAGAGATCACCTGTTACAGGTAAGTAACTGTGCTTTCTCCGTGAACAGCAGGAATAAGTCCTTACAACCCTCCTGCCTCCCCATGGAGTTGTTTGCTTTTAGCTTTGTCATCATACTGAGGTAAAGATGGCTCCAGTGGGCAGGAAGGCAGGTGTGCATGTGTGATGGAGCTCCCAAAGGCTTCCTATGGAAGCTGGGGAGCGTTCCCGTGCAGACTTCTTCATGAGACATCACCCATATGTGAGAACTTAATCCTGCTGTTCATGGAGAACACCTACTACAGGTGAGTAATTATGCTTTATTTACCTCCAGAAAGTGAGTGATCTGTTCCACAACAGCTTTTTCTAATAACTTTGCACAGAAAGGAATATTGGAAATTGGTTTGTAACTACTTTGTTGCAGGGAGTCTAAATCAATCTGTTTTAGAGGTGTTCTAATGGTGAAATGTTTCCATATCATGGGGCAGTATCTGGTTGTGAGGCTAGAGTTTATCAAATCAAGGAAAATGGGGGTAAGTAAGGCCAGCAGTTTTTTTTATTAACTGGGAAGAATAGTGTCAGCAAGGGGATGGTGCAGTCTTCAAGGAGTCTGCAAGTTTTCCTAGATAAAATTCAGTCAGGGCAGAGATATTTGAAAAAGTACTTTGGGTTTCAGTGGTTGGAAAAATGTTGTTGGTGATCACTGGAATTGGTAGAGGAGGAAAATCTACTTATTCTTGGAGATGTTTTGTTGTGAAGAGCAAGGTCCTTTTCTCTTTGAAATTTCGTGAAAGTTCCTGATATATGTTGTCCTTAGGGGCAGAACCTTTTAGGATGGATAATAATTGCTGCGGATAATTCTCGTTAGAGTGTATTAATTTTGATATATGGAGTGGAGGATTATCCTGATGGTCAGAGCACTGGCTTAGTTAACCAAGGGACCAGGATTCGTTTCCACCAGGATTTGATTCCCACTAGCACTCCTTGTGGTCTTAGCCAAGTCACTTAACCCTCCATTGTCTCGGAAGAAAGGCCTTGCAATCTACTTCTGGTCACACTGCCAAGAAAACCCAGGAGCTGCTGGGTCGCCAGGAGTCAGCATTGACTCGAAGGCACAAAAAAATATTGCTTTTTTTATACTTAGTCTGGAACCATGTATTCTTGAATAGATGTCTGCTTTCCCCCAATATCTGGTTTAAAAGCTGCTCTATCTCCTTTTTGAAAGGTTAGTGCAGCAGCCTGGTTCCAGCCTAGTTAAAGTGGAGCTCATCGCTCTGGAAAAGACCCCCCTCTTCCTCAGAATGTTGTCCATTTCCTGACAAATCTAAAGCACTTTCCATACACTATCATCTAATCCATGCATTAAGACTCTGGAGGTCTGCTTGCCTCTTGGGTCCTGCATGTGGAACTGTGAGCATTTCTCAGACTACTACTCTCAAGGTCTTGGATTTCAACTTTCTATCTAAAAGCCTAAATTTGACTTTCTGAACCTCTGTCCCAAAGTTTCCAAAATCATTGGTGCTGACATTTACCAGAACAGCCGGCTCTTCCCCAACACTGTCTAGAATCTTATATAGGTGACATGTGAGGTCTGTTAACTTTGCATCAGACAGGCAAGTGACCAATTGATCCTCACACTCGCCACCCAGCTATCTCCATAATGATCAAATCATCAGCTAAAATGTCTATCTGAACCCTCCCTCTCGGTCAGAAGCTCCTGAAGGTGTATTCTCAGTGCTAGAGGATATTGCATTCCCTGAAGGACAGGTCTTTGCTACAGGATCACTTCCTACCACACCAAGGTGGTGCTCTCCTTCTAGGTGACCTCTTTTCTCCACGGCAGCATTGAGGCTGCCAGACTGGAGGTGTGTCTTTTCTACTTTGTCCCTGTAGATCTCCTCTATATACCTCTCTATCTTCTTCAGCTCCTCCATGTCTGCTTTTCTAGCCTCCAGAGATTGGTCTCGTTCTCCGAGAGCCAGGAGCTCTTTGCCCCAAGTGCACACGTATGGCCTCTCACCAACCAGGAGATAATACATGTAGCACTCAATGCAAAAGACTGGATAGCCCTCTCTTGCTGCTGGACTGCCGTCTGCATCTTTGTATTAGTGAGTTTAATTGTTTAAGTTGTTAAGGGAGTATGGATACCTAAACTAAAATAAAGGTATTTTAGGATTATCTGGTATATTTTATACTATTATTTTTATTTGCTTCCCAATGAACTGCTAATTATCTGTTAAGGAGTAATTACTTCTTGATGAAAATAGACTGTGGTGTTAAATTCCACTCTCTTGTAATTGGGAGAATAACCATAAATTAAGGGATGTGCCTGAGGTGGATGAGAAAAATACTAATTACTTGTCTATTTTCTTTTAAGATTATAAAGGCCTACCTAAAACCTCTATAGCAAGCTGAGAACTAGTTTTGCTTTTTTTTATGAAATCAAAACAGACTTTTCCAAATCAACCCACAAGTTTCCCTCTATCACAAGCTTTAAGTCACCAAGTTTGCCAGTGAAGTAATCATCACTTATCCATTCGCTCTGTTTTCCTTCAGAAAAGAGAGAATTACATGGCACATTTACAAGTGTTTTATATGTGTCTTATGTGTTTGTCTGAGAATCTTGAAGTGCATCTATTGTAGTTGCATGGTGGAGAAATAGGGATAGTGGGATTGTGTGTATACTAGGGGTTGGGTGTGTGTGTGCCTGAGGTGCTGAAGTGTCAGGGAGGGATGTCCTTGGGGTTATATGTTTGTGTAGTTGGAAACTGCATGGATTGTGGAGATGTGTGGAATGGAGGGCTTGTAGAGAGGGATGATGGGGTGTATATGTGTGTGCAATGGCAGTGGGGTGTGGTGTACCCTTTTTCCCCTTCACTTTCTTTGCTCTTTCTTATACCACCTCCTCTCAGCCACCAGCAGATCCAGTTAGTGGGGCCTGGGCTCTCTACTAGCCTTGCTCTTTTGTTCTGCTGGCATACTGCTTCTCTTCAGTTGACATTGCTACTAATGCTACTGCTTGTTTCCCCCAGCTGTTTCCTCACTAGAACTTATGGGTTTTCTCCCTGCCACTCTGTCATCAGTGCTGGCGATAGGCACACAATTAGAAAACTGAAAACATAAACATGGAAATATGCTGTTTGTTTAAAAATTAAAAGCTTGAGATTTCACAGGCAAGATTTATTCTGAAGTTGTTGATTACTGTTATCAATGATATGTTATTTGTATGATTTCTGTGGATATTAATAGGAGGTTAAAACATTGGTGGGTAGTGGAAAAGAGGCGGAGAGAGCATTTTGGGGACATAGATGTGTTTTACATGCAGTGGATGGCATATTTTGTGGTTTGCTTCATGACAAGGTACACAAGAACAGGGATATAGAGGTTTGTTCCAGGAGAAGAGTAGATGATTTTAACAGAGCAAGTATAATTAGGACCTGGCTGTTCTGAAACAATTGACTGAGAATGTCTGAACATTTCCCCTTTAAATTTAGCAAACAAAGGTGTATCCAGTATGGAACAGGAATTATGGAAGAAAAGCTTCTCTTGCTTTGAAAAAGGCATTCAGAACTTTGATGCAATTGATGATTCCACAAATGCGGCCCTTCTTTTGTGCAACACGGGACGACTGATGCGAATTTGTGCCCAGGCACATTGTGCTGTTGGAGATGATTTTAGAAGAGGAGAATTTACACCTGAAGAATCATTATATTATAATAAGGTAATATATCAGGTTGCTTATTCAAATAAGCCTGTAGAAAGATGTATAGCCCTGGTGGCTAAAGCAACAAATTATGAGCTAATAGAAATCCTAGGATAAAAATTCAAGCCTTCTGTGGTCTCTGTACGTGTTGCTACTTAATAGAGCATTGTTCTCCAGGACATCTTTTGAGTTCTCATATAGTTAATTTGCTAGAAACATGCTCCTAATCTGTCCACCTCAGATGGCTTTGTCTATGTCCCTAGAAGCATTATGTTGCAAAACATACTGAGATCCTTCTCCTTGGTGGAGACGTGCTACATAAGTACAATTATTGCATGCAGTAGCAATTGTATGACAGCACTAGCTTCTTGCTGGCTCCAAAATGCAATTGTGGTGAGCTCTAGGAGGACTTCAACCTGTGTGTCTTTGGTAGGAAGACTCTACTGCTTTGGCTAGGCTAGAGGAGTGTTGAAAAGAGGAAATCGGTGAAAGATTTCAGGTAGCTGCTCATTGGGATCTAGTAAGAGCATGTTCAGATTTGAGCAGCAAATCTACAGGAGAGGAAACTGGTGGGTCATAAAAGGTTTTTTAGACCGTATCATTACCAAGGATTGCTTGTGCAAAATGCAGAAATACTTGCACCTGATATTCAGCAGTGGTCAGTATCTAAAATTAAGCACCAGTTGTTAACTTTATTTGTATATTCAGTAGTGTGACCCATTTAACTAGCGCTGCTGAATATACGCATAACCAGTGACCATGCTGGTGCTTAGACATTTAAATTTGGGCCTGCTAAATAACAGGTCTAACTGTGAGCAGATAGTGTATCTGTTTAGCCATTGAAAAATGCTGCTGAATGTAAATGCCAGTGTTGCCTTATGACAGGCCCTTTTTATATTAATAAAATTGAGCTGTTTAGCAAGTTAAACAGCCCGATTTTGCCCATATAAGTGATGAGAATAGGATTAAACGAATGTGTGTTTGCCATCTGCTGGCAAATGAATAAGTCATTTTGAATATTAGGCCCTTTGTTCTCAGTTTACAGATATTTTAGTGTTTATCTCCAGGAACAAGCAGGAATGTAGTCTTCCATATGGGCGATGTCAGTACTGACGGAGTCCGTGTGGGAATGCTCCCCAGCATCCAATTGGAAAGCTTTTGGGAGCACTCCACTGCCCCTGCGTGACTGCCTTCCTAACTCCCTCTATTCAGTTCTTTATTTTCCGCAGAGCCAGCAGGAAGCAAATTTTGCCACCACAGAAAAACATCTCTTTTTGTGGTTAGTGCCTTTGCCTTCCCGTTGACACCGGCACCATCAAAGACATTGCTGGTTCCCCTTTTCTTTCTTTCTTTACTACTACTTACTTTCTTAAAAAAATAAAATAGAATAAACACTTGAGCGTCAACACCCTTGTTAAGCCTTAAAGCCTACCATAGCCTTCACATCCTGAAGGCATGGAGAAACCAACTAGTGGTTTCAAGAAATATTCTAATTGTGCCAGCACCATTTTGACGTCTGACAAACACGACTGGAGCTTAAAATACATCGGCCCAGATCACCAGCCAAAAGATTGTTCTTTCTGTCAAAAAATGACACGGAGAGGCTTACAGAACCGGGCTTCTAAATTTGGAGCACTCTTCGCTTTGGACACAGTATCAATGGTGTCCACATCATTGAGGGCCTCATCATCCTTTCATGGATCTCAGGTATTTTCGAAGACCAAACACAAGGCCATATCGATGTATGAAAGTATCTCTGGGTGAAATCTCGCTCATAGCATCGAGACCCCTCGGGTGTTGTCTCAGAGGTGAATCAGCCTGCTAAACAGCTCTGGCTCGAGGCCCTGTCCTCCAAAGCCAGAGAGGGGCCCCAGGATGCTTCCGAGTTCTCGACCTCTGGAGAGCTCCTGGTGCCATGCTCTGAGATGGTAGCGCAATACCCGTTACTGATACCCAAGCATCGGCAACCTCGATAGATCAACACATACTGGCCATCGAGCGGAGCTTGGCAGCTCTTCTGGCAGCCTTAGTACCTGTAAAGTCCTTAGCTACAGGCACCACCCCATCGATAACGGTCATGGTACTGATATCGACACCGGTTCCAGACACGACATCAGGGCTGCTGCAAATGGCATCGATGTTGCTCCTGCCCATGCCTTCCCTTGGAACCTTAACGGACATTGGTGCAAAGCCCAAGCGGCTCACCAAGCCGATACTTCGGAGGATCAGTACCAGCACCTAGCATCGGGTGACTGCTGTGCCTGTTCGAGTCCTCTGGTACAGATTCCCCTGCTTCGGATCTAGAGTCACTTGATTCCTGGGGGCCCTGGGACCTTCCTTCAGACCCTTCCCTGCCCCAACACAGTCGGATGTCACCTCTGAAAGACATGTCCTTCCAGGAATTCATTCGAGACCTGGCCAAAGATCTCTCCATTATGGTGACATCGGAGAGGGAGCGAAGGGTGGAGGAATTAGAAATCCTCCAATACCCAACAGCACCTAAGGAGGCAGCCATCTTGCCTGTGCACTACATCCTCCATGACCTTATGTTCTGCATGTGGGAAGACACCTCTCACAGTCTCACCTCAAAGTTAACATCTTGATACTATGTATCAGATATCAGAGTGTCCTGGCATCCAAAAGCCACAGCTTCCTCACCACTCCATGGTGGTCGAATCAGTGATGTGCCAAATCAAAAGCTCCAAGACTCCTCAAATCCTCCAGGAAGGGAATCGAGAACTCGTGATGCCTTTGGACGTCGATGCTTTAAAGCTTCCATGCTTTCGGCTAGGATCAACTCCTATATCCTTTACATGGGAATGTTGCTCAAAGAAGTCTCAAGGGATGTCTAGGCCTTTGCCCCTCTCCTCCCTGATGACAAGATGGTAGACTATCTTGCCCTAGTTAAGCATAGCCAAAATGTTTCGAAGTTTGTCAATAGAGCTACCTTTGATGCTTCTGAATGTACAAGCAGGCCCTCAGCAATATGCATCGGTGCACGCAGAATTGCATGGCTTTAAGTCTCAGATCTTGAACAGTGAGTTCAAGATAAACTGGGAAACGTATCTTACATAGGAGAGAATCTTTTTGGCAAAGATTAGCAAGATAAAGCATTTCAGTTAGTCAGAAAACATTTTGTCTAGAGTAACAGTTGACCCTGCTAAGAAAAAGACTCCTGCAAACATCTACGCCTGTTTTTTGACTCTCTTCTAGAAAACATTGCCACCCTGCCTCTGGAGGGCCCCCAGCTCCTCCACATTGAATTATTTATTTATTTATTTATGTGCGCTTTTATACCGCCTTTCATAAATCAAGGCGGTTTGCAATTAACTCAAAACTAGCATTATAACATATATGCATTACATGTAATGTTAAACATTTGTGTAGACATAAAATAATTAACAGGATAAAAATTAATATAACTATGTATAACAATCAACTATTTACATATGGTGTTTGTGTTAATTATAGATTGATCTGAGCTATCTGTTGATTGGAAGTTAGTTTGACTTGTTTATTTTGAATATAGAAGATTTTGTCCTGTGTCTTGTTTTGTGTGGAGTATTGGATAATATCCTGATTTTATGAGAGTTTCTTCTGTAGCCAGGAATGGTTTGTTTTATGTAATTGATTCTCTGAAATGCTCTCTGAATAAGAACGTTTTTATGAGCTTACGGAAGCTGTTTGGATCTTTCGTATCTCTTATATTGTCTGGGAGCGAGTTCCACAGCGTTGGGGCATATAAGGAGAGTGCCCTCTTTGTAGTGGTTGCCTTACTGCTTCTGATGATTGAGGGAACAGATAATGAGTTTTTCTCCAGGACGAAGCAGGAAGTCAGTCCTCACATATGGGTGACGTCGGCGCCGACGGAGCCCTCGCGGAGCAATTTTCCCCAGCTTTCAAAGAAAGCCCCTGGGAATTGCAGCGCGCATGCGCGGTCCTCTTCCCGCCCAAAGGTGCCATCTTGCTCAGTCTTCTTTTTTTCCGCGGAGCCCTACAGACGTTGTTTGTGAATCCCCGCCGAAAAGTTGATTATTTCTCTTTATTTCTCTTTTTTCTTCGGTTCGACGCCGGTTCTTTTCCCGCCCGGACTCGCGACGCCGGTTGCGAGTCTGTTCTTTATTTTTCGGTTTTTTGTCCTTCGTGACAGATTTTGCGCCTTTTTACTTTTTCACTGGCAGCCCGGTCTTTTGACCTCGCAGGGGCCCTTTTTCCCCCGATGGCTGCCAGCGGCTTTAAAAAGTGTGACCTCTGTAAGAAACTCATGTCTCTTACAGACACGCACGACTTCTGCCTCCGCTGCCTCGGACCCGATCATGACCAGATGATCTGTGGTCCGTGTGGCAAAATGTCCTCTAAAGCGTTGAGGAGTCGGCAGCATCAGCGGGAACGTATCTTCTCTGACTCCGGCCGGGCTCGGACCTCGTCAGAGGCTTCGACGTCTCGGGACTCTGGTCCTGAGCATCGTCGGAGTTCCTCTGAAAGGGGGTCTCCTACCCGGGAACATCATCGGAAGAAGAAACCCGCGAGGGCGGGATCGGTGGACGCTCCTGGTTCCTCGAGGGCCAGGTCGCATAGCCCCGATTCCCGTCCCGGGTCCTCGGAGGTGGAGAGGCCTTCAAAACATCCTCGACTCGAGATGGACTTGCCCGCTCACGTGAGTACTGTTGTCCTCGTAGACTCGCCTCCGAAGGACCCGACGTCGGGGCCCGAGTCGGGGGCTGCTGGGTCTCCTGAGCTCGGACTCAGGTTGATGGCCTTGGAGAGCAGTCTGACTGCCTTCATGGACCAGCAGCGGGTATTGATCGCTGGCCTCGCCGGTGCTTCTGAACTGACCGCCGGGATGTCGACCCCGGAGACCGAGCTGATCCTCGAGTCCATGAGGGCTCGAGTCGATCCTCGGTCGCGGTCTCCTTCGGCCTCCCGTTCGGGACCGAGGTCGTCGACGCCGACTCCCTCGGCGTCGGGGCGGACGGCATCGATGCCCGCCCGACCGGAGCCACTCGACTCCTCCTCCGAGGAGTCGGCCTGGGAATCCGAGGTTCCTTTCAGACTTGGTGTGTCCCATCGGACTCCCCTGAGTCCGAACCTTGGAGACGGTCCCCCCGGAGGATACCCGGTTCTCGGACTTCGTGCGGGATATGGCCAAGGCCTTGGCCTTCCCCGCGGATCCCGAGGAGGAGCCTCTAGTCGAGGAACTCGATGCCCTCCAATATGACTCTCCCCCGAAGGAGGCCTTTATTGTACCGGTTCCTCCGATGCTGGAACAACTTCTCTTCCGCATGTGGGAGAGCCCGGCGTCGTCGCCGGTGTTAAGCAAGCGGGTCGATTCCATTTATCGAGTCCGCAAGAGCCCCGGGTTCCAAAAGGCACAACTGCCGCACCATTCCATGGTGGTGGAATCGGCCATGCATAGACTTAAGAGTCAAAAAATGCATTCCTCGGTGCCCCCCCGGTAGGGAGGCCCGAAGCCTGGATGCCCTCGGTAGGAAGTGTTTCCAGGGCTCTATGCTTGCTTGTCGAGTCCAGACATACCAGCTCTACATGGGCATGTATCTCCGGGACCTGGCTAAAGAAATTGCCGGGTTCTCTGCTGGTCTCTCCGACAAACCTTTGCAGAGGTTCCAAACCTTCTCAACTGGTATTCGAGAGTGCTCAAAGTTTATCTCTCGAGCAGCCTACGATGGTTTTGAAGCATCGGCTCGAGTAGCCGCAGCCGGCATCGGTGGACGCCGCCAGGCTTGGCTTCAGACGTCCGACCTCGAGCCATGGGTGCAGGACAAGTTGGTCGATGTCCCCTGCAAAGGTGATAACCTCTTTGGCAAGCCCATGGATGAGAAGGCTGCACAGATCGAGACCGAGACTCTCACCAGGACTCGTCTCTCCAGGAAGACCTCTGCCCCTTCTCAAAAGAAGAAGGGCTTGGGGAAGAAGCCCTTTTACCCGAGGAAGGCGGCTGCCTATAAATACTGCCCTCAGTATCAGGCCTCACCAGCTCCCCCACAGGGTAAGCAGGCCAAGGGACGGGGTAATGGGTCCCGTAGGCAGCAAGCCCCCAAGCCTGCACCACCGGCCCCTGCTCAGCAGGGTGGGGGTTTTTGACTTCATCAGCATCAGCTGGTTTCTCTCAGCACAGGAGGCCGGCTGGTCCACTTTGCCCAAAGATGGTCCAACATCACCACGGATACCTGGGTACTTCACATAGTTCGAAAGGGCTATCTTCTTCACTTTCACCAGGTACCTCCCTCCTATTTTCCAGGGGAGCCTCCGAGACTCCCTCTGCACAGGGACTTACTCCTTCAGGAGTTAGCGAGTCTCCTTCAGGAACAGGCTGTGGAACCGGTGCCCCACCACCTGAAAGGTCAGGGGTTTTACTCCAGGTACTTTCTGATACCAAAAAGAACAGGAGGCCTCAGACCTATCCTGGACTTGCGAAACCTCAACAAGTTCCTTGTAAAGGAAAAGTTCAAGATGCTTACCCTTGGAATCCTGCTGCCCTACCTCCAGCAGGGAGACTGGCTATGCTCCTTGGATCTAAAGGATGCGTATACTCATATCCTTATTCATCCAGACCACAGACAATATCTCAGGTTTGTGGTGGGGGGAAATCATTACCAGTACAGAGTACTGCCCTTTGGCCTGTCCTCCGCCCCCATGGTGTTTACCAAATGCCTGGCAGTGGTGGCGGCCTATCTAAGACTTCAAGGCCTTTTTGTGTTTCCCTACCTCGACGACTGGCTCATCAGAGCCCAGTCTTCCCACGAAGCCATTCAAGCCACTCATCGCACTGTGACTCTACTCCAGCACTTGGGATTTGTCATAAACTTCGCAAAGTCCACTTTGCTCCCTTCTCAAGATCTCGAATTCATCGGCGCCAGGATGGACACTCTTCAGGTGCGGGCCTTCCTGCCTCTGGACAGGGCCCAAAGGCTCATGGATCTCGCCAGCCACTTTCACAGCAATTCCCTGGTCTCGGCCAGGCAATTTCTGAGACTGCTCGGCCATATGGCTTCCACGGTCCATGTGACCCACAATGCCCGCCTGAACATGCGACCTGCTCAATGGTGCCTTCGCACACAATGGCATCAGGCCACTGGGAGCCTAGCGGACTCCGTACAGATCTCCGACCGGCTGGTCTCTTCTCTGCAATGGTGGCTTCATCTGCCCAACCTAGTACTAGGAGTGACTTTTCAGCCCCCTCCACATTCTCAGGTCCTGACGACTGATGCTTCTCTCCTGGGTTGGGGAGCACACTGCCAAGGGACATGTACTTAGGGTCTCTGGACTCCTTGGGAGTCTGCTCAACAGATAAACTTCCTGGAGCTCAGAGCCATCCGCCTAGCGCTCAAAGCATTCTCTCACCTGATTTCTCATCAGTCGGTGCTGATACAGACAGACAATCAGGTTGCAATGTTCTATGTGAACAAGCAAGGTGGGACAGGCTCCTTCCTTCTCTGTCAGGAGGCACAAAAACTATGCTCTTGGGCTGTCCGCCACGGAATTATCCTCAAAGCGGTCTATCTCCCAGGTCAAGAAAATTACCTGGTCGACAAGCTGAGCAGGATCCTCCAGCCGCACGAGTGGAGGCTGGATCCGATGGTGGTTCAGCAGATCTTTCTCAAGTAGGGCCTCCCCACCATGGATCTGTTTGCCAGTCCTCTGAACAGGCAACTTCCCAGATTCTGCTCTCGACAACCGCATCCTCTCAGAGTAGCGGCGGATGCTTTTCTGATTCCATGGTCCACAGGCCTCTTATATGCCTTTCCTCCCATGCCGCTGGTGTCTCGGACGCTCTTCAAGGTTCTCAGAGACAAAGCCTCGATGATCCTAGTGGCTCCCCGGTGGCCGAGACAACCTTGGTTCCCGCTTCTAATGCAGCTGGCGGTGGACACCCCTCTTCCTCTGGGGTTTCAGCCCGACCTCCTGTCACAGGATCAGGGGACTCTCCTGCACCCCAACCTCCGGTCCCTTCATCTGATGGCCTGGCTGCTGAAAGGGTAGTCCTAGCTCCCCTCTGCCTGCCTCCAGAGGTGGAGGAGGTCGTCTTGGCCTCCAGGCGGCCCTCCACCCGGAAGTCCTACGCTCTTAAGTGGCGTCGGTTCTCCGCCTGGTGTGCTCAACAGTCTCAAGATCCCTTCTCCTGTTCAGCATCAGTGGTCTTGCAGTACTTGCTTTCCCTCTCCAATCTTGGACTTAAGTCCAACTCGGTCAAGGTCCACCTCAGTGCTCTTTCTGCGCATCACATGCCGGTGGATGGCAGACCTCTTTCTAGCCACCCTCTGGTGGCTCGTTTTCTCAGAGGCCTCCTTCTCCTTAAACCACCTTTGCGCCCCCCAGCCCCGGACTGGGATCTCAATGTGGTTTTACAGCGGATTACCTGTCCGCCTTTCGAACCTATGGCTACCTGCCCTCTTCGTTTTCTTTCTTGGAAAACCTTGTTCTTGGTAGCCCTCACTTCTGCTAGACGCGTTAGTGAGCTGCAGGCCCCGGTGTCTGATCCTCCGTACACTAAGTTCTACAAGAACCGGGTAGTCCTACGGACTCACCCTAAGTTTCTTCCCAAAGTGGTTTCCCCTTTTCACATCAACCAGGAGGTGGTGCTTCCGACCTACTTTCCCAGGCCACACTCCAGCCGAGCTGAAATGGTCCTGCATACCCTGGACTGTAGAAGGGCGTTAACCTTCTACCTTGACCGTACACGGGAGCACAGAAGGGCTGTTCAGCTCTTCGTCTCTTATGACCCCAATAAGTTGGGGCTCCCTGTCTCCAAGCGTACTCTGTCCATCTGGATTGCTGACTGTATCGCTTGGGCTTACGAGGCAGCCGGCCTCTTGTTGGAAAGTCGAGTCACGGCCCATCGTGTCCGGGCGAAGGCTACGTCAGTGGCTTACCTCCGCTCTGTTCCATTGGCAGACATCTGCCGGGCCGCTACTTGGTCTTCAAGCCAGACTTTTGCGGCCCATTACTGCCTGGAGAGGGAGTCCCACAGGGACAGTGCTTTCGGACAGGCAGTCCTCCGTAACCTCTTCGAGGTATAGGCAACTCCTACCCTCCATCCCGGATGTTGGGCTACCGGTTGGAGACGTATTCAGAGAAGATTCCTTCCTTCTGGGCTGCTGAGCTTGAGGGAGCTCATTTTTGCGCTTAGGGTCTCCGGTAGCCTTAAGCTTGGGAGTCCCATATGTGAGGACTGACTTCCTGCTTGGTCCTGGAGAAAGCGTAGTTACTCACCTGTAACAGGTGTTCTCCAGGAGCAGCAGGAATCAGTCCTCACAACCCTCCCTCCTCCCCTTGGAGTTGCAGTTCTATGCTTTCGTTTTTTGCTAATTTTTTGCTGTCTTTTAGCTATATCATCTGACTGAGCAAGATGGCACCCTTGGGCGGGAAGAGGACCGCGCATGCGCGCTGCAATTCCCAGGGGCTTTCTTTGAAAGCTGGGGAAAATTGCTCCGCGAGGGCTCCGTCGGCGCCGACGTCACTCATATGTGAGGACTGATTCCTGCTGCTCCTGGAGAACACCTGTTACAGGTGAGTAACTACGCTTTATTGTTACTTATTCTCAATCTAGTTTCCGGGTTGTTGTGAATTAATGTTCTTAAGCTTGATTGTGTTTCATTTTGAAGAGTCTTGAATGTAGTATGGAATATTTTAAATTTTATTCTGTTGGCTATTGGTAGCCAGTGTAATTCCTTTAGAATTGGTGTAATATGTTCCTTTATTGCTGTTTGTGTGATGACTCTTGCTGCTATATTTTGTGCTATCTGGAGTCTGTGAATAGCTTGTTTAGGGAGTCCCATTTAGTACACTGTTGCAGAAATCTAAGTGCGGGAGGATCATAGCCTGTACTGTTGTTCTGAAGTCACTTGATGATAATAATGGTCTTAAGTGTTTCAGCATCTTTAGTTTTGAGAAAACGGCCCTTGATATATTGTTTATATGTTTAGAAACATTGTGTTGATGGTCCAGTATAATTCCCAGGTATCTTACTACTTTTTTTTTACCTGTAGTATTGATTTGTTTAATTTGATTCTTTCTGGGGGGGGTGAACTTGGTTTCTCTTGCAATGAATAAAACCTCTGTCTTCTTATTGATCTGTAAGTTTTGGTTGGCTAGCCATGTGACTGTGGCTCTGAAGTAATCTTCTGTTTTTGTGTGTGTTGGTTGGTTGATGTTGAAATGCGTGTGCATCATTATATCATCCGCATAGAGATGATACTGGATGTTGTGGTCTTGGAATATTTTGCATACTGGTTGAATATAAATATTGAATAATAAAGCTGATAATGCTGAGCCTTGAGGGATGCCCAACTTTTGGATGAATGGTTTGGACGTATCTTTTCCTAATTTTACTTGTTGGATTCAGTTGTGTAAATATGATCTGAACCATGTTAGCATTTTTTCGGTTAGGCCAATTTCTTGAAGTCTGTTTAGGAGGAGTTCATGTATTATGGATTCATATGCTGCTGTTATATCTAGGAAACTTAGGATGAATCTAGAAATCTGTGGCAGACTGTGTCACTATGCCCTCAGATGGCACCTCAGAGCAGTTGACACTCACAATAGTCCAGGAAGGGTACAGACTTCATCTGCAAACTCTGCCCCCCTCCACTTTCACGGAGGAATATCGAATGCAACCCCCACTCACAGCTCTCCTACAGGACAAGGTGTCCTCTCTACTAGATGTGTCCAAACTGACCTGAGGATCTCATGTAGATGGGTTCCACCCACAGGGCCAGTTGTCCATCCAGGAAAGCCTTCACCAAATCAGTTACCTGGAACTGTGAGGAATATCAAATTCTCTAAAGACTTTCAAAGATTGGTTGGCCAAATTATCATGATCCAGACAAACAAATAAAATTGTGATGTACTACTTAAAAAAGCAGGGAGGAACCAGCTTGTACCTTCTGTGTTAGGAAAGAGTCAGAATTTGGAACTTCGACATCTCTGACAGGATGGTGCTCAGAGCCACATACCTGCTAGATAAGAAGTACGTCTTTGGCAAACAGGTTGAGCCACATCCTTCAACCTTACAAATAGGCCCTGAACCTGAAAGGGGCTCTTTCCCTCTTTTGAGAGTGGGGTATCATCCCCCTTGATAGATTTGTTTGCCACTCTTTTTGGAACAAGTGCCTCGGTTCTTCTCTAGCCTTGGATGCCTTCCTCCTACATTTGAGAGAGGGACTTCTTTCCACATATCCTCCTATTCCTCTGATAGCGAGAACTCTCCTGAAAAGCAGATGATGGGGACACACTAATTCTCTTAGTGCCTTATTGGCCCAGGCAGCCGTGGTTTCCTTTTCTGCAAGAACTTTCCATCAATGACCTGGCTCACCAGGCGAGTCACCAACTCTGTTTACACAGGATCAAGAAACTCTTTTGCACCCCAATATCAAGTCTGTAGCTCTCGCAGTTAGGATGTTGAGGGGTGTAGCTTTGTCCTCTCTGAACCTGCTAGTTTGCATTACCTCCGGCCTCCAGAAGAGATTCCACATGGAGATCATGTGGCTTCAAATGGAGGAGATTTGCAGTCTGGTGTGAGGGATGAGCCCTAGACCTTTTTTTGTGTCCTACATAAAAACTGTTTGAATACCTTCTACATTTATGTGAGTCAGCTTTAAACTCCATCAGGGTTCACCTCTGTGAAATTTGCACTTACCACTATCTTGTAGAAGATAAATCTTCTTTCTACAGCCTTTAGTTGTTTGCTTCATGGGGACTTGCTTCTTATGAAGCCTTCTCTAAAGCCTCTCACAGTTTCTTGGGATCTCAACATAGTTTTGACTCAACTGATGAAGGATATTTTGAGTCGCTAGATACATATGGACTGAAGCACTTGACCTGACATGGTAGCAGCAAGCAGGAATACGCACGCATGCTTAGAGGGACTGCTCTTAAAGCTTTTAGAAGGCGCTAAGAGAAGTTCCCGTGCGGGACTCCATTAGTGATGTCACCCAGGTGTGAGGACTTATTCTGCTGTTCATAAAGAACCCATGCTACAGGTGAATAACGTTGTTACCCTGCAGATTGAAAAGCCTGTCGGTTTGGTCCTAGAAGCAGCTGATTTTTATTATGATCTGCTGAAAGTCTAGATTGGGAAAGGGAGGTCGGAATGGGGAAGAGGTGTCGGATTAGTAAGAGGTATATGGGAATGGAATAATAATGAGAGCCATAGAGAAGTAGTAGGGCTGGCAATAGGAGTGTGTCCCTGACACGTGATTCTGAAGGGCTCAAGTTGTTAGAGAGTCAGAATTCGACAGGGCTGGCCCAAGGGCATCTGACACCATAGGCAAAACTTTCAGCCATGCACACCCCCTTCCCCCTCCCACAAGTACTGAAATATCATAGTGCATGTAGGTTCGAATTTAACAAGCAAGTTGGCAGAGTAGTAGGTTTTAGAGGGGCTGACTCTTCTTGCTCAAGCAGCAAGGCAAGAGGTAGAACCTAATGTGGAACCTAACAGAGTGTACTGTACTTATAATTTGGATTGTCATTCCCTATGTGCATCACTTTGTACTTATCCACATTAAATTTTATCTGCTGTTTCGATGCCTAGTTAGTATTTAGTTCACACCTTTCCAGTAGTTGTTCAAGGTGAGTTGCACTCAGGTACAGTAAATATTTCTTTATTCCCAGAAGATTTACAATCTAAGTTTGTGCCTGAGGCAATGAGGGGTTAAATGACTTGCTGAAGGCCACCAGGGATGAAAGTGGAATTCAAACCCTGGTCATGGGTCACCAGGCTGCTGCTCTGACCACTAGACTATTCTTCCACTCCTAGTTTCCAAGTCTTGCAAGGTCCTCCTGCAATTTCTCACAATCCACGATTTAACAACTTTGAATAGTTTGATGTCATCTGACAATGTAATTACTTTGTTCATTGCTCCCATTTCCAGATCATTTATAAATGTTAAAAAGCACTGGGAAGTTGGGATCCCTGGAATTCTCCATATTTACCTTCTTCCATTGAGAAAATTTGGCATGTAACCCTACTCTGTTTTCTGTCTCTCGAGTCCCGATCCACAGTAAGACGTTGTTTGCTATTCCTTGACAGCTATTCTTTGACATTTTAATTTCCTTAGGAGCCTCTCATGTGGAACTTTGTCAAATTCTTGCTAAAGTCTAAATATGCTATATCGGCTGGCTCACCTTTATCTACATGTTTATTCATGCCCGCTGGCCACGAAAGAAGAGGGGAATCTAGGGATGATTGTTTCTAATGATCTTAAGGTGGCTAAACAGATAGAAAAGGCGACAGCAAAAGCCAGAAGGATGCTTGAGTGAATAGGGAGACGAATGGCCAGCAGAAAGAAGGAGGTGATAGTGAGTATAAGTATTTGATGAGATCTAATTTAGAGTATTTTGGGCAATTCTGGAGATCACAGAATCATCAGCACTGCCGAGGCGGGAAAACGGCAGTGCTGATGTTTGGGAAGAGTGGTTTCTTTTACGTTGATTTTTGCCCTCTTTGACCCCTGAAGAAGGCCTCCGGCCGAAACTTTTTAGTTGGGTCTACTAATAAAGTTTTTTGGATATACCTACCGTTTGGCCGTTGTTTTTGGCTTCCGCTCCCTCCTCCTATTGTACCTCTGCGGAAGACCTCCTTCTCCTGCTGTTTGGTGATATTCTACATCAACAAACAGGGAGGTACAGGATCTCGCATCCTATGCCAGGAAACTCTGGATCTCTGCTCTTTTGCAGTGGCGCATCACATGTCCCTAAAGGCAGTTTATCTGCCAGGTCAGGAGAACCTCCTGGCCGACAAGTTAAGCAGGATTCTTCAGCCTCACAAATGGCAACTGAACTGGGATGTAGCCCAGCAGATCTTCAACCACTGGGGTGTCCCATCCATGGATCTCTTTGCCAGTCCGCAAAACCACCAGTTGCCCCGCTTCTTCTTGAGGCAACCACATCCGCTGAGCATGGCGGCAGATGCCTTCCTAATCTCGTGGCCACAGGGCCTTCTCTGTGTATTCCCACCCACACCCCTGGTGGCACGCACTCTGTTCAAGATTCTTCGGGACAAGGCCATTGTCATCCTGGTAGCCCCCAGGTGGCCAAGACAGCCTTGGTTCCCTCTTCTCCTTCAACTGGCGGTCGAAACTCCACTCCCACTGGGGTTTCAGCCCGACCTCTTGACCCAGGAACAGGGTTCTTTACACCCCAATTTCAGATCCCTCAACTTAATGGCATGGCTGCTGAGAGGGTAGTACTCGCTCCTCTACTCCTTCCCAGAGAGGTCGAAGCGGTGTTGCTGGCCTCTAGGAGGCAATCCACTAGGAAATCTTTCGCGTTCATGTGGCGTAGATTCGAAGTGTGGTGTGCCCAACATAAGGAGAACCCGTTCACTTGCCAAGAACCTCAGGTATTACAGTACTTGCTCCACCTCTCAGAATTGGGCCTCAAGTCTAACTCTGTCAGGGTCCACTTGAGTGCACTATCAGCTAACCACTCTCCAGTGGACGGGCAACCTCTTTCAGCTCACCCTTTGGTATCCCGATTCCTCAGAGGACTCCTACTCTTGAAGCCTCCGATTCGCCCACCGGCTACATAGTGGGACTTAAATGTGGTCTTGCAGCGGCTTACTCGCCCACCTTTTGAACCAATGTCCACCTGTCATCTCCGCTTCCTTTCCTGGAAAGCATTCTTTCTGGTGACACTCACGTCTGCTCGACGTGTGAGCGAGCTGCAAGCTTTAGTATTGGCCTAGTGGTTGGGGCAAGGTACTTCAGGCCGGAAGGTCGGGGGTTCAAATCCCACTAGAGGACAGCAACCTTGGGCTGGAAGGACTGGGGTTTCTAGTCCCACAGGTGCTCCTTGTGGTCTTGGGCAAGCCACTTAACCCTCCATAGCCCATGTTCCCTGTAAAATAGTTATCTCCAAGTTATAATGGCCCTGTTCAATGTAATTTCAGTTTGTTCAATGTAAACCGCACTGATGCAGAATAGCGCGGTATATAAGAGAATGTAAATAAATAAATAAAATAAAATACACGGTTTTATCAAAACAGGGTGGTCCTACGTACTCACCCCAAGTTCCTTCCAAAAGTGGTTTCCTCGTTTCACCTCAACCAAGAGGTGGTTCTTCCATCCTTCTTCCCCAGGCCGCATACCAGCAGGGCAGAAGCGGTTCTGCATACCCTGGACTGTAAGAGGACACTCGCCTTCTACCTGGAGCATACGCAGGGACATCAGAGAGCTTCCCAGCTCTTTGTCTCTTATGACCCTAGTAAACTGGGTCTACCTGTCTCCAAGTGCACGTTATCCACCTGGGTGGCAGACTGCATCGCCTGGGCATACAGGGCAGCTGCAGGGCCAAATCATGGCCCATTCTGTCAGGGCTAAGGCTGCATCAGTGGCTAACCACCACTCTGTTCCGTTGGCAGACATCTGCCGGGCCGCAACTTGGTCTTCAAGCGAGACCTTTGCAGCCCATTACTGCCTGGAGAGTGAGTCCCGGTGGGAGAGTGTTTTCGTTCAGGCAGTACTCCGTAACCTATTCGAGGTTTAGGCAACTCCTACCCTCCGACCCTTTGGTGTCAGGCTACCGGGGGGTTGCGTTCTTGGAGAAAAATCCTATCACTGCTGCTGCGGCTCTTCTAGAGGGAGCCATTTTCAGCTATGGTTTCTCAGTAGCCTATAGCTAGGGAGTCCTATATGTGAGGAAGTCCTGACTTCCTGCTTGTTCCTGGAGAAAGCGTAGTTACTCACCTGTAACAGGTGTTCTCCAGGGACAGCAGGAATCAGTCCTCACGACCCTCCCTCCTCCCCTGGAGTTGCAGTCTTTTGGTTAATTTTTCCTCCTTTTTGCCGTCTTTTTATCTATGTCATCTGACTGAGCAAGATGGCACCCTTGGGCGGGAAGGGGACCGCGCATGCGCAATGCAACCCTAAAGGCTTTCTTTGAAAGCTGGGGAATTGCTCCGCATGAAGGCTCCGTCGGCGCCGAAGTCACCCATATGTGAGGACTTATTCCTGCTGTCCCTGGAGAACACCTGTTACAGGTGAGTAACTACGCTTTCTCCGTCTCGCCCTCAAAAAGATATGTCCAGGTCCCGGAAACCCTCAGAGACACCGAAGGAACAGAGACAAAAGCCAAGGACTCCTCAGGTAAGTCTCAGGAATCGAGAGAGCGTTCCCGATCGCACCGAGAATCGTACAGGACTTCGTTGGACTCAAACCATAGGTCCAGGCATCCCCGGCGGGATGACTTGTCCCTCCAAAGCCTTGATGGGGATTCGAGAGGCACCCATGGCCTTGGCCTCTGAGGAGTCCCTGATGCCATGCACTGGTAGGGTGGTGTCCAGCCCCGTTCTATCTATGGACCAGGCACAGGCTACCTCCTTGGATCAGTGGATGCTGTCCTTGGAAAGGACTATAGCAGTTCTCCTGGCAGCTTCAGTGCTCTTGACACTGACAGCCCTGGAGCCACAGCCAGGAGCATCATCCGCGATGTCTCCATCCATGCCACTTCAACAACCATCGACATCGATGCATGGGTCTTGAAGCACCAAAATTCCAGCTCAGACACCAATACCTCCATCGACCACAGATCCCTCCTGGACAGTACACAGCTTAGACCCCGAAGACATCGAAAGGCATCAACGGGACACACTGCATCGACACTGACGATACTCCCCAGTGTCCGATACTGACATATCCAATTCCGATCACCAGTCCCTGGTTCTGATGACCTTTGGGATACACAAAGAAGCAAGAGACGAGATGAGTATGGATGACCAGCAAATGTTTATTCTTAAAGGACCCCAACACGTTTCGGCGCTAACGCCTTCTTCAGGGGGCTTGCAACTTAAAAACACAAACAAATTTAAATAAATATGCGTACAAACAACTATTAAAAATTGTAAAAATTTTAAATAATAATAATAATTAGGTACCGTATAAGATCATCAAATAAGACATGCAATTAAGTGGATACGAAAAAGCAACCCCATTGCATTTATCTAAAACTATTTACGTATATATAAATCATCACTCAATGTAAATAAATTATTCATAATGAACTTGCTTCTACAAACGCAGGACAATGAAAAATAAAACCATAACGTTAAAATCATATAAATGAACAGGACAACAAGTGAACTGAGAATAATGATTCATAAACACCTTTTTCAAAGCTCTAATTATTATATATTGTTATTTACATCATATGATTTTGTTTGAACCTGATATAATAATCTAAAATGTAGCACCTATTTTTCAGATTTACTATTAAACATACCCATAAACTGTTAGCTAATAAATTCATCTTTATATAGTATAGCAACTACTGTTGTAACAATCTAAACGACATTGACTATCTAAATGTATTATACTGTTGGAATAGTCACCACTATGATTGTTAAACTCTATTGTATTATGATAAAAATACACTAATTATAAAAACATTTAATACAATTGACACTTTGAGACATATAAAAGGTATATATTTAAGTATATATGCTCTGCTCTAAAAAATATATAGTCAAGATGTCATAATGATTTTACCTAAAGATAGGTAATAATTGTACATTGTAATCTTTACGTTAATAAATTACATCATCATATCCTACAGTGTAGTAACTGTGTTAATTTTTGTTAAAGAAACAATAGATATCTATTAGACTACATGATGAATTCTTCTCCAGTAAAACCTAAAAACTATGTTATGTATAAAAATGGATAAATAATAAATAATTAAAACTATAGTGATTGTGTTAGTTATTGTTAAACTGTCAATAGCTATCTAATTAAACTATATTATGGATTGTTCCCCTATGTATCTTAAAAACTATAGTATGTATAGATAATATTAAAAACCATTCCAACACTGAGAGACATCGATAGGACTACTTAGCTTATATAATACAGAAGACATATGTTATGTGACTAACCTGAATATATCAGCTTGACTAACAATGCCGTTTGTAGACTCGTGTGAACTGTGAACTTCACTATAAAACCGAACAGAGGGGAGGAGTAGCCTAGTGGTTGGGGGCAAGGTACTTCAGGCCGGAAGGTCAGGGGTTCAAATCCCACTAGAGGACAGCAACCTTGGGCCGGAAAGACTGGGGTTTCTAGTCCCACAGATGCTCCTTGTGGTCTTGGGCAAGCCACTTAACCCTCCTTTGCCCATGTTCCCTGTAAGTATTAGTGTATGTGTCTCATATCCCCGCATGTTAAATGTATCCCCCAATTGTGTTGTGACCGCTTTGATTGAAGGATAAGGCGGTATACAAAACTGTCTAAATAAATAAATAAATAAAAAACAGACCACATAGGAAATGTTATGTTAAAAATTTTTTATAAGCAATTTATTTCTTCTTGTTCAACGATATTTAGTGTGTGGCTGTTATTGAGCAACCATATGTATAGTGATTGTAAGCTTTAAGATGAAATGAAATATTTCTATGTTAACCGTGAATTACATCATAGAGGTCTAAAAAGGGGACACACGTTGATTCTATTTTAAAATATGAATGACTAGATTATTATACTAAGTTTACTAACCTATGTTTTAAAGCTTTGTCTGTACTGTCATGGATGTTCAAAACCAGATGAGAGCGCTGCTAAAGAAACTAAAAGAAATTTATACACACATTATTATATCAAAGATATGCTAAGCCAGCAAGGACCATCGTGGTACGGCAACATTTCAGCGATTATTTCATAAATACCTTTTTAAAACATGAAAGGACTTGTCAGTAGTGCAAAATCACTTGACGCATGGAAAGCCTGATTGGTGAAAATGTGGTTAAAAAACGCTACCTTCGCGCCAAGAGGGGAGAAGTAACAAAAGTGGGTGAAGCTTAGCATTCAATGGTGGAGACACGTAGACTTCAAAGGATATTACAGCGATCTATTCATTGTGTTTCTAAAGACTATGGGGCTTGTTTACAAATCAATGGGGTCGCGGCTCCGATAACGATCGCGAACCGCTACCGCAGCTTTGTAAATAAGCCCCTATGTGTCTCATATCTTATGTAAAAAAGGAGGATAATAAATTGTGTGAATCTTAATTTAGTCTAAGGGGAAAAAGAGGGGAACACGGCAACATTTCAGCGATTATTTATAAATACCTTTTGAACCATGAAGGGACTTGTCAGTAGTGCAAAAAACACTCGACGCGTAGAAAGCCTGATCGGTGAGAATGTGATTTTAAAACCGCTTCCTTCGCGCCAAAAGAGGAGGAGTAACAAAGTGGGTGGAGCTTAGCATTCAGTGGTGAAGACACGTAGACTTCAAAAAATAGCACAGCGATCAATGCATTGCGTTTCTAGAGACTATGTGTCTCATATCTTATGTAAAAAAAAGGGAATTTATTTATTTATTTATTTAACAGTTTTTATATACCGTCTTTCTACAATTCAAGACGGTTTACATGGAACATAACTGACAGTATTTTACAACTGTTTACATATAACAAAGGTAACAGGCTACATAGGTAACATAAGATCTCCAGGAACAAGCAGGAATGAGTCTTCACATATGGGTACGTTGGTACCGACGGAGCCTGCACGGGAATGCTCCCCAGCATCCAATCAGAAAGCTTTTGGGAGCATCCCTTGCGCCTGCGCGGTGACTTCCCGCCTTTCCCACTGCCTCTCCTCAGTTTTCGTTTTTCCGCAGAGCCAACAGGACGTCCTCCTGTCACCGCAGAATTTTTTTTTTTTTTTTAACTTTAAAATCCTTATTTTCTTGTGGTCGCGGCTATATTTCCCGCCGATACTGGTAGCGCCGGTGCTTTATTCTTTTCCTTTTCAAACTTAGAGATATATTTCTCCTCAGTTTTTTGTTTTAACTTTTTTGGGCCTACCAGGCCTTTCCAAGATGGAGCCTTCTTCCCCTAAGAAGTGCCTTCACTGTGGAAACTTAGTTTTCTTTTTAGACTCCAATGCTTGGTGTCTAACCTGTTTTGGTCCTGACCCTTTTTCCCCTGATACTTCAGGCTATATGGTTGGGAGACGACCTTCCCTTTTTCGAGTTTCCCTCGATACCGTTTTTCCTCCTAAGGTGAGGACACCGGTTTATTCTTCTCTCCAGGATCAGGTAACCCACAAACAGTCTGTTAAGACTAGCCAATTCTTGAAGGGTAAGTCTCACGCACAGCATGATGACGGCTCCGGCCTTGCCCTCAAGATACCATTGGCAATAAAACCCCGGCGGGAGTCTTCGGGCTCCAAAGCATTCACGGGGTTTCAGGTTGTTCCTGGGGCTCACCCCTCACAAAACATACCTGAGCCGTGCCAGGGGGTGGTATCCGCTTCGAGCGGTACCGATAACCTGGCACCGGCATCGGTGTCGAGTGCTGCACTCTTCACCAGGGATCGTCATCAGGTGTTCTCGGTACCTTCGGGGCCAATCGATACGACCCAGATTGGCTTTCCTGTTTCCCAGCCATGCTCTGGGTTGGTACCGGCTTCGAGCGGTATCGATACCCCGGTATCGGCATCGGTATCGAGTGTTCCACTCTTTACCTGGGATCGTCATCTGGAATCCTCGGTACCTTCAGGGCCGATCGATTCGACCCAGATTGACTTTCCTATATCTTCACCGTGCTCAGGGTTGGTACCGACTTCGAGCGGTACCGATACCCCGACATCGGTGCCGGTGTCGAGTGTTCCTCTCGTCGCCGGGCATCGTCTTCGAACGTCCTCCGTACCTTCGGTGCCGTTCGATGAGATTCCAATTGACTTTCATGTATCGGCATCGCTGATACCACCACCAATGTCGGTACCTTCTAGACATGCATCGATAGACTCGCTCGCTTCGATGCCGAGTCTAGAATCGATATCCAGTCTAGATGACTTGGTACCGACGCGTTTCGGAACCGATCCATATCGTTTCCGGCTACGCAGTACCGAGGATATTCACCAAGGCTCTCTGGTTACCTCGGTACCGCTTCAGCAGCCCTCGATTACTGCTTCGATGACATTATCTCCGATACCGGTACCGGTGTCGGGGTCGATTCCTGCAGTTCCATCGGTGCCATCGATCCTTTCTATGCCTAGTTTGGAATCGATACCAGGCACTGACGATGCAGTGCTAACTGTCTCAAATCAGAACTGTCAGTATCACAGTCCATCGAGCAAGATTCTTTTTCTGCACCAGTCCAGTATATCTTCTGGTGCTCAAGCTGCTCCTTCAACCTCAGCTTGCCCAGGATTAGTTCCTATTGGAAATCCTTCTTTTCAGAAGTTTCTCCTTGACATGGTAGCCTTCCTTGCCATTCCTATTCCTGGTTTTTCTCTTGACCAAGATCCTGCAGAAAAGGAAAATATGATGCTTCCTTTACATCATTCTTTACAGGATCTTCTTCTGAGGATATGGGAATCACCCTTAAAGGTTCCTTTGCCTTCTACAGCCATTGACGTTCTGTATCAGGTACCTCCCTTTCCAGGGTTCCAGGAGAACCAACTTCCACATCATTCCATTGTAGTGGAATCAGCAATGAGGAAGGTAAGAAGCAAGAAGAAGCATTCTTCTTATCCGCCAGGTCGTGCATCTAAAGCACTTGATGCCTTTGGACGTCAAACCTTCCAAACTTCTATGCTGGCTTCAATAATTATTTCATATATTTTTTATATGAGTCTGACACTTCAGGAGGTCACAGAGAAATTATCTCTTTTGTCTCCTTTTTTGTCAGAACCTAAGGCCTCTGACTATTACTTGCTTCTCAATCATAGCAGGAATATCTCTTGATTCCTTTCTCGTGCTTCTCTAGACACTTTTGAGTCTGTTAGCAGATCCTCTGCTATTGCCATTGGAGCACGTCGTATAGCCTGGCTGCAGGCTTCAGACTTGAGCAGATGGGCACAACATACACTGGGTAATTTTCCTTGTACTGGAGAAAATCTCTTCAATAAAGAGGCTTTACGTCAGGTTGCTCATTGCTCCACTGACTTTCCTAGTTCTGGAAACCGTCCTAAGCCTTCTTTTTCCCCAGGGCGTAGGAAATGTCCTACCAAACCTTCTTTCCTTAGGAAAAGAAAGTTCCATCCTTCTTCTGCCCATCCTCCAGATCAAGCAAGGGACATCTCATCCTCGTCTGAAGTCTCCAGACTCTAACCAGGCTAATCATCGCCAGCAACCATAGGTTCCTGTATGTTGCAATCTACAGTTAACTTCTTCTTACCAGAAGTTATTCTTCAAACCCTACACTGGTTTTTCTTTTCAGTATGCTAAGCTATTCGGATATTTTTGTCCATGGGTTACAGAATTCTCCCTTTCTTTTTATTATAAAGGGAGATTACAATTATCCCATGATGGTTTCTGTACCCACAGGGACATTTTTTCCTTCAGCTGACTTACCATATGGTACGTTACCTTCCAAGCCCCTCTCTTCCAGGGTTTCCCCTGCTCGAGTTGGTACCATACTGAAACACTTCTCTTTCTTTCCAGTGTAGACTTTTTGCTATCCTTCAATGCATGCTCTGAACAACTCATCAGACAGGGACGGGAATATCTCCGCTCCCTCTGTCTGTTTTTCTCCCTGTTTTTATACAGGGGGATCCCCTCTGCTCTTTTGTTCAGTTGCTGTACAAGCAGCACTTTCAGTGCTTACTTTAATGTTTCTTGCAAGTTACTTTCAACTATCTTGCATGATACTACTCACTGCAGGTTATCTTCTTCTTGCCATATCCTTACCTAGGATGTGGCACCACATCTGACTGCTGTCAGTTTATCTCATAATTCTCCTGCACAATGCTCTCTGCAACCTTCAGATAAACTTTCCACTATGGGCCCTTGCTGTAGAGCATTGAACTTTGTCTCTGAAGGTTTTCCATATAATAGGAAAAGCTTATATAGTCATCCATGGCTATATAGGTTCTTTATACCCTCTTGTCTCCTCGTGAATGTCCAATGAGTTCCCAATCTGGCAGGAATCTACCCCTTTTTTCCTTACAGCTTGGCATTATCTTTTCTACTCCACTTGGACAACGCATACTCTTTTACTGTACATGATACCTCTGAGTCCCTTGACTGGGTCCTCCTGGTGTCTTAGTCTATGCGTTTTTTTGTCCTTTGGACATGTCAGAGTCCTAAAGTACTCCTGACGTGCTCTTACCAGAATGCTATTATCCTCTGTTTTTCACGCAACCATACTGGTTATTCCACTGAACTACATTCCTGCACCACAGAAATAGATTCTCTATATATCTTCAGGTGGTTTTCACCCCCTTATTATTAGATGAATCTTTTCCCATCACATTCCCCATGTGAATGTATTTCTGTGGTTCAGTTGCAGGCATGTATTCTCAGAGTCATATTCCTGTATGTATATGTCCTATACATACATATGTTTGTAATCTGTATGGGCATAAGCCATGCCCATCTATATCTATCTATCTATCTATCTATACCTATATATATATATATATATCACACATATCTGGACATATATGCACATATATATAGACATGTATGTATCTCTATATATATATATATATGCCCTTTAGGAGATGTCCATAGGACACTAGGTATTACCTACTATCTCCCTAACTGTCTGTGCTATAAATTTTTTACCTTCTTAAGGGGTCCAGACAGTCAACTTGCCTATTCTCATACGGCTCAGTAAGTGGGAGCGGTTATACACACAATTACTGCTGTGACGTCAACAGCTTCTATTTTTGTTATAGATCTCTCTATCCATGAAGTATCAAACTTCATTGTCTTCCTATCTCTTACCAGCTAGGAATGACAGTGTACATCTTCAGTATTTCTGAGTACGCTTCTGTTCTCCTTGGGAATAGGGGCTTTTTTCCATACCCCCTCTTCCCTTCCGGACTGGGCTAATTTTCCAGATCGGTCAGTCTTCTTCTTTTAGTCCTCAATGTTAATAACTCTGTACCTAAAAGAGTTTTCAGCTTTTTCCCATAAAGCTTTCCATTGAAGACCTGCCGTTCTTCTCCTGCCCCAGTTGACACCTGGGTCACCTGCCCATTCCTGGTTTGGAACTTCATCCTCAATGCTGTGTAGTTACCTTGAAGATTCCGCTACTGCATCTACAGTACACTCCATCACAGTTCTACTTCCTACAATCCAGTAGGTAAGCTCTATATTGTACTAGTTCATTAAATATTTAATGATACTTGACATACTTTCTAAAGACTCCTCTCTCCTGTAGTCTTTAGATTTGCTGTTCCTTGCAGCTCTTCTCTATTCAACTCCTACCCCCCCATCCCTCAGGGGATGCCAGGGATCCAGGTTTGGGAAATGCCGTCCTGTCCCAGGAATACGCATTTTATGGGATCTCCCCTGGCATCCACAGCTAGGGAGTCCCCATATGTGAAGACTCATTCCTGCTTGTTCCTGGAGATAGCACAGTTACTTACCTGTAACAGGTGATCTCTGGGAACAGCAGGAATTAGTCTTCACAACCCACCCACCTCCCCTAGGAGTTGTATCTATCTATCTCCTTTCCTCTTTCTCTCCTTCTGTCTCAGCTATGAAACTCAACTGAGGAGAGGCAGTGGGAAAGGCGGGAAGTCACCGCGCAGGCGCGAAGGATGCTCCCAAAAGCTTTCTGATTGGTTGCTGGGGAGCATTCCCGTGCAGGCTCTGTCGGTACCGACGTACCCATATGTGAAGACTAATTCCTGCTGTTCCCAGAGATCACCTGTTACAGGTAAGTAACTGTGCTAACTAGGGAGCTAATAAACTATTTACAATAAATTATTTACAATAATATGGATCATTTGTTTACATAAGAAGTAACTGTGGGTCACTAGGATAGTTGGAGGGACAAGTGAAGAGGGTAGGAGAAGGGGGGAGGAACTAGGGTGGTAGGGAAAAGTGTTCGAGGAAGAGGTGAGTTTTTAATCTCTTTCGGAATTCTGCATGGCTCACACAGTTACGTAGGTCATGAGGAAGGGTATTCCATAGGGATGGGGCGTAGAGAGAGAAGGCCCTGTTGCTAGTAGATTGTTTAAAGTGTAGTTTGGATGTAGGAATGGTTAGAAGGTTTTTGGTTGAGGAGCGGCGTGTTCTTGTGTTGTTAGGGAAGGCAAGGAGTGGGGAAAGGCATGGAGCTGATTCTTTTGAGATGATCTTATGAATAAGGGTGAGCACTTTAAATTTGGATCGGAGTTGGATTGGGAGCCAGTGTAAGTCATAGAGGACAGGAGTAATATGGGATCGTCTAGGGTTGTTAGTTATTAATCGTGCCAGAGTATTCTGGGCAAGTTGGAGAGGTTGGATGGTGGTCTTAGAGAGGCCATAATAGATAAGGTTACAATAGTCAAGTGAAGGGGTTGTGAGGGCCTGACAGACAGTACGGAAGGAGTTGGGGCTTAAGAGGGGCTTGAGATTCCTGAGGGTTCGCAACTTTGCGTAAATTGTATTGGTAGTTTTCTTTATGTGATCAATAAAGGAGAGGTTCTGATCGAGGATGATTCCAAGATATTTCACTTGGTTTTTTATGGTGAGAGTGAGATCGCCAAGGGTGAGTGTTGGGGGAGGGGTATATGAGGGGTTGGAGAATACTTGAAGGATCTCGGTTTTGGATTGGTTAATAAGTAGATTGTGTTGGGAAAGCCAGGATTTGAGATTGGTTAGACATTTATTTATTTTAGTAAAGTCGAGGTTATAGAGGCTAAATGGGGTGAAGCACATCATATCATCTGCGTATAATTGGTACTGAATGCCGTGGTTTTGGAAAATTTTGCAGGCAGGTTGGAGGAAGATATTAAAAGGTAAGGCAGAGAGGCTAGAGCCTTGGGGGACACCTTGCTTTAGCGTAAATGGGAGGGAGGTATCACTTCCAATACGGACCTGTTGTGTTCTGAAGTCTAGGTAGGAATGAAACCATTTTAGAAACCATTTTAGTGTTGTGCCTCTCAGACCTATTTCATGAAGTCTAGTTAGGAGTTGATTGTGGGGAAGAGAGTCAAAGGCAGCGGAAAGGTCAAGGAATATAAGTAAGCATCCTTGGGTAGAGTTATGGGTGTGTAAGTATAATGAATCTAGAAGGGAGGTTAGTAGGGTTTCAACTCCATGATTCTTTTTAAATCCATGTTGGTATAGGTCAAGGGGGGAGTGGTCATCAATGTAATCCTGTAGTTAGGCTTGGACAATTTTCTCGGTAATCTTTGCAAGGAAGGGTATACTGGAGATGGGTCTATAGGAGGAAGGGGAGGTGGGGTCAAGTTTGGATCCTTTTAGGATAGGGCGGATAGAGGCACACTTAAGCAGGGGTGGTACAGAACCAGACTGGAGGGAGGATTGTACAATGGTCTGGATGTAGGGGCTGAGGGATGTTCTGGTGGATTTGATCCAGGGGGCAGGGCAAGGGTCAAGGGCAGATGTTGATGCATTCAAACTGTTTATGACATTAGATATAGTTTCTGATGTGATGGTGTGAAATTCATGCCATGAGTTCTCTAGTAGTAGAGTACTATAGTCTTCAGCTGGTTGGGGATTGCTTGTTAGGGGGGGAGGGGGGGAGGAATTTGGAGGCCAGGTGGTCGGCTATAGCTTGAGCGGATATTTTAGATGGTTGGTCATGTGGGAGGGGGTCTTTTATTAGGGATTTGGCGATGGAGAAGAGCTCCCTAGGTTTGTTGAGGGCACGCTGGATTATATTTTCATTGTATTCTCTTTTATGTTTAGTGGTTTCTGCGCAGTAGTATCGAAGTTTGGCTGTATAAGTATTGTATATATCTCCATTTGCGTTCAAGGCGTCTAAGCTCTCTTTTGAGGTTTCTCAGGTTTGTAGAGAACCAGGGGGATCTTCTGCGATGTTTGTGAGAGAGATGCTTAGGTGGAAGTAGGGATGCTAAGGATAGTGTTTGATTCCAAGTAGAGATGGTAGAATTTTGTTTGAGATTTTTGTCGTTTAATTGGTCAAGTGAAGGAGTAATTTGCTCTAGGAAGTTAACTGCATAGAATGGTCTGAATTTTCGAGTAGGTTGGGGATGAGTGTGAGGTTTATTTCGAGAAGATGAGTAGGGGACGGAGAAGAAGATAATAGAATGGTCAGACCAGGGTATGGGTTGGATAGTGTGTTGGACCTGGTCATTGAGATGAGGGTGTTGGGGGATGAAGATTAAGTCGAGGGTGTTTCCTTTAGAGTGTGTAGGGTGATGAAGTATTTGGGTAACGGAAAGTCCCGCTCCTGCCACAGCAGAAACGGATAGGTAGAAAAGAAGGAGAAAACAAAAAATATTAGAACGCACTCACCTGGGAATACTCAATAACCTTGTGAATGGGAAAAACCACATTAGCTTGGAGGAAGGAGGCGGAATTTGTTGAGGAAGTGGAATGTAGGTTTAGATCACCCAAGATTATTAGAGGGTGTGATGCAGGCTGGGGGGAGCAGGCAGTATCTAGGATCGTGGAGAGGTCTGAGGAGTCTGTTTGTGGTGCACGGTATATGAGGTGTAGGGCTAGCGTAGAGTTGGAGACAGTAATAGTGCCCATGCCTAGGGTGGAAGAGGACTCAATGGAAGAAAGTTGTAAGCTGGTTCTAGAAATAATGGCTACTCCACCTCCTCTGCCGTGTAATCTGTTACAAATGTTGATTGAGTATGAATTGGGGCATATTTGATTTAGTAATACAGTGTCAGAGTCTTGGAACCAGGTTTTGGTAAGGCAGAGTATATCAAGGTTATAATCAGTAATGATGTCAGCAAGTAATGGGATTTTGTTTCTGGCTGAACGGGCATTAAGTAGGGCACATTTGAGGAGGGGATGGGGTGGTTCTGGGGGGGATGAGGGATATGGGTTAGGATTTACAGTAATGGGTTTAAGTTTGCAGGAGCGGTGGTAGGTGTTATAGTGATTATAGTAGGAAGGAGGTGGGGAGAGTAGATGTCTAGGGGAATAGATTATTGGAATGGGGGCACTGGGGGTTAGGGTGAGGGCATAAGGTAGCGTAAGTAAGAATATGTAAAGTAAACTAAGAGTGGGTCCCATCATGAGTGAGCAGGGCTTGAGAGAGGACATTTTTGTGGTGGGATTTGGAAACGGGTAAGGGAGGGGGGGTAGGAAAAACAGGGGGAGCTGAGTTCAGAGTCTAATGGGGTGGGGTTTTGTGAGGAGAGGTAGGGGACTTAGAGTTGAAATGTTCTGCAGGGTGTGAGTGGTTACATATGTAGTAAGAATACAATTGCTTGGCAATAAGATTATTATTTGCAACGTTTGTTGCAATCAAACAGTTACAGTGTGTGACAATTGTTCGGGGAGCTTCAGTTACACAGATATAGCAATTCTAGTAATTCCACAGTTATAGCAGGAGCTATGTTAGCTCTTGATTACAGTTGCAGAGCGATTACTTTGTTTTCAGCATAGACATAAGGGGGTTGATGTATTGTATGAATCTTAATCTAAAACCTCTTACTAAATCGAAAAATAACAATGAGAATGAACTGAAGTGTATGCTCTTTCTTAAAAGAATGTGTTTTAGTAAAGGAATATATTTTTTATTGATGTAATCTGGGGGGGGAGAGAGTAGGGGGGTCGGAAGAAGGGAGAGAGGGGAAGGAAAAAGGCAGGGGGGGAAGGGAAGGGGGAAAAAAGAGGGGAAAGGGGGGGAAGGGAGAAGGCAGGGGGGGAAAGAGAGGGGGGAAGGGGAAGGGGGAAGAAGAGGGGAAGGAGGGAAGGGGAAGAGGGGAAGAGAAGGGAGGGGGAAAGGGAGGGAGGAGAGAATTGGGAGGAGAAGGGAAGGAAAGGAACTTCAGAGGATGAACATATACCTGTGTTTATTCAAAGCTAATCAACTAGTTGTTTTATATTTGATGAATCAAATGGCTTTGGTCAAAATAACAAAATTAATAAGATTTTAATAATGCTAAAAACTAGTCTTGATAAACTTTATATTAAAGGTGTTGATACATTGGAAACCTACAACTTTTCTTATATCAAATATATGCTATAATGTAAAATGGTCTTCAGTTTAAAAACTTTTTTTTTTTTAATTTTTTAATTTTTTAATTTTTTATTTTTTTTTTTATTGAATTTTAAATTATTACAACCAATAACACAAGACAATGAGTAATAATGATATGAATAAAATAAATAAAAAATAATTTACAACAATACAAGTCAAAATACATATCACTACCTAGCCCACATCATGAAGAGACAGCATAAGAGGAGCACAGGAGCAAAAACTAAGGCTACCACGCTCAACCAAACCACATTTCCCACAATAATATATACTCTCACAAAACATGATATCACTCAAGCCTGCAATGATACCAAAAGCGACTCCAACAATAAAGGATCAGAATAAACATAACTAACCCCTTGAATAGTCACCAGACATTTACAAGGAAACCTAAGGTAGAAGGTACCTCCTCCAGCCACCACCCTAGGTTTAAGCTGGAGGAATGCTCTTCTACGGTTCTGTGTCTGCCTGGAGAGTCAGCTGTTTGGAGACCGGAGTACAGCGGCAGCGTTTTGCCATCTGATTGTCCCGGTTGGCCCCGGCAGCATATAACAGCGTCGGCTGCTTTCAGGGGGTGAGAGTCAGCTGTTTGGAGACCGGAGTACAGCGGCAGCGTTTTGCCATCTGATTGGCTGCAGCAGGTCCCTCCTGATTGTCCCGGTTGGCCCCGGCAGCATATAACAGCGTCGGCTGCTTTCAGGGGGTGAGAGTCAGCTGTTTGGAGACCGGAGTACAGCGGCAGCGTTTTGCCATCTGATTGGCTGCAGCAGGTCCCTCCTGATTGTCCCGGTTGGCCCCGGCAGCATATAACAGCGTCGGCTGCTTTCAGGGGGTGAGAGTCAGCTGTTTGGAGACCGGAGTACAGCGGCAGCGTTTTGCCATCTGATTGGCTGCAGCAGGTCCCTCCTGATTGTCCCGGTTGGCCCCGGCAGCATATAACAGCGTCGGCTGCTTTCGCGGCCGCGAACGCGGCCTGCGGGCGCGTGCCCGAAGGGGGCGTGACCTAAGGGGGTACGCCCCTTTGGTGCCCCTTCGGTGCCAATTCGGGGCTCAGAGTATCTGTCGCAGAGGGTATGCCGCGGGGTCATGCGAAAAGGAAGAGTAAAAAGGCACCGGGGAATCCATCTGTTAAATTGTCAGCTGTTGCTGCTTCTACTCCTTCCGTTGTTACTGGTCCTATGGATCAGCATGTGGTGGTTTTGCCTCAGCGTGCATCAGTAGATCAATACTCTTCGTCGCCCGGATCCGGGATTACCCTCAGTTCTATCGATAGGACTCCCCCGCCCAACCCAGGATCTTCTCAAGCCTCCGTTGAAACGTCGTCCTCTTCTGTGGTGTCTACCTCCTCAGGTGAGGAGGAGGAGATTCCTGTTTCTGTGGCAATTTCATCTCATGAGGTACTTTCAATTGTTCCTATACCGGCAGTTGTTGCTCCTGAAAGTTTTATCTCTTCTCAAGTAGAAAATCCTGAAGAAGTAACTCTTACAGATATCTGGAAGCAAGTTTCAGCTACTAATTTATTGTTAACACAATTTATGTCTCAGACTGCTGTTTTCTCTCAACAAGTTTCTCATAAATTGCATAATGTAGAGGCATCTGTTAATCAGTTATCTCAACGTACTGATAGGCTTGATACACAGGTTGTCTCATTGCAGTCAGCCAGTGAATCAGCCTTGAAGGATATTTTGATGTTTTATCAGCAGCTAGAGGCCTTAGAGAATGCTTCCAGGGCAAAAAATGTACGTATATTAAATTTCCCAAAAACGCGTTTATTATCTCCTATTTTATTGTTTAGGCAATATTGTAAAGAGATTTTGTTGCTCTCTAGTGCCGATACTGTTATGATTGATCGAACCTTCTATTTACCTGCTCGGATTTCCACCGGGGAACCCAGTATAGCACGGGAGGAGGAGGGTACTCTTTTAGATTTAACTAACTTTTTGGAAAACTCTCAGACGTCTATCTCCAGTTTAAAAACTTTTTGTGAAAGACTATGAGCTATTATATATTAAAATTTGAAAAGACCTTAACTCCATAGCTATCTAGATTACTCAATAAATATTGTGTGACACATAAAAATTAATTAAGTAACTAAATAAATATAGAGATGTAGCTAATTAGTATAACAGGTATACTGCCATGTTAACAAAAACAAACTATAATGTAATCAGGATTGAATCAACATCATATCAATATTTATTATGTGAAATTGCAGATTGATAGTTGTAAAACTTAACCCCGGCCATAAAACCAAATGTATTTTAAAAAAAATTATTTAAAGGATTGCTGTATTAAGGCACGAGTGCCTGCACACATACAGCGTCACCGTTGGCCAACTATAAAAATGGTCTTAAAATTTGTTTTTCACAGAAACACAGAAAGGTCAACTTCTTGATTAAGGCCAACATTACCAGCTCAAGATGCAAGGAACAGCACCCAGCAATTACTCTTACTACTCCCAATCCTCACATATTTGCATATCTAGGTATATGTACAATGAAAATATGTAAGGTAAATATCCACCCTCACCTATCCCTTCCCTGGCCCAAAACATTCAGTATTCCTGGGTCTACTTCTAAACCTTTCCCCAAGTAGCCTTAAATGCATCCTTCTGCCCTCTTCTTGGGGCTGTCAATCTATTTAAATAATAGAATTCACTCATTTTACAGTTAAGCCCTACTTTGTCAAACACAGGTCCTTCTTTCCAAAGTAAGACTATCTTTGCCTGAGCTGCAGTCAGTCCATATTTCAGATTGTCAACAGTTGGCTTTCCCAGTTCTTCATCGTATTGGTACAATAGAAGCAGCTTTGGATCTGCTAGCAAATTACAATATTTTGTATAATCTCTTCCAACACTTATTTGCAATTCCCCCAGTAACTTTGCAACATTGGACAATTCCATCATATGTGCAACCACCTATCAACCTGCGCACAGCCATGCCAGCACTTTTCCCTTGCTGCAGGATATATCTTTTACATCCAAGTCGGTGTACAGTGCCATCTAAATAGCACCATGAATCCAGTTTCCACTAAATTGGCCACAGATGACTTCCAGATTTTACTAAAGATATTGTACTATTCCTTATCTCCAGGAACAAGCAGGAATGAGTCTTCACATATTGCCCTCGGGCAATAGTATTGTGAGAAGAAGTTTTCAACATCGAGTTCCCCTCGACACGCGGTCCCCCTCCAACTTCAGGGCACCGACCATATCTTCTTTTCCACAGGATCAGGTAACTAGCCAGTCCTCGAGCGGCAGTTCTCATGCACAGCATAGAGATGCCTCCGGCCTTGTCCTCGAGAATCCACTGGCTTCAAAACCCCGATGGGAGTCTTCGGCCTCCAAAGCCTGTGTGGGGTTTCAGGTTGTTCCTGAGGTTCACCCCTCACAGAACATACCTGAGCCATGCCCGGTGGTGGCATCCGCTTCGAGCAGTACTGATACCCCGGCATCGGCACTGGTGTTGGATGAAACATTCCTCACCAAGGATCGTCGTCTGGCGTCCTCGGTACCTATGGGCCCGGTGGATACGCTTCAGACCGACTTTCCAGTATCGGTACCGACATCGATACTAGTACCGACGTCGGTACCCTCCAGATGTGCATCGATAGACTTGCTTCCTTCGATGCCGAGTCTGGAATCGATCTCCAGTCTGGAGGACTGGGTACCGACTTGCCTTGGTACCGACTCCCATCGGTACCGAAGGCTCGGTTCCGATACTTCGGATCCGCAACTCTCGGTTCCTCCGATACCGTTAGAGTTACCACCGGCTGACCTTCATCCACCGGTATCAGATACGGTACCGAAGTCGGTACCGATAGCCACATTACCTTTGTTGTCGATATCTTCCATGCTTCTCTCGTCAGACTCGCTTCCCTCGATGCCGAGTTTGGAATCGATCCCTAGCATGGGCGATCTGTTACCGACTGTCGCTGGTCCTGACCTGCAGTACCAGCGATCACCATCTAAGGATCCCATACTGCACCATTCAGGATCTTCTATTCCTATATACTTAGATAGATCCCTCGGTGCCAACGCTAGTTCTTCATCAGATCTAGCCTATCCCAGGGAAGTTCCCTCTGGGGATCCTTCTTTCCAGACTTTCCTCCTGGATATGGCAAAATCACTTGCCATTCCTATTCCTGGACAAGATCCTACACATGGGAAAACAGAATACCTCTCTGTTCCTAACAAAGCAAAGGAGAACATAATGCTTCCTTTGCATCATTCTTTGCAGGATCTCCTTCTACGAATGTGGGAAGCTCCTTTAAAGGTACCCCCACCTTCTAGAGCAACTGATCTTCTGTATCAGGTGCCCCCCTCTCCAGGGTTTCAAAAGACTCAACTTCCTCATCATTCCATTGTGGTAGAATCAGCAATGAGGCGAGTGAAGAGTAATAAAAAGCACTCTTCTTGTCCGCCAGGTCGTGAGTCTAAGACACTAGATGCCTTTGGACGTCAAACCTTCCAGGCATCCATGCTTTCAGCAAGAATTCTCTCATATATTTTTTATATGGGTCTATCTCTTGAGGAGGTCACAAAGCAATTACATCTTTTGACTCCTTTTCTTCAAGAGCCCAGGGGTACAGACTATTCCTCACTGGTTGCAAATGCACTGGTTAGTCATACTCAAAATATCTCTAGGTTTCTTACTCGTGCTACCCTAGACTCCTTTGAGTCTGTTAGCAGGACTTCTGCTATAGCTATAGGGGCACGACGTAGAGCCTGGCTTCAAGCCTCCGACTTGGACAAATGGGCACAAGAAAGACTGGGAAATACTCCTTGCACTGGAGAAAATCTCTTCAACAAGGAGTCTTTACTTCAGGTTACTCAGTTATCCACTGACTTTCCTTTTTCCAGAGGCTGTTCTATGCCTTCTTCTATCTCCAGGAACAAGCAGGAATGAGTCCTCACATATGGGTACGTCGGTACCGACGGAGCCTGCGTGGGAAAGCTCCCCAGCTTCCCAGAAGGAAAGCTTTTGGGGCCTCCCACAGCGCATGCGCGCTGCCTTTCCGCCTTCCTGACCAACTCTCCTCAGTTCTTCTTTTTCCGCAGAGCCAGCAGATCATGTTCCTGTCACCGCTGAAGAAGTTGTTATTTTAATTTGTTTCTTTGTCCGCGTGTCTGCCTTCCCCGATTCCGGACCGGTACCGCCGGTCGGTCTTCTTTATTTCTTTAACAAATATATATATATATATATCTTATTTTTCCCCACTTGGTGTGTTTTCTCTGTTAGGCCTCTAGGCCTTCACAAAATTCTCCCTCATGGAGAAACCAGCTTCTGGTTTTAAAAAATGCACCAAGTGTAGCGGTACTATATCAGTTACAGACTCCCATGAATGGTGTCTTAAATGTTTGGGGCCTGACCACTCCATTCCGGATTGCCCATCCTGTTCTTTAATGTCTAAACGTGACTTACAAAACCGAGCAGCCAAGTTTCATATGCTGTTTTCTGATACTCCAGCATCGACATCATCCAGGTCTTCCTCTCCTGATGGATCTCAGGTAACCAAACATTCTTCCGGCAGGTCCTCAAAGGGCAAATCTCCCTCTAAGTATCGAGATACCCCTGGGCTTGACCCTGAGGACCCTGCCCCAGCCAAACAACCCCGGCGGGAAGCTCCGGCTTCCAAAGCTCCTCCTATGGGGTTACAGGTTGACATCGATGGCACGGCCTCGACCGATCACCTGTTAGACTGTTCTAGGGTACCGGCTCAATCTTCCGGTACCGACATCCAGACGGTCGTGGCGTCTATGGATCATACAGTTCAATCCATGCAGCAGGCCATAATGGCTTTCATTAGAGCTGCGACGCTCTCGGTACCGCAGCCAGCGGTACCGACTCCGGTTCCGGTACCACAACCGATACCGGTACCCAGGGCATCCACATCCACCAGGATACCGGTTCCGGGGGTTTTCCCGATACCGATCCGGTTCCGGGTACCCCCGATGTGGATACCGGTCGATACGCTTATCGATCCTTGGAAGCCAACAGACGATACTTCGAGTCTTCTGATGATTCTGATTCATCAGATGACTCTGCTGAAGTATCTCTTACTCTTCCTGAAGAGCCCTCTTCTCCAAAGAGGAGAATGTCTCCTCCAGAAGATTTGTCCTTTCAAGACTTCATCATTGAAGTAGCTAAAGGTCTCTCTATTTCAGTAACCTCTGAAAAATAACCTAGAGCAAAAAAATTAGATATTTTGGGATACTCCAAGGTTCCCAAAGAGGCAGTCACCTTGCCCATTCATGAAATTCTTCAAGAACACATGATGGACTTATGGGAGACTCCTCTCACCCTATCTCCACATTCTCGTCGTTTGGATACCATGTATCGTGTCCCTCCTTCTCCTGGGTTTCAAAAAACTCAGCTCCCTCACCACTCTATTGTGGTGCAATCAGCTATGAAAAGGATAAAGAGTACCAAAAGACACTCTTCTACTCCTCCAGGAAGAGAATGTAGGACTTTGGATGCTTTTGGTAGAAAAATCTTCCAAGCCAGTATGCTTATTGCCAGAATTAATTCATACAGCCTCTATATGGGCATGTTTCTGAAGGAGATTGCATTAAAGATGCGCCATTTTCTCCCCTTTAATCCCAGAGGATAGAAAGGAGGAGTTCCTTCTTTTGCTAAAGCATACCCAAGATATTTCAAAGTTCTCCAACAGAGCAGCCTTTGACTCCTTTGAGGGTGCTAGCAGAGCCTCAGGTATTGCCATAGCTGCTCGCAGAATTGCTTGGCTCCAGGCCTCTGACCTAGAACCCTGGGTCCAAGATGGGTTGGGAATCTGCCCTGTACAGGTGAAAATCTGTTTGGTAAGGAGTGGCAAATCAAAGCCACTCAAATGGACGCAGAAGAAAATGCTGCTTTAGATAGACTTTCTAAGTCTACCTCTACCCCTGTCAAGAAAAAGTCTTTTAAGAAGCCTTTCTACAAGAAGGCCAGATTTTCTACAAATACTGGCCAACAATCTTCTGCAGTTCGCTTTGCTCCTAAGCGTCAGCAACCTAAACAGGCCAGGGCAAAACCTGCAGGGACTGCTCCAGCCCAGCAGTCCCAATCCCCTCAGGGTTTTTGACTTAATACTAGAGAACTTAACCTTTCTGGCTCTACAACAACCAGAGCCTCTCACCATTCCAGGAAGGTTAACTTATTTTGCTCCCAGATGGGAGCAAATCACATCAGAACAGTGGACCCTCTCTATCATCAGAGAGGGCTACAAACTGCATTTCTCCAGCCTTCCTCCCCATACCATGGTGAGACGTTTCAATTCTCCCCTATCTCTCCTAGACCTGTTGGGTCAGGAGGTGACCACCCTTCTCGCCCAAAGGGCAATAGAAGAGGTTCCTCTTCTTCAACAGGGGTCAGGGTTTTACTCCCCTTATTTTCTCATACCCAAGAAAACAGGGGGGTTGTCGCGAGCACCACCCTGGCATATAGGCAGCGCTCGGACATAAAAAAAATGTGGGGAGGAGATTGGCCAGTAATCCTGACGCCAGTTGGCTCTTGGCCCTATTTGTTTCCTGTGCCTAATCTCCAAAGAATCAAATGCACAAATGGTGTGAAAATAAAGGCTTTTATTTCCCTTTACGCAAGGGTTCAAAGGATTGGCTAACAACAACAAACGCAAATGTCCTTCATTCAGGAAAGAAAAAGTAAAACAAAAAGCTTAAAGAAAAACTGTTATTTTCACAGTAGCGCTGGGTTCATTCAAACAGTAATCTTCTAGGCAACAACTCCTACACCTTACAAGTCTGGCAAAGACTCCAGGCTTCCACTGGTACAGTATGTACAATCCGTTTCGCTATCTGAAGTCTCACTTGCCAGGTCCACTTGCATTGGCTCATAGGTGGACGCCTCGGACTCTGAGTCCCTGGGTTCAGGTATATTATACTCAAGCTCTTTGTATAGCTTTTCCAGCACAGCCCAATGTTCCGGGTAACACTTAGGGCGTCGGCTCTGTGCTATTTTATAAGGAGGAAAATCCTCTCTCCTCGGAGCTTTTGTGGCAGTCTTATACAAACATTTGTTATTCAAGCTTTTCTTATCATATAAGCTTTTTCTATAGCTTGCCTCAATAAAAGCTTTACCTTGGGCACTTGGCTTCTTGGATTCCAGCAAAGGTTGAGGCCTACACCAGTCTCTCCTTTGGCTGGCCTGTTTAGCACGGCTTAAGGCTTCCTGCTGTGACCCTGTGGATTCTGGACAACAACTGCAGTAATGCCTTGGCCACTCTGGACAAACAGCTTTCACCTCTCTGTGAGCTGAGACCTTCCCAGGCTCCTCCTTAGCTCTCAGACAATCACCTTTCACTTTAGGTGAACTTTTGGCAAGGGAATATTCAGGTTTGCATTCCAACCTTTTTCCTTCTGTCTTGCCTTGCTTCCTGCTGCACTCTGTCCTGCCGCATTTACTCTTGCTGTTTCCTCTCCAGCCGTCTCTCCAACTGTCTTCACAGCTGCCTTTCCATCTGCTGCTCTTGCCACTCCAACCGCTCTTGCCCTTGCTCCCACCGCTCTGCTTCCTGTCTTCCACAGCCTCCTTAAGAAGTCCTTCTGTGTTCCTGGATTGGAAGCTGGCTGGCATTACATCATGCTCAGTGGGGCGTGGTTCCACAGTCACTCTGGAGTCCCTCTGGCTCCCTCTACCTGGTTCCTCCAGATATTGCGGCTTATATGTACTTTTTTCTTCATTTAAAACACTTTCCTTTCTCTCAACCAGGTCTGCTGGGTGACAGGGTACAGACCCATTCTAGATCTGAGAGAATTGAACAAATTCTTATGCAAGGAGAAATTCAAGATGCTTTCTCTAGGTACTCTCCTTCCGTACCTGCAGAGTCAGGATTGGCTTTGTTCTCTAGATCTCAAGGATGCATACACACATATACTCATCCATCCATCCCACAGAAAATTCCTATGGTTTCTGTTCCAGGGAAAACATTTCCAGTACAGAGTACTTCCCTTCGGTCTAGCCTCTGCTCCAAGAGTGTGTACCAAATGCATGGCAATAGTGGCTGCATTTCTATGCGCCCTGGGAATTTTTGTCTTCCCATACCTGGACGACTGGCTCATCCGAGCTCCATCTCAGTTCGAGGCTCAGACTTCCCTGGACCGCACCAGACGCATTCTGCAGTATCTAGGACTTGTGATCAATCTGCCAAAGTCTCAACTCACCCCTACTCAGTCCCTGGAATTCCTAGGGGCCTGGTTAGACACCACCACTGCAAGGGCCTACCTTCCTCAGGCCCGTTGCCAACGTCTAGTGCAACTAGCCTCCCAGACTCAGTCCAGAAGCCACTTGACTGCCAGGGAGATGCTACAACTATTAGGCCACATGGCCTCCACAGTACATGTGGTGCCTTATGCTCGCCTACATATGAGAGCAGCTCAATGGGCTTTGTCCACCCAGTGGACTCAAGCATCAGGAGCTCTCTCAGACCAAATAGCAACCTCCAAGCATCTCTTTTGGTCTCTCCAATGGTGGATGTCCACTCAAAATCTGTTGTTGGGGGCCCCCTTCCAACCATTGTTGCCCCAAGCAACCCTCACAACAGATGCCTCCCAAACAGGTTGGGGAGCTCATCTACAGGACCTATCCACCCAAGACACTTGGTCCCCACAGGAGACCTCCCTTCATATCAACCACTTGGAACTTCGAGCAATCTTTCTAGCTCTCAGAGTTTTTCATACCCTCCTCAGCAACATGACAGTCCTTATTCATACGGACAATCAAGTAGCCATGTTTTACATAAACAAACAAGGAGGGACTGGCGCTCTGTCGCTTTGCAACGAAGCTCTAAGATTATGGGCCTTCGCCAGAGAGCATCAAATCCATCTCCTGGCAGTATATCTTCCAGGAATCCAAAACTCTTGAGCAGACAGACTCAGTCGAGTTCTGCTTCCACACGAATGGTCCCTGCACATGGATCAGGTACTCAGAATCTTCCAGAAATGGGGAACCCCGGACATAGACCTCTTTGCAAGTCCGTGGAATGCCAAACTTCCCCGGTTCTGTTCCAGAATTCCGTGTCAGGGAGTTCAGGCCAAGGATGCCTTCCTCCTACATTGGGGTCAGGGCTTCCTGTATGCCTTCCCACCCATTCCTTTGATTCCCAAGACTCTGTTCAAACTTCAAAGGGATCAAGGGTCCATGATCCTCATAGCTCCACGCTGGCCACGCCAAGTGTGGTACCCTCTGCTTCTGCATCTCTCCCAGGCCCCCTCCCTGGACTTGGGAGCGGCTCCAGACCTTCTGTCTCAGGAGGAGGGGACTTTGTGGCACCCAAACCCCAAGTCCCTTCACCTCAGAGCTTGGTTACTGAAGGCCTAGACCTTCAAGGCTTCAATCTTTCGCAGCAAGTGAAGGATATCCTCCATGCCTCTAGGAAACCTTCCACTAGGCGTTCTTACGCTTTTAAATGGAAAAGATTTTCCATTTGGTGTGCTCAAAAGGGTCTTGACCCTCTAGCACTCCCCTTGAATTCTCTATTGGAATATCTCCTGCATCTCTCCAATGCAGGACTCAAAACAAATTCAGTACGGGTCCATTTGAGTGCTATCTCAGCATCTCTTAAACCTCTCAATGGACAACCTATCTCCTCTCATCCTCTTATCGCAAGATTCATGAGAGGCCTAACTTTGACTAAACCTCCCATTCAACCCCCTCCGGTGGCATGGGATTTAAATTTGGTTCTTGGTCAGCTTATGAAGCCACCTTTTGAACCCTTAGCCACTACCTCCTTGAAATTTCTTTCCTGGAAGGTTATTTTCCTTATTGCAGTCACCTCAGCTCGCCGTATCAGTGAACTGCAAGCTCTAGTGGCTAATCCACCTTATACAAGGTTCCATCATGATAAGGTGGTCCTTAGGACCAATCCCCACTTTATGCCTAAAGTGGTCTCCCCTTTTCATCTTAATCAAGAGGTATATTTACCTGTCTTTTTTCCAGCTCCTCATGCATCCAGTGCAGAGAGGAGCCTTCATACTCTAGATTGTAAAAGAGCTCTTGCCTTTTACCTCCACAGGACACAGCAACATCGAAAGTCTTCTCAGCTTTTTGTTGCTTTTGATCCTTCTCATATAGGACTTCCAGTCTCTAAAAGAACACTGTCCAATTGGATTGCTCAGTGTATCTCTTTTGCTTACCAGAGTAAGAACCTTTCTCTGGAGGGCCATGTCACCGCTCACAATGTGAGGGCCATGGCCACCTCTATGGCTCATCTAAATTCTGTGTCCATCGACCAGATCTGTCGAGCAGCCACCTGGGCCTCGGTTCATACCTTTACAGCCCATTACTGTTTGGACAAGGACTCCCGCCGGGATGCCTTGTTTGGTCAGGCTGTCCTCAGACACCTGTTCCACTCTTGAACAACTCCAGCCCACCTTCCCTGAATGGATGCCTGAGATCCATAGGAAGATGAGGAACCCTTCAGGGTCTCATACCCTTGAGGGGATCTCCCGGGCATCTTAGCTAGGGAGTCCCCATATGTGAGGACTCATTCTTGCTTGTTCCTGGAGATAGCACAGTTACTTACCTGTAACAGGTGATCTCTGGGAACAGCAGGAATTAGTCCTCACAACCCGCCCACCTCCCCTAGGAGTTGTATCTCTCTCTCTCTTTCCTTTCCTCTCTCTATTGTCTCAGCTTTAAACTCGAACTGAGGAGAGTTGGTCAGGAAGGCGGGAAGGCAGCGCGCATGCGCTGTGGGAGGCCCCAAAAGCTTTCCTTCTGGGAAGCTGGGGAGCTTTCCCGCGCAGGCTCCGTCAGTACCGACGTACCCATATGTGAGGACTAATTCCTACTGTTCCCAGAGATCACCTGTTACAGGTAAGTAACTGTGCTTTCCCAGTAGGTAGGAAATGTCCTACCAAACTTTCTTCCCCTAGGGGGAGAAGGTTTTACCCATCATCTGCCCATCATTCAGATGTTCCCAAACAGGGGAAACATCGCCCTGGTCTGAAGAATCCACAACCTCAACAGGGTCAACAAACCCAGCAGTCGCAGGGTTTCAAATAGATCATTGTCCCTTTTGATTGGGGGTTAGGATAGCAGTCTGCTTGAAGTATCTGCACTAATTTTTATCCTAACCTACCTAGATATCTCTTCATGAGACATTTTTCTCTAACTCTAAGAGTCTTTATGATGATCATGCCCATAATCAATAGATTTTCCTCTTCCTATTGGAGGAAAGAGAGGTAGCAACTATCAATAGACAGTTGTTTCCCTGTACTGGCATGTATCATCTCATCTGTCCGAGACCACCTCCATAGTCGGTCTCTTGCAACTCTGTCTTACCTCCCTCTTACTACAACATTTGCTTTGTAAGAGTGGCTCTTTAAACAGGTAAGCCCCTATGGTCCTCTACCTGTTCTACCTGGGGATTCTCCCTTCTGGAGTTGTCTCCCCCCCCCTTGTTACCTTACAGCAGCTCATCAGACAATAGGAAGTCCTACCATGTCTGTCGTTTCTTTTCCCAGTCTAAAAAGGGAAGAGGGAAAAGAAATTTTCCATGCTGCCCTGGTAGTTGCTGCAGATACAGCAATTCCTAGGGGTTAAGCCACTGGTTTTGTTCACTACACAACCAGGGATTCCCCTGCACTAGCAATCCTCCTCGCCTTAGTGCTAAGTTCCAAACAGGTTATCAACCTCGTTTGGGAAACCCTATTATCACAGTCTGGTTGGTTAACTTCTATTCTTCGCCCCCTTGTCCTTGGCAGAATAGCTGGTTACCTGTTGGCTTTTCACAGCCAGTTTTTTTCTTCTAACTAACCTGCAGCATGCTCTCTGCATCTCTACAGAGTAGCTTTGCACTATGGGCCCTTGCTAGAGAGCATTAGTATCTTGCCTAGTAGATAACCCCAGATGGTTAGGGGGGGTTCCCCCAGTCATGTTCATGTCTGGCAGGTATTCCCTACCCTTACCATCTCATCTTAAATTTCTTTTGAGGCATAAGCCTCAGGCCTTTTATTATGTGAAAACCTAAAGGAGGGCCAATTCCCTGGCTTGGCCCATATCTCCTTGGGTCTTCTCGTCAGAGGTAAATTTCTTCAATAGCAGCTAGAGGACGCCTAATACCCATCTTGCCCTCATAGGTGGGTCACTAGGGTATCTTCCTACAGAGGCGTCCTCTATCCATTCTCCATACTGCAATTCTGGAGATATCTGGACTTCCTGACTGCAGATTGAAGTTATCCTCTGCAATTTTCACGTAGGCCATCCTGGTTATTCAAGAGCTCAAATTCTGCAAGGAATTCACACTTCTTCTTGTCAGGGAGACCTCTCCTCTGACTCTGCCACTCATAACCAGGAAAAGAGGATTCTCTATGTCTCTATTCAAGCAGGTATCAACCTTCTTGCTGTCAGATAAATATATAGATATCTATAGATATCTATATGAATAGACAGGCATATAGACACATGTCTCCAGGTATAAGGATGGAGAGATGTCCATAAAACCTCATCCCCCCTAGGGATATAGGGAGAGAGAAAGATATACTTATCTATGTCTATCGGTGTGTCTTCTGCCCATACATGTCTCTTATAGTTATTTATTTATTTAGTGTACACTTGTATCCCGCTACTTCCAGCGATCAGCAGCGGTTTGCTATACATAACAGTGTGGCTGTACAGGCCAGGGATTAAAAACATACATAATGATTTAGTGGAAAAGTACAGGTCACATCACTCGGATTACAGGTTTACACTTGATTGCAGGGTAGTGACTTCACTTGTATATACATATTTACATGTTGAAGGGTCTATTGGTGGCTAGAGTACGGTGTTCTTTGTGCCTGGTGAGACCCTAGTATATGCCTGGTGAGACCCTAGTATATGCTATATACCCTATAGGTGTATATATTTAAATAGATATTTATGTATATATATATTTATATATACATATATATTTATAGATATAATGAGATATATTTTTAGATAGATCTGTATCCATCTACCTATCTATCTGTCAGGTTCAGGTATCCCTACATTCCTATATGAGCCTGACAGATGGGCACTACCCCTATCAGTGCTGTTCCAGCATACTTAGGGGGCTACAGCTATAACCACTTCCTGTGGTAATTAACATATTTCCCCTTACCATAACATTTTCAGGTTAGGTACTCTTGAAGCTCTCCATGTACCTTTTTTTTTTCCTAATTGACCCCATTTAGGAAAGACATTGCGGAGCTTCAGTTGTTCTAAGCTTAAGCTTTCTTTAATAGTACCTTCTGCGTCTCCGCTGAAGCTCTACCTCTTATGCTACTCCAGTTTTCCCCTGGGGCTATTTCTCACCCTGTAGGGTTCTGACCTCCACTTGTTTTTCTTCTACTTATTACCTCTACTTCTCAGTGAGGTACCCCTTGAGCACATTCACTGGCTCTCCTATCAGATCCAGATGTAGCTCAGTGCACTTGTGCAGTGCCAACAAGGGAGGCCCAGATTACAATATTTCATTACTAAATGCCCTCGATACAGGGCCTTCCCCTTTTGAAGCCCAGTTCTAACCAGCTGTTCCACAGCTCCTTTTCTATATTCAACTCCTACCCTCCATCCCCAGGATGCCTGAGGTCCTGAGGAATAGCATGGCTCGTTCTAGACTTGCAACATGCTAAGACTCCCTCCGGGCATCTGAGCTTGGGAGTCCCCATATGTGAAGACTCATTCCTGCTTGTTCCTGGAGATAGCACAGTTACTTACCTGTAACAGGTGATCTCTGGGAACAGCAGGAATAAGTCTTCACAACCCACCCACCTCCCCTAGGAGTTGCATTTCTCTATCTCTATCTTTCCCTTTCTTGCTCTCTCTCTCTCTCTTTGTCTCAGCTTTAAAACTTAACTGAGGAGAGGCAGTTGGGAAGGCGGGAAGGCAGCACGCAGGCGTGTTGGGATGCTTCCAAAGGCTTTCTGATTGGACACTGGGAAGCGTTCCCGCGCGGACTCCGTCGGTACTGACGTACCCATATATGAAGACTTATTCCTGTTGTTCCCAGAGATCACCTGTTACAGGTAAGTAACTGTGCTTTCTTCTAAAGTCACTCCCAGGTCGTCCTCTCACTTTGTTATATAGTGTAATTTCCGAGATGGTGTATTGATAAACACCCAATAAATCTTTGAGACCATTCCCTTTCTACTACAGCTCCCTAAGAATAGAGCCTCAAATACCTCCTCAAAATTATCCCCTTAAAATAGTGTTGCAACCGCATATACCCAAACCTATCCCCTTTTTCCAGCTCAAATTCTTCCTTTAAATCCTTCAAAAGTATCATGTCCCCCTTGGCCAATATATGCCCCACCCGCTTCAACCGCAACTTCTTCCACCTACTAAATATCCCATCCTCCCTCCCCAGCAAGACCTCATCATTTTCTCTAATATGAGTCAACAATGATCTCTTATGGCCCTCCAATAGAACTTTTCCCCAAACGTGTAGGGTGTGTGTAAAGTAAGGTTTTCTTGTTTCTCCTATCCCCCCTCCCATTTTACTGAACCAGACCATATATTGCAGTCTGTGCCTCCTCCCCATACCTCTTCTGTCACTATTCGCTGCTTGATCTATGGTCCATGCCACTCACATACTGCCCTCATCTGTGCAGCCACATAATATTTTTCAAAGTCTGGAACCACAACCTCCCCCCTCCTCTTGGGGAGATAGAGAATTCTCCTAGCACCCTTGGTAGTTTGCAATGCCAAATAAACTTGAAGACCCTGCAATGCAATATGCAAATGTACCTACCGGTACTTCCACTGTAAGTATCTGAAGGAAATATAGAACCTCAGGAATACTGTTATCTTGATGCTCATTATTCTATCCAGCCAGGATAGTTAAAACCCAGGACCGCTGGTCCAGCTTCTTATCCAGCTCCCTCAATATTGGTTGTTAATGTACTTTAAAGAGGGCAGAATGCTCATTAATGATTTGTGCTCTCAGGTATTTTACTGATCTGCTCACACACAGTCACCCTTACCCCTCATGCCTCACGAATTGCCTGCTGATACATGGTTTGCCTTATTATGTTCTCCAAGTTTTAAATCCTGTTCTATGTAAACAATCTTGGTTCACTGTTCTTGTTGTATGTAAACCACTCTGATTGCGAAATAGAGTGGTATATAAAATCAGTTAAATAAAATTTTATACTATTTTGTAGTCCATCAAAAGGGAAATTTTTGCCTCTGCCTTTCCTCTAGTGTGCTATCCTGATATATCTTCAAGATCTCAGATTTCTGCATGTTCACAGTAAACCCTGACATGCTTCTATATTTCTTCATTTCCCACATTAATATGGCCTAGTTAGAGTGGATAAGATATCATCTGCAAAAAGTAAAATGCTGACGTCGTCCTCCCCCTCCCCACTTCTGTCCCCCTTAAATAAGCACTCAGTCTTATCCTAGCAGCAGAAGGTTCCATTGAGAGTACAGACAGCAGTGGCAATAGGAGGCTGCCCTGTCCTGTATCCCTCCCTAGTTTGAAGAAGTCTGTACATCCCATTGACCCTAAAATAAGCCTTTGATCCTGTAATACAGTGCTTTGATCCAAGCTACTTAACTCGGGCAAAATCCCATCTTCTCCATAGTTTTGAACTTGATTTTAGTTCCACCTGGTCAAAAGGGGTTTTTTTCTACATCCTGGGTCGCCAGGAATCAGGACTGACTCGAAGGCACACATTGCATTGCATAGCCAATAGCAGAGGCTGAATTTTCTGGCCCTGCGCACACCATATGTTCAAGATTTTCCGAATGTCACTTGCCCTCCCGGGCCTGAAGCCAGCCTGGTTAGAGTGTACTAATTTTCAATATTATCCTATTCAGGTGCTCAACAAGGATCTTGGCCAGTATTTTCACATGTAAGTTGATTAATGAGAGGTCCGTATGGACCCACTCAATAGCAGGTTCTTACCTTCAGGAGAATTGTAATCCCTGCCCCGCCCGTGGTCTCCAACAGAACCTTCCCATTCAACATCACCAAAGGGCCTAGTAGCATCCCTCTCCTTCCCCAAATTTCCTATAAAATTTGCAGATAGGCCGTCTAGCCCAGGGCCTTCCCCCACCTTCAGGAACCTAATCTCATTCCACATATCCTGAGCAGTAATTTCCATGACCAAACTCTCCATATCCTCATCCCTAAGGGTTCCCACTGTAATCGATTTGAGATAGCTTTCATTGTCTGCTGGATTCACTCCATCACTCTTGGCACATAAGTTCTCATAAAATAGCTGGAACTTCTCTATCATTTTTCCAGGATCATCTACTATTTTCCCATCCTTATCCCCCCTATCCTTACAATCTGGGTTGCTGCTGCTTGTCTTTTAAGTTGAGTGGCTAACAACTTACTGGCTTTGTTACCATACTCAAAAAAAAATTTGTTTAGCCCTCATCAGCTTAAAATTAGTCTCCTCCTCTAGATGCGCTCTGAACTTCCTCTTCTTCCCTGCCAATGCCATCTGCTGCACCCTCAATGATCCTGTTTATCAGTCCTTTCCAATTCTTCTATATTTGTATGGATTTTGTTCCCCACTTTCAGCTTACTTTTTTTCTTTTTTTAGGCACCCCACATGATTAACCTCCCTCTTATCACAGCTTTGAATCTATCCCAGACCACAACCCATTTCATCTCCCCCCCCATTATTGTCAAAATATTCTTTAGTTCCTCCTCAGTTTGATTCACAATCTAAGTGTCATCCAACAGTCTGTCCTTGATCCACCATAGTAACATAGTATATGACGGCAGATAAAGACCATCATGGTCCATCTAATCTGCCCAGCAAGGTGGCAAGAGTAGGTGCACATGCTGGTCCATGCAGGTCACCCCTCCCCATGCCTTTGTTTAGGGTGTACCCACAGCTCCGTGCAGGTCACCCCTATTTGTTGAGATAGCAGAGACAGTTAAGGTTATTTTGATTTTTATCCTGTTGCTATAAAGGGATCCACTGTCTCTCAATTCAGATACTGTCCTCATCTCTACCACCTCCACTGGGAGACTGTTCCACGCATCTACCATTCTTTCTGTAAAGAAATATTTCTGCATATTACTTCTGAGTCTATCTCCTTTCACCTTCATCCTATGTCTTTGTAGCAGAGCTTGCTTTCAATCAAAAGAGACTTTCCTCTTGTGCATTTATGCCATGAAGGTATTTAAACATCTCAATCATATCATCTCTGTCCCACCTTTCCTCTAAAGTATACATATTAAGGTCCTTAAGTCTGTCCTCATGTGTTTTATAATGAAGACCATTAACCTTTTTCCTGTTTATATCCTTTTGAAGGTGTACACAATACTCTAAATGAGGTCAGACCAAAGACTTATATAGAGGCACTAACACCTCCTTTCTTCTACTGGCCATTCCTCTCCCTATGCATCCAAGCATCCTTCTAGCTTTCGCCATTGCCTTTTCTACCTGTTTAGCTATTTTGAGATCGTCAGACACAATTGCGCCTAGGTCCCAATTTTCTTTCGTAGACAGAAGTATGTCACCCCATATACTGTACCGCTCCCTTGGATTGTTGTAGCCCAAATGCATGACCCTATATTTTTTAGCATTTAATCTCAGCTGCCAAATTCTAGACCATTCTTCTAGATTAGGTAGATCCTCCTCATGTTATCTACACCTTCCTGGGTGTCTACTATGTTGCAGATTTTGGTATCATCCGCAAACTTTACCCGACAACTCTTCCGCAACATCTCTAACAAAGATGTTAAAAAGAATCGGACCAAGGATAGAGCCCTGCGGCACTCCAGTGGTAACTTCCTTCTCCTGAGAGTGAACTCCATTTACCTGTACCCTTTGTCGCCTCCCACTCAACAAATTTCTAACCCAATCAGTAACTTTAGGGTCCATCCCAAGGGTGCTTAATTTGTTTATAAGTCGCCTGTGCAGTATAGTATCAAATGCTTTACTGAAATCTAAATACAGCACATCTAGGGCTCTCCCTCGATCCAACTCCCTGGTTACCCAGTCAAAGAAATCAATCAGATTTGTCTGACAAGACCTGCCCCTGGTGAATCCATGCTGCCTCAGATCCTGCAATCTGTTGGACTCAGAAATCTCCAATGGATTGCAGAAGGAATACATTTGTGAAGAGGTGCCACATCAGCCCTTCTCCAGTCATGTGGAACTTTGCCTGTCTCCAAAGATCTATTAAAAACATCTTTTAAAGATCCTGCTAGAACCTCTCTGAGCTCTTTCAGTATCCTGGGTTGTATGCCATCCGGTCCCATGGTCTTGTTCACTTTCAGTTTTGCAAGCTATTCAAACACACCATCTTCTGTGAATAGTGGAGTATCTACACAATTCTCATTTATATATTTGTCAATCACAGGTGGTCCTTCTGGATTTTCTTTAGTAAAAACAGTACAGAAGGTATTTGTTTAGCATTTTTGCTTTTTCAATGTCATTTTCCACGAATCCGTTCTTGGCACTTTTGAGTCTTGCAATTCCACCTCTAATTTTCCTCTTCTCCTGAATATACTTGAAAAACTTTTTGTCATCACGCTTTAGATTTTTAGCCATCTTTTCTTCCGCCTTTGATTTTGTTATCCTTATTTCTCTTTTTGTCTCTTTTAGCTTTATCCTGTATTCTTTTCTGTGTTCCTCTTTCTGCTAACTTCTGACTTTTGTGAAAGCTGTGGTTTTTGCCTTTATTTGTGCAGCCACTTCTTTTGGAGAATTAAATAGGTTTCCTTTTCCTCTTGTTTTTATTTACTTTCCTTACATATGTATCTGTTGCTCCTTTTATTGCCTCCTTTAGTTTAACCCACTGCAGTTCCACTTCCCTTACCTCCTCCCATCCTGCAAACTCCTCCTTCAGGCACTTGGCCATTTTACTCAAGTTAGCGTTTTTGAAGTCTAGGACTTTGAACTTGCTGTGATTGGACTCTGCTGCTCACATGGGCACCCACCCGAACATTCGCCACGCTATCTCCGTTGTTGAGTACTAAATCCAGCATCAAACTTTCCCTGGTCGGTTCCATCATCATTTGTCTAAGGGGCTTGTTTATAAAGCCGCGGTAGCGGTTTCTGATCGTTATCGGAGCCGCGGCCCCATTGAAATCAATGGGGCCGCAGCTCCGGTAATGATCGGAAACCGTAACAGCGGCTTTGTAAACAAGCCCCTAAATTTTTTTTACTACTTTCCAAATATACAGAAGGGAATGCTCCAGTCCACATTGGGTAGATTAAAGTCACCCAATATGATCGCTTCCCCCTTCATGGCTATCTTTGTAATATCAATAACTAAGTCTCTATCGGTTTCTTCGGTTTGAGTTGGAGGCCTGTAGATGACACCAGTATGGATGACCATGCCATCTGCTCCTTCCAACACAATCCACAGCGCTGCTTCTTTTCCCCACATCCCCTGCATTTCAGCAGCTTTAATATTGCTTTTGACATATAGGGCTATTCCTCCTTTTCTGCCTTCTCTATCTCTCCTAAATATATTATAGCCAGCTATGGCTATATCCCATTCATGTGACTCATTAAATCTTGTTTCTGTAATGGCCACAATGTCCAAGTCCATTTCCACCATTAGGGCTTCCAGGTCAGGAACTTTGTTGGCTAGGCTGCAAGCATTTGTGCTTATTGCTTTCCAGCATTTGTTGGCTGGCTTGCCTGTATTTTGTATGGGGTTTTTTCTACATGCCTCTTCCCACTTGCAGATGTGTGAGTTAATAGTGTGGCTGTTTCCAGTGTTATGCTTTTGCTGGGCGTGACGTCCATCACCCCCTTTCCCTAGCTTAAATGCCTATCCATATAATACCTGAATTTTTCACTTTAGGATCCTTTTCCCTGTGATAGAGAGATGTAGTTCATCAACACAGTATAGTCTCTTTTTATTCCATCTATTTCCCCAGTCACCTATATATCTAAATCCTTCTTGTTTGCACCAGGTTTGAAGCCATGTATTAAAGTTGATTATGCGATGCCCCATTACCAAGAATAGGTAGAACGTCTGAGAATGCTATAGTGTAAACAGTGGGTTTGATTTCTCTCCCAAAATCTGGAAGTCCTTTGAACTGTAGAGACACTGTTTCTAGCCAGGTCATTTGTACCCAAGTGGATGATAACATCAGTTTTGGAGTGCTCACTTTCTGCCTTAACTATGCCAACAATTGGGTTCATATTCCTCCTGACTGAAGAGCCTGGGAGGCATTTGACCATCTTTTCTCCTTTGAACTGTGTTCCCAAGTTGGTGCATCTGATGATAAGAATCTCCAAGTAGTAGTACTTTCCTGGTTTGTGATTTTATTTTTTTTTCATATTTGCTGCATTATCAGTAGATTGGGCATTAACCTTCTCATTTAAAGATTGGGCATTAACCTTCTTATTTAAGGACGCTTCAGTTTCCACTAATTGGGCACTCTCATTTTCCAAAGCATAGGAGCAATTAAGCAGGGATATCTCTTGATGAAGAGGGTGTCTCCGTGTTACAGGTTGCAACCTACCAGAGCCCACTGTGATCCATTTATTCATGGGCTGTTTGAGTCTTTGTGGGAGCGGTGGTGGCTTTTTTTCAGTTTGTACTCTAGAGGAGGTGTGTTTAATTGCAGCTAATTCTTCCCTTGATAGAATCAATTTGTTATGCATAGCAGATAACTTGAGACATACAGGGCAAGCTCTTAGGCTCCAAATGATTCTTGGTAGAAAGAAGGCCCCACAGCTATTACATTGAATACAAGACATGCTGATAAACACTGTGATAAAGCAGTGCTAGGACAAGGGGAAAAGGTGGGTGTTACATCTAATTGGAGGACAGATGTCAGTCTATATGATGATTGTATAGGCAATGCAACCCCGAGGTGGGTGGGGTGAGCGGTAGGGTGGGTGGGAATTTAAGTGTCCCTGGTCAGTAGACCTTATATGACTGAGGGCATATGTGGGTGTCTGATTTAAAAAGGTATGCAAGGAATGTAGGCAAGCTAAATATTCCTAAACTTATTATCAAAGGTTCCTTATCGTCCCTCCAGTCCAGTCCCGCACCTCTGGGTAGTGCACCTCCTCCAGCAGCTTGGAGACTGAGCATGTCATCTTTTTGATGACACTAGGGTACATATGCAGCTGGCACCGCCCACCAGCCCCAGTAAACTCAGTCTCCAAGCAGCTGGAGGAGGTTGTGAGCCAGGGTGCTGGACTCACTGAAGAGACAACTAAGGAGATAGGTTTAGTTAGAGTTTGCTTTTATTTTCCCTGTTAAGGTGCAGGTTTCTTTGTTTTTAAAGGCAGAAATTTAAAAAAAAAATCAGAAGGAACAGAGAGAACCCCGGGGACAACAGGGCTGAGGGTAGGATATTCCTTCTTCCCCCTCTCCCCCCAGGATTTTGGGGGGGGGCGAGTTCTATGGGGGCCTTCCTCAGTCCGAGACTTCCGGCTGCTCCCAAACCCGTTATCGGTTGAGGAGCCGCTGCAGTTGCTTGACAGCCGTGAAAGCAGGCAGCCCCGAGTAACCCCCCTCAGCGCCAAAGCCGTGAAGGAAGGCTGAGCGCGAGGGGTAGAAAAGCCATGCCGCAAAGAGGCTCCAAGGTAAGAGTGGCGGTGGGGGTGGGCGAGGACAGTAGGAACCCCTAGCAACCGCCAGAACACAAGGAGACAGAGAGCAGCCTGCAGCCGCATGTTTGGGAGCCTGCAGCGGTAAGGACCCCCCCCGCTCCATTTAGGTGCGATTTCTTCTTATTCAGGCCCGCATGTGTTTAACCCGCTGCTGTATTTTTGGGTACCTGGGAGAGGCAGCCACCAGAGAATAAAGCAGGACAGAGCAGCCTGTTCCTAGGGGGGCCATTTGCAGTTTCTTTTTAATTTCAGTTTCAGTTAATTAGATTTTGGTTTGGTTTTATTTTATTTTAGTTCAAGTATTCTAGTGCTCTGTGCCTGAGTCTGTGGAGGTGCACTGTGCTGGGGATCCTTTTACCTACCCGGGTACAGATTGAGGGCGTTCCTGGGGCGTGGCCCCAGCCCTTCCCCCCATACCGGCCAGACCGCAGTGCCTGGTATAGGATGGTATCAAGGGGCATGAACCCCACTTAATCCTTAAGCATTCATTGTGTTATACAGCTCAAAACTGATTCAGTGCACAATGACTTGATGCAGACATGTGGGAAAGACCTAATCAGATAGGCCATTGTTTGTTGCTGTGTGGATTTTCAGAGGGCTGTTGTCCTAGGTCAGGTGATGTAACTGGCAGTTTTCTTGAGACATTGTTACGTTCTCCTGAGAAGGGTCAGATAAAAAGTCAGAGACAGAAATAAAGATAAGTGTAAAAAAAAAAAAAAAGAGGTACAGTCAAACCTCGGTTTTCGTTGGCCCCGGTTTTCGTGCGTTTCGGTTTTCGACGTCTTTTCTGACTGAGATGTTGTCTCGGTTATCGGATATCGCCTCGGTTTTCGTTGTGTTACTGAACAGCTGATGGTCCCAATAGTGGCTGGTGCTGCTCCTCCTATGGGCAAGGGCAGGAATGTGGACAAATTGCCAGCCTCCATGTGCCTCCCCAGTCCCGGCAGCACTACCCCCCGGACTCACCGATCGCGTGTTGAAGCGAAAGTCAGCTGAGCAAGAGTCAGAGTCAAGAGCCAAGGATTGCCACAGAGAGGAAGGCCCCGATCTTTCCACCGCCTGCCTGTTCTCTGGAGCGCCCCTCAGGCTCGGAGGTAGCAGGGTAGCTGTCAAGAGCCAAGGATTGCACAGAGAGGAAGGCCCCGATCTCTCCACTGCCTGCCTGTTCTCTGGAGCGCCCCCTCAGGCTCGGAGGTAGCAGGGTAGCTGTCAATGTAAGCAGGAGATGTTGAATGAATGTGGGAGGCAGTTCTTTCTCTTGCAGGGTATGCTTGCAAATTGCTGTTGAGACGGAGTCAGCGATCAGATTACAGTGCCGTACAGTACAATATCTGTGTGTTTGCTGTCCTGTGGACGATCGGGCAGGTGAGAGAAGTGACAGGAGCTGGGTGTCTGGAACGGATTAATTGAATTTACATTATTTCCTATGGGAAATATTGCTTCGGTTTTCGTACGTTTCGGTTTTAGTCAGACTTCTTAGAACGGATTAATAATGAAAACCGAGGTTTGACTGTACTGCATATAGGTTTGTAGCAGCTACAGCTCTGGAAAACAGGAAGTACCTGCATACAAGAAATGTATGTAATTTGAAAGACAGTCAGTGGATTGGATGCAAATGAAATCCTTCCATCTGTCTATGGTCAGTGAGTAACCTGACATGATCATCTCTTGTTGCTTAGCCCAGATTATGTACCTATTAAATCTGTAATATTGCTCGTAAGGGAAGCTGTACTCCCTTATAGCCATTTGTAGTATTAGAAGAAAAACGTAAACTTTACTTGGAGAAGGTGTCAGTTTGATTGGATCAGGGCAAGATCCATTTCATATCTTTAAGATACAACACTGCAGCGCAATCTAAAAATGCCCAAGATATGCAGTCCTCGATGTGGTGTGGTCTCAGAGACAGGTGTCTGCCTAAACTGCACGCAAGAGGCTGTCATGGTAGCAGGACCTGTAGGATGAGATGAGACAGGAGAGTCCCTCCTGGTTGCAAGAGACCCTGGGGGGCGAGGGGCGCCATGTTACCTTCAACGGATCCGGCCCCCGGTCCCTGAATGATGCCTGGGCCATCCACCCCTTGAGCCCAGGGAGCAGTAGGGCTCCCGGGGGAGTTCTCACCGGAGTTTTTCTTATTTTTGCAGAAGGCTTTTTGCCTACCAAGTGGCTCCTCAGCCCCGGAACACAGGGCTAAGAGGATGTCGGACGCAAAAGAGCATGAGTCAGGAGCAGTGGCGTCTAAGCAGGCTAGAAGCTTAGAAGAGTGGCAGCAATCGCCGTTGTCTGAGGGCTGGATGGGGAAGACCTTGACACGGAGCTAGATCTTCAGGAGGAGTTGGAAGAAAGAGAGAGCCCAGAACAGGAGGATCAGGCCGGGACTGTTCGGGTTTTCCACCAGGATGAGCTACCAGTGCTCATCTTTATACTTATGTTTATGCAATTTCTCGATATACTGCCCAGGCCGAAGGCCATTAGGACGGTTTACAATCACTACAACTGAGTACTGATACAATTCCTCGTCCCCAAAGGGCTCATATTCTATGTGTACCTTGGAGACCCTTGCCCTGAATATGGCTGCTAACCTCCCGGGAGAGGAAGAGGCACAGTAGGATCCACTGTTCCAGGCGGTATGGAAATTGCAGAAGGTCTTACCAGTACATGGAGTAGTAGGACAGATGATCCAGGATGAGTGGAATCTGCCGGAGGTTGGCCTTAAAGGGGTGCAATCCATGACATGCCTATACCCGCTGCCAGAGCAAGAACGAGCTCCTTTGATTACCCAAAGTGGGCGCAGCGGTTTTGGCAGCAGTCAAAGAGACCTTGACTTGTCTCCTGCAGCTGAGAGCCATGGAACTGGTTCCGTGAGACCAGTACGTCTGCGGTTGATGCTTCATGTATTTCGTGGTGCCCAAATGGGAAGGTTCCTTTCACCCAGTTCTTGACTTCGAGGGCATGAACTACGGTCTCCAGGTACCACATTTTCACAGCAAAAGCAGTAGGAAGCAGAGATTTTGGGCAACTCTCGATCTCGCAGAAGCGTATCTGCACTTTCCCATTCATCCAGAACATCGGCAGTTTCTCCACTTTGCAGTGCCAAGGGGCCATTTCCAGTTTCGAGTGTTGGTGACCCCCCCCCCCCCATACCTTCACCAAGGTCATGGTGATGGTGGTGGCAGCTCTCCACAAGTAAGGGGTTCTTGTCCACCCATACCTAGACGATTGATTGGTCCAGGCGAAGTCCAGGGACGATAGCAAAAAGAGCAACAGTGCGGGTGGCAGAGTTCCTTCAAAGTCTCGGTTGGGGTCAACTATGGCCAGGAGTCAGTTACAGCCGGCCCAGCAGCTAGAGTATTTGAGAGCGTGTTTGATACCTTCATGGGCAGGATTTTCCTGCTGGTTCACCGGGCGCAGGAGCTACGAGAGTGGATATGGCAGGTACTGAAGATGGCAAGACCATCAGAGTGGTGGCATCTGCAGGTTCTGGGGACCATGGCGGCCAATCTCGAGCTAGTCCCATGGGCAAGGGCACACATGCAACCACTTCAGGGGGCTCTGCTCAGTCGATGGTCCCATCAGAGTCAATCCCTGTCCCAAGTACTCCCCTGCCCGCGGAGCGCCAGGAGAGCCCTCAGTTGGTGGCTGCATGTGGGGAACCTGGAAGGAGTCCCCGGTGTGGGTTCCTCTGATGACCGATGCCAGCCTGTCAGGTTGGAGAGCCCATTGTGAAGAATGCTTTGTTCAGGGACAAGAGTCTGCAGGAGGTCTGTGGTCGATCAAGAGGCTCGAGGTGCGAGCCGTGACCTTGGTGCTAGAGGTTTTCGAGCCATGGTTTCTGGGGAAGGTGGTCCAAGTGCTCTTGGACAATGTGACCACGGTGGCTTACATCAACCGGCAAGGAGACATGGGCAGTGCAGCCCTGGAGGGAGGAGGAGGCCGAAAAGCTGTTCGGATGGGCAGCGATTCGTCTCCAGGCGTTATCGGCGGCGCACATAGCAAGTGTTGACAGTGTGACGGCAGCCTACCTCAACCAAGTGCTCATGGACCCCGGAGAGTGGCAGCTCAATCAGGAGGTGTTCGAGCAGGTGGTCCGCCGATGGGGCACACTGGTCATGGATCTAATGGCAATGTTCGAGTCGGCCAAGGCCTGCCGGTTTTTCAGCAGAAGAAGAGAGGAAGTCCAAGGGCCTGGATACTCTAATTCAGCACTGGCTCGAAGAGGGTCTTCTCTGTTTTTCCCCATGGGTGCTCATAGGCCGGTTAGTGCAATGGCTAGAGGTGCACTGGGGATTAGTACTTCTGGTGGCACCAGACTGGCCGAGATGCCAGTGGTATGCTGACCTGATTCGGACACTGGCGGATTGACTGTGGTGGCTTCTGGTTTGAAGGACCTCTTGATGCAGGAGCCGCTTCGTATGCCCCAGGTGGATCAATTATCGTTTACAGCATGGCTCTTGAAAGGGCGAAGTTGAAGAAGAAAGGATAATCAGGCTCGGGGATAGCGACCTTACTACAGGTGGTCTACGAACCTGGTGTGCATCTGCGTAGAGCGCATCTTTGAATCATGGTGCGGAGAGAAGCAGGCGTGCCCTTCCACTGCCTCTGTTTCAGACATCTTGGCGTTCTTGCAATCCGGTTTTGATAAGGGTCTTAGCTGCCAGTTCCTTGAGGGTGCAACTGGCGGCAATTTCCGGTTATCGCGGAAAAGTCCACGGGGTGCAGTTAAGTACACACCCAGACGAGCTGAGCTTTCTAGAGGCGGTGACCCACCTCCGTCTGCCAAAGAGGGCAGTGGTACTGCCTTGGAATCTCAATCTGGTGCTGATGGTGCTGTCTGGGGAACCCTTTGAGCCATTGAGTCAAGCTTTCCTGAAGGATTTGACTCTGAAAATGGTATTCCTGGTGGCGATTTGCTCGGCACGCAGGATTTCGGAGCTTCGGACCCTGTCATGCCAGGAGCCATTCCTTTCCTTCTCCAAGGAGAAAGTGGTCTTGCGCCCGGTACCTTCATTTTTGCCCAAGGTGGTGTGAGCATTTCATGTAAATCGAGCCGTTTCCTTACCGGCTCTGGTGAGCGCAGATGTAGGCGAGAGCAGATATGGGCTGTGCCACTCCACAGCTGTGCCACTTGGATGCAAAGGTATGTAAAAAGGGCATCGTCCTTTTGGAGATTGGACCGTCTGTTGGTTCTGTTTGGCGGGTCGCACAAAAGTGAGGCGGCAGCTAAGCCTCCATTTACAGATGAATTAGTGAGGCAATCATGCCCTCATACTTCTTGAAGGGTAGAGCAGTGCCGGCGGGGTTGCAGACACATTCCACGAGGGCTCTGGCAGCCTCGTGGGCAGAGTATAGTTTAGTTCCGCCGGTGGAGATCTATAGGGTGGCATACTTTATCTGAACATTTTCGCCTGGATGTCCAGGCTGCGGGAGATGCTCGTTTTGGATCGGCAGTGCTTCAGGCTGGTTGTACATGTCCCTCCCATTAGTTTAACTGCTCTGATACATCCCAGAGGTGCAGGACTGGACTGGAGGGACGATAAGGAAAGAGAAATTAGAGTTACCTGCTAATTGTTGTTCCTTGAGGAACTCCAGTCCAGTCCCGAACCCTCCCTGAGTGCTTTCTGTAATAATCTATGCACACCCCGGTCCTGAAGCTGGTTCCCTTGGTAGAGGAAGTGGCCAGGGGGAGCCAGGGAGGGGTGTATAATCAGTGTTTGGGGGAGGGGCGGACTAGAAGAGCTCTCGGTTGCTCGCTTCCTGCTGGTTGGAGTTGCTCAATCGCTCAACAGGTAGGCCTCCCCATCCTGGAGGAGGGGGGACGGGGTATCCTTTCCAGGGGATGGAAGGGGTACTAATTTATTTAGATGTAGAAGTGTTTGTTGCATGTTTAACTACTTATAAGAACATAAGATATGCCATACTGGGTCAGACCAAGGTCCATCAAGCCCAGTATCCTGTTTCCAACAGTGGCCAGTCTAGGTCATATGTACCTAGCAGTTTCCCCAAAAGACACAGGTTCCGCAATGCTTGTACTGGGTCAAGCATTGATATCCTGGGTCCCTTCTTAATAATGGTTTATGGACCTTTCCTCCAGGAACTTGTCCAAACCTTTTTTAAAACCAGCTATACTAACAGCCTTTACTACATCCTCCAGTAACAAATTCCAGAGTTTGATTACACGTTGAGTGAAAAAATATTTTCTTTTATTAGTCTTAAATAGTTTACCCTGTAGCTTCATTGCATGTCCCCTAGTCTTTCTATATTCTGATAACGTAAACAATCGATCTACGTTTACCCGTTCTACTCCGTTCATTAATTTGTAGACTTCTATCATATCTCCCCTCAGCCGTCTCTTTTCCAGGTTAAAGAGCCCTAACCTTTTTAGCTTTTCTTCATAGGAGTATCCTTCCATCCCCTTTACCATTTTGGTGGCTCTTCTCTGAACCTTTTCTAATAACTCTATATCCTTTTTAAGATATGGCGACCAGAATTGCACACAATATTCAAGGTGCGGTCTCACCATGGAACGATATAGAGGCATTATATCTTTTGTTTTATTTTCCATTCCTTTCCTTATGATACCTAGCATTCTATTTGCTCTCTTGGCTGCCGCTGCACACTGGACCGAGGGTTTTAACATGTTATCCACAATGATGCCTAAATCTTTTTCCTCGGTGGTGGTTCCCAATGTGGAACCTTGCATCATGTAACCATAGTTTGGGTTGTTCTTTCCTAGGTGCATAACTTTGCACTTGTCCACATTAAATTTCATCTGCCATTTTGATGCCCAGTCTTCTAATTTATCAAGATCCTCTTGCAATTTTCCACAATCCTCTTGGGTTTTAACAACTTTAAATAGTTTTGTGTCATCTGCAAATTTGATAACCTCACTCATTCCACTTTCCAGGTCATTTATGAATATGTCAAAAAGCAGCGGACCCAGCACAGATCCCTGGGGTACACCACTATTCACCTTTCTCCATTGGGAAAATTGTCCATTTAGCCCAACCCTCTGCTTTCTATCTCTTAACCAGTTCTTGATCCACAGTAGTACACTGCCTCCTATCCCATGACTCTTTAGTTTTGCCAAAAGTCTCTGATGAGGGACCTTGTCAAAGGCTTTCTGAAAGTCCAGATACACTATATCAACCGACTCACTTTTGTCCACCTGTTTATTCACACTTTCAAAAAAACATAACAGATTAGTAAGACAAGATCTTCCTTGTCTAAAGCCATGTTGGCTGTCTCCCATTAGGCCATGACTATCTACATGCTGAGTAATTTTATTCTTTATGATGGTTTCTACCATTTTTCCCGGTACTGACGTGAGGCTCGCCGGTCTGTAGTTTCCCGGATCACCCCTGGAACCCTTTTTAAAAATTGGTGTTACATTGGCGATCCTCCAATCTTCAGGTATTAGAGATGATTTTAATGATAGTTCACAGATTACTAATAGCAGGTCTGCAATCTCATATTTCAGTTCTTTCAACACCCTTGGATGTATACCATCCGGCCCAGGTGATTTGCTACTCTTCAGTTTATCAAATAGTTGTAATACATCTTCCCGATGTATCGATATTTCTCCAGGACCAAGCAGGAAGTCAGTCCTCACATACGGGTGTCATCGGCGCCGATGAAGCCCCAGCGGAGCATTTCCCCAGCTTTCCATGAAAGCCTTTGGGAATGCTGGCACGCATGCGTGGTTCCCTTCCCGCCTAAAGACCTCAGTCTCTTTTTTTCTGAGAAGCCCATCGGACGTGTGTCCTGTTCTCCCGGATAAAAGTGATTTTTTCTTCGGCGATTTTTCGCTATTTTTCTCCGGTTCGACGCCGGTTCCCCTCCCGCCGGTACACCGGTGTCGAGCCCGTTTATTTCTTTTTCGGTTTTTGTCCTTCGTGGCTGGCGTTCACACCCTTTTTTCATTTTTCCCTGGAAGGCCGGTCTTTTGACCTCGCTGGGGCTCTTTTTTCCCCGATGGCTTCCAGTGGTTTAAAAAAGTGTGATCGGTGTAAGAAACTTATGTCTCTCACCGACACACACGACTGCTGCCTTCGGTGCCTCGGCCCTGACCACGACCCCAAGTCGTGTGTGCCATGTGGGAAGATGTCTTCCAAGGCACTCAAAAGTCGACAACATCAGAAGGAAAGGTTTTTCTCGGACTCTGCCTCCAGCCGGGCCCGGACCTCGTCTGAGGCCTCGACCTCTCGGGATTCCGATCCCGAGCGCCGTCGAAGCTCCTCGGAGAGGGGGTCCCCCGACCGGGAACGCAAGAGGAAGAAGCGGCTCGCGAGGGAAGCATCGGAGGAGGTCCCTGGACCCTCGAGGGCCAGGTCTAAGACCCCCGACCGCCGTCCCGGGCCCGTGGACCAAGAGAAGCCTGCTGGAGACTGCTGGACACGTAAGCCCCCGTAGTCCTCGTGGACTCTCCTCCCAGAGAGCCGACATTGGGCCCGGCGCCACCGGGGCCGAGTCGGTGGCTGCTGCGTCTCCCGAGCTGAGTCTCAGGATGACAGCCTTGGAGCGCAGATTGTCTGCCTTCATGGAGCAGCAGCGGGCACTGATGGCCAGCCTGTCTGGTGCATCTGCCCTGACCACCGGGACGTCGACTTCGAAGTCAACCCCGGAGACCGAGCAGATACTCGAGACCCTCGTGGCTCGAAGTCGTCCTCAGTCGAGGTCTCCCTCGACCTCCCGTTCGGGACTGAGGGTGTAGACGCCGGTGCCTCGGGGCCCCGCGGGTTCGGACCCTGACTCCTCCTCGGATGAGTCTGCCTGGGAGACGGAGGACGAGGAGTCTCCCGATACTTTTAAGACTCGGTGCGTCCCGTCGGACTCACCGCAGTCTGAGCCCCGGAGTAGATCCCCTCCGGAGGACACTAGGTTCTCGGAGGCTTTGGCCCGAGTAGCGGCTGCCGGCATCGGGGCTCGATGCCAGGCGTGGCTGCAGTCATCGGACCTCGAGCCATGGGTTCAGGACAAGTTGGTCGATGTCCCCTGTCGAGGTGAGAACCTTTTTGGCAAACCCGTGACCGAGAAGGCTGCTCAGCTCGAGACCGAGCACCTTACCCGGACAAGGCTGTCGAGGAAGACCTCTGCCCCTTAACATAAAAAGAAGGGCTCGGGTAAAAAGTCCTTTTACCCAAGGAAGGGCACTGCCTACAAACAGTACCCTCAGTATCAGGCTACCCAAGCTGCCCCCCAGGGTCAGCAAGCCAAGGGCCAGGGTAATGGGCCCCGTAGGCAGAGGACCCCCAAGCCTCAGGCCCCTGCTACCACTCAGCAGGGTGGGGGGTTTTGACTCCTTGAGCGTAGCCTCTTCTCCTCTGCTCCCCCAACCCTGCACAGGAGGTTGCCTCGCCCTCTTTGCCCACCAGTGGCCCCTTATCACCAGGGACAGCTGGGTGCTGGAGATAGTCCACAAGGGCTATGCCCTCCATTTTCACCAACTGTCTCCACCATATTTTCCAGGGGAGCCTCCAAGGCCTCCCCTGCACACAGATATTCTCCTTCAGGAGCTCCAAGGTCTGTTGGTGGACAGGGCGGTGGAGCCTGTGCCTCCCCACTTGCAAGGTCACGGGTTCTACTCCAGGTATTTCCTGGTACCCAAAAGGACCGGTGGCCTTCGACCCATTCTGGACCTCAGGAACCTCAACAAGTTCCTAGAGAAAGAGAAGTTCAAGATGCTTACTCTTCGGACACTTCTGCCCTACCTCCAGCAGGGAGATTGGCTATGCTCCTTAGATCTAAAGGATGCGTACACTCACATCCTCATTCATCCAGACCACAGAAAGTACCTCAGGTTCATTGTGGGAGGAAACCATTATCAGTACAGAGTACTACCTTTTGGCCTGACCTCCGCTCCCAGGGTCTTTACCAAGTGCCTGGCAGTTGTAGCGGCCTACCTGAGAAATCAAGGCATTTTTGTCTTCCCCTATCTGGACGACTGGCTCATCAGGGGTCAGACATTCCTGGAGGCCAGACAAGCCACCCTCAGAACCATTGCTCTGCTTCAAAACGTGGGCTTTGTCATAAACTTCGCAAAGTCCACTTTGCTCCCCTCCCAGAACTTGGAGTTCATAGGGGCAAGGTTGGATTCTCAACTGGCAAAGGCATTCTTGCCAGAAGACAGAGCCCACAGGCTGATGGACGTGGCCAAACAGTTTCTAAACAAACCCCTGGTCTCCGCCAGACTTTGCCCCAGACTTCTGGGCCACATGGCTTCGACAGTGTATGTGACTCCCAATGCCAGGCTCCATATGAGGCCTGCACAGTGGTGCCTTCGGACTCAGTGGTCTCAAGCCACAGGCCGCCTGAGAGACAGGATAAAGGTGTCCAGATCCCTTTTAGCCTCCCTCAGCTGGTGGCTACATCCACCCAATCTGCTGAAGGGGATGTCCTTCCAAATGCCAGAATACTCGGTGGTCCTTACCACCGACGCCTCTCTGAAAGGCTGGGGTGCTCATTGTCTGGACAAGTGCACTCAGGGCCTCTGGTCTCCCTGGGAAGCAGCCCAGCAAATCAATCTCCTGGAACTACGAGCTATCCGCTTGGCTCTCAAGGCTTTTTCTCCGGCCCTGGCTCACCGCTCAGTCTTGATTCAAACAGACAACCAGGTAGCCATGTTTTATGTGAACAAACGGGGCGGGACTGGGTCCTAGCTCCTTTGTCGAGAGACTCAGGACCTTTGTTCCTTTGCCCTGAAGCACAACATGCTTCTCAAGGCAGTGTACCTTCCAGGCCAGGAGAACTGCCTGGCCGACCGGTTGAGCAGAATTCTACAGCCCCACGAGTGGCAGCTGCATCCCTTGGTCATTCAAAAGATCTTCCTGAAATGGGGTCTCCCTTGGATAGATCTCTTTGCCAGTCCACTGAACAAGCAACTGCCCAAGTTCTGCTCCAGGCAACCGCATCCTTTGAGGATAGCACCAGATGCTTTTCTGATGTCCTGGTCTCAGGGCCTCCTGTATGCGTTTCCTCCCACGCCCTTGGTGGCCCAAACTCTTTTCAAGACTCTTCAGGACAAGGCCTCGGTCCTGCTGGTAGCTCCCAGGTGGCCGAGGCAGCCTTGGTTCCCACTTCTGCTTCAGCTGGCAGTGGATTCCCCACTACCTCTGGGGTTACAACCCGACCTTCTCTCACAGGAGCAGGGTTCCCTTCTGCACCCCAATCTCAAAGCTCTCAATTTGATGGCCTGGAGGCTGCAAGGGTAGTTTTGGCTCCCTGGGGCCTACCTCAGGAAGTTGAGGAGGTTGTTCTAGCCTCTAGGAAACAGTCCACTAGGAAATCCTATGCCCTCAAATGGAAGAGGTTTTCAGTGTGGTGTCTGCTACGTACAGAGGATCCTTTCTCCTGTACTGTGCCAGTAGTGCTTCAGTACTTACTGCACTTGTCCAATCAGGGACTTAAGTCCAATTCTGTTCAAGTCCACCTCTCAGCTCTAGCAGTTCACCTCTCACTGGTGGAGGGACATTCTCTGTCAGGTCACCCCTTGGTGTCTCGCTTTCTCAGAGGCTTGCTTTTGCTCAAGCCCCCCATCCGTCCACCTCCTCCTGAGTGGGAGCTGAATGTGGTCTTGCAGCAACTGACTCGCCCACCCTTTGAGCCGATGGCTACTTGCCCTCTACGCTTCCTTTCCTGGAAGACACTCTTCCTGATAGCCCTCACCTTGGCTACGCGAGTGAATGAGCTTCAGTCCCTGGTCTGTGATAGGCCTTACACCAGGATTTATAGGAACAGGGTTGTCCTTAGGACTCATCCAAAGTTCCTTCCTAAGGTTGTCTCCTCCTTCCACCTCAACCAGGAGGTGGTTCTTCCAACATTCTTCCCTAGGCCTCATGCAAGCCAGGCTGAAGCAGTCCTACATACCCTGGGCTGTAGGAGGGCCTTATCCTTCTACCTTGACCGTACGCAGGGGCATAGAAGGGCTACTCAGCTCTTCGTCTCCTTTGACCCCAATAAGTTGGGGTTGGCTGTGTCCAAGCGTACCTTGTCCATATGGGTGGCTGACTGTATCACCTTGGCTTACAAGGCGGCTGACCTTCCTTTGCAGGGTAGGGTCACAGCCCATCGTGTCAGGTCAATGGCTGCCTCAGTGGCTCATCTATGCTCTGTGCCCTTGGTAGACATCTGCAGGGCTGCAACTTGGTCTTCAAGCCAGACCTTTGCGGCCCATTACTGTCTGGAGAGGGAGTCCCGTAGGGACAGTGCTTTTGGCCAAGCAGTACTCCAGAATCTCTTTGAGGTTTAGGCAACTCCTGCCCTTTGTTGGGCTACCGGTGGGGGTTGTGTCCTTGAAAAGCCTTTCTTTGATGCTGTTACTAGAGGGAGTTCTCTTGTTTAGCCTGGGTTCCTGGTAGCCCAGAGCTAGGGAGTCACCCATATGTGAGGACTGACTTCCTGCTTGGTCCTGGAGAAAGAGTAGTTACTCACGTGTAACAGGTGTTCTCCAGGAGCAGCAGGAATCAGTCCTCACAACCCTCCCTCCTCCCCTTGGAGTTGCAGTTGTACATAGTTTGTTTTTACATTTTTGTGTGCTGTTCTTAGCTATGTCATTGGACTGAGGTTAGATGGCACCTTTAGGCGGGAAGGGAACCGCGCATGCGTGCCTGCATTCCCAAAGGCTTTCATGGAAAGCTGGGGAAATGCTCCGCTGGGGCTTCATCGGCGCCGATGACACCCATATGTGAGGACTGATTCCTGCTGCTCCTGGAGAACACCTGTTACAGGTGAGTAACTACTCTTTCCTTCAATTCTTCCGCACCTTTAAATACCACTTCAGTCATGGGTAACATCCCTACATCTTCCTCAGTAAAGACTGAAGCAAAGAATTCATTCAGTCTCTCCGCTATCGTCTTGTCGCCTCTTAGTGCCCCTTTAACTCCTCTATCATCTAATGGACCAACTGACTCTCTCAGAAGTTTTTTGCTGCGAATGTACTTGAAAAAATCTTTATTTCGCGTTTTTGTTTCCACAGCAAGCTTCTTCTCAAATTCTCTCTTTGCCTGCTTTATCAATGCCTTGCATTTGATTTGCCAGTGCTTGTGATTTGCCAGTACTTATTTGTTGCTCCTCTGATTCCGCTTTGTCAATAGGTACTGGGGCTGGTTGGCGGTGCCAGCGGCATTTGTACACTAGTGTCATCAAAAAGATGACATGCTCGGTCTCCAAGCTGCTGGAGGAGGTGCACTACCCAGAGGTGCGGGGCTGGACTGGAGTTCCTCAAGGAACAATTAGCAGGTAAGTCTAATTTCGCTTTAAGTTGTTTGCCACTAGACTGTAGATCAGGGGTGGGGAACCCTGGTCCTGGAGAGCCGCAGACCAGTCAGGTTTCCGGATAGCCCTAATGAATATGCATGAGATATATATGCATTAGAGATATCCTGCCAACCTGACTGGTTTGTGGCCCTCCAGGGCTGGATTTGGAGACCCCTGCCTTACATCTCTGTCATTTAAGATTGTGAGTGGACAAGGTGCAGATGTCCAAGACATCAAAAAGGTTAGATAGAATGTGTCACATTCCTTCTCACTTCTCACCACCACCAAAATATTGTCTATTAGACAACTTTTTGGTGGTGGTGAGAATCGAGGAGGAATGTGACACATTCTATATACCCTTTCGATGTCTAGGACATCTGCACCTTGCCCACTCACAATCTTAACTGACAGAGGTGTAAGGCAGGGGTCTCCAAATCCAGCCCTGGAGGGCCACAAACCAGTCAGGTTGGCAGGATATCTCTAATGCATATATATCTCATGCATATTCATTAGGGCTATCCCGAAAACCTGACTGGTCTGCGGCTCTCCAGGACCAGGGTTCCCCACCCCAGCTGTAGATCAAGGTGGCTGTGAACAGAATGGAACTGAGATAGTCAGAAAGATAGGGAGAGCAAGTTTGGGGTTTTTTTGTTTTGTATTTTTCTGTGTTTGTTCCCCTTCCTTGGTGCACTTCCCCTAACACACCACAGTGCCTAAGTGGTCTTTTAAGAGAATAAAACAGATAATAGATAGGCAAGGAAATGTTATGAAAATTTATATCAAAAATCAGTCAACTAGTAAAGTTTGAAACTTAGCTTTGTAGTCTCTTGGAATAAGCTTGCACAGGCAGTAGAGCAGGGGTCTCAAACACGCGGCCCGCGAGAGACCTTTGTGCGGCCCGCGATGCATAGGGGGAAAAAAAAACACCCCGGCTTCTGCTGCTGCTGCCGCTGCTGCCGTGGCCGGCAATAGCAGCAATATCGCAAGTCCCGCGGGCTCCGCTCCCCCCCCCCTCCTTCCTGCTTGCCTGCCAGTTCTCCGCTTCGGCTTCGCCTTTCAGAGCCGCGAAGGGAGAAGCTCTCCCTTCGCGGCTCTGAAAGCCAAAGCCGAAGCGGAGAACTGGCAGGCAAGCAGGAAGGAAGGAAGGAAGGGGGGGGGGAAACGGAGCCCGCAGGACTTGCGATATTGCTGCTATTGCCGGCCACGGCAGCGGCGGCAGCAGCAGCAGCAGAAGCTGGGTTTTTTTTAAAGTTTAATTTTCCCGGGGGGGGGAGGGAGGGAGGGAGCAGGACTTGATGGGGGGAGCAGGACGGGGGGGGGGGGGAGCAGGACATGATGTGGGGGGGGGGCAGGACTTGATGGGTGGCGGGGGGGGGTAGGACTGACAATGGGGTGAGGGGGGTTAGGACTGGTAATGGACAGATGGGGGTTAGGACTGGAGGTGGTCTGATTGGGGGGCTAAGACTGAAATGGGGTTATGGGGGGGCTAAGAATGAAGATAGGGCGATGGAAGGGTTAGGCCTGGAAGTGGGCGGTTGGGGGGCTTAGGACCGATAATGGGCTAGGGGGGGGGCTAGAACTGGTAATGGACTGGGGGGGGGTGCTATGACTGGAAATGGGCCGAGTAGAAGGGGGAGCTTGAACTGCAAATAGCTGATGGGGACAGGGTCTTGGAATGGTAATGGGCTGAGTGGAAGGGGGCTTGGAATGGAAATGGGCTGATGGGAGGGGGGCTTGGAAAGGAAATGGGCTGTGAGGGGAGGGAGCTAGGACTGGAAATGGGCTGATGATGCGGGGACTAGAAGGGAGCGGATGCTGGGTGGGGCAGGAGCTAGAAGGGAGTTGATGTTGGGGGACGATTAGAATGGGATGGGGCTGGGAGAGTGAAATGGAGAGGGGAAATATATTTTGTGTGGGAGGGAAGAAAAATCTACAATTGGCCGGGTATTGGGAGAGTAAGTGGGGATTGAGGATGGAGGGGTAAAATTTGAGTGGATGAAATAGGAATGAGGAAAGAGCAAAAGGAGAATGATTAGTATGTTAAAGCAGATGTAGAGAGAATGGAAAAAAACTAGGAAAGAAGAAAGGACAAATGGACAGCAGACAATGGAGAGTTAGCAGAAGACACAAAGAAACCAGAAGAAAGTGAATGGAACAATTGCAACTGAAAAAAAAATGCACAAAAGGTAGAAAAATATCTCTTTATTTTGAATTTATTAACTGAAATATGTCAGCTCTTGGAAATGTGCATCTTTAACGTCTGCACTTTATTTAATACAAGAGGAAATCAATGTATAGTTTTATTTCTACAGTGTTGTACATTCTAAGTTTGGCTTTTGGGGTTCCCAGTTTAATTGTCTTCCTGTTTCTAAATTGTGATTCCTTGTTTGGTGATGGTGTATGTTCTGCATGTGTAACTGAGCTGAGGTATTCTGTTTATGTAATTCCTATTTGACATTGCCACTTGTTCTCTTTCCCGAGTAGGTCATGTATTGTTATTCTCTGAAATGTGTTGATTTAATATTTGCAGTGTTGCCTTTTGATAGTTAGGGTATGGTGCTTTGTGAGTCCTGGTAGTGCTGTTAGGACACGGCAGGTTTGCTATGGGTTCGAAATGAGCAGTGTTTCTAGTAGTTCCTAATGTGCCTGGCGGTTGGCACTGGTTTATAGTAATGTAGAAATCTTTTAGTCTTTCTTTATCCATACACTCATTAAGAGGCATGTTTACTAAAAGTTAGTGTATGGTAACATTATGCAAATATTTATGCAAATGATGCCCTTATGCAAATGAGGCCTGCATCTTGTGCGGCCCCCGGGTTACTCTACAAGTCCTCATTTGGCCCTCAAAGCAATTTGAGTTTGAGACCCCTGCAGTAGAGGCAGATTGAAACATTACCCTCCCCCTCCCCCCCCACACACAGCCTCTCTGCTTTAACACCATCCAGACCATGTCACTCCCTCTGTACCTGACCCCCTGCACCCTTGTCATTCTCCCCTTCTCCACCAGAATTAAATCTATCCTTGAGTTCATTCAATGTGAGTCAGAATAGTACAAGTAGTCCCCCACAGGCGGGTGGTTATATCTCCATATATCAATTAATTCCGTCTCCCTCATAAAAACCTTAATTTCAATCTATCCTTCTTGCTCCCCTCTTCGAACTGCCAATTGTTGGGGCCAACAGTATATTGAAATTCAAACCCACCATTAATTCCCCCTCTCCCATCTCCCTCACCTGAGCACACACCCTCCCGAAAAAATCCTGAGAACCATTCAGGCCATGTATATTGACAAGCATGTAGATGCTCCATCTCTTTAAGGACCAAATGCCTCTTTTGAGGGAAATTAAGCTTTTTCACATTCATTGATACCACTTTTAGCCCAAGCCGAGCCATTCTGTTTTCCAGATTCATAGCCCTAATCCAACTAATGCCATAAATGGGACTCGAAACCTCCTTATCCTCTACCCCTTGCACCCCATTATATCCTCCTCCACCCTAATCTGAAACCACCTCTCCACAATCACAGGGGAAGTTGACCCATCGTCTGGGCAGCCCATGTCAGTCCCTCCATTCTCCAGCCCATCTGTTATGTACACATTACCTTATTCTCACCAGTGTCCACCCCCTTATCGCTCCAGCCATCCTTCAATCACTTCACTCCCCCCTCATTTACCCCTTCTTCTGTCCATCCCCAAATAGATGTCCTTGTTATAACAATAAGCTCTTCTTAATATCCTATCTCCAGGAACAAGCAGGAATCTAGTCATCACATATGGGTATCGTCGGTACCGACGGAGCCTGCGCGGGAACGCTCCCCAGCGTCCAATCAGAAAGCTTTTGGGAGCATCCCACAGCGCCTGCGTGCTGCCTTCCCGCCTTTCCCAACTGCCTCTCTCCAGTTCTTTTTTTTCCGCGGAGCCAGCAGGTCGTGTTCCTGTCACCTCAGAAGAATTTCCTTATTTCTTTATTTCTTTATTTTTTTTTGTGGTCGCGTCTGCCTTCCCCGACGCTCTACCGGTACCGCCGGTATTTCTTTTCTTTTAAAAAAAAAAATAATAATAATAATTTATCCATTTTTTCCTTTCTTCAGGTGCACCCGCCTTTTTTGGGCCTTAGGCCCCAAAAATTTCCTTAACATGGAAAAACCTGCTTCAGGTTTTAAAAAGTGCACAAAATGTGGCGGTACCATTTCCGTCAACGACACCCATGAATGGTGTTTAAAATGTTTAGGTCCTGACCACTTCATCACAGATTGTGTGTCCTGTGCTATGATGTCTAAAAGAGGTCGACAGAACCGAGCTGCTAAGCTCAGTACCCTGTTTCCCTCTGATGCGGCTTCGGTGGCATCGACATCTTCCAGGGCTGCTGCTTCTTCCCATGGATCTCAGGTAACTAAACATAAATCCAGCCGGTCCTCGAAGGGTAGATCTCCTTCTAAGCATCGAGATGCCTCTGGCGTTGCCCTCGAGGATTCTGCACCGGCAAAATTACCCCGGCAGGAGGCTTCGGCTTCCAAAGCACCATCATCGGGGTTCGAGGATGTTCTCGATGGCTCGACCTTGACAGATCTCCTGGTGCCATGCTCTGGGGTACCGGTGGTTCCCACCAGTACCGACTTCCAGGCATTGGCAGCGTCTATGGACCTGAGAATTCTGTCCATAGAACGCAGTCTAGCGGCTTTCCTTGTGGCATCGACGCCCTTGGTACCGCGACAGACAACTCCACCGGTACCGGCGCCGGCATCGGTATCGAAATCGCAACCGGTACCGATAGCATCGACATCGGCATCGATGCCTGCTATGCCGGTACCCTGTCCTTCGATGCCCGCCAGTACCGATTCCCCGGTACCGGTTATTCCCGATACCGATTTTGCTCGGTAGGGGTATCGGGCTCTGCAGGAGCATCCAGACAGGCGATACTTCGATTCCTCCGAAGAATCTGAGGACTCTGAAAGTTCTGTCGATGCAGCGATGATACTTCCACAGGAGTCCTCCTCCCCTAAACGCAGGATGTCTCCTCCAGAGGACATGTCTTTCCAAGACTTCATCCGAGAGGTGGCTCGGGACCTGTCCATCACTGTGACCCCTGAGACAGAGCCAAGTGCCAAGGAGTTGGATATTTTACAATATCCCAAAACTCCTAAGGAGGCAGCTACCCTACCCATTCATGAGATTCTATATGATCTCATGTTGAGGATGTGGGAAACACCTCTTACCACCTCTCCTCATTTCTCGTAGGTTAGATTTTATTTATTTATTTAATGGTATTTATATACCGCCTTATCCTTCAATCAAAGCGGTCACAACACAAGTGGGAGATACATTTAACACATGGGGATTTTGAGACACATACACTAATACTTACAGGGAACATGGGCAATGGAGGGTTAAGTGGCTTGCCCAAGACCACAAGGAGCATCTGTGGGACTAGAAACCCCAGTCCTTCCGGCCCAAGGTTGCTGTCCTCTAGTGGGATTTGAACCGCCGACCTTCCGGCCTGAAGTACCTTGTCCCAACCACTAGGCTACTCCTCCCCATACTATGTATCGTGTCCTTCCTTGTCCTGGCTTCCATAAAACTCAGCTTCCTCACCACTCTATTGTGGTGGAATCTGCTATGAGAAGGATTAGAAGTGCAAAAAGACATGCCTCTAATCCTCCAGGACGTGAATGCAGAACTCTGGATGCTTTTGGACGTAGAGTCTTTCAAGCTTCCATGCTTGCTGCAAGAATCAGTTCCTATAGTCTCTACATGGAAATGTTCCTAAAGAAAGTTACTGATCATCTACAGACTTTAAGTCCTTTCATCTCTGAGGATAAAAGGCAGGAGTTTCTCACTTGGCTCAAACATGCCCAAGATGTCTCTAAATTCTCCAACCGTGCAGCCTTCGACTGCTTTGAATGTATAAGCAGGGCCTCGGTTATTGCCATAGGTGCAAGTAGAATTGCTTGGCTCCAAGCATCTGATTTAGAGCTCTGGGTACAAGATAAATTGGGAAATATCCCTTGTACTGGTGAGAACCTGTTTGGTAAAGATTGGCAAGAAAAAGCCAATGAAGTGGATGCTGAAAATTCCACTTTGGATAGACTATCCAAGTCTACTGCTGATCCTGTTCGGAAAAAGTTGTTCAAGAAAACACCTTTTTCTAAAAAGAAAAGATTTTATCCTGCTTATGGTCAGCAGGCATCTTCTGCAGATCAGTTTTCAACCAAACGTCAGCAACCACCCAAACAGAAGAAAGCAAAGGCTGCTAGGCCTCAACCAGCCAAGCAGCCTCAGCCTCCTCAGGGCCTTAGACTTTCAGCTAGAGAACCTAGCCTTTCTGGCTCTGGAAGGACCTGAACCGTCCACCATTCCAGGAAGGTTATGCCATTTTGCTCCCAGATGGGGGCAAATAACAGCAGAGCGTTGGACACTCTCCATCATAAGAGAGGGGTACAAACTTCATTTTTCAAGCATGCCCCCTCCCACAATAGTGAAGCAGTTCAATTCTCCGACCTCTCTCATCGACCTGTTAGGTCAGGAGGTTACCATCCTTCTTGCCCAAGGGGCAATAGAAGAAGTGTCTCTTCATCAACAGGGCACAGGGTTCTATTCCCCTTATTTTCTTATCCCAAAGAAAACAGGAGGATACAGACCTATCTTAGATCTCAGAGAATTGAACAAATTCCTTGTCAAGGAGAAATTCAAAATGATTTCTCTCAGAGCTCTGCTTCCATTCCTTCAGAGTCAGGATTGGCTTTGTTCTCTAGATCTCAAGGATGCGTACACCCATGTTCTCATCCATCCAACCCACAGAAGATTCCTTCAGTTCCTGTTTCAAGGAAAGCACTACCAATACAGGGTGCTTCCTTTTGGTCTGGCCTCTGCACTAAGGGTGTTCACGAAATGCATGGCTGTGGTAGCAGCATTTCTACGCACTCTGGGAATATTCGTCTTCCCTTACTTAGACAACTGGCTCATTCGAGCTCCAACACAGTCAGAGGCCAGGACTTCTCTATCCTGCACAATGCGTATCCTTCAGTATTTAGGGCTGGTCATAAACATCCCAAAATCCAGTCTAACTCCTACTCAGTCTCTAGAGTTCATAGGAGCCCTGCTGGATACCACAAAGGCAAGGGCCTACCCTTCCCCAAGCCCGTTGCCAAGTGCAATTAGCTTCTCAAGCAGTCCTAAAGCCCTTTTTAACTGCTCGAGAAATGTTACAGTTACTAGGCCACATGGCATCCACCATGCATGTGGTACCGTATGATCGCCTTCACATGAGGGCAGCTCAGTGGACTTTATCCACCCAATGGACCCAGACATCAGGTTGCCTGTCAGACAAAATAGCAAACACAAGTCGCCTCATTTTGTCTCTCCAGTGGTGGAAGTCCACTCAAAACCTGTTGCTGGGGTCTCCTTTTCAGCAGCCCCTGCCCCAAGCAACTCTTACAACAGATGCTTCTCCAATGGGTTAGGGAGCTCATCTGCAAGACCTCTCCACTCAAGGCACCTGGACTCCACAAGAGAGTTGTCTACATATCAATCTCTTGGAGCTCAGAGCAATCTTCCTTGCTCTGTGAGTGTTCCACACCCTGCTCAGCTACAAAACAGTCCTTATTCATACGGACAATCAAGTAGCCATGTTCTATGTGAACAAGCAGGGGGGAACATGCTCTCTGTTGCTTTGCAACGAAGCTCTGCGACTGTGGGCCCTCGCCAGAGAGCATCACATTCATCTTCTGGCAGTGTATCTTCCAGGCGTTCAAAACTCTTGGGCAGACAGACTCAGTCGAGTTCTCCTTCCACACGAGATTCACTATTTGGTGTTCAGAAAAGGGTCTTAACCCTCTTGCTATTCCTCTAAAATCTTTACTGGAGTATCTCCTCCATTTGTCTAATGCAGGCCTTAAGACAAATTCAGTAAGGGTCCATTTGAGTGCTATTGCAGCTTCTCTTAAACCTCTAAATGGACAACCTATTTCCTCTCATCCTCTTATAGCAAGATTCATGAGAGGTCTCCTTCTGACTAAGCCTCCCATTAGATCACCTCCGGTGGCATGGGACTTGAACCTGGTTCTTGGGCAGCTCATGAAGCCACCTTTCGAACCCTTAGCTACCACCTCCTTGAAATTCCTTTCTTGTAAGGTTATCTTTCTCATTGCAATCACATCAGCACGCCGCATTAGTGAATTGCAAGCACTAGTAGCTAATCCATCTTATACAAGGTTCCATCATGACAAGGTAGTCCTTAGGACTCATCCACACTTTATGCCTAAGGTGGTCTCGCCTTTTCACCTCAACCAGGAGGTCTACCTACCTGTCTTTTTTCCAGGACCTCATGCATCAAGTGCAGAGAGGAATCTTCATACCCTGGACTGTAAAAGAGCTCTGGCTTTTTACTTACAGAGGACACAGCAACATAGAAAGTCCTCTCAGCTCTTTGTTGCTTTTGATCCTTCTCATTTGGGACTGCCAGTCTCCAAGAGAACACTGTCTAACTGGATTGCTCAGTGTATTTCTTTCGCCTATCAGAGTAAGAACCTCTGGAGGGCCATGTCACAGCTCACAATGTGAGAGCCATGGCAGCCTCAATGGCTCATCTGAACTCTGTGTCTATTGACGACATCTGTCGAGCAGCCACTTGGGCCTCGGTTCATACCTTCACAGCCCATTACTGCTTGGACAAGAACTCCCGCCGGGATACCTTGTTTGGTCAGGCTGTTCTCAAACACCTGTTCCATACTTAATCAACTCCTACCCATCATCCCTGACAGGATGCCAGAGATCCATGGGGGGAAGTAGAGCCCTTCTCAGGGACACACAACTTCTGGGGTCTCTCCCTGGCATCTAAAGCTAGGGAGTCCCCATATGTGATGACTAGATTCCTGCTTGTTCTTGGAGATAGCATAGTTACTCACCTGTAACAGGTGATCTCCGGGAAGAGCAGGAATTTAGTCCTCACAACCCACCCACCTCCCCTAGGAGTTGTATCTATCTATCTCTTTCCTTTCCCTCTCTCTCTCTCTTTGTCTCAGCTTTAAAACTTAGCTGGAGAGAGGCAGTTGGGAAAGGCGGGAAGGCAGCATGCAGGCGCTGTGGGATGCTCCCAAAAGCTTTCTGATTGGACGCTGGGGAGCGTTCCCGCGCAGGCTCCGTCGGTACCGACGATACCCATATGTGAAGACTAAATTCCTGCTGTTCCCGGAGATCACCTGTTACAGGTGAGTAACTAGGCTTTATCCAATATCCACCAACATCTCGGCCTTGATCCTTCAACCACCCAGAGCCCAGGAACAGGGCTCAAAGAGAACCTTGGTTGCGGCTTCCCTTCTTTCTCTACATGAATCCATCTAGTGCAGAGGTTCCCAACTCCAGTCCTGGAGGGCCAAACACCATTCAGGTTTTCAGGCTGTCCCTAATAAATATGCATGAGATGCATTTGCATGCACTGCCCCCATTGTATTCAAATGTATCTCATGCATATTCATTAGGGACAGCCTGAAACCCTGAATGGTGTTTGGCCCTCCAGGACTGGATTTGGGAACCTCTGATCTAGTGGCTTCCCTTTCCTCCTGCTGTTTTATAAGCTGCTGAGTGCCCTCGGGCAGATTACCACATCCTGCCTTTTTAAACAAGCCATAGGCTTTGGCTAGGGTCTGCACTCTCCTGGAATCTCCTTGTATCGTCACCAACAATGCGAAGCGGCATAGCCACTAGTACTCAATTTCCTTTTGCAGCAGATAATGAATAACCTCTATAAATGTTCATCAGTCTCTTTTGCAGAGTGACCGCCGACCAGTCTATTCAACCCACTTTCCTGGCCTTCAACATGATTGCTTCTTTAAGGCGGAAATGGTGAATGCAAGCAATTATATTTCTAGGCAGGTTGTCTCTTCCCAGTCCCAGACATCTATATGTTCTATCCACCTTTACCACTTCACCTTTCAGGGGTTCACACTATTCAGTGGCATCACTTTGGAGATGTTCTAGACTATCTTCGTGCAGTCTTTGCTCTTGTTCTCTCCAGCACACTTCGGATCTTGGTATCACTGTGTCTGGATCCATTTTCAATATCTTCCCACTTCGTCTTCCAGTCTGCTGCAATTGCTGCAAGGCCTTATTTTGCTTATGAAGCTCCTCCAAAGCCTCTGCCTGAGCCTCCACTCCTGTATTTCCAGTTTTACTTCAGTGGTAGCATCTTCAATATCTTTATTTCATTGACACAATTTCCTTTAGCTCGCAGAGCCACTGCCTCATGCTGACACAGTAGATTGTCTTTGTGTACTCACTCCAATTAAGTCAAATTTGATCATATTTTGATCTCTAGTGCAAACTGTTCCCATCACAGTCTTGCACAGTTAGTCTTTAGCGCTATACATAGTAACATAGTATATAATGGCAGATAAAGACCAGTATGACCCATCCCGTCTTCCCAGCAAGGTGGCAAGAGTAGGTGCACCTGCCGCTCTGTGCAGGTCACCCCTTCCCCATGCCTTAGTTTAGGGGTGTACCCACCACTCCGTGTAAGTCACCCCTATTTGTTGAGATAGGAGATAGTTATGTTTATTTTGATTTTATCCTGTTGCTATAAAGGGATCCACTGTGTCTGTCCCATGCCATTTTGAATTCTGTCACTGTATTTACCCCCGCCACTTTCATCGTCAGGGCATTCCAAGCATCCACCACCCTTTTAGTGAAAAAGTATTTCCTGACATTGCCTTTCAGTTTACCCCCTTGCAGCTTCATGTTATGCCCTCTAGTTTTACTGCTTCTCCATCTTTGAAAGAAGTTTTTTTGTTCATTAGTACTCTTTAAGTATTTAAAGGTCTGAATCCTATCTCCTTTATCCCTTCTCTCCTACATATTTAGGTCTTCAAATCTCTTCTCATACGTCTTCTGTTGCAGGCACCAAATCATTTTAGTCGCCTTCCTCTGAATCGTTTCCAGTCTTTTTATATCCTTTGTGAGATATGGTCTCCAAAACTGAACACAATATTCCAAGTGAGGCCTCACCAGTGACTTATACAGTGTCATTAGTATCTCTTCCTTTCTGCTGGTAATTCCTCTCTGTATGCAACCCAGCATCCTTTTGGCTTTTGCCACCGCCTTGTCAAACTGTTTCGGCACCTTGAGATCCTCAGAAACAATCACTCCGAGGTCCTTCTCCTGGTCCATGCACACCAAACTCTTGCCCCCTATCAGATACATTTCCCTTGGATTTCTGCTTCCCAAATGCATGACACTGCACTTCTTCACATAAAATCTTAACTGCCAAGCATTAGACCATTCTTCCAGCTTTTGTAGATCTTTCATGTTATCCACTCCCTTAGGAGGAGTCCACTCTGTTGCAAATTTTCATGTCATTTGCAAAAAGACAGACTTTTCCATTCAGTCCTTCAGCAATATCACTCACAAATACATTAGTACCAGTCCCAAGACCGAACCCTGGGGCATACTGCTAATCACCTTCCTTACATCCGAGTGAGTTCCGTTTACCATCACCTTCTGTCGTCTGTCAGTCAACCAATTTATGATGCAGTTCACCATCTTGGGACCCATCCCCAATATATTTAATTTATTGATAAGCCTCCTATTAGGAACAGTATCAAAGGCTTTGCTGAAATCTAGGTAGATCACATCCATTGCATGCCCTTGATCTAGTTCTCTGGTCACGCAGTCAAAGAACTAATCAGATTTGTTTGGCAAGATCGTCCTTTGGTAAAACCAGGTTGCCTCGGATCATGCAATCTGTTGGTTTTGAGAAGGTCCACTATTTGCTTTTTCAGGAGTGCCTCCATTACTTTTCCTGCCACAGAGGTAAGGCTTACTGGCCTGTAGTTTGTCACTTCTTCCCTATTACCACTATTGTGAAGAGGTACCACATCAGCCCTTCTCCAGTCCTGCAGAACTTCTCCTATCTCCAAGGATCTATTGAAACATCCTTTAAAGGCCCTGCAAGAACCTCTCTGAGCTCTTTCAGGATCCTGGGATGTATCCCATCCGTTCCCATGGCCTTGTCCATTTTCAGTTTTGCAAGCTGTTCTAACACATCATCTCCCATGAATGGTGTAATATCTACTCCATTCCTATTTGTATATTTGTCAATCACAGGTGGTCCTTCTCCTGGATTTTCTTTAGTAAAAACAGAACATAAGTATTTGTTTAGCATTTTCGCTTTTTCATTGTCACTTTCCACAAATCCATTCCCGGCACTTTTGAGTCTTGCAATTCCACCTCTGATTTTCCTCCTCTCCTGAATGAGTATACCTGAAAAAGGTTTTATCACCACACTTCACATATTTAGCCATCTTTTCTTCTCCCTTTGATTTTGCTATCCTTATTTCTGTTTTTGTCTTTTAGTTTTATCCTGTGTTCTTTTCTGTGTTCCTCTGTTTGCGAACTTTTGAATTTTGAGAAAGCAGTGGTTGTTGCCTTTATTTGTGCAGCCACTTCTTTGTAGAACCAAATAGGTTTCCTTTTCATCTTGTTTTTATTTACTTTCCTTACGTATATATCTGTTGCCCCTTTTATTGCCTCCTTTAGTTTAGCCCACTGCAAATACAAATGTTCAGAAGTAGTAGTATTAGTAAAATCCAGTGCCCCACAAAAGACTAGGCCTAAAATAGCTCCTTCTCTAGTCAGGTCCTGAATCAGCTGCTCCATGAAGCTGTCACTTATTTTATTTAGGAACTTTACTTCCCAAGCAAGTCCTGATATCATTTTAATCCAGATGGGGTAATTGAAATCACCTATTAATGTGTTGTCAACTTTGTTAGCTTCCCTTATTTCTGATAATATATCCACTCATTCTGTCCAGATGGATGGTAGTATATCATTCCATTATTTATTTGTTTGTTTGTTTATTTAGCAGCATTTCTATATCACTGTATTTACCAGTCACATTGGTGTACAGGGAACAAAAACATGCATAACTTTACATGGAGCATAGGTAATTCTTGCCCTTCTGGTCCAGCATCACAGCCCATTATTACGCGGATGACATTATTCTTCTCCATCACACAGACCCCACCACTCCTGATCTTTCATCCCTTAATTCCTGTCTAGCTTCTGTTGCCACCTGGTTCTCTTCCAACTTCCTGCACGTCAACCCCTCCAAATCATCTGCCATCTGGTTCACCTCTGGCACTCCAGCCCCCTCTCTTGCCCCTCTTCTGTCCTCCTCTCCACTTCCTTTTTCCTCTTTGCGATATCTTGGGTTTATCCTGGACTCTGCTTTATCCTTTAAAGAGCACATCTCCTCAGTAGTTCAGCGATCATTCTACACCCTGAGACAACTTTGTGCAGTTCGCCCTTTCCTATCAGCTCCCTCCATGACCACGTTACTCTTGTCCCTAGTAGTGTCTCGCTTAGATTATTGTAATATCATACTAGCTGGCCTTCCTCAAACGCATTTACGAAGACTGCAACTAGTTCATCACACAGCCGCACGTATTCGACGCATGCTTCGCGTTTCGATCACATTATCCCTATCCTGATTCACTTACATTGGCTTCCAATCGTGTATCGTATACAATTTAAAATACTCATATATGTTCACAAAACCATTCATACCGGCACTCCTCTCTACCTTGCAGATCTAATTCATCTTCACTCATTTCACCGTTCCCTCAGGTCGATCCATTCTAACCGCATGTCCCTTCCCTCTCCATCCCAGGCTCATCTTGAGTCCACCCACTCCTCTGCTTTCTTCTTCCTGGGCCCACGGCTCTGGAACTCGCTTCCCCCTGCCCTCCTCTTAGAGCCCTCTTACAAAACATTTAAAACCAGGCTAAAGACTCACCTATTCTGCTCTGCTTTCAACCTTCCTTCTCCCTTTGCTCCTCTTTCTCTCCCCCCCCCCCCCCCCCGCTGAATTTGGTTGCTCCCTACCCCTCTACTCTATGTATATACACTTTGTCTCTACTCTCTTTCTTTTATATCTACCCTATTTCTCCTCTCTATCCTGTCTTATAATTTTGGCGTTCTTTTCCTTTCAGCAGTCTCAAAAAATTTACTATTGTAAACCGCTGTGGTACTTCCAGTAAGAGCGGTATATCAAATTTTTCAATAAAGATAAAGAATTCAATTGAGTTTAACAAGTAATCAATGCAAATAACCTTAACATAATTATTATTAACATTAGTTTTCCCCAGGAAGCGAGAACAAAAACATGCCACTCTAAGCCAGGCTGTTGGGGGGAGAGAGGACACTTCTGCTACTGGGGGAAGGGAAGGGATGGAGAATGGAGAGAGAAAAAGAAGGGAGGAAATAATAGAGGTCCAAGGCAGTGAAAGCAGGAAGGGATGGATAAAGGGGAGAAAAGGCTTCAGGGAGATAGATGGGAAAGACAAGAGAGGAAAGAGGCTAGATGGGGAGGACAAAGAATTTGGAGGAAAATGGGGAGCAAATTACAAACAAAACAACCCGAGACATGCATGCTTGCAGTGTGATACAGTGGTGCATTTCCCCCACTTTCAGAATCAGGCATTCAAGGAATTCATCTGTGTGTGTCATAGAGTGTGCACATGCGTGTGTGTGTTAGTGCCTTTCTGTACATCATGAGGACTGTTAGGGGCTACATGTGTATGTTTGTCTTATGAGGACCATCATGGCTACATACCATGTGTGCGCATGTACACGTGTCTGTCATGGGGACTGTTGGAGGCTACGGGTGTGTGTATCATGTGAGTTACCCCTGTCTGCGTGGTATGGTTGTGTATAGTACTGGGGAGAGGTACCTATGTGTGTTTGATTTGGCGCTGTTGTGAGTAGGGTACCTGTGTGTTTGTTTACTTTGGGGCTATTGTGTGTGGGGGTGCTTATTTCTCTTCTGGGGGATGAGGTTGCGCCTTTTAACATATAGACATTGTGACCTTTTCTCCCAATACATTCTTCTCTTCAATCTCCAACGCCTTGCACTCTTTACTGTCTCTCCAGCCTCTCTCCTCCTGCCCCACTATACTCTCTCTGTGTTTACCATCCTAGATTCTGTTCCTTTCTCCTTCCCCCTTGCACTCTCGCCCCATGTCCTCCATTCCCTTCTCCATTTCGCAAACTAAACTGGATGTCATGTATTTCGAGCTGGTTGTTAGCACAGTGCACCTATGCTCTCGAGCGACTGTTGACTTTCTCCCAAGTTCTAGTTTAAAAGCTACTCTATCTCCTTTTTAAACATTAGTATCAGCAGTCTGGTTCCACCCTGATTAAGGTGGTTCATCTTTGTGGATTAGGCTCCCCTTTCCCGAGAATGTTGCCCAGTTCCTAACAAATGTAAATCTTTCCTCCCTGTTACCATAGTCTCATCCATGGCTTGTAATGGCTTCTTCTGTCAGATTCCTCTCAGGAAAGAGGACAGAGGAAGAGGAACCAGGCATACGCATGGGAGATTGGCCTTTAGTCAGAGGAACAGGCAAATGGGGAGAAATTTCTCCTTTCAAAGGAGCAAGAGATGTCCTCAGGAGGGGGGATAAGGACCCACTTTGGGTGTCCATCCTCCCAATGAAGATCAAGTAGTCCACCCCCATTATTCTACTGGTAGGAGATTGGTTCAGCTGTTATTATCCAGAATGGACCAGGATCATATCAGACGTCTGAGTTCAGGAGATTTTTCAAGAGGGTTGTGTCTTGAAGTTCAAGAAGCTCATTCTGGATGCCTTTCTGGAGTTCCTGTGCAATTCTTTGGTCAAATAAGTGACTGGAGTGATGGCTTCAGCTAAAAGTGATAGTTTCTGGTGTCTGTGCAGATATTCTCTTTTGTGGTGCTTAAAAAGGAGAGCAATTTCAGACCTATTCCAGATCTCAAAAAAGTCATCTGCTTATCTGTGAGTTACCTCACACCCAAATGGAAATGCTCTGATCAGTTATTACAGCACTCTGATGGGGAGAGTTTTCATTTCCCTTGACCTCACAAAAGCTTAACTGCCCATCCAGATCAGGAAAACCTGTTAGTGATTCTTGTTGTTTGTGGTATTGGGCAGATACTTCAGTTTCGTGCCTTTCTGTTTTCTATTGTTGCAAACCCTGAGAACCTTCTCCAAAGTGATGGTTATTGTGGCAGCCTTTCTATGCAGAAGAGGAGTATTATTTGTCCCTTATTTTGATGACTGGCATCAGGGCCAAGTCTCGCCACAAAGGTTTATTTGCAGCCACCACAGTGGTCTAGACCCTCTTGTCTTTGCCTGGTAGGGAATGAGGCCAAGAATCAACTCATCCCTTTGGAGAGACTTGAATGTGTAGGAGTCGTATTCCTCTCCACTTGTTTACCTCTTTAATGTTATCAATATCTACAGCAATGTTTTTCAAACTTCTGTCCCGTATGAAAATTCATGTGACCCCTGATAACATCAAAATAGCAGCTCTCCAGGCTCCTTTACCTCCCTCTACTCATCTAAAGCAGGAAGACAGCAACAAAAGTAGTGGCAATAGCAGCAGTTGCAGTCAGCACAGCGTCCCTTGTGTCAGTGTATACTTACAGAACCCAGTACTCCACATGGGTTTCAAGGCTAACAGGAAGCTTACCCAAGAGAGGGCAAGGGCCTATGAATGTTTTGTGCCTCACAGGCCATAATGCTGACTGATGGTTGCCACTATTTGGCATAGCCTGCAATAACAAAAAAAACCCCACTCTACCCAATTGAATCACAAAAACAGAAATAGAGTGTAAACGGAGCAAAACAAAAAATGTGTGAAAACCTTTTTTTGTCGGAAGGCAGCCCTGAGGATGAAACTAACCTCTTGAAGCTGTAACTTCCATTTTAATCAGTGTTCAATAAACCCTGTAAATAACTGAATAAGGGTTAACACTAAGGTAAAAACACCATAATAAGGCATGACCTTAGACAATAATTTGAAATGTAAAAAGGTAGGAAAACTGTGGTACTTATCCAAACCGCTGTATCCCCTCCACGATCATATGCTTTGCGGGGGCAACCAACAGCAATCACAGAAATCTAAAATCCAAAGTCCTTGTGATGAAAAACACATCGGCAGCAAATTTTCAAAAGGACACAGCACTGCGTTTCGGGCGAAAACCGATTTTGTACATGCCCTGTATCAACGCTCTGAAAAAACTGCCATGAAAATGAACCACAGCGTCTCCCAATCTCTGAGACGCCGAGCATGGGGTCTCTTAGCCACACTGGTAATCAGAGTGATCAAATCATAAGTGGTCTTTCCAAGAAGAGAGAACAGGTCACATGCAGCTTATGCAGCCTCTTTTTCACTAGGTCAGAAGAAGGTTTTGGTATGACTATTTTTCTTTTGGATGGACATTGCAAAACCTCTGTTAGCAGTGGTGGCAGATGATTTGTTGTGATTGCAAAGATTATGTTCCCATGCAAAACACTCAGATTATTTTTCCATCTTAGTTTATGATGTCATTGTCCTCCCCCCCCCCCTTTACAGATATTTAAAATTTTACTTTTAGTTTGAAATTAGAAATAATTGTCTGAATGTGTATCTTGTAAAATGAGCACCGTAGAAAAAGGATTGAATATGTAACAGTGCTGTTAATACTTGTGCAAAAAAAGCAAAATTGTTCTTATAAAGTGTCTGTTATTTCTTAGGCTATTGATTACTACTTGAAGGCTCTTAGGTCACTTGGTGGAAGAGACACACATCCAGCTGTTTGGGATTCTGTGAACTGGGAGCTATCTACTTCCTATTTTACAATGGCAACGTTACAGCAGGATTATGCTCCATTGTCTAGAAAAGCTCAAGAACAGGTAAGAGAAAGCCTGTTGGTACCTTTTAGGTCTACAAATGCCTCTTATTGTATTTTGCTTGGATATATTTGGACTTATATATAGTGAAATAGTGATTTGCCTGAACTCATAGAGGCTGATATAATAAGGTGCACTAAGCATACTATACTACTTTGATGTTTTAACACAGCTTATTATGAGTTATTTTACTCAGGAGTTAATAAGGTTTTTAGTTCATAATAAAGATGTGCTATAATGTGAGGTAATACATATGCTAAAATTAGCCCACCTTCATAAAAATCCCATTTAAATTAAGAGATTAATTATTTCCCATTTCAGAAAGGTACAGCAAATCTCTGAAGGCATAGCTTGTATTTTAACCCAGGATCAGAGGTAGAGTAAAGTTAACTAATGTTTCTTAGGTTCATGTTAGTCTATGATGCTGTGGCAGCATGGTCCCCCAAACTTTGAGTTCAGGGGTGTGGTGGTACACCCAAATGTGACACTTGAGTCTAAGAACCCCCACCCCTAGGAACTCCAGGTCTAGAATCATGTGCAAACCAGTACCATTAAGCAAATGCTAACCCCAGAAACAACATGAGCTTACTTTATTTATTTATTATTTATTTAGTATACATTTGTATACCGCTACTTCCAGCGATCAGCAGCGGTTTTTGATTACAGATTGGAAATTGTCAAATCATGACAGGAAATTTTTGAGGTATAAACACATTGATTAGACAGGAAAGCACAGCACACAGAGAACTATTTTACAGGGAACATGGGCTATGGAGGGTTAAGTGGCTTGCCCAAGACCACAAGGAGCACCTGTGGGACTAGAAACCCCAGTCCTTCCGGCCCAAGGTTGCTGTCCTCTAGTGGGATTTGAACCCCCGACCTTCCAGCCTGAAGTACCTTGACCCAACCACTAGGCTACTCCTCCACTCCTCCACTTTATCCTTGACACAGATGTTAAATTTCTAAGTCTGAAAATACAGGATAAAAGCTGGTATATCTGAATTAGGGACCTCCAAAAGCAGAGGGATTCTGCCTCCAAGTTCTCTTTGCTTAACTTTCCTGTCTCTCTGTGCTTCAGTGTTGGCCATTTAAAATGACGTGCGGTTCAGCAGAGGCTACAGACCTCACCTTTCAGTGCACTTTTTTTATTTTTGCATGCTTTATAACAAGTTGCTAACACAAAATAAACTTCTGGTGCATTTGCATACCATTTGCTTATTTCAACAGGCGTTAACCTTTTAAATTCATGAGTTAAATGTCTAAGTTTTAGCAAGTACTCTTTATTACATTGGATTCATAATCTGTTAGATCCAGGTTCCCTCTAGTGCTGAGATTGCATTTCGCAATTCCTATCAACCTGTGATGTTTTCATTGCTGGCCTTCCAATGAGACATTCTTTTGGTCACACGTAACTAGGGCTTCTGATTTTTGCTTATAAACTGGGGAAAAATCCAAAAATTGATATTTTCCCAGTGCTCCAAAGATCATCATCCGGTTGCTGCTACAGTAGTGCTAGTTTTATCAGCTTTAGCAATTTTGCTTCCAGGTCTCTGACATAGAGAACAGATACTGCAAGTCATAGATCTCCAAACATTACAGAGAATTATCCCATTCCAAACATTGAAGCACAGTTCTTTTTTCTAGGTGTGTCAATTTGAAAATGACTGTTTTTTTTTTTTTTTTTCTAACCCAAAAAAAGATGGAACGAATTATATAAAAGGGTTGAAAAGATTGGTTCATCCATCTGTGAGTAAAATAACTCTCTGAAAATTTAATGGAATGGGATAAAACTTGACATGTGAGAAAAACTGGTTTGGGCCATTTCTGATCCAAGGGTTCCAGAAAAATAAGCCCCTCTCCAGAAAATGGCCCAATGCACTTCTGTAGGAGAAGTAATTCCAGTGTCTGTGGCATAGAAAACATAGCAATTAGGAAATTCCATCTTTCAAACTGTTTCTCCCTGTTCTCTATGGTTCCAATCCCACGAACTGCCCCACTTCCAAAAACCACCTATTCCACCCCACACACACACTGACCCACCCCACAAAGTAATCCCCCTGCAACTGCCAACCACCCCTCCCCCTCCAATAAAACCTAGCCTCCCAAACTGCCCCCCACCCTGGAAACTGCCCCCATGCCCAAATACAAACTACACCCACAGCCCCAAAAACTAGCCTTCTGGAAACTGCCACTGCGCCCAAATACTAGCCAGCTGCAACTGCCCCACCATCCCACAAACTGCCCCCACACCAAAAAACAATCCCCACAGCTGTCTTACCATTCCGCAAAGTGCCCCATGCTTTAAAAACTACTTCCTCAACTGCCCTACCCCTAAACATTATTCCCCCACAACTGTACCACCGCACTTCCAAAATACCCCTGAAAGTACCTCCCGCAAATGCTCCACCCTGAAAACTGCCCCACCTCCAAATGCTACCATTTACCCAGCAAGCTGCCTCCACTCTCAAAAACTATCCCCCTGCAACTTCCCCACCACTCCACAAACTGTACTCTCTCTACAAAACTATCCCCTGCAACTACCCCAGCATACCCCAAACTCTCCTGCTCGTCTCTAAACTCTCTCCATAACTTTTACACCACTCCCTCCTCCTCCCTATAGACAGAACACATGCACAGCACATACACAACATATAACAGAGACGTGCTAGAAAATAGGGGAGAGCCGACAGTCGCCCAAGAGCGCATGGTTTGGAACAATGTATCCTTGAAGAATACTACCAAAAGAATGAAGTTAGGGCAGAGGTTCCCAAATCCAGTCCTGGAGGGCCAAACACCATTCAGGTTTTCAGGCTGTCCCTAATGAATGGGCATGAGATACATTTGAATGCAATGCGGGCAGTGCATGCAAATGCATCTCATGCATATTTATTAGGGACAGCCTGAAAACCTGAATGGTGTTTGGCTCCTCCAGGAGGACTGGAATTGGAATCTCTGAGTTAGGGCATATCAGCAGAGAGGTTCCAATAAAGACAAAAGTAGCCCAAATGCCCTTGAGTATGGAGCAGACAGAGCTTAAAGATTCCAAATTACCCCTGTCTACCGATAGCCAGATTAATATGAATAAAATACCATCACTAAAATGCTTGTATGCAAATGCTAGAAGTCTTAAAAAATAAGATGGGAGAGTTAGAATATATAGCACTAACTGAAAGGTTAGATATGATTAGTATCTCAGATACCTGGTGGAAGGAGGACAACCAGTGGGACACTGTGATACCTGGGTACAAACTATATCGCAATGATAGTGCTGATCAAATTGGTGGAGGGGTTGTGCTCTGTGTTAGAGAGGGCATTGAGTCACAAAGGATTAAAGTTTTGCAGGAAACAGAATTTGCTGTAGAATCTCTATGGATTGAAATTCCATGTAAAAAGGGGAAGGCGATGGCAGTGGGTGTGTACTGGCCAGAATGAACAAATGGATGATGAAATGCTCAAAGATATCAGGGAAGCTAACAAACCTTACAGCACAGTAATAATAATGTGTGATTTCAATTACCATGGTATTGACTGTGTCACTGTCACGGCAGGACATGCTAGGGAGATAAAGTTTCTAGATTAAATAAATGACTGCTTCTTGGAGCAGCTGGTTCATGAACCGACCAGAGGGGAAGCCATTTTGGACCTAGTCCTTAGTGGAACACCAGATCTGGTGCAAGAGATAAGGGTGTTAAGGCCACTTGGCAATAGTGATCATAGCATGATCACATTTGATTTAATTAATGGAGGAGGGATGATAAGGAAATCCACTGTAGTACTACCTTTTAACTTTCGAAAGGGAGACTATGATAAAATGAGGAAAATAGTTTAAAAAAAAAAAAAAAAACTAAAAGGAGCAGTTGCAAAAGTTAAAGGCTTACATCAAGCTTGGTTGTTATTTAAAAATACTATCTTGGAAGTCCAGACCAGCTGTATTCCACACTTTAAGAAAAGTGGAAGGAAGTCCAAAAAACTGCCAGCATGATTTAAAGGTGAGGTCAGAGAGGCTGTTGCCAAAAAAATATGTTTCAGGAAATGAAAAAAAGAGCCAAATGATGAAAACTGGAAACAGCACAAGCACTGGCAAGTTAAATGCAAGGCATTGATAAGGCAGACAAAGAGAGAATTTGAGAAGAAACTTGTTGTGGAAGCAAAAACGCGTAATAAAAACTTCTTCAAGTACATTTGTAGCAAAAAACCTGTGAGAGTCAGTTGGACCATTAGATGATAGAGGGGTAAAAGGGGCACTAAGAGGGGACAAGGCCATAGCGGAGAGACTGAATGAATTTTTTGCTTTGGTCTTTACTGAGGAAGATGTAGGGATGTTACCCATAATTGAAGTGGTATTTAAAGGTGATACTATGGAAGAATTGAAAGAAATATTGATACACCGGGAAGATGTATTACAACTATTTCGTAAACTGAAGAGTAGCAAATCACCTGGATCGGTTGGTATACATCCAAGGGTGTTGAAAGAACTGAAATATGAGATTGCAGACCTGCTATTAGTAATCTGTGAGCTATCGTTGAAATCATCTGTAATACCTGAAGATTGGAGGATGGCCAATGTAACGCCAATTTTTAAAAAGGGTTCCAGGGGTGATCCGGGAAACTACAGACCGGTGAGCCTGACGTCAGTACCGGGAAGAATGGTAGAAACCATAGTAAAGAACAAAATTACTGAACATGTAGATAGTTGTGGCTTAATGGGAAACAGCCAACATGGCTTTAGACAAGGAAGATCTTGTCTTACTAATATGTCATGTTTTTTTGAAGGTGTGAATAAACAGGTAGACAAAGGTGAGTCTGTTTATATAGTGTATCTGGACTTTCAGAAAGCCTTTGACAAGGTCCCCTCATCAGAGACTTTTGGCAAAACTAAAAGGTCATGGGATAGTGTACTATTGTGAATCAGGAACTGGTTAAAAGATAGAAAGCAGAGGGTAGGGCTAAATGGCCAATTTTCCCAATGGAGAAACTGAATTGTGGAGTACCCCAGGGATCTGTGCTGTCTGTTGCTTTTTGACATGGTTATCAAATTTGCAGATGAGACAAAACTATTTAAAGTTGTTAAAACCCATTAGGATTGTGGAAAATTGCAAGAGGATCTTGATAAATTGGAAGACTGGGCATCCAAATGTCAGATGAAATTTAATGTGGACAAGTGCAAAGTTATGCACCTAGGTAAGAACAACCCAAACTATGGTTACACGATGCAAGGTTCTGCATTTGGAACCACCATCCAGGAAAAAGATTTAGACGTCATCGTGGATAACATGTTAAAACCCTCCGCCTATAAGGAAAGGAATGGAAAATAAAACAAAGGATATTATAATGCCTCTGTATCGTTCCATGGTGCGACTGCTCCTTGAATATTGTGTGCAATTCTGGTCGTCGTATCTTAAAAAGGATGTAGCGTTATTTAGAAAGGTACAGAAAAGAGCCACCAAAATGGTAAAGGGGATAGAAGGATACCCCTGTGAAGAGAGGCTAAAAAGGTTAGGGCTCTTCAACCTGGAAAAGAGACGGCTGAGGGGACTTATGATAGAAGTCTATAAATTAATGACTGGAGTGGAACGGGTAAACATAGATCGATTGTTTACGTCATCAGAATATAGAAAGACTAGGAGACATGCAATGAAGCTGCAGGGTAAACTAAGACTAATAAGAGAAAATATTTTTTCACTCAACATGTAATCAAACTCTGGAATTTGTTACCGGAGGATGTAGTAAAGGCTGATCTCCAGGAACAAGCAGGAATGAGTCTTCACATATGGGTACGTCGGTACCGACGGAGCCTGCACGGGAATGCTCCCCAGCATCCAATCAGAAAGCTTTTGGGAGCATCCCTCGCGCCTGCACGTTGACTTCCCGCCTTTCCCACTGCCTCTCCTCAGTTTTCGTTTTTCCGCGGAGCCGACAGGACGTCCTCCTGTCACCGCAGAAACTTTTTTCTTTAAAATTCTTGTTTTCTTGTGGTCGCGGCTGTCTTTCACGCCGATACCGGTACCACCGGTGCTTTATTCTTTTCTTTTTCTAAACTTAGAGAAATTTTTTCTCCTCAGTTTTTGTCTTAACTTTTTGGGCCTACCAGGCCTCTCCAACATGGAGCCTTCTTCCCTTAAGAAGTGCCTTCACTGTGGAAACATAGTTTTCTTTTTAGACTCCAATGCTTGGTGTCTAATCTATTTGGGTCCTGACCCTTTTTTCCCTGATCCATCAGGCTGTATTATTGGGAGAAGACCTTCCCTTTTTCGAGTTTCCTTCGATGCCGTTTTTCCTCCTGAGGTGAGGACACCGGGTTATTCTTCTCTCCAGGATCAGGTAACCCACAAACAGTCTGTTAAGACTAGCCAATTCTTGAAGGGTAAGTTTCATGCCCAGCATGATGACGGCTCCGGCCTTGCCCTCAAGACCCCATTGGCAATAAAACCCCGGCGGGAGTCTTCGGGCTCCAAAGCATTTACGGGGTTTCAGGTTGTTCCTGGGGCTCACCCCTCACAGAACATACCTGAGCCGTGCTCGGGGGTGGTATCCGCTTCGAGCGGTACCGATGCACCGGCACCGGTGTTGAGTGTTCCACTCTTCACCAGGGATCGTCATCTGGTGTCCTCGGTACCTTTGGGGCCGATCGATACGACCCAGATTGGCTTTCCTGTATCTCCGCCATGCTCGGGGTTGGTACCGGCTTCGAGCGGTACCGATACCCCGGCATCGGCATCGGTGTCGAGTGTTCCACTCTTCACCTGGGATCGTCATCTGGTATCCTCGGTACCTTCGGGGCCGATCGATACGACTCAGATTGACTTTCCTGTATCTCCGCCATGCTCGGGGTTGGTATCGGCTTCGAGCGGTACCGATACCCCGACATCGGCGCCGGTGTCGAGTGTTCCTCTCTTCACCGGGCATCGTCTTCGGACGTCCTCGGTACCTTCGGAACCGATCGATACGACTCTGATTGACTTTCCTGTATCGGCATCGCCGATACCACCACCAACGTTGGTACCTTCTAGACATGCATCGATAGACTCGCTCCATTCGATGCCGAGTCTAGAATCGATATCCAGTCTAGATGACTTGGTACCGACGCGTTTCGGAACCGATCCATATCGTTTCCGACTATGCAGTACCGGGGATATTCACCAAGGCTCTCTGGCTACCTCGGTACCGCTTCAGCAGCCCCCGATTACTGCTTCGATGACATTACCGTCTCCGATACCGGTATCGGTATCGATGTCGATTCCTGCAGTTCCATCGGTGCCATCGATCCTTTCTATGCCTAGCTTGGAATCGATACCGGGCACTGACGATGCAGTACTAGCTGCCTCGAATCAGAACTGTCAGTATCACTGTCCATCTAGCAGGATTCTTTTTCTGCACCAGTCCAGTATGTCTTCTGGTGCTCCAGCTGCTCCTTCAACCTCAGCTTACCCAGGAATAGTTCCCATTGGAGATCCTTCTTTTCATAAATTTCTCCTTTACATGGCAACCTTTCTTGCCATTCCTATTCCTGACTCTACTCTTAACCAAGATCCTGCAGAAAAGGAAAATATAATGCTTCCTTTACATCATTCTTTGCAGGATCTTCTTCTGAGGATGTGGGAATCACCTTTAAAGGTTCCTTCGCCTTCTACAGCCATTAATGTTCTGTATCAGGTGCCTCCCTCTCCGGGGTTTCAAAAAAACCAACTTCCACATCATTCCATTTTAGTGGAATCAGCAATGAGGAAGGTAAGAAGCAAGAAGAAGCATTCTTCTTATCCGCCAGGTCGTGCATCTAAAGCACTTGATGCCTTTGGACGTCAAACCTTCCAAACGTCTATGCTGGCTTCAAGAATTATTTCATATATTTTTTATATGAGTCTGACACTTCAGGAGGTCACAGAGAAATTATCTCTTTTGTCCCCTTTTTTGTCAGAGCCTAAGGCCACTGACTATTCCTTGCTTCTTAATCATAGCAGGAATATCTCTTGGTTTCTTTCTCGTGCTTCTCTAGACTCTTTTGAGTCTGTTAGCAGATCCTCTGCTATTGCCATTGGAGCACGTCGTAAAGCCTGGCTGCAGCTTCAGACTTGAGCAGATGGGCACAACATACACTGGGTAATTCTCCTTGCACTGGAGAAAATCTCTTCAATAAAGAGGCTTTACGTCAGGTTGCTTCCCTGGTTCTGGAAACCATCCTAAGCCTTCTTTTTCCCCAGGACGTAGGAAATGTCCTACCAAACCTTCTTTCCCTAAGAAAAGAAGGTTTCACCCTTCTCCTGCCCATCCTCCAGATGTACCCAAGCAAGGGACATCTCATCTTAGTCTGAAGTCTCCAGACTCTAACCAGTCTAATCATAACCAGCAACCATAGGTTCCTGTATGTTGCAATCTACAGTTAACTTCTTCTTAGCAGAAGTTTATTCTTCAAACTCTACACTGGTTTTTTTCTTTTTCAGTATGCTAAGCTGTTAGGATTCTTTTATCCATGGGTTACAGAATTCTCCCCTTCTTACTACTACGAAGGGAGGTTACAACTATCCCATGATAGTTTCTGTCCCCACATGGACATCTTTTCCTTCAGCTGACTTACCATATGGTAAGTCACCTTCCAACCCCCTCTCTTCCAGGATTTTCCCCTGCTTGAGTTGGTACCATACTGAAACACTTCTCTTTCTTACAGTGTAGACTTTTTGTTATCCTTCAATGCATGCTCTGAACAACTCATCAGACAGGGACGGGAATATCTCTGCTCCCTTTGTCGGTTTTCTCTCTGTTTTTATACAGGAGAATCCCCTCGGTTGTTTTTTTCCGTTGCTGTGCATGCAGGAGTTCCAGTGATTACTTTAATACTCATTGCAAGCTACTTTCAACTATCTTGCATAATACTACTCACTGCAGGTTATCTTCTAGCCATATCCTTCCTAGGATGTGGCAACACACCTGACTTCAGTCAGTTTTATCTCATAATTCTCCTGCACAATGCTCTCTGCAATCTTCAGAGAAGCTTTCTACTATGGGCCCTTGCTACAGAGCATTGAACTTTGTCTCTGAGGGTTTTTTCCATATAGTAGAAAACGCTTATATAATCATTCCATGACTATATGGGTTCTTTATACCCTCTTGTCTCCTGTTGTGATACAGAAGACAAGCTTTTTCTGCGTGAATGTCCAAGGAGTTCCCAATCTTGCAGGAATCTACCCCTTTTTTCCTTACAGCTTGGCGTTATGCTTTTCTGCTCCACTTGGACTACGCATACTCTTTTAGTGTACATGATACCCCTGTGTCCCTTGCTGGGTCATTCTGGTGTCTTACTCTATGCGGTTTTTTTTGTCCTTTGGACATGTCAGAGTCCTAAAGTACTCCTGACGTGCTCTTGCCAGACTGCTATTATCCTCTGTTTTTTCACGCAACCATACTGGTTATTCCACTGAACTACATTCCTGCACCGCAGAAATAGATTCTCTATATATCTTCAGGTGGTTTTCACCCCCTTATTATTAGATGAATCTTTTCCCATCACATTCCCCATGTGAATGTTTTGTGGGGCTCAGTTGCAGGCATGTATCCTCAGACATATATTCATGTATGTATATGTCCTATACATACATATTTCTGTAATCTGTGTGGGCATAAGTCATGCCCATCTATATATCTATATCTATATCTATATATCTATCTATATCTATCTATCTATCTATATATATATATATATATATATATATATATCACACATATCTAGACATATATGCACATATATATAGATATGTATGTATCTCCATATATATATATGTGCCCATTGGGAGATGTCCATAGGACGCTATGTATTACCTACTATCTCCCTAACTGTCTGTGCTATAAAGCTTCTACCTTCTTAAGAGATCCAGACAGTCAACTTGCCTATTTTCATACGGCTCAGTAAGTGGGAGCGGTTATACACACAATTACTGCTGTGATGTCAACAGCTTCTATTTTTGTTATAGATCTCCCTGTCTATGAAGTATCAAACTTCAATGTCTTCCTATCTCTTACCAGCTAGGAAAGACAGTGTACATCTTCAGTACTTCTGAGTACACTTCTGTTCTCCCTGGGAATAGGGGCTATTTTCCATACCCCCTCTTCCCTTCAGGACTGGGCTAATTCTCCAGATCGGTCAGTCTTCTTTTTTTAGTCCTCAATGTTAATAACTCTGTACCTAAAAGAGTTTCAGCTTTTTCCCATAAAGCTTTCCATTGAAGACCTGCCGTTCTTCTCCTACCCCAGTTGACACCTGGGTCACCTGCCCATTCCAGGTTTGGAACTTCATCCTCACTGCTGTGAAGTTACCGTGAGGATTCCGCTACTGCATCTACAGTACACTCCATCACAGTTCTACTTCCTACATTCCAGTAGGTAAGCTCTATATTGTACTAGTTCATTAAATATTTTAATGATACTTGACATACATTCTAAAGACTCATTTTTTCTGTAGTCTTTAGATTCGCTGTTCCTCTACAGCTCTTCTCTTCTCAACTCCTACCCCCCATCCCTCAGGGGATGCCGGGGATCCAAGTTTGGGAAATGCCGTCCTGTTCCAGGGATACACATTTTATGGGATCTCCCCTGGCACCCACAGCTAGGGAGTCCCCATATGTGAAGACTCATTCCTGCTTGTTCCTGGAGATAGCACAGTTACTTACCTGTAACAGGTGATCTCTGGGAACAGCAGGAATTAGTCTTCACAACCCACCCACCCTAGGAGTTGTATCTATCTATCTCCTTTCCTCTTTCTCTCCTTCTGTCTCAGCTATGAAACTCAACTGAGGAGAGGCAGTGGGAAAGGCGGGAAGTCAGCACGCAGGCGCGAGGGATGCTCCCAAAAGCTTTCTGATTGGATGCTGGGGAGCATTCCCGTGCAGGCTCCGTCGGTACCGACGTACCCATATGTGAAGACTAATTCCTGCTGTTCTCAGAGATCACCTGTTACAGGTAAGTAACTGTGCTTTAGTGTTGCTGGGTTTAAAAAAAGGTTTGGACAAGTTCCTGGAGGAAAGGTCCATAAATCATTATTAAAAGGGACCCAGGATATCACTTCTTGACCCAATACAAGCATTGTGGAACCAGTGTCTTTTGGGGAAACTGCTAGGTACTTGTGACCTAGATTGGCCACTGTTAGAAACAGGATACTGGGCTTTGATGGACCTTGGTCTGGCCCAGTATGGCATTTCTTATGTTCATATGTGCTCATACACACACATACACAGTTTGCAGGTAATCCCCTGTCCCTGATGGGATGTGTATTAGTCATTCTGACCTATATTTCATTTTCTTTAACTGTCTCTGAAAACTACTAACCGAATCATACAATTTTCTTATTGGTTACTGTGTATTGCCCATAGGTAATGGAATGGGGTGGGCCACAGGAGCCATAGCCCTACCAATATTTTGCCAGACACAGCAAACAGCAGCAGCTAGAGTGCATGGGAGCAAGGCTGGAGATTAATTTGTTTGATCCCTCCGAACAAAAGGATGTTCCGCTGCCCCTGGAACTACCACCTAAATTCTGTTCCCATGAACTGGGTCAGATTAAAGCACTGGCAAATTACGCATGGACGTTGTACCTTAAATGTTTAGGGGGGCACTTTGAGATGTGCTGAGGGTTCAAGAGGGCTAGGATTGCCAACGGTCTGTCTTTTTTTCAAAATTCCACAGAATTTTGCATTAATGTCGAGAAGGTAGAAGGATGGCTAATATGTCTGGAAATGTCTCTAAGTTTGAAACCTCTGTCTGCAATTCTATAATCCTCCCACCATGTGAGAGTGAGCCTGCTCACCTGCTTTGGGTGTAACAAGCAGTGTAGAGACTGTAGGTGTGGTCCAACCAAATGGGAAGGTAGTAGGGCCAGAGCACTGGAAGGCAGCTGTAGTGACAGGAAAGAAGGAGTTGAGCTGGGGAAAATTCATGTCTTGTAGAAGTAAAGCTTCTGCATGTGGTAGGGAAGGGGGTGAAAGTGAAATGAAGCCCATCCACGCCCCAAAATGCCCCTGTACATTTCTTTGGGATCTTTCAAACTGCCTTATCCCTCATTTCTTCTGATCAGACAGACACAAAGCCAGCACAGATATATACATGTACACACATAGACATGCATGCACAGACGCACATAAACACAACAATAAAACTACAAAACAGAGGCAAATACACACACTTGCACCTTCCACACATGTAAAACACAAATAAAAACAGACACACAGGCAACGCAGATGCACACACATGCACGTGCAAAGGGGTTGGAAAGAATTCCATGAGCCATACTATGCATGCTTTCCCCATTTGTTTCCCAAGTAAACTCCAGCTTAAAATGTCATTTAGTTGACCCTGCTTAGAAATGTTGAATTAAATATAGATTTGAGTGTTTTTTTTCTCTTATGGTAGATTGAGAGGGAAGTTACTGAAGCCATGAAGAAGTCCTTGAAGTACTGTGACATTGATACCCCATCAGCACGACAGCCTCTGTGCCAGTATCGGGCAGCAACTATTCATCATAGATTGGCTTCTATGTACCATAGCTGCTTGAGGAACCAGGTACTCACATTTACAATTCAGCTCTGCAGTAAATACGTACACAGTGCTAATAGGTATATTTTATTGTATTTTTTTCAGTCAGACAAGCTTCTATTCTGTTATGCTTAACCGGTATAGTTGCAAAAAAGTAGATTTTGTCTTGTCTTTGGTTTCGTTTTTCAAGTCATCAGAAAGTGTGTGTGGGGGGTGTTATTGCTATAGGAATCTGTACTGAGTGCATAGTTTTAATCACTCAAAACATTTGTTAAAGTACATGCACATGCGTTGATTACCCTGTTTTTCTCCTAATAGAACTTATGTACTAACCTGTGAAAATGTTCATGATTTAGCACCCCTTTTGTGAGATTTAGCTACAGGATGCAAATGAGCATCTAGCTCATCTGTGGGTAAATTTTGCAAGACTTTTTTCTCGTTGCCACAGGCAGAAACTTTACCCATTACCAGCTGTGGCAGCAAGCGAAAAGTCATTAAAGAACTGGCATGGTTGCTTGGCAGTGTTATGATTTAAAGGACCCTCATGGCTAAATTGACGCTTTCCCGGGGAGAGTATGTCTCCGAGCCTATCCCCACAACCTCCCACCCTGATTCATGCCATAAGTATTACATTTCCTCCCTTAAGATAGCCAAATGCTAGGGTACTCCTAAGGGTCAAGTGGTGCCATGTTGTCAGCAGCAGTCACCAGGACAGGAGCATGTAGGAATTGCTTCTGCCACCAGATTCCCTGAAAACCTTGGTTTATGTTTAGATCCCGGAGAGGGGAATTGACCCTCAGTTTTTGGTTGTTTAAGATGTAGGACTTTAAAAGGGGGCAGGGCTTCAGCGGGGTAGATTTTGTAACACATAATCTCCAGGAACAAGCAGGAATGTAGTCATCACATATGGGTATCGTTGGTACCGACGGAGCCTGCGCGGGAACGCTCCCCAGTGTACAATTAGAAAGCCTTTGGGAGCATCCCACAGCGCCAGTGTGCTGCTTTCCCGCCTTTCCCAACTGCCTCTCTCCAGTTCTTCGTTTTCCGTGGAGCCAGCAGGTCGTTGTTCCTGTCACCGCAGAAAATTCTTCCTTATTACTTTATTTTTGTGGTCGCGTCTGCCTTCCTCGACGCTTTACCGGTACCGCCGTTTTTTCTTTCTTTATTTCTGTTCTTTTAAAAATATATATATATATACTTAGTACCTTTTCCCATTTTTCCCAGGTGCACGCGCCATTTTGGGCCTTAGGCCCAAAATATTTTCCTACAATGGAGAAACCTGGTTCAGGTTTCAAAAAGTGCACCAAGTGTGGCAGTACCATCTCCGTCACCGACATCCATGAATGGTGTCTGAAATGTTTAGGTCCTGACCACTCCATCACGGATTGTATGTCCTGTGCCATGATGTCTAAATGAGGTCGGCAGAACCGAGCTGCTAAGCTCAGTGCCCTGTTTCCCTCTGATGCAGCTTCGGTGGCATCGACGTCTTCTAGGGCTTCCTCTTCCTCCCTTGGATCTCAGGTAACTAAACATAAGTCCAACCGGTCCTCAAAGGGTAGATCTCCTTCTAAGCACCGAGATGCCTCCGGCGTTGCCCTTGATGATTCTACACTGGCAAAATTGCCCCGGTAGGAGGCTTCGGCTTCCAAAGCATTATCGGGGCTCCAGGATGTTCTCGAGGCATCGACCTCGGCAGAACTACTGGTGCCGTGCTCTGGGGTACCGGCTGTCTTCTCCAGTACCGACATCCAGGCATCGGCAGCGTCAATAGACCAGAGGTTCCTGCCTATTGAACGCAGTCTGGCGGCTCTCCTTGCGGCATCGACACCCTCGGAACCGCGTCAGACAGTTCAGCCGGTACCGGCACCGGTACCCATAGCATCGACATCGGTGTCCGCATTGCCGGCACCCAGTCACCCGATGCCCTCCGGTACCGATACACCAGTACCGATTCCCCCCGGTACCGACTTCGGTCAGTATGGGTATCAGGCTCTACAAGAGCATCCGGACAGAAGGTACTTCGAGTCCTCAGAGGAATCTGAGGATTCCGATACTTCTGTCAATACCGGAGCACTTCTTCCAGAGGAGCCCTCCTCCCTAAACGCAGGATGTCTCCTCCAGAGGATGTCTCCTTCCAGGATTTCATCAGGGAGGTGGCTCGGGGTCTTCATTACTGTTGCTCCTGAAACAGAGCCCAGAGCAAAGGAGTTGGAAATTTTACAATATCCCAAAGCTCCTAAGGAGGCAGCTACTTTGCCCATATATGAGATCTTGCATGATCTCATGCTCAGAATGTGGGAGACCCCTCTTACCACCTCTCCTCATTCTCGTAGACTTGACATTATGTATCGAGTCCCTCCTTGTCCTGGTTTCCAGAAAATTCAGCTCCCTCACCACTCTATTGTAGTGGAGTCAGCTATGAGAAGGATCAGGAGTGCAAAGAGGCATGCCTCTAATCCCCCAGGACGTGAGTGCAGAACTTTGGATGCTATTGGACGTCGTACTTTCCAAGCTTCCATGCTTTCTGCCAGGATCAGTTCCTATATTTTATATATGGGAATGTTCCTGAAGGAAGTCACAGGAGATTTAGAGGTTTTGAGTCCTCTTCTTCCTGAGGATAGGAGACAGGATTTTCTCACATTGGTCAAACATGCCCAGGATGTTTCCAAATTTGTCAACCGTGCAGCTTTTGACTGTTTTGAGTGCATAAGCAGAACCTCTGCCATTGCCATAGGTGCACATAGAATTGCCTGGCTCCAGGCATCTGATTTGGAGCTCTGGGTACAAGACAAATTGGGCAATATTCCTTGTACTGGTGAGAACCTGTTTGGCAAAGATTGGCAGGAAAAGGCCAATGAGTTGGATGCTGACAACTCCACCTTGGACAGATTATCCAAGGGCACAGCTGATCCTGCGAGAAAGAAATCTTTCAAAAAAATATTCTTTTCCAAAAAGAAAAGGTTTTGTCCTGCTTATTCCCAGCAGGGATGCTCTGCAGGTCAACCTATCCGGAAGGGTCAGCAACCATCCAAGCAAAGAAAAGCAAAGACTGCTAAGCCTCAACCGCCTCAGCAGTCTCAGCCTCCACAAGACCTTTGACTTGCATCTAGAGAAATTAGCCTTCCTGGCTCTAAATGGACCAGAGCCTTCCACCATTCCAGGAAGGTTATGTCACTTTGCCCCAAGATGGGGGCAGATAACAGCAGAGCATTGGACACTCTCCATCATAAAAGGGGGGTACAAGTTTCATTTCTTGAGCATGCCACCTCCCACAATAGTAAAACAGTTCAATTCTCAGACCTCTCTCATCAACCTGTTAGATCAAGAGGTCATGCTTCTTGCCCAAGGGGCAATAGAAGAAGTACCCATTCTTCAGCAGGGTACAGGGTTTTACTCGCCCTATTTTCTTATCCCAAAGAAAACAGGAGGTCACAGACCTATTTTAGACCTCAGAGAATTGAACAAATTCCTGTTCAAGGAGAAATTCAAAATGGTTTTTCTAGGAACTCTGCTGCCATACCTTCAGAGTCAGGATTGGCTATGTTCTCTAGATCTCAAGGATGCGTACACTCATGTTCTCATCCATCCATCTCACAGAAAGTTCCTTTGGTTCCTTTTTCAAGGGAAGCACTACCAATACAGGGTGCTCCCGTTTGGCCTGGCCTCAGCTCCAAGGGTGTTCACGAAATGCATGGCTGTAGTAGCAGCATTTCTCCGCACTCAAGGAATATTCGTCTTCCCCTACTTAGACGATTGGCTCCTTCGAGCCCCATCAGAGTCAGAGGCCAGGATAGGCTCTATCTTGCACAATGCGTATCCTTCAGTATTTGGGTCTAGTCATAAACATCCCAAAATCCAGCCTAACTCCCACTCAGTCTCTAGAGTTCATAGGAGCTGTGTTGGATACCAGAAAGGCAAGGGTCTACCTCCCTCAGAGCCGTTGCCTTCTCAAGCAGTGTAAAGTCCCATCTCACTGCTCGAGAAATGTTACAACTACTAGGCCACATGGCTTCTACTGTGCATGTGGTTCCTTATGCTCGCCTCCATATGAGAGCAGCCCAATGGACTTTATCCACCCAGTGGACCCAGGCATCAGGGTGCCTGTCAGACAAAATCGTAAACACAAATCACCTTATTTTGTCCCTTCAATGGTGGCAGACCACTCAAAACCTGTTGCTGGGGTCCCCGTTCCAACAACCCTTACCCCAAGCAACTCTCACAACAGATGCTTCTCCAATGGGTTGGGGAGCTCATCTACAAGACCTCTCCACCCAAGGCACTTGGACTCCACAGGAGACTCATCTACATATCAGTCTCTTAGAGCTCAGAGTAATTTTTCTTGCTCTTCGAGTGTTCCATTCCCTGCTCAGCTGCAAGACAGTCCTTATTCACACGGACAACCAAGTAGCCATGTTCTATGTGAACAAGCAGGGAGGAACAGGCTCTCTGTCGCTCTGCAGCAAAGCTTTGCGACTATGGGCCCTCGCCAGAGAGCATCAGATTCATCTGCTGGCAGTGTATCTTCCAGGCATACAAAACTCTTGGGCAGACAGACTCAGTCGAGTTCTGCTTCCACACGAATGGTCTCTACATGTGGACCAGGTGGCCAAGATTTTTCAAGTTTGGGGAACCCCGGACATAGATCTCTTTGCAAGTCCGTTGAATGCCAAACTTCCCTGGTTCTGTTCCAGAATTCTGGCTCAGGGATCTCAGGCCAAGGATGCTTTCCTCCTTCACTGGGGCCAAGACTTCCTTTATGCCTTTCCACCCATTCCCCTTATTCCCAAAACCCTGTTCAAGCTTCAGAGAGACAGAGGCTGTATGATTCTTATAGCTCCACATTGGCCTCGGCAAGTGTGATACCCTCTGCTTCTACATCTCTCTCAAGCTCCCTTTCTGGAGTTAGGGCCTGCTCCAGATCTCCTATCTCAGGAGGACGGAATGTTATGGCATCCCAATCCCCAGTCTTTGCATCTCAGGGCTTGGTTGCTGAAGGCCTAGATCTCCATGATCTTAACCTCCCTCAGCAAGTGAAGGATTTTCTTCTTGCTTCCAGGAAGCCTTCCACAAGACGCTCATGCTTTCAAGTGGAAAAAATTTACCATATGGTGTTTGCAAAAGGGTCTTAACCCCCTTGCGATACCTCTGGAATCTTTACTGGAGTATCTCCTTCATTTATCCAATGCAGGACTTAAGACTAACTCAGTAAGAGTCCATTTAAGTGCTATTGCAGCTTCCTTTAGGCCTCTAAATGGACAACCTATCTCCTCTCATCCTCTTATAGCAAGATTTATGAGAGGCCTTCTTCTAACTAAGCCTCCCATTAGGCCACCGCCGGTGGCATGGGACTTAAACCTGGTTCTTGGGCAGCTCATGAAGCCACCTTTTGAACCCTTAGCTACTACCTCCTTGAAATTCCTTTCTTGGAAGGTTATGTTTCTCATTGCAATCACATCAGCACGTCGCATTAGTGAGCTACAAGCTGTAGCTGATCCACCTTATACAAGGTTCCATCATGACAAGGTAGTCCTTAGGACCCATCCACACTTTATGCCAAAGGTGGTCTCACCTTTTCATCTAAACCAAGCGGTCTCCCTACCTGTGTTCTTTCCAAGGCCTCATGCATCAAATGCAGAGAGGAATCTTCATACCTTGGACTGTAAAAGAGCTTTAGCTTTTTACTTACAAAGAACACAGCAACATAGAAAGTCCTCTCAACTCTTTGTTGCTTTTGATCCTTCTCATTTGGGACTTCCAGTCTCCAAGAAAACACTGTCTTACTGGATTGCCCAGTGTATTGCCTTCGCCTATCAGAGCAAGAATCTTCCTCTGGAGGGCCATGTCACAGCTCACAATGTGAGAGCCATGGCAACTTCAATGGCTCATCTGCACTTTGTGTCTATCGACATCTATCGAGCAGCCACCTAGACCTCAGTTCATACCTTCACAGCCCATTACTGCTTGGACAAGGACTCCCGCCGGGATGCCTTATTTGGTCAGGCTGTTCTCCAACACCTGTTCCATACCTAATCAACTCCTACCCACCATCCCTGGTAGGATGCCAGAGATCCATGGGGGGAAGTGGAGCCCTTCTCAGGGACGCACAACTTCTGGGGTCTCTCCCTGGAATCTAAAGCTAGGGAGTCCCCATATGTGATGACTACATTCCTGCTTGTTCCTGGATATAGCATAATTACTCATCTGTAACAGGTGATCTTCGGGAACAGCAGGAATTTAGTCCTCACAACCCACCCACCTCCCCTAGGAGTTGCATCTCTCTGTCTATCTCTTTCCCTTTCCCTCTTTCTCTCTCTCTTTGTCTCAGCTTTAAAACTCAACTGGAGAGAGGCGGTTGGGAAAGGCAGGAAGGCAGCACACAGGCACTGTGGGATGCTCCCAAAGGCTTTCTAATTGGACGCTGTGGAGCGTTCCCACGCAGGCTCCGTCGGTACCGACGATACCCATATGTGAGGACTAAATTCCTGCTGTTCCCGGAGATCATCTGTTACATTTGAGTAACTATGCTTCCCGTGTAGGTGCTGGAGGGGGGTTAGGATGCCATTGATCACTAGAGGCTTGTAGTCACCCTACGAATAAGGTTTGGAGGATCCTTTTATGTCCTGACGTGGAGGATGTGGGGAGGACTGCTAGGCTATTAGACTCAGATGCTTCCTAGGGGGTAGAGGAGGCCAGGGATCCTCCAATTTGGACTTTTAAATCATACCAACATTGCACAAAAGGCCAAATTCTTTTTACCTAAGAGGTATAGTTATTTTACAAAAGCAGGCCCACAAAGCTTTTCATGCACCCGTTTTTGCTAAATTTGTGCATCAAGTTGATTTGCATGAATTAGCATTGCAGCAGCTCATTAATGTCAAATTTAAATAAATTTCATGTAAAACAGGTTCCGTGCAAAAGTTTATTACTAAACAGTGACTTCACAAAAGTGGACTTTTATGTATAAAATAGTACAAAACACCTACACATTTCCATTTTGCACGGTTTCCTTTCCTTTCCCTTCCCAACCCAGAATATGGAAGGTGCATTAAAGTTGTGTTAGTCTGAATGTAGTTACTAAGCTTTTTCTCCATTTGTCAGTAGATATACAGTGAAGGGATAATCTTATGATCTCAGAGCGGCAAGCTGAGAACCAGTGAAACCAGGGTTCATATTCCTCTTCTCCCATGTTTGCTCCTTGTGACCTTGGGCAAGTCACTTCACCCTCCATTGCTTTCCATGTAAACTTAGATTGTAAGCCTTTTGGCTGAGTGTTTGCATCTCTTTAGCTGTCAAATTCTGTCCTACCTGCTTATTGCACTGTTGTGTAGGCTAAGAGTGAATCCAGGAGCCCTCTCCTCGGCCTCTTTAAATACTTTAAGTATCTTTCCACTCTCTTCCAGGATGTATGACTGAGGATGTGGGAAATCCCACATGTTGGACTTCTAGTATGTAAAAGACAGACATGAAGCTATGTGTTCAGGCAGCTGAGGAATTCAACAAGCCCCAGTAATCTCACCATAATGTGGTAGTTGTATCTGCCAGGACGTCAAGAACACTTGTTCCAAGATTCCCTAGATGTGAATCCCGTTCTCCATCTTTTTAAGAAGCATTAGCAAAGCACTGCTCCAGTTCCACATAGTTTTTCCTTTCAGATTTACAAAAGAATGTGTACACTTCTGGAAGTGGTTCATGAATTAGAGTTTCTTCCTCAGGAGAAAGGGGCATTTGTAGAATCCAGTGATGAGTGTGAGAAGCATCTGGTCCACCTGACCTAAAAAGCTTTGGACATGACATAAGGAATGTCTACCAGAGCCATTGTGCATGCAAGCTGTCATAGTTACTTTCCAGAGCGATGCAAAGAGCAGAGGAGCTGTGGGAAGCTGAAAGGAAGGTGGTATGACACTAAGAATGACCACTCACCGCAAAACCACTGACCTGTGAGAGTTTGCATTCCAGTCAGGGAAAGCTGAGAGCTGCAAGCCTGCCAAGATGGCGTTGAAGGCAGGAGGTAGAGGAGATGCGAGAGAAGGCCCCAACAGCGAGGCAGTGCCAGAAGAGGTAGCTAATCTCCCCATGTCAAAGGTGGAACTTCGTGGGTGGTTTGCGGAACTTGAAAAAGAATTGTTGGAGGTAAAAGCCCAAATCAGGGGTCTGGTTAAAGAGTTGAGAATGGAGGTGGGAGAACTAGAGCTCCGAGTAGCTGATGTAAAAGAGCAGATGGACAGCCTACAGGAAGAAGTGGATGGGATGAGGAGGCAGATCCATGAACTAGCTTACGAATGGGAGGAAATAGCTTTAAAGCTTGAAGGTTTGGAGAATAGAATAAGGCGCAGCAATTTCAGAATTAGAGGCATACCAGAGGGCCCGGAGTGTAGTGATGCTGACCACATGGTCCATGCAATCTGCAAAGCTATCTTGCACCATGAAAGGGCAGATGAAGAGTAGAAGGAAGTAAAAATTTGACAGGGCACATCTATCACTAAATCCTCCAATATGAGAAAACATCGGGACATAATAACGGTATATGATGGTAGATAAAGACCAGCATCGTCCATCTAGTTTGCCCTGCAAGGTGGCAAGAGTAGACATAATAATATGCTTGCTCAATTTTTGGTAAAGAAGCACATCACATAAAAAATGTGGGCTCTTAACAAGCTGGACTGGCAGGGATGCCAGATCATGGTATACAACAATATCTCCAGGAACAAGCAAGAATGTAGTTTTCACATATAGGTGATGTTGGTATCAACGGAGCCTGCGTGGGAGTGCTCCCCAGCATCCAATAGGAAAGCTTTTGGGAGCACTCTACTGCACCTACGTGACTGCCTTCCTGCCTTCCCAACTTCCTTTCTTCAATTCTTCATTTTCCATGGAGCCAGCAGGAAGCAAATCCTGTCACTGCAGAAAAACCTTTTTTGTGGATAGCGCCTCTGCCTTCCCGTCAACACTAGCAGCGTCGAAGACATCGCTGGTTCCCTTATTCTTTTCTTTTACTTGTTTCTTATCTTTTAAAAAAAAAAAAAAAAAAAAAAACCTTGGACATCGATGCCCTTTTTAGGCCTTAAGCCTTCCGTAGCTTCACATCCTCGAAGGCATGGAGAAACCAACTAGTGGTTTCAAAAAATGTTCTAATTGTGCCAGCACCATTTCAGTGACTGACACACGAGTGGTGCTTAAAATGTTTTGGCCCAGACCACCAGCCAAAAGACTGTTTCCTCTGTCAGAAAATGACACAGAGAGGCCTACCGGGCTTCTAAATTTGGAGCACTCTTCGCTTTGGATGCGGTATTGATGGCATCCACTTCGTCGAGGGCCTCATCACCCTCCCATGGATCTCGGGTATCTTCAAAGTCCAAGCACAAGGCCTCATTGAAGTCCGACAATACCTCCAGGGGAAGATCTCGCTCAAGGCATCAAAACCCCTCGGGGTATTGCCTTGTAAGTGGATTGGCCTGCTAAGTGGCCCCAGCGGGAGGCCCTATCCTCCAAAGCCATCGAGGGGCCCCAGGATGTTCCCGAGGTCTTGACCTTTGGAGAGCTACTGGTGCTGTGCTCTGGGATAGTAGCACAAATACCTGTGACTGAGTAGCGCACACTGGTCATTGAGAGGAGCTTGGCAACTCTACTTGCAGCCTCGGTACCCATAAAACCCTTGACTTCAGGCACCACCCCATTGATACCGGTTAGCTCTGAGGAAACAAGTGGAGGAACTCAGAGAGGAGGTGGCGAGGCTGAGGAGCATTCAAGACAGTGAGAAGTACATTGATGAGATGCTTCTTGCAGCAACCAGGCTCTCCAGCACAGGAGAAGATGGGTGCCAACAGAATTTCGATGGTTGGACAAAAGTCACCAGAGCCTGCAAAATCACCAATCCAACTTCTCCAGCCCTTGAATTGAAGAACCATTATGCAGCCCTGGAAGTGGAGGAGGTGAAAGCATCCCTGGAAAGGGAAGAACCAGAGTTCAAGTACCCCATAGTTGCGGAATCAGTGACCAGAAGGAAACGAAGGGTAGTGGTGGTTGGAGACTCTCTTCTGAGGGGTACTGAGGCGTCCATCTGCCGACCAGACTTGATGTCCAGAGAGGTATGCTGTCTGCCTGGTGCCAAGATCCAAGATGTTACGGAGAGTTTGCCGAGACTCATCAAGCCCACTGACTATTACCCAATGTTGCTAATCCATGTTGGAACAAATGATACTGCCAGGTATACCTCGGAACGTATCAAAAGTGACTTCATGGCTCTGGGACAGAGGGTGAAGCAGTTAGGTGCACAGGTGGTGTTCTCTTCAATCCTCCCTGTTGAGGGTAAAGGCCAAGGCAGAGAGGCTCGCATCCTGGAGATGAATGCATGGCTGCGTGGATGGTGTCTTCGAGAGCGTTTTGGTTTCCTAGACCATGGGATGCTGTTCCAAGGGTTGCAGAGCAGAGATGGCATCCATCTGTCCAAGAAAGGTCAACGCATCTTTGGTAGTAGACTGGCTAATCTACTGAAGAGGGCTTTAAACTAGATTCATTGGGGATGGGTGAAGAAAGCCCCCAGGTAAGTGAAAGCCCCCAGATAGGTGATACATTAAATACCTTTATGGAAATGGGTAACAGGGGTAACATATGGAAAGCAGTGTGTATTAATGCCCGTAGCATGGGAAATAAGATCCCTGAAGTTGAAACTTTGGTGGGAGTGGCTCACTTGGATTTAGTGGCAGTTACAGAAACATGGTTCACAGAAAACCATGACTGGGATGTAACTATACCTGGCTATACTTTATTCAGAAAGGACAGGGTAGGAAGAAGGGGAGGAGGAGTGGCACTATATGTAAAAACTACTATTAAAGCTTTGGAATTACAGAGCTTAAAAGGGAGAGAGGAGGCATTGTGGGTTAAACTAGAAAGAGGGAAAGAGAAATCTATTTGCATTGGTGTGATATACAGACCTCCCTCACAAGAGGAAGAGGTGGACAGAGAGTTAATTGAAGACATACGCAGCATTGCTAGGAAAGGGGAAGTGCTACTGCTAGGAGATTTCAATATGCCAGATGTTGATTGGCACATTCCTGCTGCAGTATCATCTAGAAGTAAGGAGATCCTGGATTCTCTACAGGGAGAACTATTCAGGCAATTGGTAACAGACCCCACACGTGAAGGGGCCATACTGGACTTGGTGCTTACCAATGGTGAAAGTGTTTCTGATGTTGTAGTGGGAGATCATTTTGCATCCAGTGATCACCAGATGGTGTGGTTCAGTATTAGGACTAGGGCTGTTGACTTTAGGAAGACTAACTTTGCGAAGATGGGCCAATACCTCAGGGAGTCGTTAGTGGGATGGGAACAGCTGGGGGATGTAGAAAAACAGTGGGCAAAACTGAAAGGGGGTATTTTAAAGGCAACCAACCTTTTTGTTAAAATGGTAAATAAAGGCAAAAGGAACAGGAGACCGCTATGGTTTTCGAAGGAAGTAGCTGAAAAAGTGAAGAAAAAGAGGGAGGCCTTCATGAAATACAAGAGATCACAGAGAGAGGAAGACAGGCATCTGTATTTGGAAAAACTTAGAGAAGCTAGCAAAGTAGTCAAGAAGGCAAAGATTCAAAAGGAGGAGGAAATAGCCAATGCAATAAAATGGGGGGATAAGACATTTTTCAGATATATTAGTGAGAAGAGGAAGGGCAAAAGTGGTATTGTCAGACTCAAGGGTGCAGGGGGGGAATATGTGGAAGCTGATGAGGATAAAGCGGAATTGCTTAACAAATATTTTTGTTCTGTGTTCACAGATGAAGAACCAGGAGCGGGACCTCAGAAAACACCCACAAATAAGAACAGAAGCGAGGGACATCTTGAACAATTTTCAGAAGACTGTGTTCGTGAGAAACTAGCTCAACTTGTAGACAAAGCGATGGGACCGGATGGGATACACCCTAGAATACTGAGGGAACTTGGGGACGTTCTAGCAACTCCACTGACTGACCTTTTCAATGCCTCGTTGGAGTCGGGAGTGGTGCCAAAGGACTGGAGAGAGGCTCATGTGGTGCCTTTACACAAAAGCGGAAGTAAGGATGTGGTTGAAAACTACAGGCCGGTTAGTTTAACTTCGGTGGTGAGTAAATTATTGGAAACGCTGCTGAAAGAGAAAATAGTGAGGTTTCTGGAGTCCGGCGGATTACAGGATCCGAGGCAGCATGGATTCACCAGAGGCAGGTCTTGTCAGACAAATCTGATTGATTTCTTTGACTGGGTGACCAGGGAGTTGGACCGAGGGAGAGCTCTAGATGTGGTGTATTTAGATTTCAGTAAAGCCTTTGACACTGTTCCTCACAGGTGACTTATAAACAAACTGAGCACCCTAGGGATGGACCCTAAAGTTACTGCTTGGGTTAGAAATTGGTTGGGTGGGAGGCGACAAAGAGTACAAGTAAATGGAGCTCACTCTGAGGAGAAGGATGTTACCAGTGGTGTGCCCCAGGGATCTGTCCTTGGTCTGATTCTTTTTAACATCTTTGTTAGTGATATAGCGGAAGGGCTGTCGGGTAAGGTTTGCCTCTTTGCGGATGATACCAAAATCTGCAATAGAGTAGACACCCAGGAAGGTGTAGATAACATGAGGAGGGATCTAGCTAAGCTTGAAGAATGGTCTAGAATTTGGCAGCTGGGATTTAATGTTAAAAAATGTAAGGTCATGCATTTGGGCTGCAGCAATCCAAGGGAGCAATACAGTATAGGAGGTGAAGTACTTTTGTCCACTAAAGAAGAGCGGGACCTAGGCGTGGTTGTGTCTGATGATCTTAAAGTAGCTAAACAGGTAGAAAAGGCGACGGCAAAAGCTAGAAGGATGCTTGGGTGCATACGGAGAAGAATGGCTAGCAGAAAAAAGGAGGTGATAATGCCTCTGTATAAGTCTTTGGTGCGACCTCATTTGGAGTATGGTGTGCAATTCTGGAGACCGCACCTTCAAAAGGATGTGAACAGGATGGAGTCGGTGCAGAGGGTTGCTACTAAAATGATTAATGGGCTTCATTATAAAGCATATGAGGACAGACTTAAGGATCTTAATATGTACACCTTAGAGGAAAGGCGGGATAGAGGTGATATGATTGAGATGTTTAAATACCTCCGTGGCATAAATGTTCAGGGAGAGAGCCTCTTTCAATTAAAAGCAAGTTCTGCTACGAGGGGACATGGGATGAGGGTGAAGGGAGATAGATTCAGGAGTGATATGCGGAAATATTTCTTTACGGAAAGAGTAGTGGATCCGTGGAATAGTCTCCCAGTGGAGGTGGTAGAGATGAGGACAGTAACTGAATTCAAAAAAGCATGGGACCAACACAGAGGATCTCTAAAGGTAAAAAGTGGACTGTTGTAGTTGTTGTTATGGAAGGACAGACTAGATAGGCCTTGTGGTCTTTTTCTGTCATCATGTTTCTATGGTACTAACATCGACACCGGTTTTGGACACGACATTGGGGCTGCTGCAGATGACATCAACATCGCTCCCACCCATGCTCTCCCTTGAAACTCTTACCGATACGGTGCCAAACCCAAGTGGCTCACTGAGGCCGATATCTCAGAGCATCAGTTCAGGCATCTAGCTTATGGCAAACACCGTACCCATCGATACTTTGAGTCTTCTGATTCCAATTCCCCTGCTTCGGATGTGGAGTCACTCGATTCACCGGGGCCCCAAGACCTTCCTTCGGACCCTTCCCTACCTCAACAGTGACACGTCACCTCCGGAAGACATGTCCTTCCACAAATTCATTTGAGACCTAGCCAAAGGTCTCTCTATCATAGTAACATCGGAGAAGGAGCCAAGGATGGAGGAATTAGAAATCCTCCAATACCCAACAGCACCCAAGGAGGTAGCCACCTTACTGGTGCACATCATCCTTCATGACCTTATTCTCCATATGTGGGAAACGCTTCGCACTGTCTCAGTACCATGTATCATGTACGGGAGTGTCTCAGCTTCCAAAAGCCACAGCTTCCCCACCACTCTATGGTGGTTGAATCGGCGATGCGCCAAATCAAAAGCTTGAAGACTCACTCCTCTAACCATCTAAATAGAGAATAGAGAAATCTCAACGCCTTTGGGCATCGATGCTTCCAAGCATCCATGCTCTTGGCTAGAATTAAATCCTATATCCTCTACATGAGAATGTTCTTGAAAGAGGTCTCCTGGATCTCGAGGTCTTTGCCCCTCTCCTCCTAGATGAGAAAAGGGCAGATTATCTTGCCCTAGTTAAGCCAAAATATTTCAAAATATGTCAGTAGGACCATCTTCAACGCCTTTGAATGCACAAACAGGGCCTCAGCAATATGCATTGGTGCATGTCGAATTGCATGGCTTCAGGCCTCAGATCTTGAATAGTGGGTTCAAGATAAGCTGGGCAACAGCTTGCACAGGTGAAAACCTCTTTGGAAAAGACTGGCAAGATAAGGCCTCTCAATTAGAGTCAGAAAATAACTACTCTAGAGTAACAGCTAACCCTGCTAGGAAAAAGGCACCTGCAAAGAAATCATTCTCCTCCTTATTGTAGAAATTCTTCTCTTCTTATCCTCCAGCTTCTCCGCACCAGTCAGGCCCACAGAAGAGGCAGCAGCCTCCTAAGCAGCAAAAGAAGCCACAGATGGCTAAATCTCAACCAGCTCCACAGCCAGAGAGTACACCTGGTTTTTTACTTTTTCCTAGAGAACATTGCCACCTTGCCTCTGGAGGACCCCCATCCCCTCCACATAGCAGGCAGACTGTGTCACTATGCCCACAGATGGCACCTTATCACCACAGAGCAGTGGATACTCACCATAGTCCAGGAAGGGTACAGACTTCATCTACAAACTCTGCCCCCCCTCAACTTTCATGGGGGAATATCAAACTCAACCCCCACCCACTGCTTTCACACAGGACGAGGTGTCCTCTCTTCTGTCTCAGGGCGCCATAGAAGATGTCCCAACATCCCAACAGGGAATGGGCTTCTAATTTCTCATTCCAAAGAAAACTGGAAGGTACAGACCCATTCTGGACCTCAGAAACCACAACAAGTTCTAGTCCATGAAAAGTTTAAGATGATCTCTCTTGGGACTCTTCTTCCCTACCTCCAGAGTCAGAACTGGCTCTGTTCTCTAGATCTGAATGAAACGTACACACACATCCTCATCCATCTGGGACACAGGAAATTTTTATGCTTCACCTTTCAAGGAAAACATTATCAGTACAGAGTCCTTCCCTTCGGACTCGCTTCTGTCCCAAGAGTCTTCACAAAGTGCATGGCGGTCATAGCTGCTTATCTAATAACTCTGGGGATATTTGTCTATCTCCAGGAACAAGCAGGAATGTAGTCTTCACATATGGGTATCGTCGGTACCAACGGAGCCTGCGAGGGAACGCTTCCCCAGCGTCCAATAGGAAAGCTTTTGGGAGCATCCCTCAGCGCCTGCATGCTGTCTTCCTGCCTTTCCAACTGTCCCTCTCCAGTTCTTTGTTTTCCGCGGAGCCGACAGGTCACATACCCTGTCACCGCAGAAAATTTTCGTCTTTAATCTTTTTGTGGTCGCGTCTGCCTTCCTTCGACGCCATACCAGTACCGCCGGTTCTTTCTTCTTTCTTTAAAAAAAAAAAAAAAATTATAGTTTTTTGAGGTGTTTTACTTTAGAGACTTTATTCCTTGGTGCTAGGCGCCATTTTGGGCATTAGGCCCAATTATTTCCTTAAAAATGGAAAAACCTACTTCAGGTTTTCAGAAATGTTCTAAATGTGGCGGTACTATTTCCGTCACCGACACCCATGATTGGTGTCTCAAATGTTTAGGTCCTGACCACTCTATTTCAGTGCCTCTCCTGTGGAATGATGTCAAAAAGGGGCTGACAGAACTGAGCTGCTTAACTTAGCACCCTTTTCCCCTCAGACATGGCGTCTGTTGCATCAACGTCCTCCAGGGCCTCATCTTCCTCCCATGGATTTCAGGTAACTAAACATAAATCTAGCTGGTCCTCAAAGGGTAGATCTCCTTCTAAGTATCGAGATGCCCCTGGCGTTGCCCTGCAGGAATTTTCACCAGCAAAACTGCCTCGGCAGGAGGCTTCGGCTTCCAAAACACTAACGGGGCTCCAGGATGTTCTCGAGGCCTCAACCTCGGCAGAACTACTGGCATCATGCTCTGGGGTTCCGGCCGCTTCTACCGGTACCGACACCCAAGCATCGGCAGCATCGATAGACCAGAGATTCCTTGCTATCGAACGCAGTCTAGCGGCTCTTCTCACGGCTTCGGTACCGTTGAAACCGCTTCAGACATCTCAACCGATACCGGAACCGGTACCAACTACATTAGCATTGGCGGGTATGCCACCCATACCGAGTCATTCGTCTGCCTCCGGCATTGACAAATCGGTACTGGAACAACCCAATACCGACTTCGATCAATACCGGTACCGTGCTTTGCACGATCACCGGGATCGGAGGTATTTTGAATCCTCTGATGAGTCTGAAGACTCCGAAGACTCTGCCGATACAAGAGTACTTCTCCCCGAGGATTCCTCTTCTCCTCAGCCAGAATGTCTCCGCCAGAGGATATGTCCTTTCAGGACTTTATCCGTGATGTGGCCCGAGGCCTTTCCATCACAGTAGCTCCTGAAAAAGAGCCTAGGGCAAAGAAGTTGGAAATTCTCCAATACCCTAAGGCTCCCAAGGAGGCAGCTACTCTACCTATTCATGAGATTTTACATGATCTTATGCTAAGGATGTGGGAAACACCTTTAACCACATCTCCTCATTCTCGAAGACTCGATACCATGTATCGAGTTCCACCTTGTCCTGGTTTCAAAAAACTCAATTACCACACCATTCAGTGGTGGTGGAATCAGTCATGAGAAGGATGAAAAGTGCAAAGAGACATGCATCCAATCACCCAGGTCGTGAATGTAGGACTCTCGATGCCTTTGGGCGTCGATGCTTTCAAGCTTCCATGCTCTCAGCTAGGATCAATTCCTATATCTTGTATATGGGAATGTTCCTTAAAGAGGTCACAGGAGACTTGGAGCTTATGAATCCCCTCCTTCCTGATGACAAAAGGCAAGACTATCTTACTCTAATACTCTCATATTCAGAAGAGACAGAGAAAATGGAAAAGGAGGAGTAGCCTTGTATGTCAAAAGCAGTATTAAAGCTACTGAAATGCAGGGGACATGGGGAAAAGAAGAAGCGCTCTGGATTGCGTTGGAAAGAGGAGATAGCACTGTCATCCATACTGCTGTAGTCTATAGACCTCCGACTCAAATTGAAGAGATAACGATTTGATTATAGATATTGCCAAGATAGCCACAAAGGGGGAAGCAATCATTTTGGGTGACTTTAATCTACCTGATGTGGCTTGGATTACTCTTTCTGCACATCTGGAAAGAAGCAAAAAAATTGTAGATGCTCTCCAAGATGCATCACTTAGACAAATGGTGATGGAACCAACCAGGGAAAGCTCAACGCTTGATTTAGTGCTCACCAACGGTGATAGCGTGTCGAATGTCTGCGTGAGTGCCCCTGTGAGCAACAGCGATCATCACACGGTGTGGTTTGAGATAAAAGCCAAGGTACAGGCCAAACATAGCAAGCTCAAAGTCCTAAACTTCAAAAACACTGACTTCAATAAAATGGCCGCGTTCCTAAAGGAGGAGATGACGGGGTGGAAGGAGATAAGAGAAGTGGAATTGCAATGGGCTAAACTAAAGGTGGCAATAAAAGAAGCAACAGACAAATATGTAAAAAAAGTAAACAAAAACAAGAGGAAAAGGAAACCTATTTGGTTTTCCAAAGAAGTGGCTGCTCAAATAAAGGCAAAAAACACAGCTTTCGCAAAATTCAAAAGCTTGCAAACAGAAGAACACAGAAATGAATAGAGGATCAAACTCAAAGAGTCAAAAAGAGAAATAAGGATAGCAAAATCAAAGGCAGAGGAAAAGATGGCTAAAGATGTTAAGGGTGGCGACAAAACTTTCTTCAGGTATATTCGGGAAAGGAAGAAGATCAGAGTTGGAATTGCAGGACTCAGAAGTGCTGGGAAAGGACTCGTGGAAAGTGCCATAGAAAAAGCGAAATTGCTAAACAAATACTTCTGCTCTGTTTTTACTAAAGAAAATCCTGGAGATGGACCAGCTGTGACTCCCAGATATAAAAATGTGAATGTAGTAGATACCACACCATTCACAGAAGATGAGGTGTTGGAACAACTTGCTAAACTGAAAGTGGACAAAGCCATGGACCGGATGGGATACATCCCAGGATACTGAAAGAGCTCAGAGAGGTTCTTGCAGGGCCATTAAAGACTGTATTCAACAGATCCTTGGAAACAGGACAGGTTCCTCAGGACTGGAGAATGGCTGATGTCGTACTTCTACACAAAAGTGGTGACAGGGAAGAAGTGTCAAACTACAGACCCGTGAGCCTTACCTCGGTGGCGGGAAAAGAAATGGAGGCGCTCCTGAAAGAGCAAATAGTGAACTTTCTCAAAACCAACAGGTTGCAAGATCCGAGGCAACATGGTTTTACTGAAGGACAGTCTTGCCAAACAAATCTGATTGAGTTCTTTGACTGGGTGACCAAGGAACTAGATCAGGGGCATGCGATGGATGTCATCTACCTGGATTTCAGCAAAGCCTTTGATACTGTTCCTCATAGGAGGCTTGTCAATAAACTCAGTAGCTTGGGGATGGGTACCAAGATGGTAAACTGGATTAGAAATTGGTTGACTGACAGACGACAGAGGGTGATGGAACATGGAGCTCACTCAGATGAAAGGAAGGTGATTAGCGGGATGCCCCAGGGTTCGGTCCTGGGCCCGGCACTGTTCAATGTATTTGTGAGTGATATTGCTGAAGGACTGAATGGAAAAGTCTGTCTTTTTGCAAGTCTGTCTTTTTGCAAGTCTGTCTTTTTGCAAGAGAGTGGACTCCGAGGGAGTGGATAACATGAGGAACGATCTACAAAAGCTGGAAAAATGGTCTAATGCTTGGCAATTACGATTTAATGCAAAAAAGTGCTTGTCATGCACTTAGGTAGCAGAAATCCAAGGGAAATGTACGCAGTAGGGGCGAGAGGTTGGTGTACATGGTTCAGGAGAAAGACCTTGGTGTGATTATCTCTGATGATCTCAAGGTGGCAAAACAGTGCGACAAGGCGGTGGTAAAAGCCAGGAGGATGTTGGGCTGCATACAAAGAGGGATTACCAGCAGAAAGGAAGAGGTACTTATGCTACTGTACAGGTCGCTGGTGAGGCCTCACCTGGAATACTGTTTTCAGTTTTGGAGACTATATCTTGCAAAAGATGTAAAAAGACTGGAAACTGTTCAGAGGAAGGCGACCAAAATGATTTGGAGCCTGCATAAGAAACCTTATGAGAAGAGACTTGAAGACCTAAATATGTACACTTTGGAGGAGAGGAGGGATAGAGGAGATATGATTCAGACCTTTAAATACTTAAAGAGGAACGATGAACAAACAAACCTCTTCCAAAGACGGGGAAGCTGCAAAATTAGAGGGCATAACATGAAGCTGCAAGGTGGAAAATTGAAAGGCAATGTCAGGAAATATTCTTTCACTGAAAGGGTGGTGGATGCTTGGAATGCTCTCCCGATGGAAGTAGTGGGGGCAAACACGGTGATGGAATTCAAAACAGCATGGGACAAGCACAGCGCATCCCTTTACAGCAACAGGATAAAAACAAAATAAACTGAACCATCTAACTTCTCAACAAACAGGGGTGTCCTACATGGAGTGGTGGGTCCACCCCTAAACAAAGACATGGGGAGGGTGACTCTTGCCGTATCTTGCTGGGCAGACTGGATGGACCATGCTGGTCTTTATCTGCCGTCATTTACTATGTTACTATGTATGTTAGTCAAACATGCTCAGGATGTTTCCAAGTTTGTAAATCGTGCAGCCTTTGACTGTTTTGAGTGCATAAGCAGAACCTCTGCTTTTGCCATTGGTGCACGTCAGATTGCCTTGGCTTCAGGCATCTGACTTGGAAATTTGGGTACAGGATAAATTAGGAAACATTCCTTGCACAGGAGGAAATCTCTTTGGCTAGAATTGACAGGAGAAGGCTAATGAAGATAGATGCTGACAATATCAGCTTGGATAGATTGTCCAAATCTACAGCTGATCCTGCAAGGAAAAAATCCTCTAAGAAACCATTTTTTAATAAGAAAAAGAAGTTTTGGAGTGAAGGAGTAGCCTAGTGGTTAGAACAACTGCCTAGTACCCAGAAGATCAAGGGTTCGATTCCCACTAGCACTCCTTGTGACTTTGGGCAAGTCACTTTACCCTCCATTGCCTCGGAAGAAAAGGCTGGCAATCTACTTCCAGTGATACATTGCCAAGAAAACCCAGAGGTAGCTGTGTCACTATGAGTCAACACTGACTTAATGGCACTAAAAAAAAAAAAAATACCCAACAGGGACACCGTCCAGGTCAGACTGCCCAAAAGGGACAACAGCAACAACCTAGACAACAAAAAAAGCCAAAAGCTGCGAAACCTCAGCAGGCTCAGCCTCCTCAGGGGCTTTGACTCCTTTCTAGAGAACTTTGCCTTCCTGCCTCTGAACAGTCCAGAACCCTCGACCATCCCAGGCAGGTTATGTCATTTTGCCCACAGATGGTGCGAAATAACAGCAGAAAATTGGACTCTATCCATTGTACGAGAGGGGTGCAAGCTTCATTTTCACAGCATGCCCCCTCCTACAATTGTAAGACAGTTCAGTTCTCAGACCTCTCTCGACAGTCTCTTAGGTCAAGAAGTCACAATGCTCCTTGCTCAAGGAGCAATAGAGGAAGAAACCCATTCCTCATCAGGGTACAGGGTTCTACTCCCCCTATTTCCTTATTCCAAAGAAAACAGGGGGACACAGACCCATTTTAGACCTCACAGAATTGAACAAATATTTGTTCCGAGAGAAGTTCAAAATCGTCTCTCTAGGAACTCTGCTGCCATACCTTCAAAGCCAGGATTGGCTTTGTTCTCTAGATCTCAAGGATGCATATACTCATATTCTCATCCATCCAAATCACAGAAGATTCCTGCGATTCCTGTTTCAAGGAAAGCACTACCAATGCAAGGTTCTTCCCTTTGGCCTGGCTTCTGCACCAAGAGTGTATACAAAATGCATGGCTGTGGTAGCAGCATTTCTCCGCACTCTGGGGATATTTGTCTTCCCTTACTTAGACGACTGGCTCATTCGAGCCCCTACAGTGCCAGAAGCCAGCTCTGCTCTGTTTCGCACAATGCGAATCCTTCAGTATTTGGGACTGGTCATAAACCTCCCAAAATCCAATCTTGCTCCCACTTAGTCCCTAGAGTTCATAGGAGCCCATTTGGATACCAGACAGGCAAGGGCTTTCCTTCCACAGCCCCGCTGTCTTCGCATAGTACAACTAGCTTCCCAAGCAGTGCTCAAACCTTGTCTCACTGCTCGGGAAATGCTACAATTGCTAGGCCACATGGCATCCACCATGCATGTGGTTTCTTATGCTCGCCTCCATATGCGAGCAGCCCAGTGGACTTTATCCACTCAGTGGACACAGGCCTCAGGCTGCCTGTCGCACAAAATAACAAACTCAAATCGTCTTATTTCATCCCTCCACCATGCATTTTGTATACACTCTTGGTGCAGAAGCCAGGCCAAAGGGAAGAACCTTGCATTGGTAGTGCTTTCCTTGAAATGCCACCATTGGCAATCACCCAGAAATCTTCTGGTGGGGTCTCCTTTCCAGCAACCCCTATCCCAAGCCACCCTAACAACAGATGCATCACAGGTGGGATGGGGAGCCCACCTGCATGATCTCTCTACCCAGGGTACCTGGACTCCACAGGAGGCCTGTCTTCACATCAGCCTCAGGGAGCTCAGAGCAATCTTCTTTGCTCTTCGAGTATTTCATGCCCAACTCAGCTACAAGACAGTCCTAGTTCAAATGGACAATCAAGTAGCTATGTTCTATGTGAATAAGCAGAACAGGCTCTCTTTCGCTATGCAACGAAGCTTTGCGACTGTGTCCTCGCCAGAGAGCATCAGATTCATCTCCTTGCGGTGTATCTTCCAGGCATTCAGAACTCTTGGGCAGACAAACTCAGTCGAGTTCGGCTTGCACACGAATGCAGACCGGATTATCCAAATATTTCTTTGCAAGTCTGCTGAATGCCAAACTTCCCCGGTTCTGTTCCAGAATTCCGGCTCGATGTTGTCAGGTAAGGGATGCTTTCCTCCTCCACTGGGGTCAGGACTTCCTATATGCCTTCCCACCCATTCCCCTCATCCCCAAAACCCTATTCAAGCTTCAGAGAGACAGAGGTCATATGATTCTCATAGCTCCACGTTGGCCATGGCAATGTGGTACCCTCTGCTCCTGCATCTCTCTCAAGCTCCGCCTCTGGAGTTGGGATCCGCTCCAGATCTTCTTTCCCAAGAGGACGGGATGCTCTGGCATCCGAATCCCCAGTCTCTGCATCTTAGGGCCTGGTTGCTGAAAGCCTAGAACTTCAGGAACTTAACCTTTCCCAACAGGTAAAGGATATCCTTCATGCTTCTAGGAAACCCTCCACAAGATGCTCGTATGCCTTTAAGTGGAAAAGGTTTACCATATGGTGCTCGCAGAAGGGTCTTAACCCTCTTGCGATACCTCTGGAATCGATACTCCTTCGTTTGTCAAATGCAGGTCTCAAGACAAATTCAGTAAGAGTCCATCTTAGTGCTATTGCAGCTTCTTACAAGCCTCTAAGTGGACAACCTCTTTCCTCTCATCCTCTCATAGCGAGATTTATGAGAGGCCTTCTTTTAACAAAGCCTCCCATTAAGCCACCACCGGTGGCATTCGACTTAAATCTGGTGCTCGGGCAGCTCATGAAACCGCCTTTTGAACCATTAGCCACTACATCTTTGAAATTCCTTTCTTGGAAAGTCATCTTCCTCATTGCAATCACATCACGTCGCATCAGTGAATTGCAAGCCTTAGTTGCTGATCCTCCTTATACAAGGTTCCACCATGATAAGGTAGTTCTTAGGACTCATCCACACTTTATGCCAAAGGTGGTTTCGCCTTTCCATTTAAACCAAGCGGTTTACCTTCCTGTATTCTTTCCGAGGCCTCATGCCTCCAGTGCAGAAAGGAACCTTCATACCCTGGACTGTAAAAGAGCTTTGGCCTTTTACTTGCAAAGGACACAGCAACATAGAAAATCTTCTCAACTCTTTGTTGCTTTTGATCCTAGTCATTTGGGACTTTCAGTTTCCAAAAGAACTCTAACTGGATTGCTCAGTGCATATCCTTTGCCTATGAGAGTAAGAACCTTCCTCTTGAAGGCCATGTCACAGCTCAAAATGTGAGAGCCATGGCAGCCTTAATGGCTCATCTTCACTCTGTGTCTATCGACGACATCTGTCGAGCAGCTACTTGGGCTTCGGTACATACCTTCACAGCCCACTACTGCTTAGACAAGGACTCCCGCTGGGATTCCTTGTTTGGCAAGACTGTTCTTCAACACCTTTTTCAGACTTAATCAATTCCTACCAACCGTCCCTGGTAGAATGCCAGAGATCCATGGGGGGAAATATGGCCCTTACACAAGGCCTAAGAACTTTCTGGGGCCATCTCCCTGGCATCTGCAGCTAGGGAGTCCCCATATGTGAAGACTACATGCCTGCTTGTTACTGGAGATAGCGTAGTTACTCACCTGTAACAGGTGATCTCTGGGAACAGCAGGAATTTAGTCTTCACAGCCCGCCCACCTCCCTAGGAGTTGTATCTCTCTCTCTCTCCCTCTCTCTTTTGTCTCAGCTATAAACCATAAACTGGAGAGGGACAGTTGGAAAGGCGGGAAGGTAGCACACAGGCGCTGTGGGATGCTCCCAAAAGCTTTCCTGTTGGATGCTGGGGAGTGTTCCTGCGCAGGCTCCGTCGGTACCGACGATACCCATATGTGAAGACTAAATTCCTGCTGTTCCCGGAGATTACCTGTTACAGGTGAGTAACTACACTTTCCTTACTTAGATGACTGGCTCATAAAAGCAGACACCTCCCAAGAGGTACTGCTTTCCTTGCATCGTGCCATCACATTACTACAGCATTTAGGATTTGTGATAAACTTCCCAAAATCCCAGCTCACTCCAACTCAGAAACTAGAGTTCATTGGAGCCCTACTAGACACCCAATAGTCTAGGGCATTTCTGCCTCAGTTCCGTTGTACCCATCTGGTCGAGCTAGCGTCCCAGATGCTTCTTCGAGACCATCTGACCGCCCGAGAGATGCTGCAGCTCCTGGGGCACATGGCCTCTACTGTACAATGTCATTCTATATGCCCGACTACATATGCGGACAGCCCAGTGGACTCTTGCCTCCCTTCTGGAAGCAGGACTCGGCCGGCTCCAGGACAGGGTCCAAGCCACTGCCCATCTAACTATATCTCTTCAGTGGTGGTGTTCCCCAGAAAATCTGCTCGTAGGGTCACCTTTTCATATGCCCCCATTTCAGTGCACTCTAACGATGGATGCCTCCAAACTGGGTTGGGGAGCCCATCTGGGCAACCTGACTATACAGGGGCTCTGGACAAAGCAGGAGCCACAACTCCAAATCAATCTCCTGGAACTTCGTGCTATCTCAAATGCCCTCCGGGTGTTTCAACACCACCTCAGATCAGGGAGGAACAGGCTCTTGGGCCCTCTGCGAGAAAGCGTTAGACCTGTAGTCTTTTGCTATTGCTCATCAAATACACCTCCAAGCAGTGTACCTCCTGGAGGAGTTCAATGTCTTGGCAGACAGACTGAGTCGCATCCTTCTTCCCCACGAATGGTCTCTCCATCCGGACACAACGTCCTACATTTTCCAGACCTGGGGAACTCCAGACATAGATCATTTTGCGACTCCCCAAAATGCCAAGCTCCTCGCTTCTGCACAAGAACTCTGACATCCACCAACCATCAAGTGGATGCCTTCCACCTGCACTAGGGCAGGGTCTGCTTTATGCTTTCCCTCCTATACCCCTCATTCCCAAGACACTTTTCAAGCTTCAGTCCGACAAGGGCTCCATGTTTATGTTTATTGGTTTGCTTAATAGACCGCCCATCACAACAGCGTCTGAGCAGTTTACAAAATACATCAAAAGGCTGCTAGAAAAAGGAAGAGAACGCCATTATATTATAGGATAGGAGAGAGTAGAATGGAGATTATAGAGAGAGAGCTAGGAGAGACAGCGGGATACTCATAGTCCCTCACTGATTGCGGCAACCGTGATTTCCACTGCTACTACGTCTGACTTAGACTCATCCTCTGCGATTTGGATTTGCATCCGACCTCCTCTCCCAGTACGACTGCTCATTACTCCATCACAATCCACAGTCTCTCTGCCTCACAGCTTGGCTGCTGAGAGCATAGCTTTACAGGGCTTTGATCTTACCCAAAAGATTAAGGAGATCCTTTTGGCTTCTAGGAAGCGAGCCCCCAGACGTTCATATGTTTTTAAGTGGCGTAGATTCTCTTTCTGGTTTTCACAGAAAGATCTTAATCCCTTTTCTGTTCCAGTAGAGTCACTCCTCCAGTATATCCTCCACCTGTCCTCGACAGGTCTAAAGACCAACTCTTTGAGAGTCCACCTCAGTGCTATTTTGGCCTCTCACCATCTACTGGATGGACAGCCCATCTACATGCAATTGCTAGTAGCTCGTTTCATGAGAGTTCTCCTGCTGTCCAAACAGCCCATTAAGCCACCTCCGGTAGCTTGGGACCTCAACGTCATTCTAGCGCAGCTTCTGAAGCCGTCCTTTGAACCATTAGCCATGACCTCACTTAAGTTCCTCTCTTGAAAGCTAATCTTCCTAATTGCCCTCATTTCAGCTAGCTGCTTTAGTGAGGGCAATTAGGACCCTCCCTATAACCACCTCTACCATGACAAAGTAGTCCTTCGGACTCATCCACACTTTATGCCTAAGGTGGTGTCCCTTCCTTTTAAACCAGTCAATTTACCTTCCAGTTTTCTTACCTAAACTGCATGCGTCTAGAGCAAAAGCAACTCTACACACTCTTGACGCAAACGTGCCTTGGCTTTCTATCTCCAAAGGACTCGAGATCACCATAAAGCCTCACTGTTGTTTATCTCATTTAACCCCCAGTCATCTGGAATTACCTGTTTCTAAGCGTATGCTCTCCAGATGGATAGCGGATTGCATTTCATTTGCCTGTGACAAAGCAGGACTCTTCCTGGAAGTGCATGTCACTGCTCACAGCATTCGTGCCATGGCAATAGCAATACCCTTCAAGTCCCGAGTAGCCTGAGAAGTTGCAATGCTAACACCACTAACAGAGCGTTCTCCTTTATGGCTCCACGACTCTGGAACCAAATGCCCTACGTACTGAGAGCAAACAAGGACCTGAAGGACTTCAGGAAAAAACTTAAGACTCACCTATTTCAGACTCATTACAACCTAACCTAGTCAATGTAATCCTTTTCGAACAACATGTCTACAAAAATTCATATCAACAAGAAATGCATCCTGAAATTATGTAATTTATGTATATATGTAAAGCCTCCTCTCAAGCAATCAGATGTAAATCTGTAATCGTTTGCTGTGACTATTACCCTCCCCTGCAATCCTACTGTATGCTTAAATTCTGGCCTGTACAACCGCACCCTTTTTTATAGAAAACCGCCACTGATCGCTGGAAGTGGCGGGATACAAGTGTACACTAAATAAATAAATAAACCTCGATGACAAACCTATGCTCAGTAGCCATCAAAGAAATCTGCAAAGCAGCAACTTGGTCTTCTGTCCATACCTTTGCTGTCCATTATTGTCTGGATAAGGAATCTCATCGGGATGCCATGTTTGGTCAGGCTGTACTCCAGCACCTCTTTCAGACTTTGATGCAGCTATCCCCGTCCCATCTTTGAAAATACCAGAAATCCATGTGGGATACATGACCTCATCATGCCTACTCCATGGTGAACCTCCACCGGTTCTGAGGTCACTTCATCTGGGAGCTAGGGAGTCCCATATGTGAAGACTACATTCCTGCTTGTTCCTGGAGATAGTGTAACTCACCTGTAACAGGTGATCTCCAGGAACAGCAGGAATTTAGTCTTCACAACCCGCCCTCCACCCCTAGGAGTTATAGAGTTTCATTTACACTCTTTTCTCAGCTACAAACTTATCTGAAGAGATGAAGTTGGGGAGGTGGGAATGCAGTCTCGCAGGCGTAATGGAGTGCTCCCAAAAGCTTTCCTTTTGTACTCTGGAGAGCGTTCCCTTGCGGGCTTTGTCGGTACCGACATCATCCATATGTGAATACTAAATTACTGCTGTTCCCGGAGATCACCTGATACAGGTGAGTAACTGTGCTTTATCAGCAGCCATGATGGTCCGGAGGTCTTTCCGGCCAGTAACCCTAAAATTGCAACATAAAACAGTGCCGGTATTGTTAGCTCTATCCTGCTGGGATTGCATTCACTGTAAACAGTGTAACTAAAAAAGCCTCTACAGGGGTCACGTGATGGGGTTTAGAATAGTGGACGCATTTCCTTCACTCTCCCGAACCCAGCTAAAATTATTTTATATAATTCAGAATTCCCTGGTGATTTTTTGTGAGTTTGCAACAGGACTGACATATGGCTACCAAAACCGACCATTGAAAAGACGGCAAAAGCAACAATGCTGACCACAAAGATATAAAAACAAACAACAACAGACCATGATGGAATGTCTGGTCTCGCAAGATGGCGGGTAGCAGAGGAGCGCTTGAAGATTCCCCACCCAGTGAAGCAAACTTGAATGTCTACTTGGAGATAACATTAGGGAATGCCCTACCAGCTCAGAATGCCGAAATGGAAGAGATTCTGGCAGCTATTAAAGCCAGTAACACCAATTTGTCTGCCAAACTGGAAGTTATCCAGGCTGACATTCGCGAGGCCAGAGCAGAGATACAGGCAGCTGGAGTCCTATTGAAGAAGCAGAACTGTGCATTGCTGGAACAGAAGAAGTTGTGCTGGTGTTGAAAAAAGAATAGTCTGAGCTTGCCTCACTAATTACTAAGCTCCTTACAAAGAGTGACAATTTGGAGAACAGATAGAGGCATTCAAACTTGCGAATTATGGGTGTGCCTGAAGCGGGAGAAGAGCTGCTGATAGAGGAGTATGTGGAACGCCTGCTCCGTGCCTGATACAAGACCCTCCATTAACAGATAGCTTCTTAATTGAATGAGCACACAGAGTACTGGGCCACTCGCTCCAATATTGGCAAAAATTCATAATTTTCGACCTAGGCAACTTATTCTGCAGCAAGCTCGTAAAATGGGGACTTACATGCTTAATGGACACAAAATATGGGTTCTTCCAATTTACAGCCCTAGAACTGGACCGCAGGCATCAGGCACTCTGTGAGGTAAAGAGATAACTTCGGCAGCACAAGATACCTCAGGCATCACTCTATCCAGTCAAGCTGAGAGTGCATTGGCAAGGTGGAACGATCTTCTTCACAGAACCTAAAGAAGTGCAAAGATTTCTACAACTACACTTTCCTGAGGATCCACCGGTGGCTCAATCGGGGTCTCTCAGCCAGCGGTGCTCTTTGGGTCAGTATCTCCTGCTGACCTGCGACAAGCTGCAGCTCAAGCCCACAAAAGAGTGGTTGAAGCATTTGCTCATAGCGACGTTGAACATTCAGACTTGCTAGCGCAATGGTGACTGTGCTGCCAGAGGTTTCAGAACTGTAGCTATTAATCTAAATATACTTATGCTGTTAATATTTAGTGTATTACCGGCCAGTTTCACTTCTGAACAAGAATGCTAAGTTACTAGCCAGAGTATATGCCTTACGACTTAATCAGGTTATTTAGGTATTGACTCAGCATGATCAAACCAGGTTTATTCGGGGCCGGAACTCAGCTGATAATGTATGCCGGGTCTTAGGGGTTGGTTCATCAGTGCGAGAGAGGGCCTTCTCAGCCAGTGGTGTTTTTTTGCTTTGTATGCCGTGAAGACCTTCGACCGCATAAGAGTGGCCTTACCTTATGCGTGTGCTGATGCATTCTGATTTGGTCCTGCATTTCGCGAGTGATTGGGGGGCTATACAGTATATCAACAGCTGGGTTGCGTATAAATGGTCATTATCTGACTGTTTCAGACTGGCGCAGACAGGGCAGTGATGACCTCTATTCCACATATTTATTTATTTATTTATTTATTTATTGTTTTTTATATACCACGCTCTTTAAAATCAGTGCGGTTTACAGATAACATTTGAGCATGTTTGCATTATCATTAGAGCCGTTTGCGCAGGCAATTAGGCAGAATGTGAGGATAGAGGGTGTCGGGGTAGGAGCAGTGGAGCATAAAATAGCATTATATGCTGATGATACCTCGCTGTTCATGTCTCATCCTGAGAACTCACATCTTTTGAATTGGAATGTGCTGCCTTTGGAGCGGTGGCTGGATATAAGTTGAATATGTCAAAATCAGTACTACTCCCCTTTAATATCCCCCCAGAGACAGAGACAATATTGAGAGGTCTGTTTTCGAACCAATGGGAATCTGATTCACTATCATACTTGGAGGTTCGGATACCATGAAGCTTAAGTAGGATCTTTAAGCTGCATTTTCCCCCATTGCTGCGAAGGGTGAGGGAAGAGCTGAGGGGGGTGGGCCTTTCTGCCTTCATTCTTGCTGACGCATATCAGTGTCATTAAAATTAATGTCCTCACCCCAGTTTATTTATTTTTTGTTGCCTTGCCTGATGCCAGACATGTTTTTTTTGTGACCTCTACCGGGTAGTAGCCAAGTTCATCTGGGCAGGAAAAAGCGCACGTATGCAGCTTCACAATTTGATGTGCTCGTGAAGCAAGGGTGGCTTGGCTCTCCCTAATTTTAAGTTGTATTATTGGGGGCTCAAATATGAGCAGTCTACTACTGGTAGATGGATAATCTGGAACAATGCTGGCTAGAGATGGTAGCGACGCAGATAGGCACCACCGCGCTGAGACCTCTACCCTTCTTGCCACCTAAAGACTCTGACAAGATATAATGGGACAGCCCAATGTTTGTGCAATATTAATAGCATAGCTTAGAGTGACTAAGTGGTTGGGATTTTCACCATCGGATTTTTCCTTGGCTTTTCTCACAGAGGGTAGGTTGTTTCCCCTGGCGGTCAAGGACCCCTGCCGGTTCCAATGGATAAGAGAATTCGGATTGGAAAGGGTGATGGCTTTTATAGTGCAATGGCAGTTTCTTGTTAGGGCAAAAATCCTGCAGAGATGCATGCCTGGGAGTTTCTAAGATTTTCTCGGTGCTACGTTTGGAACATTTCTTCCAAACCCATAAACATAAATACCTCTGACCGGCCCGCCCTTTAGAGCTCTTTTTTAAAAAGCCCAAGCAAGGCATAGGACACCTGGCTGAAATCTATCAAATTTTGTGGATGTGCAGGTAGATCACTCTCAATATCAGGTTAGATGGGATGGGGATCTGGGAAGGGAGTGGACCGATGTTTCTTGAGAGACTTTGTGGGAAAATACCCATAAAATGTCCATTTGTACTCGCAGTATAAACTATTATTTCAAATGTACCTTATCGCCTCGCAACTTCACGCTAGTCAGCCAACATATTTGGAGTTATGTTGGAGAGGGTGTGGTAAGTTGGCTACCCTCTTTTATGTCTTCTGGGAGTGCCCCATTATTAGACCACTCTGGGAACAGGTTAATCGGATTTGCTCGGAGATCACTGGAAGAGATTATGGGCGAGATCCCACTCTCATTGGGATATACCAAGGGCCCCCAGAGTCCTGCTCAGGGAGGGACGAATTATGGAACTTTGTTTCTAGCGGTACGATGGTGTGTGGCGGCGGGTTGATGGAGCAACCAAGCCCCGTCGTTAGTAGAATGGGTGTGTAAGGTGGCTCATGTTATGGAATTGGGGGTGGCACGCTCTCGAGGACAATTGGTGAAGGTATCTAAAATCTGGGCCAAATTACAGCAATTCTTTGCTCAGGAGTGGGACAGGGAGGGGTTAGGGTGAATGTATAACTGCTCTGATAGGGAAATGGATGGAGGTGGTCCCTGTTATCCACTAACATTTTGATATTTTTTTGAATGCTTGGTATACCCCTCTGGATTGTGTGGCATAGAAGCTCTTCAACCCTTATAACATGTAATAGAATATCATTGGGCCAAGGCATGCTGTGACGTCCTGATGACTTATCTTTTCTCCTCTGTCTATCCCCCTTTGTCCCTTCTCCCCCCTGCAATGCGTTGGGGGGCATAAGCACACACTATGGAGCTCATGGTTTATGTTTTGTGTTAAAAGGTTGGCTAAGTTGGATCACTTATTAGGAATTGTAATTGTTGCTAAAACAAGCCGGTTGTATTGTATTGTGATAATTCACATTTGTATGCTTATATAGTTTGGAAAACTTATGAAAAAGTGCAGTAAAAAATAAAGGGGAAAAAAGCCTCTACACCCCAGGAAGCTGCGCAGGAGTTGTGAATAATGGGATTTGAGAGCATAGAATTGGAGGACAATGACACAGCAGAACATCGCCCAAGCAAATGAGGTGAGAGAAAGTGGTGTTGGTATCCACAAAGAAGAAACAACAGAAGGGAGAGCAGAGTGTGAAAGTTACCTGAACTGAGACTCTGACAACTTGGACTGGTTTTGTGTGGTGGCGCAGGTCATTCATGGGTGAATATAGAACAACTAGCATATAAAAGATAATGTGGTTATGCTTCAGGGAAATTATTGAAAGGTGAACGAGTGGCAGAGTGGGTAAGAGTTTAGGAAGGGGTCAATTGGTAGGGGAGTGGAGAAAATGGGTGGGGGCTGAGTGTGAGATGTGTAGTTGGATAAAAGGGGGGAGCAAGAGGCAGTGGGTGGAGGCGGGGTAAAAATCTTGAAGTGGGGGTGTGGGGTCAGATTGGTGAGTCACTATTCCGTGACCCAGGAGAGGGGAGTGCAAGGTGGAAAGGAGTGGGGGAGGGAAGGCGAGGGAGATGTTGGAGCAGGCTGATGGGCATTTGGATATAATAGGAGGGGAGATGAACGGTGAAAGGTGTGTCAGTTTGTCTCAGTGACTGTGAAGAGGTTGGGTTCCTGGCAGAAGAGGAATTTACTCTGGGGTGAGGCTACCCGTATGAGAGCTGACGTGGTCTTTATTCAAGAAACTCACTTGAAGAGAGGCCAGGCGCATCTATTGGTATGCAAAAAAAAATACCCACCGTCTATTTGGCCTCTAAGCACAGGAATCACTAAAAGGGGGAAGTGGGGATTATGCTTGCGAAGGGAAATAAGATAGCAGTGAAAAAAAGAACTCTATGATATCGAAGGTAGATTTGGAAATGGAGTTGAATGAGATTGAGGTGGCATTAATATCTATGCGCCCAATGTAGCCCAGGGGCCTTCCTTTGATGGTGGTTGGTAGTGAAGGTGCAGAACTTTTCTGCAGATCCTCTGATATTGGGGAGGAATTTTAATCTGACTAAGGATCTGAGGGTGGATAATTCTAATGGTCAGAATATGGGCGGCAGGGGTTATCGTAGAAAATTGGCTAGGAGGGTGGAGTCTCTCAATTTGGAGGACAGCTGGAGATTGTGTGAGGGGAGGAAAAGGTCCTGCACAGTTTTTTTCATCCCCATCAGAGTTATAGCTAGATATATACATTTTGGGTGGATTTCCTATGGGCGACACTCCTGGGGGGGGGGGGGGCGGGAGTGGACATTGAAGAGATAACATTGTGGGACCATGCTCCCATAGCAATGAAGGTGTGGTGGGGGCAGCGGACGCTGGACTAAAGTTCTGGCGGGTTGAATGAATCTCTGTTGTTGGATGCCATTGCAGCTCAAAAAGTGGAAGATGCCATCAAAGACTACTACCTGCAGAATGAAGGGGGTGGCAGGGGTAGTGGTAAGATGGGATTGTATGAAGGCTGTAGTTAGGAGGGTATTGGTTTCAGAGCATAGGCACCAGAAAATAATATGCCAGAGGGAGGAGCAGGGCCTGTGTAAGGAACTGGAGGGGGGAGAATGACGAAAGAGGGAGGCGGGGGCTGGACATTGCTGACCGGATCTAAGCAGTAATAAAACAGTTGATGGTGCTCTTACACAAAGATATAGGATTTAAACTGGAGTGGGTTCAACATCAATTTTTTGAATGGGAGAACAAAGCGGGCCATCTGCTTGCAGCCAAACTGAAGGCCCAATTAAAACAGCAGCAAATTTTTAAGATAAGGGATGTGAAGGGGGGAGCTCAAATCTTCGGAGGGGGAAATGAGGGAAGTATTTCGCCAATTCTACTATAAGATTGCCATGGAAGAAGATATTAAACATTCTCCAGGACCAAGCAGGAAGTCAGTCCTCACTTATGGGTGACGTCGGCGCCGACGGAGCCCTCGCGGAGCAATTTTCCCCAGCTTTCAAAGAAAGCCTTTGGGAATTGCAGCGCGCATGCGCGGTCGTCTTCCCGCCCGAAGGTGCCATCTTAGCCAGTCTTCTTTTTTCCGCGGAGCCCTACAGACGTCCCCGTCTTGTCCCCGCGAAAAAGTTGATTTTCCTCTTTATTTTATACTTTTTTCTTTCGGTTCGACGCCGATCGTTTTCCCGCCCGGACTCGCGACGCCGGTCTCGAGTCCTCTCACGTGTTTTCGGTTTTTCTGACTTAGTCAGCTTTCGTTTTCGTTTTCCCTGGCAGCCCGGTCCTTTGACCTCGCAGGGGCCCTTTTTCCCCCGATGGTTGCCAGTGGGTTTAAGCGGTGTGGTCGGTGTGACCGAAATATGTCACTGACCGACACACACGACTTTTGCCTCCGCTGCCTGGGCCCGGATCATGAGGAACTGATCTGTGGGCCCTGCAGCAAACTGTCCTCGAAGGCGTTGAGAAGTCGGCGGCATCAGCGTGAGAGAATCTTCGCTGACCCCAGCCGTACCCGGACCTCGTCGGAGGCCTCCGTGTCGAAAGGCTCCAGCTCGGACCGTCGCCGGAGCTCCTCCGACCGGGGTTCTCCCTCCGGGGACCATCGTCGGAAGGAAAACCCTGCGAGGGCGGCGTCGGTGGACGCTCCTGGCTCCGCGAGGGCCAGGTCGCATAGCCCCGACAGCCGCCCCGGGTCCTTGGAGAAGGAACACCTCCCGAAGCGACCTCGCCTGGAGTCGGAGATGCCTGCCCGGGTAAGTCCTGTAGTCCTTCTGGACTCGCCTCCGCGACAGCCGACATCGGGCCCGACGCCGTCGGGGCCCGAGTCGGGGGCTGCTGGGTCACCTGAGCTCGGACTCAGGTTGACGGCCTTGGAGAGCAGACTGTCTGCCTTCATGGACCAGCAGCGGGCACTGCTCGCTGGCTTCGCTGGCGTCGCTGCCCCGACCGCCGGGACGTCGACGTCCAAGTCGACCCGGAGACCGAGCCGATCCTCGAGTCGATGAGAACTCGAGTCGATCCTCGGTCGAGGTCGCCCTCGGCCTCCCGTTCGGGACCGAGGTCGCCGACGCCGACTCCCTCGGCGTCGGGGCGGCTGGCGCCGCACCCTGCCCGGGCCGACCCCACCGAGTCCTCGTCGGAGTCGGTCTGGGAGTCTGAGGAGGAAGAGTCACCTGATTCTTTCCGGACTCGGTGTGTCCCATCGGACTCTCCGGAGTCCGAGCCTCGGAAGCAGTCCCCCCCCGGAGGATGCCCGGTTCTCGGACTTCGTTAGGGATATGGCCAAGGCTTTGGCCTTCCCTGCGGATCCCGAGGAGGAGCCTCGAGCCGAAGAGCTCGACGCCCTCCAGTATGACTCTCCCGCGAGGGAACACTTTACTGTGCCGGTTCCTCCTATGCTGGAACGACTACTCTTCCGCATGTGGGAGAGTCCGGCCTCCTCGCCGGTCCTGAGCAAGCGGGTCGATTCTATCTATCGAGTCCGCAAGAGCCCTGGCTTTCAAAAGGCACAGCTGCCACACCATTCCATGGTAGTGGAATCGGCCATGCATCGTCTTAAGAGCCAGAAGATGCACTCCTCGGTGCCTCCTGGAAGGGAGGCCCGTAACCTGGATGGCCTTGGCAAGAAGTGCTTCCAGGGCTCTATGCTCGCCTGTCGTGTCCAGACTTACCAGCTATACATGGGCATGTATCTCAGGGATCTGGCTAAAGAGCTAGCCGGATTCTCCGCTGGTCTCTCCGAGGAGCCCTTGCGGAGGTTCCTAGCCTTGTCCACGGGTATTCGGGAATGCTCAAAGTTCATGTCCCGAGCAGCCTATGATGGCTTTGAAGCCTCAGCTCGAGTAGCCGCAGCCGGCATCGGTGCCCGCCGACAGGCTTGGCTTCAGTCGTCCGACCTTGAGCCCTGGGTACAGGACAAGTTGGTCGATGTCCCCTGCCGAGGCGAAAACCTCTTTGGCAAGCCCATGGCGGAAAAGGCTGCACAAATTGAGACTGAGACTCTCACCAGGACCAGGCTTTCTAGGAAGACCTCCGCCCCTTCCCAGAAAAAGAAGGGCTCGGGAAAAAAGTCCTTTTACCCGAGGAAGGCAGCTGCCTACAAACAATACCCCCATTATCAGGCCCCTGCAGCTCCCCAACAGGGCCAGCAGGCCAAGGGACGGGGTAACGGGTCCCGTAGGCAGCAAGCCCCCAAGCCTGCACCACCAGCCCCTGCTCAGCAGGGTGGGGGTTTTTGACTCGCTCAGCATAGCCTCTCCCCCCCCGCTGGTTCCCCCCAGCACCGGAGGCCGGCTGGTTCACTTCGCCCACAGGTGGTCCAGCATCACCGCAGATGCCTGGGTGCTTCAGGTCGTGCGAGAGGGCTACCTTCTCCACTTCCATCAGGTCCCTCCCTCCTATTTTCCGGGAGAGCCTCCGCGCCCCCCTCTGCACAGGGAGTTGCTCCTTCAGGAGTTAGCAGGTCTTCTGCAGGAACAGGCGGTGGAACCGGTGCCACACCACCTGAGAGGTCAAGGCTTCTATTCAAGGTATTTTCTGATACCAAAGAGAACAGGAGGCCTCAGACCCATCCTGGACTTGCGCAACCTCAACAAGTTCCTTGTGCGGGAGAAGTTCAAAATGCTTACCCTTGGAATCCTTCTGCCCTACCTCCAGCAGGGAGATTGGCTATGCTCCTTGGATCTAAAGGATGCCTACACGCACATCCTCATCCACCCAAGCCACCGCCAATACCTAAGGTTTGTGGTGGCAGGAAATCATTACCAGTACAGAGTACTGCCCTTTGGCCTGTCCTCCGCACCGCGAGTCTTCACAAAATGTCTCGCGGTCGTGGCGGCCCATCTCCGGCTTCACGGCCTCTATGTCTTTCCGTACCTCGACGACTGGCTCATCAGAGCAGCGTCCGCTCAGGAGGTCACCAACGCCACGGGCCGCACGGTGACTCTGCTGCAGCACTTGGGCTTTGTCATAAACTTCGCAAAGTCCACTTTGCTCCCCTCACAGGATCTCGAGTTCATCGGCGCAAGGCTGCACACTCCTCAGGCGCGAGCGTACCTACCGCTCGACAGGGCTCAGCGGCTCATGGACCTAGCCGACCGCTTTCGCAGCCAGCCCCTGGTCTCCGCCAGGCGCTTCCTGAGACTGCTCGGCCATATGGCTTCCACCGTCCATGTGACCCCCAGTGCCTGCCTGAATATGCGGTCTGCTCAATGGTGTCTCCGCCGGCAGTGGCGACAAGCCACAGGCGGCCTAGCAGACCTAGTGCGCGTCTCCGAGCCTCTGGTCTCGTCTATCCGGTGGTGGCTCCGGCAGCCGAACCTGATATTGGGAATGCCTTTCCAGTCACCTCAGCCGACCCGGGTGCTGACCACCGATGCATCCCTCCTGGGCTGGGGAGCACATTGCCAAGAGGCACGTACTCAGGGCCTCTGGACCAAGTGGGAGTCTGCTCAGCAGATCAACTTCCTGGAGCTCAGGGCGATCCGCCTAGCTCTCAAGGCCTTCTCCCACCTGACCTCCCAACAGTCCGTCCTTGTCCAGACGGACAATCAAGTTGCCATGTTCTACGTGAACAAGCAGGGGGGCACGGGCTCCTTCCTCCTCTGCCGGGAGGCACAGAAGCTCTGCTCTTGGGCCGTCAGTCACGGCATTCTCCTCAAGGCAGTTTATCTCCCGGGCCAAGAAAATTGCCTGGCGGACAAACTCAGCAGGGTCCTCCAGCCGCACGAGTGGCGTCTGGATCCCTTGGTCGTTCAGAAGCTCTTCCTCAGGTGGGGCCTCCCCACGGTGGATCTCTTTGCCAGTCCTCACAACCGGCAGCTTCCTCGCTTCTGCTCTCGTCAGCCACACCCCCTTCGGGTTGCGGCGGACGCCTTTCTGATCTCATGGTCGGGGAGCCTTCTGTACGCTTTCCCTCCCATCCCGTTAGTCTCTCGGACTCTTTTCAAGGTTCTCCGAGACAAAGCCTTCATGATCCTGGTGGCCCCTCGCTGGCCCAGGCAGCCGTGGTTTCCGCTCCTGCTGCAACTGGCGGTGGAGGATCCACTCCCTCTGGGGGTCCAACCGGATCTCCTCACTCAGGATCAGGGGTCCCTACTGCACCCCAACCTCAGGTCTCTCAACCTCATGGCCTGGCTGCTGAAAGGGTAGTCCTTGCTCCTCTTCTCTTGCCGGCGGAGGTGGAGGAGGTCGTCTTGGCTTCGCGACGGCCTTCTACCCGCAAATGCTACGCCCTTAAATGGCGTCGCTTTGCAATCTGGTGTTCCCAACAGTCTCAGGATCCCTTCTCCTGCCCGGTGTCGGTGATCTTACAGTACTTGCTACACCTCTCTAATCTGGGACTTAAGTCCAACTCCGTCAAAGTTCACCTCAGTGCTCTTTCAGCACATCATGTGCCGGTGGACGGCAGACCTCTCTCCAACGACCCTCTCGTAGCGAGGTTTCTCCGAGGTCTCCTTCTACTTAAACCACCTCTGCGCCCGCCAGCGCCGGACTGGGACCTGAATGTGGTTTTGCAGCGGATCACCTGTCCGCCTTTTGAACCTATGGCTACATGTTCTCTCCGTTTTCTGTCTTGGAAAACACTGTTCTTGATAGCCCTCACTTCCGCTAGGCGCGTAAGTGAATTGCAGGCCCTCGTGTCTGATCCCCCCTACACTCGATTCTACAAGAATAGGGTAGTCCTACGGACTCACCCAAAGTTTCTGCCTAAAGTGGTCTCCCCTTTTCACATGAATCAGGAGGTGGTACTTCCAACCTTCTTTCCCAGACCACACTCCAGCCGAGCTGAGACGGTCCTCCATACCCTGGACTGTAGAAGGGCATTGAACTTCTACCTTGACCGTACGCGGGAGCACCGTAAAGCTGCTCAGCTTTTTGTGTCTTTTGACCCCAATAAATTGGGACTCCCGGTCTCCAAGCGTACTCTGTCCATCTGGGTTGCGGACTGTATCTCTTGGGCTTATGGGGCAGCCGGACTCGCCTTGGAAAGTCGAGTCACGGCTCATTGCGTTCGGGCAAAGGCCACGTCAGTGGCTTACCTCCGCTCTGTTCCGCTGGCAGACATCTGCCGGGCCGCTACTTGGTCTTCGAGCCAGACTTTTGCGGTCCATTACTGTCTCGAGAGGGAGTCCCGTAGGGACAGTGCTTTCGGACAGGCAGTCCTCCGTAATCTCTTTGAGGTCTGAGCAACTCCTACCCTCCATCCCGGATGTGGGCTACCGGTGGGTGGTAATTCAGCGAAGATTCTATCCTTCTGTGCTGCTGAGCTAGAGGGAGCTCATTTTTGTGCTTAGGGTCTCCGGTAGCCTTGAGCTTGGGAGTCCCATAAGTGAGGACTGACTTCCTGCTTGGTCCTGGAGAAAGCGTAGTTACTCACCTGTAACAGGTGTTCTCCAGGAGCAGCAGGAATCAGTCCTCACTACCCTCCCTCCTCCCCTTGGAGTTGCAATCGTCTGCTTATGTTCTTTTTGCAAATTTTTATGCTGTCTTTTTTAGCTATGTCATCTGACTGGCTAAGATGGCACCTTCGGGCGGGAAGACGACCGCGCATGCGCGCTGCAATTCCCAAAGGCTTTCTTTGAAAGCTGGGGAAAATTGCTCCGCGAGGGCTCCGTCGGCGCCGACGTCACCCATAAGTGAGGACTGATTCCTGCTGCTCCTGGAGAACACCTGTTACAGGTGAGTAACTACGCTGTATTTGCGGGAGTACCCCTTGAAAGTTATGACCCAGGAGGAAAGCACTAGATTGGATGCGGATATCACAGAGGCTGAGGGTATTGGGGGGGGGGGGTTGATTGCTAGTTTGAAGGAGGGAAAGACTTCAGGGTTGGATGGATATACTTCTTGGTTTTACCAAAAATATCAGAATTTGCTGGTGGAATGATTAGTAGACGTGTTTAATGAAGTAAATGTCAAGGGGGCTGTTCCTGAATCTATGTATACTGTAGGTTTAACTTTCCCTTAAGCTAGGCAAGGACTCCACCATGTGTGGGTCATATCATTCACTCTCCCTTATTAATTTGGATGCAAAGGTGCTGGCAAAGATTCTTATGAATTGCCTCCAGGGAATGATAGCAAGGGCGGTTGATAAGGATCAGGCCGGGTTTATTCTGGGACGACAGGCAAAGGATAATGTTAAGGAGTTGTTGAATCTGATCTGGAAAGCGAGGTTGGTGAAAAAGGATGCGTTTTTTGTGGCAGTTGATGCAGAAAAAGCAGTTGATAGGTGGAGTAGGGGGTTTTGATGCAGGTATTACAGCGGGTTGGGTGTGGGAGTAGTTTCATAGGTTGGATCAAGGCCTTGAATGCAAGACCCCAGGCACAGGGTGAGAGTCAATGGGGCATATTCAGAAGAATTTGCCCTGAGATGAGGAACACACCAGGGTTGCCCCCTGTCCCCACTGCTCTTTGCCTTGGTGATTGAGCTGCTGGCAGAGAGGGTGTGGGCTAATGCCAGCATTCAGGCCCTTCAGGTAGGATCCAGGGGAATACAAGATCAGTTTATTCGCAGATGACGTTCTGTAGTAACAACCAGGAATGTAATCTTCACATATGGGTATCGTCGGTACCGACGGAGCCCGCACGAGAACGCTCCCCATCGTCCAATAGGAAAGCTTTTGGGAGCATCCCACAGCGCATGTGTGCTGCCTTCCCGCCTCTGTATCTCTCTCACTTCAGTTCTTCATTTTCTGTGGAGCTGACAGGACGAGTACCCTGTCACCGCAGAAAATTTACTTTTATTTCTTGTTTTTTGTGGTCGCGTCTGCCTTCATTCAACGCCTACCGGTACCGCCGGTTCTTCTTCTTCTTTCTTTTTAAAAAAAATAAATAAATAACTTGTATTTTCTTCAGGGGTCTTTCCCCTGTTTCTGGTGCTAGGCGCCATTTTGGGCACTAGGCCCACTTTCCTTCAGGCATGGAGAAACCAGCTAGTGGTTTCAAATAATGCTCAAAGTGTGGCGGTACCATTTCCGTCGCCGACACCCATGATTGGTGTCTAAAATGTTTAGGTCCTGAAAATTGTCCAACGGAGTGTCTCTCCTGCATGAGGATGACCAAAAGGGGCCTGCAGAATAGAGCTGCAAAACTCGGTACCCTTTTTTGCCACCGACACGATGTCAGTTGCATCGACGTCTTCCAGGGCTTCATCTTCCTCCCATGGATCTCAGGTAACCAAATTTAAGTCTTCTAAGACTAGCCAGTCCTCGAAGGGTAAATATCCTTCAAAGTATCGAGATGCCACGGGCGTTGCCCTCGAGGGTACTTCACCGGCAAAACATCCCCGGCGGGAGTCTTTGGGCTCCAAAGCATTAAAGGGGCTCCAGGATGTTCCAGAGGCTTCCACCTCTACAGAACTACTGGTGTCATGTTCTGGGGTCGTAGCCGCTTCCACCGGTACTGACATCCAGGCATCAGCAGGAGCGATGGATAAGAGAATCCTCGCTATTGAACGCAGTCTAGCATCCCTCTTAGCAGCTTCGGTACCGCTAAGACCACTACAGACGGTTCAACGGGTATCGGTACCGGTACCAACAGTACCTGCTTAGACAGGACTGCTTCCCCCCCATGCCAAGCCTTGAGTCTCTCTCCGGTATCGGGGATCAGGAACCGAGACATTTCGGCACCGACTTCGAGCAGTACCAATACCATGCGTTACAAGAGCACCTGGTGCTTGAGTCTTCCGATTCCGATGACTCTGACGATTCCACCGGTACCAGAGAGAATTTATTATAAGATTCAACTCCTTCTCCTCAACGCAGGATGTCTTCTCCAGAGGATATTTCCTTCCAGGATTTCATACGTGATTTAGCAAAGGGTCTTGCAATCACTGTGATTCCAGAAAAGGAACCTAGGGCAGAAGAATTAAGAATTCTACAATACCCTATAGCTCCCAAGGAAGCAGCTATGCTTCACATTCACAAGATCTTACATGGTCTAATGTTGAGAATGTGGGAAACTCCTTTAACAATATCTTCACATTGCCGACGCCTTGATACTATGTACCGAGTGCCAAGTTGTCTTGGTTTTCAAAAAACTCAGTTACCACACCATTCAATGGTAGTGGAATCGGCCATGTGAAAAATCAAGAGTGCTAAAACACATTCTTCTAATCCTCCAGGCCGTGAATCCAGGACTCTCAATGCCTTTGGCCGTCGATGCTTTCAATCCTCCATGCTAGGAGCCAGGATCAGTTCCTACATTCTTTATATGGGAATGTTCCTGGAAGAAGTCACAAAAGACTCAGAGCTCCTTAGTCCTTGTGTCTCAGAGGAAAAAAGAAAATAAAAATCCCTCTAATATCTAATCCCTCAAAAACTTCTCAAACTACTTAAACAAACAATGTGCATCAAATCTTTTTGTTGGAGCTTGCCGAGGGAGGGCCGGAATCAAACAACCGACCCCCTCCAGATGGAAAATTCCGTTTTATTCATCTGAAGGTTTCCAAAAAATGTTTTTGTTAAAACTCTATAAGCCCATCAAAAAAGGGCACTTATCTGTATAACGTCCAAATCCTGTGGTTGCTCAAATGATGTTCACACGACGTGCACGTTTCGGGATGAACCCTGTGTCAAGTGCTCTAAAAGTTCAATCTTGTTCTGGCAACCGTTGAAACAAAGACGCCGTCATAGCGGCCAGGATTTCTCATTTGTGCATAGCATCCAACCACTAGCAGTAAGTTAGAGGAAACCCACCAATCAGACACAGGGTGACCTGGAAACCTTCAGATGAATAAAACGGAATTTGCCGTCTGGAGGGGGTCAGTTGTTTGATTCCGGCCCTCCCTCGGCAAGCTCCAACAAAAAGATTTAATGCACATTGAGTGATTTACAATAATTTGTTTGTTTAAGTAGTTTGAGAAGTTTTTGAGGGATTAGATATTAGAGGGATTTTTATTTTCATTTTGGTTGAAATTTTGTCCTCTTTTATAGGGCTTTTTTGATATTACTCAGAGGAAAAAAGAGCAGACTACCTTATTCTGGTCAAGCATGCCCAGAATGTCTCTAAATTCATGAATCGTGCTACCTTTGATTGCTTTGAATGTATTAGCAGAACCTTTGCTATATCCATAGGAGCACGTCATATTGCTTGGCTTCAAGCATCAGACTTAGAACAGTGGGTGCAAGAAAAGCTGGGAAACATTCCTTGCACAGGAGAAAATCTCTTTGGCAAGGACTGGCAGGACAGGGCTAATCAACTTGAATCTGACAATACTACTTTAAACAGATTGTCAAAGTCTACAGCAGGGGTCTCAAACTCAAATTGCTTTGAGGGCCAAATGAGGACTTGTAAAGTAACCCGGGGGCCGCATAAGACGCGGGGCCTCATTTGCATAAGGGGCCTCATTTGCATAAATATTTGCATAATGTTACCATACACTAACTTTTAGTAAACAGGCCTCTTTAATGAGTATGGATAAAGAAAGACTAAAAGATTTAGAAACAAGAAGACAATAATTAAACTGGGAACCCCAAAAGCCAAACTTGGAATGTACAACAACACTGTAGAAATAAAACTATAAATTAATTTCCTCTTGTACTAAACAAAGCGCAAACATTAATGATGCACATTTCCCAGAGCTGACATATTCCAGTTAATAAATTCAAAATAAAGAGATATTTTTCTACCTTTTGTGCATTTTTTTCAGTTGCAATTGTTCCAGCCACTTTCTTCTGGTTTCTTCATGTCTTCTGCTAACTCTCCATCGTCTGCTGTCCATTTGCCCTTTCTTCTCTCCTAGTTTTTTTTTCCATTCTCTCTCTCTACATCTGCTTTAACATACTAATCTTTCTCCTTTTTCTCTTTTCTCATTCCTATTTCATCCACTCAAATTTTACCCCTCCATCCTCAATCCCCACTTACTCTCCCAATACCTGGCCAATTGTAGATTTGTCTTCTCTCCCAGACAAAATATTTTTCCCCTCTCCATTTCACTTTCCCAGCTCCATCCCATTCTAATCCTCCCCCAACATCAGCTCCCTTCTAGTTCCAGCCCCACCCAGCATCCGCTCCCTTCTAGTCCCCCCATTAGTCCATTTCCAGTCCTATCCTAGCCTCACCATCAGCCCATTTCCAATCCTAGCCCCCCATCAGCCCATTTCCAATCCTAGCTCCCTCCCCTCACAGCCCATTTCCATTCCAAGCCCCCCTCCCCATCAGCCATTTTCAGTTCAAGCCCCCCTTCCACTCAGCCCATTTCCAGTCCTAGCAACCCCCCCCAGCCCATTACCAGTCCTAGACCCCCCATAGCCCATTACCAGTCCTAACCTCCCCATAGCGCACTTCCAGTTTTACCCCCCATCACCCCATTTTCAGTCTTACCCCCCCCATAGCCCATTACCAGTCCTAACCTCCTCATAGCGCACTTCCAGTTTTACCCCCATCACCCCATTTTCAGTCTTACCCCCCCCATAGCCCATTACCAGTCATAACCCCCTGCCAATAGCCCACTTCCAGCCCTAACCCCCATTACCCCATTTCAGTCAGCCCTTCCATAGCTCATTACCAGTCCTAACTCCCCCCATCAGCCCACCTCCAGTCCTTCCTAACCCCCAACTGCCCATTTCAATTCCTTCCCCCCACCATAGCCCATTACCAGTCATAACCCCCCTGCCAATAGCCCATCTCCAGTCATACCCCCCCCTGCCAATAGCCCATCTCCAGTCATAACCCCCCCTGCCAATAGCCCATCTCCAGTCATAACCCCCCCCGCCAATAGCCCATTTCCAGTCATAACCACCCCCTGCCAATAGCCCATTTACAGTCATACCCCCCCCTGCCAATAGCCCATTTCCAGTCATACCCCCCCCCTGCCAATAGCCCATTTCCAGTCATACCCCCCCCCCCTGCCAATAGCCCATTTCCAGTCCTACACACACACCCCTGCCAATAGCCCATTTCCAGTCCTACACCCCCCCCCCCCCAGGTAAATTAAAAAAAAACCTGGCTTCTGCTGCTCAAGCAGCAAAATCAGCTGTCCTGCGGCCCCTTCCCCTGTGCCCGGAGATCCGAGTCTGCTCTATCAGCGGCGTGCTTTTCAAGCCGCGAGGAGAGTATTCCCCTCTCGCGCGGCTTGAAACCGCGCGAGAGGGGAATACTCTCTTCGCGGCTTGAAAAGCACGCAGCTGATAGAGCAGACTCGGATCTCCGGGCACAGGGGAAGGGGCCGCAGGACAGCTGATTTTGCTGCTTGAGCAGCAGAAGTCAGTTTGTTTTAAAAATTGGACAATTGATTCTGCCGCTGCCACGGCGGCAACGGCAGAAGCCAGGGTTTTGGGGTTTTTTGTTTTCCTCCGTCGCGGGCCGCACAAAGTTGTCTCGCGGGCCGCATGCGGCCCGCGGGCCGCGTGTTTGAGACCCCTGGTCTACAGCCAACCCAGCAAAGAAGAAAATATTCAAAAAAAACGTTTTTCAGTAAGAAAAAAGAAGCCTTACCAATCTTACACCCATCAAACTCACTGTCCACTTTATGTTCCCCAGAAGGGGCAACAACAGAACAGACAGCAAAGAAAGCCACAAGCTCAAAAAGCTCAACTGGCTCAACAGACCCAGCCCCAGCCCCCTCAGGGTCTTTGACTTCTATCTAGAGAACTTAGTCATTCTGCCCCTAAAAGGTCTAGAACCCTTGACCATTCCAGGAAGACTATGCTATTTTGCCAAAAGATGGCAACAAATAACATCAGAAAATTGGACTCTGTCCATTGTACAACTGGGGCACAAGCTTCATTTTCTCACCTTGCCCCCCCCCCCCCCCCCCACCTACAATAGTAAAGTTCAATTCTCAGGCCCCTGCCACCGACCTCTTGTAGCAGGAGGTCACATCACTTCTAGCTCAAGGAGCAATCAAAGAAGTACCCATTCCCCAACAGGGGATAGGGTTTTACTCCCCTTATTTTCTTATTCCAAAGAAGACAGGGGGACACAGGCCTATACTAGACCTCAGAGAATTAAACAAATATTTGTTCCAAGAAAAGTTCAAAATGATCTCCCTCGGAACACTTTTACCATACCTCCAAAGTCAGGACTGGCTATGTTCTCTAGATCTAAGAGATGCGTACACGCATATTCTCATCCACTCAGATCACAGGAAGTTCCTTCGATTCCTGGTCTAAAGAAGACACTTCCAGTACAGAGTTCTTCCCTTTGGACTAGCCTCTGCTCCAAGAGTCTTCACAAAATGCATGGCAGTGGTAGCAGCATTTATGAGGACTCTAGGAATATTTGTCTTCCCTTTACTTAGACATTTGGCTCATTCGAGCATCGACAGCTCCAGAGGCCAGCTTTGCTCTTTCTCAAGCAATGAGAATTCTTCAATACTTGGGACTAGTCATAAACTTCCCAAAATCTCATCTCACCCCCTCTCAATCTCTAGAATTCATAGGGGCTCGTCTAGACACAGGGCAGTCAAAGGCTGTCCTGCCACAGCCACGCTGTCTACGTATAATACAACTGGCATCGCAAGCATCTATGAAGGATTCCTTACTGCTCAGGAGATGCTTCAACTGCTGGGACACATGGCATCTACTGTCCATGTGGTTCCCTATGCTCGCCTCCACATGCGAGCAGCCCAGTGGACCCTTTCCTCTCAGTGGTCACATGCCTCAGGTTGACTAACAGACAAAATCAGAATCACCACATGTCTGATTTCGTCCCTGCAATGGTGGCAATCCCTGGAAAACCTCCTTGTAGGCGCTCCTTTCCAGCAGCTTTTATGCCAAGCCACCCTGACCACAGATGCTTCCAAGATGGGTTGGGGGGCCCACTTGCACGATCTCTCCACTCAGGGTCTTTGGACCCCACAGGAGGTTTCCCTTCACATAAACCTCCTAGAGCTGAGAGCCATTTTCAATGCTATTCAGGTCTTTCAGAGCCATCTCAGCAACAAAACAGTTCTGGTCCAAACTGACAATCAGGTAGCCATGTTCTATGTGAACAAACAAGGCGGAACAGGCTCTCTGTCGCTATGCAACAAAGCTTTGCGACTATGGGCCCTCGCCAGAGAGTTGCAAATTCACCTGTTTGAGGTATACCTTCCGGGCATTCAAAACTTATGGGCAGACAAACTCAGTCGAATACTTCTGCCACACGAGTGGTCCCTCCACTCACACCAGCTTGCTCGAGTGTTTCGAATCTGGGCAACACCAGATATAGACCTCTTTGCAAGTCCACAGAATGCCAAACGTCCCTGATTCTGTTCCAGAATTCCGGCTCAAAACTGTCAGGCAAGAGATGCTTTCCTACTCCACTGGGGACAGGACTTCCTCTATGCCTTCCCACCCATTCCCCTCATTCCCAAGACTTTATTCAAGCTTCAGAGAGACAGAGGTCATATGATACTCGTAGCTCCACGTTGGCCACGGCAAACGTGGTATCCTCTTCTTCTATGTCTCTCTCAAACCACTCCTCTGGAGGTTGGGGAATGCTCCAGATCTCCTGTCGCAGGAGAACAGATTCTTACTGCATCCCAATCCCCAGTCCCTACATCTCAGGGCCTGGTTACTGAAAGCCTAGAATTCCAGGATATTAACCTTTCTCAACAAGTAAAGGATATCCTCCTGGCTTCCAGAAAACCTTCCACAAGACGTTCCTACGTTTTTAAGTGGAAAAGGTTCTCTGTCTGGTGTTCACAAAAGGGGCTTAACCCCCTTTTAGTACCTGTAGAGTTGCTACTAGAGTATCTTCTGCAATTATCAACTTCTGGTCTGAAGACCAATTCAGTGAGTGTCCATCTTAGTGCTATTGCTGCTTTTCATAAACCTTTCGATGGACAACCTATTTCCTCTCATCCACTTATATCAAGATTCATGAGAGGCCTACTCTTAACAAAACCTCCCATTAAACCACCACCGGTGGCATGGCATCTAAATCTTGTTCTTGGTCAGCTTATAAAACCGCCCTTTGAACCTTTAGCCACTTCAGACCTAAAGTTTCTTTCCTGGAAGGTTATTTTCCTAATTGCATCACTTCTGCAAGACGCATTAGTGAACTACAGGCGTTAGTAGCTGACCCTCCCTATACAAGGTTTCACCATGATAAAGTAGTCCTCAGGACTCATCCTCACTTTCTGCCAAAGGTGGTTTCGCTTTTTCATTTAAACCAGTCGGTTTATCTTCCTATATTCTTCCCTAGGCCTCATGCCTTCAGTGTGGAAAGGAATCTTCACACATTGGATTGTAAAAGAGCCTTAGCCTTTCATCTCCAAAGAACCAAGACACACAAAAAATCTTCTCAGCTTTTTGTGGCTTTTGATTCTAGTCATTTGGGACTTCCAGTTTCTAAAAGAACTCTGTCAAATTGGATTGCATATTGCATATCCTATACATATCAGAGTAAGGGACTTTCTCTCGAAGGCCATGTCACGGCTCACAGTGTGAGAGCAATGGCAGCCTCAACAGCTAACCTTCGTTCTGTCTCTATCGATGACATCTGCAAAGCAGCCACTTGGGCTTCGGTACACACCTTCACAGCCCATTTTTGCTTAGACAAGGACTCCCGGTGGGATGCCTCGTTTGGCCAGGCTGTTCTCCAACATCTCTTCCATACTTAATGCAACTCCTACCCACCGTCTACGGTTTGGATGCCAGAGGTCCATGGGAGGAAGCATGTTCTCTCTTGGTTTTATTCATTCCTCTCCATCCGATCTTTTTCCGTTTCCACGGATCTCTCTTCATCACCTCCCACCTCTCTTCCATGTGGTGTCCCTCAGGGTTCTGACCTTGCCCCTCTCCTGTTCAATGTTTTCATGGCCCCCCTTGCACTTGTAGTTCAGCAGCACAATATCTCTGCCCACTATTATGCTGATGATATCATTCTTCTCCACCATACAGACCCCTCTACCCCAGATCTCGCCTCCCTCAACTCCTTGTTAGCCTTGGTGTCCTCCTGGTTTTCTGCTAATTTTTTGCATGTGAATCCCTCTAAAACGTCCGCCATTTGGTTCACCTCTGGTGCCCCAACTCCCTCTCTCACTCCTATCCTGTTCTGCTCCTCCTTGCCAGTAGTTGCTTCCCTGCGCTACTTAGGAGTCATTCTGGACTCCTCTCTGTCTTTCAAAGAACATATTTCCTCTGTCGTATAACGGTCTTTTCACACTCTACGGCAACTTCGTTCCATCCGCCCCTTCATATCAGTTTCCTCCCTGACCACATTAATGCTGTCCCTGGTAGTATCTTGTCTCGACTACTGCAATGTTGTGCTGGCTGGCCTCCCTCAAACCCAGTTGCGCAGACTACAACTTGTCCACCACACAGCTGCTCGTATTCTCACTCACGCTTCCCGTTTCGATCATATCACCCCCATTCTGATTCATCTTCACTGGCTTCCCTTGGTCTATCGTATACAGTTCAAAGTACTCATATACGTGCACAGAATCATCCACACCGGTGTCCCCCTTTATCTCGCCAATTTAATACACCTTCACTCAGCTCACCGTTCTCTTAGGTCTGTCCACTTGAATCGTATGTCCCTTCTCTCCCCATCACAAGCCCACTTGGAGTCTACCCGTTCCTCAGCGTTTTTCTTCTTGGGTCCCCGACTCTGGAACTCGCTCCCCTCCGCCCTTCGTCTGGAGCCCTCTTACAAAACCTTTAAGGCCAGATTAAAGACCCATCTTTTCTGCACCGCTTTCAATCTTCCCCCTCCCTCCATCCCCCTTTCTCCCCCGCCTCGATAGTTCTAGTTGTACCTATTTTTGTTGCTGTGTACTTTGCTTGCTCTGTCTGTTGCTTTACTCTACCTCTATACTCTATCCTTTTTCTTAATCCTTTATGGCGTTCCTTTTCCTTTTCAGCAGCTCATATATTTTTGTTCTCCAGGACCAAGCAGGAAGTCAGTCCTCACATATGGGTGACGTCGGCGCCGACGGAGCCCTCGCGGAGCAATTTTCCCCAGCTTTCACAGAAAGCCTTTGGGAATTGCAGCGCGCATGCGCGGTCGCCTTCCCGCCCAAGGGTGCCACATTAGCCAGTCTTCTTTTTTCCGCGGAGCCCTACAGACGTACCCGTCGTGTCCCCACTTAAAAAGTTGATTTTCGTGAGTTTTACTCGTTTTTCAATTCGGTTCGACGCCGGTCGTTCTCCTGCCCGGACTCGCGACGCCGTTGCGAGTCCTTCCCTTATTTTTCGGTTTTTCTGATTTTGGTCAGTTTCGTTTTCGGTTTTTCACTGGCAGCCCGGTCCTTTGACCTTGCAGGGGCCCTTTTTCCCCCGATGGCTGCTAGTGGTTTCAAGCGGTGTGGTCAGTGTGACAGAAATATGTCACTCACTGACACACACGATAATTGCCTCCGCTGCCTGGGCCCGGATCATGAAGAAATGATCTGTGGAGCCTGTGGCAAAATGTCCTCCAAAGCGTTGAGGAGTCGGCGGCATCAGCGGGATAGAATCTTCGCTGACCCCAGCCATACCCGGACCTCGTCGGAGGCCTCGGCATCCAGAGGCTCCAGCTCTGAACACCGCCGAAGCTCCTCCGACAGGGGTTCTCCCTCCGGAGACCATCGACGGAAGACAAAACCCGCGAGGGCGGCGTCGGTGGACGCTCCTGGCTCCGCGGGGGCCAGGTCGCATAGCCCCGACAGCCGTCCCGGGTCTTTGGAGAAGGAGCACCTCCCGAAGCGACCTCGCCTGGAGTCGGAGTTGCCTGCTCGGGTAAGTCCTGTGGTCCTTCTGGACTCGCCTCCGAGAGGTCCGACGTCGGGCCCGACACCGTCGGGGACTGCTGGGTCACCTGAGGTCGGACTCAGGTTGACGGCCTTGGAGAGCAGACTATCTGCCTTCATGGACCAGCAGCGGGCACTGATCGCTAGCCTCGCTGGCGCCGCTGCCCCGACCGCCGGGACGTCGACGTCTAAGTCGACCCCGGAGACCGAGCCGATCCTCGAGTCCATGCGAACTCGAGTCGATCCTCGGTCGAGGTCACCCTCGGCCTCCCGTTCGGGACCGAGGTCGTCGCCGCCGACTCCCTTGGCGTCGGGGCGGCCGACGCCTCCGCCTGCCCGAGCCGACCCCACTGATTCCTCCTCGGAGTCGGTCTGGGAGTCTGAAGAGGAGGAGTCACCTGATTCCTTTCGGACTCGGTGTGTCCCCTCGGACTCACCTGAGTCCGAACCTCGGAAACAGTCCCCTCCGGAGGATGCCCGGTTCTCGGACTTCGTCAGGGATATGGCCAAGGCTTTGGCCTTCCCGGCGGATCCCGAGGAGGAGCCTCGAGCCGAAGAGCTCGACGCCCTTCAGTACGACTCTCCCGCCCGGGAGCACTTTACTGTACCGGTGCCTCCCATGCTGGAACGACTACTCTTCCGCATGTGGGAGAGTCCGGCCTCGTCGCCGGTATTGAGCAAGCGGGTCGATTCCATCTATCGAGTCCGCAAGAGTCCTGGCTTCCAAAAAGCACAGCTACCACACCATTCCATGGTAGTGGAATCGGCCATGCATAGGCTTAAGAGCCAGAAAATGCACTCCTCGGTGCCCCCTGGCAGGGAGGCCCGTAACCTGGATGGCCTTGGTAAGAAGTGTTTCCAGGGCTCTATGCTGGCTTGTCGTGTCCAGACCTACCAGCTATACATGGGCATGTATCTCCGAGACCTGGCTAAAGAGCTAGCCGGATTCTCTGCTGGACTGTCCGAGGAACCTTTGCGGAGGTTCCTAGCCTTAACATCTGGTATTCGGGAATGCTCCAAATTCATGTCCCGAGCAGCCTATGATGGCTTTGAAGCATCGGCTCGTGTGGCCGCAGCCGGCATCGGTGCCCGCCGACAGGCTTGGCTTCAGTCGTCTGACCTTGAGCCTTGGGTGCAGGACAAGTTGGTCGATGTCCCCTGCAGAGGTGAGAACCTCTTTGGCAAGCCCATGGCTGAAAAGGCTGCACAAATCGAGACGGAGACTCTCACCAGGACCAGGCTTTCTAGGAAGACCTCCGCCCCTTCCCAGAAAAAGAAGGGCTCGGGAAAAAAGTCCTTTTACCCGAGAAAGGCGGCTGCCTACAAACACTACCCCCAATATCAGGCCCCTCCAGCTCCCCAACAGGGTCAGCAGGCCAAGGGACGGGGTAACGGGTCCCGTAGGCAGCAAGCCCCCAAGCCTGCACCACCAGCCCCTGCTCAGCAGGGTGGGGGTTTTTGACTTCCTCAGCATAGCCTCTCCCCCTCAGCTGGTTCCTCCCAGCACCGGAGGCCGGCTGGTTCACTTCGCCCACAGGTGGTCCAACATCACTTCAGATGCCTGGGTGCTTCAAGTCGTGCGAGAAGGATATCTTCTCCACTTCCATCAGGTCCCTCCCTCTTATTTTCCGGGGGAACCTCCGCGACTCCCTCTGCACAGGGACTTACTCCTTCAGGAGTTAGCAAGTCTTTTTCAGGACCAGGCTGTGGAACCGGTGCCCCACCACCTTAGAGGTCAAGGCTTTTATTCCAGGTATTTCCTAATACCAAAAAGGACAGGAGGCCTAAGAACCATCCTGGACTTGCGCAACCTCAAGAAGTTCCTTGTGCGGGAAAAGTTCAAGATGCTTACCCTTGGAATCCTTCTGCCCTACCTCCAGCAGGGAGATTGGCTATGCTCCTTGGATCTAAAGGATGCCTACACGCACATCCTCATCCACCCAAGCCACCGCCAATACCTAAGGTTTGTGGTGGCCGGAAATCACTACCAGTACAGAGTTACTGCCCTTTGGCCTGTCCTCCGCACCGCGAGTCTTCACAAAATGTCTCGCGGTGGTGGCGGCCTATCTCAGGCTTTACGGCCTCTATGTCTTTCCGTATCTCGACGACTGGCTCATCAGAGCGTCGTCCCCTCCGGCAGTCACCAATGCCACACACCGCACGGTGATTCTTCTGCAGTACTTGGGCTTTGTCATAAACTTCGCAAAGTCCACTTTGCTCCCCTCACAGGATCTCGAGTTCATCGGCGCAAGACTGCACACTCCTCAGGCTCGAGCTTTCCTGCCTCTCGACAGGGCTCAACGGCTCATGGACCTAGCCGGCCGTTTTCGCAGCCAGTCCCTGGTCTCCGCCAGGCGCTTCCTGAGACTGCTCGGCCATATGGCTTCCACCGTCCACGTGACCCCCAATGCTCGCCTGAATATGCGGCCGGCTCAATGGTGCCTTCGCAAGCAGTGGCAACAAGCCACCGGCAGGCTAGCCGACTTAGTGCGCCTCTCCAGACCGCTGGCCTCTTCCCTACAGTGGTGGCTTCATCGGCCGAACCTGGTGCTCGGAATGCCGTTTCAGTCGCCTCAGCCGACTCAAGTGCTGACGACCGATGCTTCCCTCCTGGGTTGGGGAGCTCATTGCCAGGGGGCATGTACTCAAGGTCTCTGGACCGCGTGGGAATCTGCTCAACAGATCAACTTCCTGGAGCTCAGAGCTATTCGTCTGGCGCTCAAGGCTTTCTCCCACCTGACTTCTCACCAGTCCGTCCTTGTCCAGACGGACAATCAAGTTGCCAAGTTCTACGTGAACAAGCAGGGCGGCACGGGCTCCTTCCTTCTCTGCCGAGAAGCTCAAAAGCTCTGCTATTGGGCCTTCAGTCACGGCATTCTTCTCAAAGCAGTTTATCTCCCAGGCCAGGAGAATTGCCTGGCGGACAAACTCAGCAGGATACTCCAGCCGCACGAGTGGCGTCTGGATCCCTTGGTAGTCCAGAAACTCTTTCTGAAGTGGGGCCTCCCCACGATGGATCTCTTTGCCAGTCCTCTCAACCGGCAACGTCCTCGCTTCTGCTCGCGTCAGCCACATCCCCTTCGGGTAGCGGCAGATGCATTTCTGCTCTCATGGTCGGAAAACCTTCTCTATGCTTTTCCTCCCATCCCGCTAGTCTCCCGAACTCTGTTCAAGGTTCTCCGGGACAAAGCGTCCATGATCCTGGTGGCTCCTCACTGGCCCAGACAGCCTTGGTTTCCACTCCTGTTGCAATTAGCGGTAGAGGATCCGTTCCCTCTGGGGTTTCAACCGGATCTCCTAACACAGGATCAGGCGTCTCTGCTGCACCCCAACCTCAGATCTCTCAGTCTAATGGCCTGGCGGCTGAAAGGGTAGTCCTTGCTCCCCTTCTCCTGCCGGCAGAGGTGGAAGAGGTCGTCCTAGCTTCTCGGCGACCTTCTACCCGCAAATGCTACGCCCTTAAATGGCGTCGCTTTTCCGTTTGGTGTGTACAGCAGTCTCAGGATCCCTTCTCCTGCTCGGTGTCGGTGATCTTGCAGTACCTGCTCTACCTCTCTAATCTGGGACTTAAGTCCAACTCCGTCAAAGTCCACCTCAGTGCTCTTTCAGCTCACCATGTGCCGGTGGACGGCAGACCTCTTTCCGGCGACCCTCTTGTAGCACGGTTTCTCCGAGGTCTCCTTCTACTAAAACCACCTCTGCGCCCGCCAGCACCTGACTGGGATCTGAATGTGGTTTTACAGCGGATCACCTGTCCGCCTTTTGAACCGATGGCTACCTGTTCTCTGCGTTTTCTTTCGCGGAAAACCTTATTCCTGATAGCCCTCACTTCCGCTAGACGCGTAAGTGAATTGCAGGCCCTCGTGTCTGATCCTCCCTTCACTCGGTTCTACAAAAATAGGGTAGTCCTATGGACTCACCCAAAATTTCTTCCAAAAGTTTGTCTCCCCTTTTCACATCAATCAGGAGGTGGTACTTCCAACCTTCTTTCCCAGGCCTCACTCCAGCCGAGCTGAACGAGTCCTGCATACCCTGGACTGTAGAAGGGCATTGAACTTCTACCTTGACCGTGCGCGGGAGCACCGTAAAGCTGCTCAGCTTTTTGTGTCCTTTGACCCCAATAAATTGGGGCTCCCGGTCTCCAAGCGTACCCTGTCCATCTGGGTTGCTGACTGTATCGCTTGGGCTTATGGGGCAGCCGGACTCTCCTTAGAAAGTCGAGTCACGGCTCATTGTGTTCGGGCGAAGGCTACGTCAGTGGCTTACCTCCGCTCTGTTCCGCTGGCAGACATCTGCCGGGCCGCTACTTGGTCTTCGAGCCAGACTTTTGCGGTCCATTACTGTCTCGAGAGGGAATCCCGCAGGGACAGTGCTTTCGGACAGGCAGTCCTCCGAAATCTCTTCGAGGTTTGAGCAACTCCTACCCTCCATCCGGGATGGGGGCTACCGGTGGGTGATAATTCAGTGAAGATTCCTTCCTTCTGTGCCGCTGAGCTAGAGGGAGCTCATTTTTGTGCTTAGGGTCTCCGGTAGCCTTAAGCTTGGGAGTCCCATATGTGAGGACTGACTTCCTGCTTGGTCCTGGAGAAAGCGTAGTTACTCACCTGTAACAGGTGTTCTCCAGGAGCAGCAGGAATCAGTCCTCACAACCCTCCCTCCTCCCCGTGGAGTTGCAATCATCTGCTTCAGTTTTTTTGCAAATTTTTATGCTGTCTTTTAGCTATGTCATCCGACTGGCTAAGATGGCACCCTTGGGCGGGAAGGCGACTGCGCATGCGCGCTGCAATTCCCAAAGGCTTTCTGTGAAAGCTGGGGAAAATTGCTCCGCGAGGGCTCCGTCGGCGCCGACGTCACCCATATGTGAGGACTGATTCCTGCTGCTCCTGGAGAACACCTGTTACAGGTGAGTAACTACGCTTTATTGTACACCGCTTGATGCCACTGGTAAAAGCGGTATATTAAATGCACAGATAAAGATAAAGACCCATCTCACCTGGGTTCGCAGCTTGCTAGGGTCACCCCTTGGCATCTTTCAGCTGGGGAGTCCCCATATGTGAAGACTACATTCCTACTTGTTCCTGGAAATAGCATAGTTACTCACCTGTAACAGGTGATCTCCAAGAACAGCAGGAATTTAGTCTTCACAACCCACCCACCTCCCCTAGGAGTTGTCTCTATCTCTTTCTCTACTTCTCTCCTTTGGTCTCAGCTATAAACTCAACTGAAGTGAGAGAGATACAGAGGCGGGAAGGCAGCACGTATGCACTGTGGGATGCTCCCAAAAGCTTTCCTATTGGACGCTGGGGAGCATTCCCACACGGGCTCTGTCGGTACCGACGATACCCATATGTGAAGACTAAATTCTCCAGGAGCAAGCAGGAAGTCAGTCCTCACATATGGGTGACATCGATGTCGATGGAGCCTTTGCGGAGCATTTCCCCAGCTTTCTATGAAAGCCTTTGGGAATGCAGGCACGCATGCGTGGTCCCCTTCCCGCCTAAAGGTGCCATCTTGCTCAGTCTCTCTTTTTCCGTGAAGCCCGTCGGACGTGTGTCCTAGTCCTCCCGGAAAATAGTTGGATTTTTTCGCGATTCCTTTGCTATTTTTTCTCCGGTTCGACGCCGGTTCCCCTCCCGCCGGGTTCGGTACACCGGTATCGAGCCCGATCTTATTTTTTCGGTTTTTGCCCTTCGTGGCTGGCGTTTGCGCCCTTTTTTTCTTTTTCCCTGGAAGGCCGGTCCTTTGACCTCGCGGGGACTCTCTTTTCCCCGATGGCTTCCAGTGGTTTCAAGAAGTGTGATCGGTGCAAGAAACTAATGTCTCTCACCGACACACACAACTGCTGCCTTCGGTGCCTGGGTCCTGACCACGATCCTAAGATCTGTGGACCATGTGGAAAGATGTCCACCAAGGCGCTTTGAAGTCGACAGCACCAAAAGGAAAGGCTTTTCTCCAACTTGGCCTCTGGCTGGGCCCGAACCTCGTCTGAGGCCTCGACATCTCGGGAGTCTGATCCCGAGCACCGTCGGGGCTCCTCGGACAGGGGGTCCCCTGACCGGGAACGAAAGAGGAAGAAGCGGCTCGCGAGGGCGACGTCGGAGGAGGTCCCTGGCTCCTCGAGAGCTAGGTCTCAGACCCCCGACCGCCGCCCCGGGCCCGTGGAACAGGAGAAGCCACCAAAAGTACCTCGTGTGGAGCCGGAGTCTGCCGGACACGTAAGTCCTGTAGTCCTCGTGGACCATCCTCCCAGAGAGCTCCCAGAGAGCTGACGTCGGGCCCGGCACCGCCGGGGCCCGAGTCAGTGGCTGCTGAGACTCCTGAGCTGGGTCTCAGGCTGACAGCCTTGGAGTGCAGATTGTCTGCCTTCATGGAACAGCAGCGGGCACTGATGGCCAGCCTGTCTAGCGCATCTGCCCCGACCACCGAGACATCGAAGTCGACACTGGAGACTGAGCCGATACTCGAGACCATGAAGGTTCGAGGTCGACCTCGGTCGTGGTCTCCCTCGACCTCCCGTTTGGGACGGAGGGCGTCGACGCTGGTGCCTTCGGCGTCGGGGCGGGTGCTCACAGGCCCCGCGTGGTCGGAGCCCGATTCCTCATCGGACGAGTCCGCCTGGGAGACGGAGGACGAGGAGTCCCCCGACACCTTCCGGACTCGGTGCGTCCCATTGGACTCACCGCAGTCTGAGCCCCGGAGTCGATCCCCTCTGGAGGATACCCGGTTCTCTGAGTTCGTCCGGGATATGGCCACTGCGTTGGCTATCCCTGCGGATCCCGAGGAGGAGCCGAAGAGCCGAAGAGCTCGAGGCCCTACAGTATGACTCTCCTCCGAAGGAGGCCTTTACTGTTCCGGTTCCTCCAATGCTGGAACGGCTCCTCTTCCGGATGTGGGAGGCACCTTCCTCGGCGCCGGTTCTAAGCAAGTGGATCGATTCCATTTATCGACTCCGGAAGAGCCCTTGTTTTCAAAAGGCGCAGCTACCACACCATTCCATGGTGGTGGAATCGACCATGCATCGTCTCAAAAGTCAGAAGATGCACTCCGCGGTGCCCCCTGGCAGGGAGGCCCGGAACCTGGATGGTTTTGGTAGAAAGTGCTTCCAGGGCTCGATGCTTGCTTGCCATGTCCAGTCTTACCAGCTGTACATGGGCATGTACTTGCGAGACCTAGCCAAGGAACTGGCCGGGTTCTCTGCTGGTCTCTCCGGGGAACCCTTGCAGAGGTTGTGATAAGGAAGCTTATCATAGCTCAGGTAGGAGCTATAGAAAAGATGATGTGACTCTGAACAAGCAACCTGTCAGTTCTGGTAGAAGCAAGAAAACAGAGTTTTCACATAAAAGACTACCAGTCCCAGAATGCACCAGGTTTCCAGCAGCCATGAGAGGGGCTGAAGTGAGAGAATGTGTGTGCAATCAAGAGAGCTATGAGGTAATCCCTAAGCACTCATCTCAAAGGGCAGGGCCTGATTCAACACAGCTGCGCTGTGTTAGGGAGCAGCACACATTAGAACAGGATAAGAATAGAGCTTATTCTTCAGATAAAAGTTACTACAAGCTCCAGCCTGGCTTCAAGGAGAGTTTGAAGAACAGCTTCAGCAAAAGCCAAGCAGATAGAGAGAGAAGGAAACTCTCTGGAAGGAAGAGAAGAAAGGCCATTGGAAGGTCTGGGAGATTCCAAGGCAGTACTCATACTGGGAGGTATTCCAAAAGCCAGCAGAGTCCATTGGACTGGATTCAGCCAGAGGAATGGATTGGCAGAGATAGGAATCACCAGTGGCTACCTGGAAGAGAGAAGACTGCACGTGGAAGGGACTTTCAGACCAAGGCCAGAAGGTATGTGAGAGGAGATCCAGTGTCCAGGGATCAAGATTGGAAGGCTGGACATCAGAATTGGATTACATATTGGCCAGGCTTTATAGAGAGGAATTATGATGGCAGGAGAGGCTCAGGTATGAACACTGATCCAGACCCTATCTATAATAGAGAATGGCAGCAAGGGAATAAGCATTCTCATGATAGTGCCTTAATGAAAGACTCATCTGTGCCAATGTATGATATTGACCCTATGATTGTTGATGAAGGGGGGGATACAGCAGATGAAACTATTTAATTGGACTGTTCTCTATCTAAATGCTATTGCTAGCTGTCTATGAGCAAACACATCAGCCATCACAAAGAAACCTAACTTTGTTCTTTATTTCCACTGCAAACAGCTCTTAAAGCAGGATTTGGGCTCACACAGTAGCAGCCAGCCAGCTAAAGGCTTTCAGCTGGTCCATTGATAGTAATTAAGGCTGCACCTGATTGTGTGTGTGAGCAAGGGAGAATCACTGCTGAGATCTGCATGGAAAATAAGCAGAAGTTAACCTAACCAGCAAAGTTTATTCTTTTCGTTGTGCCTTTGTATTTGGTAATTATTTGCTAAGAAAACATTAGCTAATTGCCTGACAAGCTGAAGGTTGTTTTCTGGTTTACTTTGTGACTTTTTGTTATCCATTTTAAACACTGCAAGCAAGTAACCTCATTTATAGTGCTATCAAGCATACATGTGCTGGGTGAATTAAACCCCATCAATAAAAGAAGTATTTTATTGATCTTACCACTTGGTTTCACAACTCAAATTATTGTCATCAGCTGTTTTTGGGAGTGAATGAACTACAATACCCACAATACCTTGCAAGAATCATATGAATATATGCATCGTCAAGATTGTGTAAGTTCTCACCCTAGGCAGCCGTCTGACAAGGTTCAAGTCCTTGTCCTCGGGGATACGGGAATGCTCTAAGTTTATGTCCCGCGCTGCCTACGATGGCTTCAAGGCTTCGGCCCATGTTGCGGCAGCCGGCATCGCGGCCCGACGCCAGGCGTGGTTGTAGTCATCGGACCTCGAGCCGTGGGTTCAGGACAAGTTGGTCGATGTCCCTTGCCGAGGTGAGAACCTTTTTGGCAAGCCCATGACCGAGAAGGCCGCACAACTCGAATCCAAGCACCTCACGAGGACGAGGCTGTCTAGAAAGACTTCTGCCCCTTCTCAAAAAAAGAAGGGCTCGGGTAAAAAGCCCTTTTACCCGAGGAAGGGCACTGCCTACAAACAGTTCCCACAGTACCAGGCCTCCCACGCTCCCCCACAGGGTCAGCAGGCCAAGGGGCAGGGGAATGGGCCCCATAGGCAGAGAGCCCCCAAGCCTCCGGCTCCTGCTCCCACTCAGCAGGGTGGGGGTTTTTGACTCCTTAGGCATAGCCTCTCCGTCCCTGCTCTCCCAACCCTGCACAGGAGGTCGACTTACCCTGTTTGCCCACCGGTGGCCACTCATCACTAGGGACAGTTGGGTGCTAAGCATCGTCCACAAGGGGCTATATGCTACACTTCCAGCAGCTGCCTCCTCCATACTTCCCAGGGGAGCCTCCAAGGCCTCCCCTGCACGCAGATCTTCTCCTTCAGGAGCTCCAAGGTCTGTTGCGAGACAAGGCAGTGGAGCCTGTGCCTCCCCACCTCCAGGGTCAAGGGTTCTACTCCAGGTACTTTCTCGTACCAAAAAGAACCGGTGGCCTCCAGCCTATCCTCGACCTCAGAAATCTCAAGTTCCTAGAGAAAGAAAAATTCAAGATGCTTACTCTTGGAACACTTCTGCCCTACCTCCAGCAGGGAGATTGGCTATGCTCCTTAGATCTAAAGGATGCTTACACTCACCTCCTCATTCATCCAGACCACAGAAAGTACCTCAGGTTCATTGTGGGAGGAAACCATTATCAGTACAGGATACTGCCTTTCGGCCTTACCTCTGCCCCCAGGGTCTTTACCAAATGCCTGGCAGTGGTGGCGGCCTACCTGAGAAATCAGGGTATCTTTGTCTTCCCCTATCTGGATGACTGGCTCATCAGGGGTCAGACGTGCCAGGAGGCCAGACAAGCCACCCTCCGGACTATTGCTCTTCTTCAAAACCTGGGATTTGTCATAAACTTCGCAAAGTCCACTTTGCTCCCCTCCCAGAACTTGGAGTTCATAGGAGTGAGGCTGGACTCTCTGCTGGCAAAGGCCTTCTTGCCAGACGACAGAGCCCAAAGACTGAATAAACTTGGCAAACCAGTTTCTCAGCAGGTCACTGGTCTCCGCCAGACTCTGCCTGAGGCTTCTTGGCCACATGGCTTTGACAGTACATGTGACCCCCAATGCCCGGCTCCATATGAGGCCTGCACAGTGGTGCCTCAGAACTCCGTGGACACAGGCCACAGGGAGCCTCAGAGACAGAGTAAGGGTGTCCAGACCATTCCTGAACTCCCTCCGCTGGTGGCTGCACCCACCCAATCTACTGCAAGGGGTGCCTTTTCAGATTCCTGGGTTCACAGTGGTGTTGACCACATATGCCTCCCTGCAAGGCTGGGGAGCTCATTGTCTGGGCAAGTGCACCCAGGGCCTGTGGTCTCCCTGGGAGGCCACGCAACAGATCAATCTACTGGAACTCAGGGCTATTCGTTTAGCCCTCAAGACTTTCTCTCAGACCCTGGCTCATCAGTCTGTCTTAGTTCAAACAGACACCAAGTAGCCATGTTTTATGTGAACAAGCAGGGCGGCACTGGGTCCAGGCTCCTTTGTCAGGAGGCATAGGACCTTTGTTTGTTTGCTCTCAAGCACAACATGTTCCTCAAGGCTGTGTATCTCCCTGGCCAGGATACCTCCTGGCCGACAAATTGAGCAGGATTCTGCAGCCCCACGAATGGCAGCTCCATCCTTTGGTGGTTCAGAAGATTTTCCTGAAATGGGGACTTCCATCCATAGATCTGTTTGCCAGTCCACTGAACAAAGAGCTGCCAAGGTTCTGCTCCAGGCAACCGCATCCTCTGTGGCTAGCAGCAGATGCTTTTCTGATTTCCTGGTCCCAGGGCCTCCTGTATGCGTTTCCTCCCACGCGTCTGGTGGCCCGAACCCTATTCAAAATTCTACAGGACAAGGCCTCGGTCCTGCTGGTAGCTCTCAAATGGCCGAGACAGCCTTGGTACTCTCTTCTGCTTCAACTGGCAGTGGATCCCTCACTGCCTCTGGGGTTGCAGTCCGACCTTCTCTCTCAAGATCAAGGTTCCCTTCTGCACCCAAATCTCAGAGCTCTCAATCTGATGGCATGGAAGCTGCAAGGGTAGTTTTGGCTCCCTGGGGCCTACCTCAGGAAGTTGAGGAGGTTCTCCTAGCCCCTCTAGAAAGCAATCCATTAGGAAATGGAAAAGGTTTTCTGTGTGGTGTCAGCTACGTACCGAAGATCCCTTCTCCGTGCTGTGCCAGTAGTGCTTCAGTACCTACTGCACTTATCCAACCAAGGACTTAAGTCCAATTCTGTTCGGGTCCACCTCTCAGCTCTAGCAGCTCACCACTCACTGGTGGAAGGACATTCTCTATCGGTTCACCCCTTGGTGTCCAGGTTTCTCAGAGGCTTGCTGTTGCTAAAGCCTCCAATCCATCCTCCAGCTCCTGAGTGGGAGTTGAATGTGGTTTTGCAGCAACTGACTCGCCCACCTTTTGAGCCGATGGCTACTTGTCCTCTCCGCTTCCTGTCCTGGAAGACACTCTTCTTGGTAGCCCTAACCTCGGCCAGGCGAGTGAGTGAGCTTCAGGCCCTGGTCTGTGACAGTCCTTACACCCGCTTCTATAGGAACAGGGTAGTCCTTAGGACTCATCCAAAGTTCCTCCCAAAGGTTGTCTCCTCTTTCTACCTCAACCAGGAGGTGGTTCTTCTGACATTCTTCCCTAGGCCTCATGCAAGCCAGGCTGAAGCAGTTCTGCATACCCTGGACTGTAGGAGAGCCTTATCCTTCTACCTTGACCGTACGCAGGGACATAGGAGGGCTACTTACCTCTTCATATATTTTGACCCTAATAATTTGGGGTTAGCTGTGTCCAAGCGTACCTTGTCCATCTGGGTGGCTGACTGTATCACCTGGGCTTACAGGGCGGCTGACCTTCCTTTGCAGGGTCGGGTCACGGCCCATCGTGTCAGGGCAATGGCTGCCTCAGTGGCTCATCTCCCCTCTGTACCGTTGGTAGACATCTGCAGGGCTGCAACTTGGTCCTCAAGCCAGACTTTTGCGGCCCATTACTGTCTGGAGAGGGAGTCCCGTAGGGACAGTGCTTTTGGCCAGGCAGTACTCCGGAATCTCTTTGAGGTTTAGGCAACTCCTGCCCTCCGTTGGGCTACCGGTGGATGTTCTTTCAGTGAAAAGCCTTTCTTTGATGCTGGGACTAGAGGGAGTTCTCTTGTTCAGCCTGGGTTCCTGGTAGCCCAGAGCTAGGGAGTCACCCATGTGTGAGGACTAACTTCCTGCTTGGTCCTGGAGAAAGAGTAGTTCTCCAGGACCAAGCAGGAAGTCAGTCCTCACATATGGGTGACGTCGGCACCGACGCAGCCCTCGTGGAGCAATCTCCCCAGCTTTCAAAGAAAGCCTTTGGGAATTGCAGCGCGCATGCGCGGTCCCCTTCCCACCCAAGGGTGCCATCTTGCTCAGTCGTCTTTTTTCCGTGGAGCCCTACAGACGCTGTTTGTGATCGCCGCAGAAAAAGTTGATTTTATTTACTATTCTTTTCTCGGTTCGACGCCAGATCCTTTTCCCACCCGGACCCTTTACGCCGGTATCGGGTCCGTTCTTTATTTTTAGGTTTTTGTCCTTCGTGACTAGCGTTTGCGTCATTTTTCTTTTTCACTGGCAGTCCTGTCTTTTGACCTCGCAGGGGCCCTTTTTCCCCCGATGGCTGCCACGACTTACCGACACACACGACTGCTGCCTCCGCTGCCTCGGATCCGATCATGACCCGATGATCTGTGGTCCGTGTGCCAAGATGTCTTCAAAAGTGTTGAGGAGTCGGCAGCATCAAAAAGAACGAATCTTCTCTGACTCCGCGTCCGGCCTGGCCCGGACCTCGTCAGAGGCTTCGATGTCCCGGGACTCCGGTCCTGAGCATCGTCGGAGTTCCTCTGAGCGGGGGTCTCCTGCCCGGGAACATCATAGGAAGAAGAAACCCGCGAGGGCGGCGTCGGTGGACGCTCCTGGTTCCTCGAGGGCCAGGTCGCATAGCCCCAATAGCCGTCCCGGGTCCTCGGAGTCGGAGAGGCCTTCGAAACATCCTCGTCTTGAGATGGAGTCTCCTGGATACGTGAGTACTGTAGTCCTTGTGGACTCGCCTCCGAAGGAGCCGACGTCGGGCCCGACGCTGTCGGGGCCCGAGTCGGGGGCTGCTGGGTCTCCTGAGCTCGGACTCAGGTTGACGACCTTGGAGAGCAGCTTAGCTGCCTTCATGGACCAGCAGCAGGCATTGATCGCTGGCCTCGCCGGTGCATCTGCCCCGACCACCGGGACGTCGACGTCCAAGTCGACCCCGGAGACCGAGCCGATCCTCGAGTCCATGCGAGCTCGAGTCGATCCTCGGTCACAGTCTCCCTCGGCCTCCCGTTCGGGACCGAGGTCGTCGATGCCGACACCCTCGGCGTCGGGGCGGAGGGCATCGGTGCCCGCCCGACCCGAGCCGCTCGATTCCTCCTCTGAGGAATCAGCCTGGGAGACGGAGGACGAAGAGTCACCTGGTACTTTTCGGACTCGGTGCGTCCCATCGGACTTGCCCGAGTCCGAACCTGGGAGACGGTCCCCCCCCCCGGAGGACACCCGGTTCTCGGATTTCGTGCGGGATATGGCCAAGGCCTTGGCATTCCCCACGGATCCCGAGAGCTCGATGCCCTCCAGTATGACTCTCCCCCGAAGGAGGCCTTTACTGTACCGGTTCCTCCGTTGCTGGAGCGACTTCTCTTCCGCATGTAGGAGAGCCCGGCGTCGGCGCCGGTGTTAAGCAAGCGGGTCGATTCCATTTATCGAGTCCGCAAGAGCCCCGGGTTCCAAAAGCCACAACTACCGCACCATTCCATGGTGGTGGAATCGGCCATGCATCGACTCAAGAGTCAGAAGATGCACTCCTTGGTGCCTCCCGGCCGGGAGGCCCGGAACCTGGATGCCCTCGGTAGGAAGTGCTTTCAGGGCTCTATGCTTGCTTGTCGAGTCCAGACCTACCAGCTCTATATGGGCATGTATCTCCGAGACCTGGCAAAAGAAATTGCCGGGTTCTCTGCTGGTCTCTCCGAGGAACCTTTGCAGAGGTTCCAGGCCTTGTCCACTGGTATTCGAGAGTGCTCTAAGTTTATCTCTCGAGCAGCCTACGATGGCTTCGAAGCATCGGCTCGAGTAGCCGTAGCCGGCATCGGTACCTGCCGACAGGCTTGGCTTCAGTCATCCGACCTCAAGCCATGGTTCCAGGACAAGTTGGTCGATGTCCCCTGCAGAGGTGAAAACCTCTTTGGCATGCCCATGGCTGAAAAGGCTGCACAGATCGAGACCGAGACTCTGACCAGGACTCGGCTGTCCAGAAAAGCCTCTGCCCCTTCTCAGAAGAAGAAGGGCTCGGGGGAAAAGCCCTTTTACCCGAGGAAGGCGGCTGCCTATAAACAGTACCCTCATTATCAGGCCTCAGCAGCTCCCCAACAGGGTCAGCAGGCCAAGGGACGGGGTAATGGGTCCCGTAGGCCGCAGGCCCCCAAGCCCACAACACCGGCCCCTGCTCAGGAGGGTGGGGGTTTTTGACTCCGTCAGCATAGCCTCTTCCCCTCCGCTGGTTTCTCTCAGCACAGGAGGCCGGCTGGTCCACTTTGCCCACAGGTGGTCAGCTATCACATCAGATACCTGGGTGCTTCATATAGTTCAGAAAGGCTATCTTCTACACTTTCACCAGGTACCTCCCTCCTACTTTCCAGGGAGCCTCCAAGACTCCCCCTGCACAGGGACTTATTCCTTCAGGAGTTAGCAAGTCTTTTTCAGGAACAGGCTCTGCAATCGGTGCCCCACCACCTGAGAGGTCACGGCTTTTATTCCAGGTACTTTTTGATACCAAAAAGAACAGGGGGCCTCAGACCCATCCTGGACTTGCGAAATCTCAACAAGTTCCTGGCAAGGGAAAAGTTCAAGATGCTTACCCTTGGTATCCTGCTGCCCTACCTCCAGCAGGGAGACTGGCTATGCTCCTTAGATCTAAAGGATGCCTATACTCACATCCTTATTCATCCAGACCACAGACAATATCTCAGGTTTGTTGTGGGAGGAAATCATTACCAGTACCGAGTACTGCCCTTTGGCCTATCCTTCGCCCCCAGGGTGTTCACCAAATGCCTAGCAGTGGTGGCGGCCTATCTAAGACTTCAAGGCCTTTTTGTATTTCCATACCTGGACGACTGGCTCATCAGAGCCCAGTCTTCCCAAGAGGCCACTCTGGCCACTCATCGCACTGTGACTCTGCTCCAGCACTTGGGATTTGTCATAAACTTCGCAAAGTCCACTTTGCTCCCCTCTCAAAATCTCGAATTCATAGGCGCAAGGTTGAACACACTTCAGGCGCGGGCCTTCCTGCTTCTAGACAGGGCACACAGGCTCATGGATCTCGCCAGCCACTTTCACAGCAATTCCCTGGTCTCTGCCAGGCAATTTCTGAGACTACTCGGTCATATGGCTTCCACGGTCTATGTGACCCCCCAATGCCCGCCTGAACATGCGACCTGCTCAGCGGTGCCTTCGCACTCAATGGCATCAGGCCACGGGGAGCCTGGCAGACTCAGTACAGGTGTCCGACCTGCTGGTCTCTTCTCTGCGGTGGTGACTTCATCTGCCAAACCTGGTGCTGGGGGTGGATTTTCAATCTCCTCCATCTACTCAGGTGCTGACAACCGATGCTTCTCTCCTGGGTTGGGGAGCACATTGCCAAGGGACATGTACTCAAGGTCTCTGGACTCCTTGGGAGTCTGCTCAGCAGATAAACTTCCTGGAGCTCAGAGCCATCCGCCTAGCTCTGAGAGCCTTCTCCCAGCTCACTTCTCACCAGTCTGTGCTGGTCCAGACAGACAATCAGGTTGCGATGTTCTACGTCAACAAACAAGGGGGCACAGGCTCCTTCCTTCTCTGTCAGGAGGCACAAAAGCTGTGCTCTTGGGCCGTCCTTCACGGCATCCTCCTCAAAGCTGTCTATCTCCCAGGTCAAGAAAATTACCTGGCAGACAAGCTGAGCAGGATCTTCCAACCCCACGAGTGGAGATTGGATCCGTTGGTTGTTCAGCGGATCTTTCTCAAGTGGGGCCTCCCCACCATGGATCTATTTGCCAGTCCTCTGAACCGGCAGCTTCCCAAATTCTGCTCTCGACAACCGCATCCTCTCCGAGTAGCGGCGGATGGTTTCTGATCCCATGGTCCACAGGCCTCTTGTATGCCTTTCCTCCAATGCCACTGGTGTCTCGGATGCTCTTCAAGGTTCTCAGAGACAGAGCCTCGATGATCCTAGTGGCTCCCCGGTGGCCGAGACAGCCCTGGTTCCCGCTTCTGATGCAGCTGGCGGTGGACACTCCTCTTCCTCTGGGGTTTCAACCCGATCTCCTGTCACAGGATCAGGGGACTCTCCTACACCCCAACCTCCGGTCCCTTCATCTGATGGCCTGGCTGCTGAAAGGGTAGTCCTTGCTCCCCTCCTGCTGCCTCGGGAGGTGGAAGAGGTCGTCTTGGCCTCCAGGCGGCCCTCCACCCGGAAATCCTACGCTATTAAGTGGCGTCGGTTCTCCGTGTGGTGTGCTCAGCAGTCTGAGAATCCCTTCTCCTGCTTGGTGGCAGTGGTCTTGCAATATTTGCTCTAATCTGGGCCTTAAGTCCAACTCTGTCAGAGTCCACCTCAGTGCTCTTTCTGCACATCACGCACCGGTGGATGGCAGGCCTCTTTCCAACCACCCTTTGGTGGCTCGTTTTCTCCGAGGCCTCCTTCTCCTTAAGCCTCCTTTGCGCCCTCCAGCCCCTGAATGGGATCTGAATGTGGTCTTACAGCGGATTACCTGTCCGCCCTTTGAACCTATGGCTACCTGCCCTCTTCGTTTTCTTTCCTGGAAAACCTTGTTTTTGGTAGCCCTTACCTCTGCTAGGCGCGTTAGTGAACTGCAGGCCCTAGTGTCTGATCCTCCTTACACTAGGTTCTACAGGAATAGGGTAGTCTTACGGACTCACCCTAAGTTTCTTCCAAAATTGGTTTCTCCTTTTCATCTCAACCAGGAGGTGGTTCTTCCGACCTTCTTTCCTAGGCCGCACTCCAGCCGGGCTGAAATGGTCCTGCACACCCTGGACTGTAGGAGGGCCTTGTCCTTCTACCTTTACCGTACGCGGGAGCATAGGAGGGCTGTTCAGCTCTTCGTTTCTTTTGACCCCAATAAATTGGGGCTACCTGTCTCCAAGCGTACTTTGTCCATATGGGTAGCTGACTGTATCGCCTGGGCTTATGGGGCAGCCGGCCTCTCGTTGGAGGGTCGAGTCACGGCTCATCGTGTCAGGGCGAAGGCTGCGTCAGTGGCTCATCTTCGCTCTGTTCCGTTGGCAGACATCTGCCGGGCCGCTACTTGGTCTTCAAGCCAGACTTTTGCGGCCCATTACTGCCTGGAAAGGGAGTCCCGCAGGGACAGTGCTTTCGGTCAGGCAGTCCTCCATAATCTCTTTGAGGTTTAGGCAACTCCTACCCTCCGGCCCTGGTGTTGGGCTACCAGTCGGGGGCGTTTTCAGAGAAGATTCCTTCCTTCTGTGCTGCTGAGCTAGAGGGAGCTCATTTTTCCGCTTGAGGTCTCCGGTAGCCTTAAGCTAGGGAGTCCCATATGTGAGGACTGACTTCCTGCTTGGTCCTGGAGAAAGAGTAGTTACTCACCTGTAACAGGTGTTCTCCAGGAGCAGCAGGAATCAGTCCTCACAACCCTCCCTCCTCCCCTTGGAGTTGCAGTCCTATCATTTCGTTTTTGCTAATTTTTTTGCTGTCTTTTAGCTATGTCATCAGACTGAACAAGATGGCACCCTTGGGTTTGAAGGGGACCGCGCATGCGTGCTGCAATTCCCAAAGGCTTTCTTTGAAAGCTGGGAAGATTGCTCCGCGAGGGCTCCGTCGGCGCCGTCGTCACCCATATGTGAGGACTGATACCTGCTGCTCCTGGAGAACACCTGTTACAGGTGAGTAACTACTCTTTACTCACCTGTAACAGGTCTTCTCCAGGAGCAGCAGGAATCAGTCCTCACAACCCTCCCTCCTCCCTTGGGAGTTGCAGTTGTACAGTTTATTTTTACATTTTTGTGTGCTGTTTTTAGCTATGTCATTTGACTGAGCAAGATGGCACCTTTAGGCGGGAAGGGGACCGCGCATGCGTGCCTGCATTCCCAAAGGCTTTCATAGAAAGCTGGGGAAATGCTCCGCAAGGGCTCCATCGACATAGATGTCACCCATATGTGAGGACTGATTCCTGCTGCTCCTGGAGAACACCTGTTACAGGTGAGTAACTACTCTTTCCTGCTGTTCCCGGATATCACCTGTTACAGATGAGTAACTACGCTTTATTTACACACTGACACAACCCCTTGGCCTCTCTTCTGTATTTAACAGAGATCTCCCTGTACAGTAGGAAGGTCTTGTCTTACTAATCTGTTATGTTTTTTTGAAGGTTTGAATAAACAGGTAGACAAAGGTGAGTCTGTTGATATAGTGCATCTGGTTTTTCAGAAAGCCTTTGACAAGGTCCCTCATGAGAGACTTTTGGCAAAATTAAAAAATCATGGGATAGGATGCAGTATCCTATTGTGGATCAGGAGCTGGTTAAAAGATAGAAAGTAGAGAGTAGGGCTAAATGGCCAATTTTCCCAATGGAGAAAAGTAAATAGTAGAGTTACACCAGGGATCTGTGCTGGGTCCACTGCTTTCTAACATTTTCATAAATGACCTGGAAATGAGAATAACGAGTGAGATTATCAAATTTGCAGATGACACAAAACTATTCAAAGTTGTTAAAACCCATGAGGATTGTGGAAAATTGCAAGAGGATCTTGATAAATTGGAAGACTGGGCATCCCAGTGGCAGATGAAATTTAAAGTGGACAATTGCAAAGTTATGCATCTAAGAAAGAACAACCCAAACTATGGTTACACGATGCAAGGAACCACCACCCAGGAAAATAATTTTGGTTTCATCGTTGATAACATGTTAAAACTCTCTGCCCAGTGTACAGCGGCAGCCAAGAGAGCAAATAGAATGCTAGGTGTCATAAGGAAAGGAATGGAAAATAAAACTGGATATTATAATGCCTCTGTATCATTCCATGATGCGACCGCACCTTGAATATTGTGTGCAATTCTGGTTGCCGTGTCTTAAAAAGCATATAGCATTATTAGAAAAGGTACAGAGAAGAGCCACCAAAATGGTAAAGGGGATGGAAGGTTACCCCCTATGAAGAGAGGCTAAAAAGGTTAGAGCTCTTTAACCTGGAAAAGAGATGGTTGAGGGGAGATATGATAGAGGTCTATAAATTAATGGAGTGGAACGGGTAAACGTAGATCAATTGTTTACACTGTCAAAATATCGAAAGACTAGGGGACATGCAATGAAGCTACAGGGTAACCTATTTAAGACTAATAAGAGAAAATATTTTTTCACTCAACGTGTAATCAAACTCTGGAATTTGCTACTGGAAGATGTAGTAAAATCTGATCTCCAGGAACAAGCAGGAACGTAGTCTTCACATATGGGTATCGTCGGTACCGACGGAGCCTGCGCTGGAACGCTCCAAAGCGTTCCTAACGCTTTTGGGAGCATCCCTCAGCACGTGCGCGCTGCCTTCCCGCCTTTCCAACTGTCCCTCTTCAGTTCTTCGTTTTCCGCGGAGCCGACAGAACCCATACCCTGTCACCGCAGAAAATTCCGTCTTTAAAATTGTTTTCTTGTGGTCGCGTTTGCCTCCGCACGACGCCTACCGGTACCACCGGTTCTTTTCTTTTCTCAAAAATTTTATACTTTGAACTGTTTCTCTTCAGAAACTTTTCTTTTTCGGTGCTAGGCGCCATTTTGGGCATTAGGCCTCATATTCCTGAAACATGGAAAAACCAACTAGTGGTTTTAAAAAATGTACTAAGTGTGGCGGTACCATATCCGTCACTGACACCCATGATTGGTGTCTTAAATGTTTAGGCCCTGAACATTCTCCATCTGAATGTGTCTCCTGTATGGAGATGACTAAGAGGAAGACAGAACCAGGCTGCAAAGCTCGGTACTCTCTTTTCTTTGGATGCCAGATCCATTGCATCGACATCTTCAAGAGCCTCCCCTTCCTCCCATGGATCTCAGGTAACTAAACGATAAAGCTGGTCCTCAAAGTGTAGCTCTCCTGCTAAGCATCGAGAGGCCATTAGCATTGCCCTTGAGGGAACCACACCGGCAAAACAGTCCCGGCGGGAGGCTTCGGCTTCCGCTTCCAAAGCATCGATGGGGCTCCAGGATGTTCTCAAGGCCTCGACCTCGCAAGAACTACTGGTGCCATGCTCAGGGGTCCTGACCATTTTCATCGGTACCGACACTCAGGCATAGGCAGCGTCGATAGACCAGAGGTTCCTTGCTATCAAACGCAGCATTGCAGCTCTTCTCACAGCTGCGGTATCGTTGACACCTATGATTCAATGTGCACCGGTACAGATACCGGTACTGGTACCGATGATATCGGTACCGACGGTACCGACCCTGATGGGAATTCTTCCCACGCCATCTTTGGCTGGAATCGACAGATCGGTACCAGATCAACTTGGTACCGACTTCGATCGATACTAGGACCGTGCCTTGCATGAGCATCGTGGTCAGGAATACTTCGAATCCTCCGATTTCAAAGACTCTGACAATTCTGCTGGTACCAGAGGGTTTCTCCCGGAAGATCCCTTTTCTCCCCAACGCAGAATGTCACCTCCAGAGGACTTGTCTTTTCAGGATTTTATTCGTGATGTGGCCAAGGGCCTTTCAATCACGGTAGCTCCTGAACAGGAACCCAGAGCAAAGGAATTGAAAATTCTCCAATATCCTAAAGCTCCAAAGGAGGCAGCCACTCTGCCCATCCATGAAATTCTACATAACGTGATGCTCAGAATGTGGGAGACACCTCTGACTACATCTCCTCATTCTAGGAGGCTTGATACTATGTATCGAGTTCCGCCATGTCCTGGATTTCAAAAGACTCAGCTGCCACACCATTCAATGGTGGTGGAGTCAGCCATGCGTAGGATGAAAATTGCAAAGAGGCATGCATCCAATCCCCCAAGTCATGAATGCAGGACTCTAGACGTTTTTGGGCGCTGAACTTTTCAGGCTTCCATGCTTTCAGCTAGGATCAGTTCATATATACTGTATATGGGCATGTTCCTCAAAGAAGTTACAGGAGACTTGGAGCTTATGAGCCCACTTCTCCCAGATGACAAGAGACAAGACTTTCTTGCTCTAGTTAAGCATGCTCAAGATGTCTCCAAGTTTGTGAATCGTGCAGCTTTTGACTGCTTTGAATGCATCAGCAGAACCTCTGCTATTGCCATTGGGGCACGTCGGATTGCCTGGCTTCAGGCATCAGACTTGGAGACTTGGGTACAGGACAAGTTAGGCAATATTCCTTGCACAGGAGAGAATCTCTTTGGCAAGAACTGGCAGGAAAAGGCTAACAAGTTAGATGCTGACAGTACCACTCTAGATAGATTGTCAAAATCTACAGCCACTCCAGCCAAAAAGAAGCCTTATAAAAAACCCTCTTTCAGCAAAAAGAGGAAATTTTATCCTTCCTATACCCAGAAGAGTCAAACTCAGGGTCAGGTTGCCCAAAAGGGACAAACTAGATAGCAAAAGAAGCCAAATGGCCCGAGAGCTCAACCATCTGCGCAGGTTCAGCCCCCTCAAGGGCTTTGACTCCTTCCTAGAGAGCTTAGCCTTCCTGCCTCTGAGGGGTCCCCAACCCCCCAATATCCCAGGCAGGTTATGCCACTTTGCCAACAGATGGCATCAGATAACAGCAGAAGTTTGGACTCTATCCATTGTAGGAGAGGGGTACAAGCTCCATTTTCACATCATGCCCCCTCCTGCAATTCTAAGGCAATTCAATTCTCAAACCTCCGCAGACAATCTGCTAGATCACGAGGTCTCAACACTTCTTGCCCAGGGGGCAATAGAAGAGGTACCCAGTCTTCAATGGGGCACAGGGTTCTACTCCCCCTATTTTCTTATTCCAAAGAAAACAGGAGGACACAGACCCATTCTAGACATCAAAGAATTGAACAAATACCTGTTCCGAGAGAAGTTCAAAATGATTTCTCTTGGAAAACATCTGCCATACCTTCAAAGACAGGATTGGCTTTGCTCTCTAGATTTAAAGGATGTATACACTCACATTCTGATCCATCCAAATCACAGGAAATTCTTACAATTCTTTTTCAAGGGAAAACATTTCCAATACAGGGTTCTTCCCTTTGGTCTGGCTTCAGCTCCAAGGGTATTCACGAAATGCATGGCAGTAGTAGCTGCATTTCTGTGAACCCTGGGGATATTCGTCTTCCCTTACTTAGACGACTGGCTCATTCGAGCCCCTACTGTTGCAGAGGCCAGCACTGCACTGTCTCGCACAATGCGAATCCTCCAATACTTGGGGTTGGTAATAAACTTCCCAAAATCCCAATTTGTTCCTTTCCAATGCCTGGAATTCAAAGGGGCCTGTCTAGATACCAGACAGGCAAAGGCTTTCCTTCCACAGGCCTGGTGTCTTCGCATAATGCAACTAGCTTCTCAAGCAGCAGGGAAATCCTCCCTAACTGCTCGAGAGCTACTACAGTTGCTGGGACATATGGCATCCACAGTTCATGTAGTCCCATATGCTCGCCTCCACACGCGAGCAGCTCAGCGGACCCTATCCACACTGTGGACACAGGCCACAGGACATTTATCAGACAAAATAGTAAACTCTCAACGACTAATTTTGTCCCTCCAATGGTGGCACTCGCTAGAAAATCTGACAGTGGGGTCTCCTTTCCATCAACCCCTTTTTCAGGCCACCCTAACAACAGATGCATCACAGGTGGGTTGGGGAGCACACCTGAATCATCTCTCTACCCAGGGCACCTGGACTCCACAGGAAGCTGGTCTACACATAAACCTCCTGGAATTAAGAGCAATCTATTTAGCTTTTCGAGTATTCCACGCCCAGCTCAGCTACAAGACAGTCCTAGTCCAGACGGACAATCAAGTAGCCGTGTTCTATGTGAACAAGCAGGGCGGGACAGGCTCTCTGTCGTTATGCAACAAAGCTTTACGACTGTGGGCCCTCGCCAGAGAGTATCAAATTCACCTTCTAGTGGTATATCTTCCAGGTATTCAAAACCTTTGGCAGACAAACTCAGTCGAGTACTGCTGCCTCACGCGTGGTCTCTCCACCTAGACCAGGTGGCAAAGATATTTCATCTCTGGGGCACTCCAGACATAGACCTCTTTGCAAGTCCACTGAATGCCAAACGTCCCCCGTTCTGTTCCAGGATTCCGGATCACAATTGTCAGGCAAGGGATGCCTTCCTCCTTCACTGGGGTCAGGACTTCCTTTATGCCTTCCCACCCATTCCCCTCATCCCCAAAACACTCTTCAAGCTTCAGAGAGACAGGGGTCGCATGATTCTCATAGCGCCGCGATGGCCATGCCAAGCGTGGTATCCCCTGCTTCTACATCTCTCAAGCTGCACCTCTGGAGTTAGGGCATGCTCCAGATCTCCTTTCCAAAGAGGACGGGACGCTATGGCACTCGAGTCCACAGTCCCTGCATCTCATGGCCTGGTGGCTGAAGGCTTAGACTTCCAGGATTTCAACCTGTCCCAACAGGTAAAGGATATCCTTCAGGCTTCTAGAAAACGTTTTACTATATAGTGCTCCAAGAAGGGATTAAACCCCCTTGTCATACCTTTAGAATCGATACTAGAGTATCTCCTTCACTTATCGAATTCTGGTCTAAAGACCAATTCGGTAAGAGCCTATCTTAGTGCAATTGCAGCTTCTTATAAGCCTCTGAATGGACAACCAATTTCCTCTCATCCACTTATATCCAGATTTATGAGAGGTCTTCTGTTAACCAAACCTCCCATTAAGCCACCACCGGTGGCATGGGATCTTAATCTAGTTCTCGGGCAGCTCATGAAGCCGCCTTTTGAGCCTTTAGCCACTACAACCCTTACGTTTTTGACCTGGAAGGTCATCTTCCTAATTGCAATCATCTCTGCACGTCGCATTAGTGAACTGCAAGCTTTAGTGGCTGAACCTCATACTAGGTTTCATCATGATAAGGTTGTTCTTAGAACTCATCCACACTTTATGCCAAAGGTGGTTTCGCCTTTTCATTTGAATCAATCAATTTATCTTCCTGTATTTTTTCCGAGGCCTCATGCCTCTAATGCAGAAAGAAACCTTCATATTTTGGATTGTAAAAGAGCCTTAGCCTTTTACCTACAGAGAACACAGCAACATAGAAAGTCCTCGCAACTTTTTATAGCTTTTGACTCTATTTATTATTTATTTATTTACATTTTCTTATATACCATGCTATTCTGCATCAGTGCGGTTTACATTGAACAAACTGAAATTACATTGAACAGGGCATTATAACTTGGAGATAACTATTTTACAGGGAACATGGGCTATGGAAGGTTATGTGGCTTGCCCAAGACCACAAGGAGCACCTGTGGGACTAGAAACCCCAGTCCTTCCGGCCCAAGGTTGCTGTCCTCTAGTGGGATTTGAACCCCGACCTTCCGGCCTGAAGTACCTTGCCCCAACCACTAGGCCACTCCTCCACTCTAGTCATTTGGGACTCCCATTCTCCAAAATAACTTTATCTAAATGGATTGCCCAATGCATATCCTTTGCTTATGAGAGTAAGGGTCTTCCTCTTCAAGGCCATGTCACAGTTCATAACATGAGAGCTATGGCAGCTTCCATGGCTAATCTCCACTCCGTGTCTATCGATGACATTTGTCGAGCAGCCACCTGAGCTTCGGTACACACCTTCACCGCCCACTACTGCCTGGATAAAGCTTTCCGTCGGGATGCCTTCTTTGGCCAAGCTGTTCTTTAAAATCTCTTTCAGACCTAATTCAACTCCTGCCCACCAACCTTGGTGGAATGCCAGAGATCCATGGGAGGAAGGATGACTACCTTTCTAGGGTGGCACCTTTCTGGGGCTATCTCCCTGGCATCTTCAGCTATGGAGACCCCATATGTGAAGACTACATTCCTGCTTGTTCCTGGAGATAGCGTAGTTACTCATCTGTAACAGGTGATCTCCGGGAACAGCAGGAATTTAGTCTTCACAACCCACCCACCTCCTCTAGGAGATGTCTCTTTGTCTCTTTCCTCTCTCCCTCTATCCTTCCACTCAGCTACAAACGTAACTGAAGAGCGACAGTTGGAAAGGCGAGAAGGCAGCGCGCATGTGCTGAGGGATGCTCCCAAAAGCATTCCTATTGGATGCTGGGGAGCGTTCCCGCGCAGGCTCTGTCGGTACCGACAATACCCATATGTGAAGACTAAATTCCTGCTGTTTCCAGAGATCACCTGTTACAGGTGAGTAACTACGCTTTAGTGTAGCCGGTTTTAAAAAAGGTTTGAACAATTTCCTGGAGGAAAGCTCCATAAAACAACATTAAAGTGTACCCAGGATATCCACTGCTTGCCCCAATACAAGCATTGTGGAACCTGTGTCTTTTGGGGTAAGTGCTAGGTACTTGTGACCTAGATTGGCCACTGTTATAAACAGGATACTTGGCTTGATGGGTGTTGGTCTGACCCAGTATGCAATATCTTATGTTCTTATGTAAGATGAACTTGTATAAAATGGAAATTTTCAGGCTTCATTTTGATGGAGGACTAGAGGAAAGATTGAGGGCAGTCTTCCCCTTTTAAATGGGCAAGGGGCTCCATCAGATACCTCTGCATCCAGCTAGGGGCTAAATTGGAGGAATTATTTAAGCTTAACCAGGAAAGGCTGTGGCTGACCATTAAGGGGGGTTTGGAGAGGTGGGAATGAGTTACGTTGTCATAGCTGCGCAGAATTGCCACAATCAAGATGAATATCTTGCTGAGGTTATTATTTCTGTTTTTGGCTCTCCCCATACCGATATCTGATGAGATTTTGAGGGTGTGGCAGTGGCATATCTGATTTTATTTGGAAGAAATGCCCGCCACAGATAGGGCGACCTTCAAGAAAGAAGGTCGGGGGGCTAAGGGTCCGGATGTGAGGGAATATTATGCGGGAGCAGCCTTAAGCAGGGTGATTGAATGGGGCCTGGAAGGGAAAGGCAAACAATGGGTAGGGACTGAACAAGTCTTGAGTGGGAACATCCCATTGGGAAGTCTGCTTTGGTTATCGGGACATGGGAGGGGACAGGAACAGGGTTCCCCATTTGTGGAGCATACATTACGAGTGTGGGATAGACACAGGGGGAAGGCCTGTGTGGGGAAAAAATGGATTGACTGGAGTATCCCCATACATTTTAACAATCAGTTTTCAGTGGGATGGATGTGTGGGATATATAAGAAGTGGGATTGACCACAGTAGGGCAATTAGTGGATCATGAGGGACGGTTGGTGAGATTTGATGAGCTGCAGAGACAATACAAGATAGGGAGGGGGCATGAATTTTGCTGTAATCAGGCGTGTCACTATGTGCAATCGGTGAGAAATGTAAAGGTCAGTTTGGGTCAACGGACAGAGTTTGAAAGGGTGTACTCCATATGGGAGGGCTCGAAGGGGATGTTATCAGGGATTTATAAATTAACGTTGGGGACAAGCCAGAAAGCATATTGGATTCAGAGGAAATGGGAGGAGGACCTAGGGGAGGAACTGGGTGATCGAAAATGGTCCAAGATTTTTGAATTGACTAGGAAACTATTGGGGCAGACTTCATTGCGGAGCATGCATACAAGGTAATGCATGAGATGTATTGGGACCCGTCCCGTCTGCACAGGATAGGTCGGGTGTCCGAAGGGAAATGTTGGAGGAGCTGCAGACTGGGTGGTGATTTTTTTCATATGTGGTGGGGAATGCCCAGAAGCGGTCCGATTTTTGAGAGAAAGTGTCAGGCCTTCTAGAGGCTATTGGGGGGGGGGGGGAGGGTGGTGCCAAAGCCGAGTAGCTTCCTATTGAATCTGCCTCTAGAGGGCATTGTAAAGGGTGTCCAGATTCCAGCTAGAATGTGTGTTGTGGCAGTGCAGATGTGTGTGGCCAGGCACTAGAGAGACAAACGGCCTGATATGACTGAAGTGATCACCAGATGGCAATGGATCTATTTTATGCTGGAAGTGGTGGCCCGACATGGTGCAAGGGTGGAACAGTTCCATATGAAATAGGAACTTTATGAGCGATGAAAAAAGTGGGGTGGGCAGTGACCATTGAACAATGGGAATCTGATGTACTTGTTGGAGAAGTTGTAAATATTGTATAAGTAGATAATGTTTGATGGGTTGGTATTGTTGGAAATCTTGTTTGATGGGACAAATGTGGACGATGTCAACTTTGGAAAGGCAGAACATTGTTGATAGAGTTGGGGTTGGAATATTTTGGCTAAGATAGGGACAAGAGGGGGGTGCAGGGGAGAATATGAGCATGGATTGTTATAAGGGACATTGGCTGTGACAACTGGTTTGTTAACTAAAATGTCTTTTAAATAAAAAAAAAAATTACAACAAAAAAATAATCATTCTCAATGATCACCATAGAATGGAACAGCCTATAGGTAGCTTGGAAAATCCTACCCCATTCTTATAATTCCCATTGAACATCTAAATCTTATTCCCAGATGAGCAGTTGTCATATTCTTCCCCCAAATCTAGAATAAGCATTTTATATATTCTAAACAGCATTCCTCGTATACCCCTGCCTTTAGCATATCTTAATCCCAAATGGAATGGGACTAACTCTATGATCACTTTTTGGGACAGGTAAGGTAAAAACATTTCCTTCCATGCTACTCTTGGAGGGTGTCCTCCTCCAGATAGAGTCAAACAGTTTTTTTTTTATAAGACTTTTAAAACAGAATCAGGGATCACAATCAGAAGAAACACAAACAAAATTAGCAGTCTGTTTATTTGTTCAAATAAAGTATATTAAAATTTTTAAAAAATAAATAATAGCAGTCGGGAAAATATTAATCTTGGTGACAGCAATATGCCCCAGCCATGAAAAATCATTAGCCATCCATGAATCATGATTCCTGTGGGCCCCCGTTAATAACAGACTATAATTAAGGGGTCATCATTTTGTCACGTTATTAGCAATTTGGACACCTAAGTACTTAATAGACTTTCTAGCCCACTTGCAAGGTAAATCGACTACTACTACTACTGAACATTTGTATAGCGCTACAAGATGTACGCAGCGCTATACGTGAGTCAAGATCTGAAAGCGGCAGCAAAGAGGTGAGTTTTTAGTCTGGATTTGAAAAGGGTCAGAGAAGGCGCCTGATGTACAGACTCAGGTAGTTTGTTCCAGGCATAAGAAACAGCAAGGTGAAAGGAGCGAAGTCTGGAGTTAGCAGTAGAAGAGAAGGGCACGGATAGAAGTGATTTGCCAGAGGAGCGGAATTCTCGAGGAGGGTGTAGGGAGAGATAAGAGAGGGAAGGTAGTGAGGAGCTGCAGAGTGAATGCACTTAAAGGTCAGCAAGAGAAGTTTGAACTGGATGCAGAAACGGATAGGGAGTCAATGAAATGACTTGAGAAGAGTAATATGAGCATGATGAGGTTGTAGGAAGATTAGCCGCACAGCAGAGTGTTGAAGGGGAGAGAGATGATTCAGAGGGCAAGGAGTAGGTTAGAATAGTCTAGATGGGAGGTGACTAAGGAGTAGATAAGTGTCTTAATAGTATGTTCAGAAAGAAATGGGCGAATTTTGTTGATGTTGTAGAGAAAACTAAAACCTGCTGTTTCTATCAGTTGGATGTGTGTGGAGAAGGAGAGAGAGGAGTCAAAGATGAACCCAAGGTTGCAAGCTGAGGAGACGGGGGTGGAACAGAGAGCTATCCATAGAGACCGAGAAAGAAGGAAGGGGAGAAGAGGGTTTAGGGGGAAAAAATAAGAAGCTCAGTTTTGGCCATGTTCAATTTCAAGCGGGGGTGAAACATCCAAGTAGCAATGTCAGAAAGGCAGGCAGAGATCCTGGCCTGGACTGCAAAAGAGATTTTGGGTGTAGACTGGTAGATCTGGGGGGGAGTCAACATAAAGATGATACTGAAAGCCATGGGAAGAGATGAGTGCACCAAGGGACTGGGCATAGAGAAAGAAAAGGAGTGGACCCAAGACAGATCTTTGGTTACATCAGTTTTCAGTAAGTCTTCTAACTGGGTCCCTAAGGCTATGCCCGGCACCTTAGATTTGCCCATATTATCTCATATCCAGAGTGGAGGAGTGGCCTAGTGGTTGGGGCAAGGTACTTCAGGCCGGAAGGTCGGGGGTTCAAATCCCACTAGAGGACAGCAACCTTGGGCTGGAAGAACTGGGGTATCTCCAGGAACAAGCAGGAATGAGTCTTCACATATGGGTACGTCGGTACCGACGGAGCCTGCACGGGAATGCTCCCCAGCATCCAATCAGAAAGCTTTTGGGAGCATCCCTCGCGCCTGCGCGGTGACTTCCCGCCTTTCCCACTGCCTCTCCTCAGTTTTCGTTTTTCCACAGAGCCAAAAGGACGTCCTCCTGTCACCGCAGAAACTTTTTTCTTTAAAATCCTTATTTTCTTGTTTTCTTGTGGTCGCGGCTGTCTTTCCCGCCGATACCGGTACCGCTGGTGCTTTATTCTTTTCTTTTCAAACTTAGAGAAATTTTTTCTCCTCAGTTTTTTTGTTTTAACATTTTGGGGCCTACCAGGCCTTTTCCCACATGGAGCCTTCTTCCCCTAAGAAGTGCCTTCACTGTGGAAACTTAGTTTTCTTTTTAGACTCCAATGCTTGGTGTCTAACCTGTTTGGGTTCTGACCCTTTTTCCCCTGATACCTCAGGCTATTTTATTGGGAGAAGACCTTCCCTTTTTCGAGTTTCCCTCGATGCCGTTTTTCCTCCTGAGGTGAGGACACCGGTTTATTCTTCTCTCCAGGATCAGGTAACCCACAAACAGTCTGTTAAGACTAGCCAATTCTTGAAGGGTAAGTCTCATGCCCAGCATGATGTCGGCTCCGGCCTTGCCCTCAAGACCCCATTGGCAATAAAACCCCGGCAGGAGTCTTCGGGCTCCAAAGCATTCACGGGGTTTCAGGTTGTTCCTGGGGCTCACCCCTCACAGAACATACCTGAGCCATGCTCGGGGGTGGTATCCGCTTCGAGCGGTACCGATCCCCCGGCATCGGCACCGGTGTCGAGTGTTCCACTCTTCACCAGTGATCGTCATCTGGTATCCTCGGTACCTTCGGGGCCGATCGATATGACCCAGATTGGCTTTCCTGTATCCCAGCCATGCTCGGGGTTGGTACCGGCTTCGAGCGGTACCGATACCCCGGCATCGGTGTCAAGTGTTCCACTCTTCACCAGTGATCGTCATCTGGTGTCCTCAGTACCTTCGGGGCCGATCAATATGACCCAGATTGACTTTCCTGTATCTTCGCCATGTTCGGGGTTGGCATCGGCTTTGAGCGGTACCGATACCCTGACATCGGCGCGGGTGTCAAGTGTTCCACTCTTCACCAAGCATCGTCGTCGGACGTCCTCGGTACCTCCGGAACCGATCGATATGACTCCGATTGACTTTCTTGTATCGGCATCGCCGATACCACCACCAACGTCGGTACCTTCTAGACATGCATCGATAGACTCGCTCCTTTCGATGCCGAGTCTAGAATCGATATCCAGTCTCGATGACTTGGTACCGACGCGTTTCGGAACCGATCCATTTCGTTGCCGACTACGCAGTACCGAGGATATTTACCAAGGCTCTCGGGTTACCTCGGCACCGCTTCAGCAGCCCCCGATTACTGCTTCGATGACATTATCGTCTCCGATACCGGTATCGATGTCGATTCCTGAAGTTCCATCGGTGCCATCGATCCTTTCTATGCCTAGTTTGGAATCGATACCAGGCACTGACAATGCAGTACTAACTGCCTCAAATCAGAACTGTCAGTATCACTGTCCATCTAGCAGGATTCTTTTTCTGCACCAGTCCAGTATGTCTTCTGGTGCTCAAGCTGCTCCTTCAACCTCAGCTTACCCAGGAATAGTTCCTATTGGAGATCCTTCTTTTCAGAAATTTCTCCTTGACATGGCAACCTTTCTTGCCATTCCTATTCCTGGCTTTATTCTTGACCAAGATCCTGCAGATAAGGGAAATATAATGCTTCCTTTACATCATTCTTTGCAGGATCTTCTTCTGAGGATTTGGGAATCACCCTTAAAGGTTCCTTCGCCTTCTACAGCCATGAATGTTCTGTATCAGGTGCCTCCCTCTCCGGGGTTTCAAAAGAACCAACTTCCATATCATTCCATTGTAGTGGAATCAGCAATGAGGAAGCTAAGAAGCAAGAAGAAGCATTCTTCTTATCCGCCAGGTCGTGCATCTAAAGCACTTGATACCTTTGGACGTCAAACCTTCCAAACTTCTATGCTGGCTTCAAGAATTATCTCACTTCAGGAGGTCACAGAGAAATTATCTCTTTTGTCCCCTTTTTTGTCAGAGCCTAAGGCCACTGACTATTCCTTGCTTCTTAATCATAGCAGGAATATCTCTTGGTTTCTTTCTCGTGCTTCTCTAGACTCTTTTGAGTCTGTTAGCAGATCCTCTGCTATTGCCATTGGAGCACGTCGTAAAGCCTGGCTGCAAGCTTCAGACTTGAGCAGATGGGCACAACATACACTGGGTAATTCTCCTTGTACTGGAGAAAATCTCTTCAATAAAGATGCTTTACGTCAGGTTGCTCATTGCTCCACTGACTTCCCTGGTTCTGGAAACCATCCTAAGCCTTCTTTTTCCCCAGGACGTAGGAAATGTCCTTCCAAACCTTCTTTCCCTAAGAAAAGAAGGTTTCACCCTTCTCCTGCCCATCCTCCAGATGTACCCAAGCAAGGGACATCTCATCCTAGTCTGAAGTCTCCAGACTCTAATCAGTCTAATCATAACCAGCAACCATAGGTTCCTGTATGTTGCAATCTACAGTTAACTTCTTCTTAGCAGAAGTTTATTCTTCAAACTCTACACTGTTTTTTTCTTTTTCAGTATGCTAAGCTGTTAGGATTCTTTTGTCCATGGGTTACAGAATTCTCCCCTTCTTACCACTACGAAGGGAGGTTACAACTATCCCATGATAGTTTCTGTCCCCACATGGACATCTTTTCCTTCAGCTGACTTACCATATGGTAAGTCACTTTCCAACCCACTCTCTTCCAGGGTTTCCCCTGCTTGGGTTGGTACCATACTGAAACACTTCTCTTTCTTCCAGTGTAGACCTTCTGTTATCCTTCCATACATGCTCTGAACAACTCATCAGACAGGGACGGGAATATCTCCGCTCCCTTTGTCTGTTTTCTCTCTGTTTTATACAGGAGAATCCCCTCTGCTGTTTTGTTCAGTTGCTGTGTATGCAGGAGTTCCAGTGATTACTTTAATACTCATTGCAAGCTACTTTCAACTATCTTGCATAATACTACTCACTGCAGGTTATCTTCTTCTAGCCATATCCTTTCCTAGGATGTGGCAACATGCCTGACTTCTGTCAGTTTTATCTTATAATTCTCCTGCACAATGCTCTCTGCAATCTTCAGAGAAGCTTTCTACTATGGGCCCTTGCTACAGAGCATTGAACTTTGTCTCTGAGGGTTTTTTCCCATATAGTAGAAAAAGTTTATATAATCATTCCATGGCGTGAATGTCCAAGGAGTTCCCAATCTTGCAGGAATCTACCCCTTTTTTTCCTTGCAGCTTGGCATTATGATTTTCTGCTCCACTTGGACAACGCATACTCTTTTAGTGTACATGATACCCCTGTGTCCCTTGGCTGGGTCATCCTGGTGTCTTAGTCTATGCGTTTTTTTATTTGTCCTTTGGACATGTCAGAGTCCTAAAGTACTCCTGACGTGCTCTTGCCAGACTGCTATTATCCTCTGTTTTTTCACGCAATCATACTGGTTATTCCACTGAACTACATTCCTGCACCGCAGAAATAGATTCTCTATATATCTTCAGGTGGTTTTTACCCCCTCATTATTAGATGAATCTTTTCCCCTCTCATTCCCCATGTGAATGTTTTTGTGGGGCTCAGTTGCAGGCATGTATCCTCAGACTTATATTCATGTATGTATATGTCCTATACATACATATTTTTGTAGTCTGTGTGGGCATAAGTCATGCCCATCTAGATATATATATATATATATCACACATATCTAGACATATATGCACATATATATAGATATGTATGTATCTCAATATATATATATATATGTGCCCATTGGGAGATGTCCATAGGACGCTATGTATTACCTACTATCTCCCTAACTGTCTGTGCTATAAAGCTTTTACTTTCTTAAGGGGACCAGACAGTCAACGTGCCTATTCTCATACGGCTCAGTAAGTGGGAGCGGTTATACACACAATTACTGCTGTGATGTCAACAGCTTCTATTTTTGTTATAGATCTCCCTGTCTATGAAGTATCAAACTTCAATGTCTTCCTATCTCTTACCAGCTAGGAAAGACAGTGTACATCTTCATTATTTCTGAGTACATTTCTTTTCTCCCTGGGAATAGGGGCTTTTTTCCATACCCCCTCTTCCCTTCAGGACTGGGCTAATTCTCCAGATCGGTCAGTCTTCTTCTTTTAGTCCTCAATGTTATTAACTCTGTACCTAAAAGAGTTTTTAGCTTTTTCCCATAAAGCTTTCCATTGAAGACCTGCCGTTCTTCTCCTACCCCAGTTGACACCTGGGTCATCTGCCCATTCCAGGTTTGGAACTTCATCCTCACTGCTGTGAAGTTACCTTGAGGATTCCGCTACTGCATCTACAGTACACTCCATCACAGTTCTACTTCCTACAATCCAGTAGGTAAGCTCTATATTCTAGTTCATTAAATATTTTAATGATACTTGACATACATTCTAAAGACTCTTTTTCTCTGTAGTCTTTAGATTTGCTGTTCCTCTACAGCTCTTCTCTATTCAACTCCTACTCCCCATCCCTCAGGGGATGCCGGGGATCCAGGTTTGGGAAATGCCATCCTGTTCCAGGGATACGCATTTTATGGGATCTCCCCTGGCACCCACAGCTAGGGAGTCCCCATATGTGAAGACTCATTCCTGCTTGTTCCTGGAGATAGCACAGTTACTTACCTGTAACAGGTGATCTCTGGGAACAGCAGGAATTAGTCTTCACAACCCACCCACCTCCCCTAGGAGTTGTATCTATCTATCTCCTTTCCTCTTTCTCTCCTTCTGTCTCAGCTATGAAACTCAACTGAGGAGAGGCAGTGGGAAAGGCGGGAAGTCACCGCGCAGGCGCGAGGGATGCTCCCAAAAGCTTTCTGATTGGATGCTGGGGGAGCATTCCCGTGCAGGCTCCGTTGGTACCAACGTACCCATATGTGAAGACTAATTCCTGCTGTTCCCAGAGATCACCTGTTACAGGTAAGTAACTGTGCTTTCTAGTCCCACAGGTGCTCCTTGTGGTCTTGGGCAAGCCACTTAACCCTCCATAGCCTATGTTCCCTGTAAAATAGTTATCTCCAAGTTATAATGCCCTGTTCAATGTAATTTCAATTTGTTCAATGTAAAGCGCACTGATGCAGAATAGCGCGGTATATAAGAGAATGTAAATACATAAATAAATAATCAGCTGTAATCCTGTATCTCTTGCATTAAAACCAGAAGGGACAGCAATAGATCACCAACAATAAAAGTATCATCAGTAAAGAGGCCTATTTTATGCTGGTATCCACCCGCCATGACGCTTCGGATTGCCCCTCACCCTTACTGCCAATGGCTTAAACATCATTACAGCAGAGAGCAGGGGAGTATGTCTAGTTCCCCATTCCAATCTGAACTCTCTAGAATGCCCTCCATTAACCCTGATATGGGCCTTAGGAGAGGAGTAAAGGGCCCAAATCCATTTAATCAAATTCTGTCCTACCCAAACTTTAGCTGAAACTTGAAACATGAAGGCACACTCAACCCAATCGAAGACACTTTCTACACTGACTGACAAGAGCAACAAAGGCACCTTATCCTTTTGAGCTTGCCAGATCAAGTTGAGTAGTCTCCTCTCATTGTCATTAGCCTGTTTCCCTGTGGTTAAACATTGTTTTTCCCATTGTAAGTTCTCCGTAAACTGAAGCTTTATTGTAAACCTCCTTGATTCAAGATAAGGCGATATAGAAAAATTGTTAAATAAATATGAACCCAGATTGGTGGTCTTGCACTGAGTGGGGGAGAAAGACTTGTAATTGGCCAAGAAATCATAAAACAGCTTTTATCAATTAAGTATCCAAGATGGAATCAAAGAAAAATTTCTGATGATTGTGCAAAAATAAGTTGCTCTGTATCAAAAAAACATAAAAATGAAAACAATAGTTAATTTTATATTTACAAGGGTAAAATCATGAAAAGTCAGCCCTAATAGCCAAGACTTGCATTTTTAAAGCTAGAAATTTTTGACAGCAGAGGGCAACAAACCTTTTTTGTTAGGAAAGTAAATAAAAGTAAGAGGAAAAGGACGCTACTGTGGTTTTCAAAAGAAGTAGCTGAAAAGATGAAGAAAAAGAGGTTTAGTCTTCATAAATGATAAGAGATAGCAGAAAGAGGAAGACAAACGGCTATATCTGGAGAAGCTAAGGGAAGCTGGCAGTCAGAAAAGCAAAAATGCTAATGGAAAGAAAAATAGGCAATACAGTAAAATATGGGGAGAAGACTTTTTTTCTAGGTATGTTAGTGACTGGAGGAAGTATAAGAATGGCATTGTGAGACTCGAGTGAAGGGGAGGAATATGTAGAGACTTAATGAGGATAAAGTGGAATTGCTTAATAAATATTTCTGTCCTGTGTTCACAAATGAAGCGCCCCAAATGGGACCTCAGAAAAGAAAACACAAATAGGAATGGAAGTGAGATAGAATTCAATTTCAGAAGGCTGTGTTTGTGAAGAGCTAAAAGAAATAAGTGGATAAAGCGATGGGGCCAGATGGGAATTATCCGAAGTATTGTAAAAACTTAAGGAAGTACTGGTGGCTCTGCTAGTTGATGTTTTCAATGCTGCTTTAGAGTCTGGAGTGATTCTGGAGGACTGGAGATGAGTGAAAGTGGTTCCTGTCTACAAAAGTGGAAGTAAGGAAAAGGTAACTACAGACACTTAGTCTGACCTCTGTAGCGAGTAAATTAATGAAAATGCTGCTAGAGCAGAGGATGGTGTGGTTTCTGATATCCAAAGGATTGCAGGATCCGAGACAGCATGGCTTTTCTAGAACTAGGTCTTGTCAGATGAATCTGAGTTCTTTGACTGGGTGAACAGAGAACTGGATTGGGAGAGAGTACTAGATGTAGTATACTTAGATTTCAGCAAGGCCTTTGACACCGTTCCATATTGGTGACTTATAAATAAACTGGATGCTTTTGGGATGGGCCCTAAAGTGACTGACTAGGTAAGAAAGTGGCAAGGGAAGTAATAATGGGAGTTTACTCTGAAGATAGGAGCATTACCCAGTGGCTTACTTCAGGGAATTGGTCCTTGGTCCTTTTCTTTTTAACATTTTTGTAAGCAATATTGTGCAAGTTCTGTCAGGAAAGGTATACCTCTTTGTGGATGATACCAAAATCTGTAACAGGGTAAACACCCTGGAAGGTGCAATGTAAGTCTGTTAGCAGACATAAAATGAGCTTTAGCTTTCTCATTATGCCTAGGGGCATCTGCTTAGCTCCCCTTTTTGTTCTGTAGAACTTACTGGCAATGAATGGTCACAGGAGACGGGTTCTGTGATTATATACTCGGATTTTATTATTGTATAAAAATAGTAATAATATGGTTAACACTAAGACACGAGGTAATGATGTTTCATAGCAGCAACTAACAGTTCTTATGTAAACACTAATAAATCACTAAGCTGATAACCAAATGTCGCATGGCCTTCCTTACCTGTACTTAGTTGCACAAAAATGAAGTTAATTAATTATATCCTTACCACCTGGAGGGGGAGGTATGTCGCCAGAGTCTTGAGTCAGGTTCCAAAGCAGCACAGTTCCAAGTAGGTCAAAGCTGGCAACACAGCCTCTAGCCTTTGCAAGCAAGCAGCCTTACAATGGATAACATGAGGAGGGATCTAGCAAAGCTTGAAGAATGGTTGAGAATTTGGCAGTTAAGATTTAATGATAAAAAAAATACAAGGTCATGCATTTGAGCTGCAAAAATCCAAGGAGCAGTACAGTCCTGGAAGTGAGGGTATTTCATTGCACGAAAGAAGAGTGGGACCTGGGAGTAATCATATCGGATGATCTTAAAGTGTCCAAATAGATAAAAAAGATGACGGCAAAAGCCAAAAGGCTGCTTGGATGCATAGGGAGAGGAATGGCCAGCAGGAAAAAGAAGGTAATAGTGCCTTTGTTCAAGACTCTATTGAGAACTCATTTGGAGGGCTGTGTATAGTTCTGGAAACCGTACCTTCAAAAGTATGAAGTCTGTCCATAGTGTGGCTACTAAAATGGTCAGTGGCCTTTGTCATAAGGCATATGGAAATAGGCTTAAAGATCTGAATATGTATACTTAGAGGGGTGATATGGTAGGCATTTAAATACCTCTGTGGATTAAATACACAGAAGGTGGCCCTCTTCCAGGTGAAAGGAAGCTCTGTACTGAGGGTTCTTAAGATGAAAGTGAACAGGGGAGACTAAGGAGTAATCTGAGGAAATATTTATTTATGGAAAGGGTGGTAGATTCATGGAATGGCCTTCCACTGAAGATGGTGGAGATGAGAACTGTATCTGAATTGAAAAAAGTAAGAGAGAAATACAGAGTATCTCTGAGGAAGAGGAAGGAAGTATGCAAAATAATTCTCATGAATTGGTAGACTGGCTATGCCATATGTTCTTTCTTTGCCGCAATTTTCTGTTTCTAGGTAAATGTTTTGCTTTCATGTGCATCCCTGAAGTTTCCTTTCAGGCCCTTATTGTGATCTCAGGGTTTCCCCAAACCTATTCTGGGAACTGCATAGCCTGTTGGATTTTTAAGATATCTACCATGAATATGCACAAGATAAATTTGCATATGCTGGATCTCCAGTGCACACAGTTTTATCTTGTGCATACATTCATTGTGGATATCCTGAAATTCTGACTAGCTGTGAGATCTCCAGGAAAGGTTTGGGAAACCCTACCTTGACCCATGGCAACTGACATTAGAGGCACAACCTAATCAGGACAGTGTCTTGGTGATGCAAAATTGTTACCACTTTACAGTGGACTTGACAGTTTCTCAAGAGTTATTCAAACACATTGAACTTTTCTTATAGCCTGCCCCCAATCTGTATCTTTCTTTAATTTTACCTTGGAATTATTTTCAGCAACTCTGTTTGGCATGTTTAGACTTTTGTTTCAAATTCAGTACAACAGAACAACATAATTCTTCATCCAGGAGTATTCAAATTAGCTTGGCTGCTTTGATTGGACACTGATGGGCTCTATTTAATTTAAAGGCTTTGTTAAGCCAATTTATGGAATTGAGCCATCTTTCACATTGAAATTGTATAGTATTTTAAACAAACTCCTGCTTTAATGCATTTTAATTGTATTTTTAAGACAACAGAATGTGAAAAATGTACAAGGACCTGAAGACTTTTGTGAAGCACAGTAGAGTGCAGTTCTCACATTCATGTCCCATAAATATCTAGAAACATCCACCTGGTGGGATAAGTTTGGATTGTCTGTTCTTCATAGCCTCTTTAATGGGTGTATTTTAGGACTCATTTTACAATATTTAGATTGTGTTCTCTGTTTAGAACAGGTAAAAAAAATTTTCCCACCATTGGTCCATGCTTGGTTTTATATTTTTTTGTTGTTGAAGACAGCCCGTAGCTAAGAAGCGCCATGTGTGGTGACTTATTTGTCTTCAGGATTGTGCCCCCCCCCCCAACCAAAGATATTAGATAAAACTGAAGGGAACTGTGGGGCTGCTGCTGAGGTTTTTTTTAGAAAGCTGTGGAAGAATATGTCCTCTTTGGTGCAAAGCATAATCATGTCACCCAAGTGTGTGATTGGTGAACTGCTGTCTTCAAAGACCACCTGCTACAGGAAGGCAACTTTCATTTTCTTTGTTGATGTTAACATTTGACTGCAACAAAATAGGTCGGTCAGTAAGAAAAGAAAATTTACAGAGAAAAATAAACATTTTGTCTTTGTTATAGGTTGGTGATGAACATCTGAGGAAACAACACAGGATGCTGGCAGACCTCCATTATAGCAAAGCTGTAAAGCTCTTTCAAATTTTGAAAGATGCTCCATGTGAACTCCTTCGTGTGCAGTTAGAAAGAGTAGCATTTGCAGAATTCCAAATGGCAAGTAAGTATGCATGCTAATAAAAAGAATTTACACAGAGTATTTATTTTGTGGTGCGTGCACGTGTGTGTTAGAATGATTTATAAGGATGTTTGCTGGATAGAGAGAAGATCAAAATCTATACCCCACTAACATTTACTCACTGCATATTCCAAACTTTTTGTCGGACTGTGTTCATCAAAGCCGCTATCACAAGCTGCTTCTAGCTTAATAGTCCCTTTTTCTCCTTTTGTTTGGTCAACTTTTAATTTCTTAGCTTTTTGATTTTCTTTTTCTTTGATCAATTTCTTTATGCATCTATTTTATAATATTTCATTCTAGCTGTGGTTCATAAAATTCAGTATCGTTTTCTTAAAGAACAACCAAAAACCCCCAAACCATTCAATGACCCAATATGAAATCCTCAAACAATAGTCATTGAAATTCTGACCAGTCGCCACTCTGGTAACTGTCCTTCCATTCCCTCCTATTTTTGTCGGGAACAACCAACCTGAGAGGCGGGAAAGAGCAACCGCCTCCCCGTGTTGGAAGGACCCTTTTATTCAAGAGAGCCTCAGCCCTCACAGTACAATAGTGTGAACCCACAGCTGAAACCGGGTGAAGGAAATTCCAAAATCCAAATGCACCCCACTTATCTTTTACTAAAGGCAATAGAACTCCAAACCGTGCTGGGTAAGGCAATTTTCCTGAAAGAACGCAATCACTTGATACAGGGTCCAGAGTTGGTCCGAAACATGCATGTCGTGACGCTTGCCGGTGTTTGTTGGTGGATTAACATGGAGAGATAGTTCAGCCATCAACTGCCTCTGGTTCCAGCACGGTTTGGAGTTCTATTGCCTTTAGTAAAAGATAAGTGGGGTGCATTTGGATTTTGGAATTTCCTTCACCCGGTTTCAGCTGTGGGTTCACACTATTGTACTGTGAGGGCTGAGGCTTTCTTGAATAAAAAGGTCCTTCCAACACGGGGAGGCGGTTGCTCTTTCCCGCCTCTCAGGTTGGTTGTTCCCGACAAAAATAGGAGAGAATAGAAGGACAGTTACCAGAGTGGCGACTGGTCAGAATTTCAATGACTATTGTTTGAGGATTTCGTTTTCTTAAAGAACAATGTCTTTCAGGCTTCCACACTTCTATAAATTCTCTTTTCACCTTTAGTAGCAACTGTATCTCCAGGAACAAGCAGGAATTGTAGTCTTCACATATGGGTGACGTCGGCACCGACAGAGCCCACGTGGGAACGTTCCCCAGCGTCCAATAGGAAAGCTTTTGGGAGCATCCCTCTGCGCCTGTGTAGCTGCCTTCCCACCTTTCCAACTCTCCCTCCTCAGCTCTTCGTTTTCCGCGAAGCTGACAAGAAGCAATTCCTGTCACCGCAGAAAATTCATCTTTTTCTTATTTTTGTGGTCGCGTCTGCCTTCCTGTCGATGTTGGTACTGACCCCTTCGGTGCTTTCTTTCTTTCTGTCTTTCTTCAAAAAAAAAATCTCTGAAGGAAAAAAATTATTTCTTTCCTTCAGGCATATCAACGCCATGTTAAGATTAGGAGGTCCTTTTGTCACAGACAAAATGGAAAAATCATCCAGTGGTTTTAAGAAGTGTTCCAAATGTGGCAGTACCATTTCGGCCACAGACACCCACGACTGGTGTATAAAATGCTTAGGACCGGATCATCAACCATCCAAATGTCCTCTTTTTGTAGGAATATGACAAAGGAGGCCTACAGAATCGAGCTGCAAAGCTGGGCACCCTCTTTGCCTCCGATGCAGTATCTTTAGCATTGACATCATCAAGAGCTTTATCTTCCTCCCAAGGATCTCAGATATCACAACCTAAGTCTTCATCGAAGACTGGCCGGCCCTCCAAGGATTAGATCTCCTTCTAAGCATCGAGATGCCTCAGCCATTGCCCTGGAGGGAGGACACACCGGCCAAACAACCCCAGCGGGAGGACCTTTTCTCCAAAGCCTTAGTGAGGTCCCAGGATGCTCCCGAGGCCTCCACATCTGGAGAGCTCCTGGTGCCATGCTCAGGGATCATGGCCCGCAATTCCGATACTGATACCCAAGTATCGGTAGGCTCCATGGATCAACGTATCCTGGACATCGAGCGGAGCTTGGCGGCCTCGGTACCAGTAAAACCTCTGCAGTCGATTCCTCAGGCATCGGTACTGGCTCCGGTACTGACACAACCTGCATCAACTTATTTTGCCACTTACCACGCTATCGCCCATGCTGGCCCCTCAAATCCGTTTCCGGTACCAAGGTTCTGACACCGAAAGCCTCAGCTTACCGGTTTTGATCGGTACCGACTACATGCAGAAAGGGAACACCCTGCCTATCGATACTTTGAGTCTTCGGATTGCGATTCCTCGGATGATGAATCGGCCGATACCTGGGACATGAGAACTATCCCGGAAGACCCATCTCCATCTCCACAATGTCGCATGTCCCCTCCAGAGGACATGTCTTTTTCAAGACTGACTTTGCGATGTTGCTCGGGGTCTGTCCATAACAGTGACATCGGAGAAAGAGCCTAGGGCCAAAAAACTTGAAATTCTTCAATACCCTACAGCCCTGAAGGAGGCTGCTATGCTCCCTATCTATTGCATACTTCATGACCTTATGCTTCGGATGTGGGAGACATCCCTTACCATCTCTCCCCATACCCAACTACTCAATGCCATGTATCTGGGTACCAGAGTGTCCCGGTTTTCAAAAGACATAATTGCTGCACCATTCTATGGTGGTGGAATTGGCAATGCATCAAAATCAAGCTTCACTGCAACCAATTCTCAAATCAACATCTGCTGACATACACCATCCTAGTTCATATAGACCCATATCAAGCATGCCATTCCTAGCAAAGATTATAGAAAAAACAGTCTAGTTACAACTCTAAGATTATATTGAGCTAAATTCACCCCTTGACGAACAACAGTATGGGTTTCATCCCCAATATAGTGTTGAGACCCTGATGCTTTCTCTCCTGGACAAACTTATACGTGTTTTGAACTCAGCCAAGCAGGCATTCATACTGATTTTCATAGACATTACATCTGCATTCGACAGTATTGACCTCCAAACACTTATCAGAAGACTAAGACAGATAGGTCTGCAGGGAATAGTCATCCAATGGTTTGATTCTTACCTATCAAACCGCTCACAACAAGTCTGGATTGGCCACAAATCATCCACCACCTTCAAACAAAAACAAGGCATCCCTCAAGGATCCTCCTTATCCGTTGTACTGTTTAATCTATATATACAGCCAATATGCAACATATTTAGAAAACATAATATATGATATCATCTCTATGCAGATGATATAATGGTGTTTCATCCCATAAATACCTCCAACCCAGACTACTCACAAGTAACCACATGCCTAAGCGATATAACTGATTGGTTCACTGCACATAATTTGAAAATCAACTATAAAAAAACCAGAAGTGCTTTTCATTCATAGGAATCCGAGCTTCATTCCACCTAACAAGATCCTATTACAAGAAACTGAACTCGAAGTCAAGGAGGAAGTGAAATACCTTGGCGTAATCTCTCATATAAAAGCAATCACAAGAGGGAGTCACGTGATGGGGTGAGATCGGGCGGTCGTGATCCGCTCGAGCTCTGAGTCCCCCCCCCCTACCGCCAGTAAAACGAGCCGTTTTTAAGCTTTAAGGCTTCACCGACAGCGGGAGGGGAGAGGAGGAAAACCCGTGGGGAGGGTTTTTTTTACAGAGAGCGGGGCATGGCGGTGGCGGTAAAAGCCGGCAGGCGTGAAAAGGAGCGGACAGTCGGGCAAACTAAGATGGCGGATTCACCCCCAGCACCCTCCTTGCCTGTATCGCCAGCTGCCATAGAAGAGATTTCAGCAGCGGTGTCCAAAGCTCTGGTGGTGCAGTTTGATGTTCTACACAGGAAAATTGATGCCTTGCAAACTTCTGTGGAATCGCTGGGCAGTCGGATGCGGGAGGTGGAGACTCGAATCGGAACGATCAAAGAGCAGGTAGAGGCACTACAACATGAGGTACAGAGACTTCAGGCAGCATCGCGGTCTCAAGAAGCCAAGCTAGATGACTTGGAAAACCGCTCCCGACGAAACAACCTTTGGTTTCTGGGCATTCCAGGCAGCATACAGGACAAAGACCTAAAAGCCTATGTGGAGAGCCTAAGTATGCAAGTGTTGGATAATGGAGAGGAGCATGGCAGGCTTATGTTGGAAAGAGTGCATAGAGTGGGGCCTAGGCAGCCATCTGATAACAGGCCCCGAGTGGTGCTGGCAAAGTTCCTGCATTTCCCGCAAAAAGAAGCAGTGCTGCGAATGGCCAAGAAAGCAGGGGTCATTGTAAAGGACAATGCAAAAGTGCGAATTGTGCAGCACTACTCTGTGGCTCTGAGCCAAAGAAGGAGGGCTTATGCCCCCCCCTTTGCCAGAAACTAGTAGAGGCTAACATCAAGTTTATGGTGCAGTATCCTTCGCGGCTCCATATCATACATGGAGGAGTACAAAGAAGCTTCGCTACAGCGGCGGAGGCGACCAAATATGTAGAGAGCCTAACACGGAAGCAGGCAGCCTTGACCCGGGAGCCAGAGGAGGAGGGTTGACAACAGATTGCGAGTGGACTGTAGCTTCGGGAGGGCCTGCTTAGTGAGCAAGCATGAAAAGCAACACAACTCAGCGCGGCGGGTCCAGACTGCCGGCGTTTACATGTGATGTTAATTGGTTACAAAGATAGTCGGGGCATTTGTACATATGTTTAAGTTTGAAAGGGATCTGAGGGCGAAAGTACCCCGGGATAGCCAGAAAGGGTGGTACGTAGGATAATTGAATTGAACTGAAATGCATGTTACTGGATGTAGGAGGTGGATTGTTGGGTACTGTGGGGTATGACTGTATCACTTAATGCTATGGGGAAGAACCCACCTACGCTTAAGTTGGATTTGGGGTAATGCTTGCTGTTCAGTGACGGGTGGGGGTTGGGAGTATTGTGGGCCATGACTGTACGACATTAATTGCCCTGATGAGGAACTTGTTCAATAGCCACCTGGCTATGGGGAGGGGTTGAGGTCGGGGGAAGAGGTGGTAGGTGCGCATTGTATCAATGGGTGGGGGAGGGGACACACACACATCTTAGTGATCAAGAGGGGAGGAAGGTTAGGGGTACAGAGAGAGATGAGAGGGGGAGGGGTGGGTCTGGGTCAGCGGGGAGGGAAGGTGGGGAGGGTGTTTTGGGGAGGGGGAGGGGAGGGAAGCACAGCCAAACATGGAATGAAAGGGTGAAAACAAGAACTAGGATAGAAACATGGGAGGAGCCCCAGGCTGGGGGAGGTCTTCCTGAGAGTCATCAAAGAACCGGGAGACATGGACCTACTGGGGTACGTGGTACTTTGAAGATCATCTCATGGAATGTATGTGGGATTGGGAACCCAATTAAGAGATACAAAATACTGCAAGCCTTGGCTAGATAAAAATGTGACATAGCCCGGTTGCAGGAAACTCACCAGACTGATGATGAGCATTTGAAATTGCAAAGGGAATGGGTGGATCAGGGATGGTGGGCCCCAGAAAAGGGGAAAAAAGGTGGAGTGGTCATTTTGATCCACAAATGGATAAAATTTGTATTGGAGCGGGAATGTGTCGATCCTGATGGAAGATATGTGTTAATTCATGGCATGCTGGAGGGGAGGCCGATAGTGATAGGTAACATTTATAGTCCCAACATCCTAGATGAAGCACTATATGCACGTTTGGCCTCTCGGATAGAACAGTTGCCTGATGTCCCCCTGATTCTAGGGGGAGACTTTAATGGGGTGCTGGACGTGGAGCTAGACACATCACGGGGGGAAGGAGATAGAGCGCGGGTGACTTCGGCTAAGGCTTTGCAGAGCCTTCGGCGGCGACTGGGGGTGGTTGACCCATGGCGATTGCTGCATCCCATGGAGAGAGATTATCTCCAGGAACAAGCAGGAATGAGTCTTCACATATGGGTACGTCGGTACCGACAGAGCCTGCGCGGGAACGCTCCCCAGCATCCAATCAGAAAGCTTTTGGGAGCATCCCACAGCGCCTGCGTGCTGCCTTCCCGCCTTTCCAACTGTCTCTCCTCAGTTGTTCTTTTTCCGCGGAGCCAGCAGGTCGTGTTCCTGTCACCGCAGAAGAATTTCCTCATTTTTTCTTTATTTTTTTTCTGTCGCGTCTGCCTTCATCGACGCTATACTGGTACCGCCGGTGGTGGTTCTTTTCTTTTAAAAAAAAAAACTAAAAACTTTTGTTCATTAATTTTTTCTTCAGGTGTACTTCAGTTTTGGGGCCTTAGGCCCAAAACCTTTTTACTTAAATATGGAAAAGCCTGCCTCAGGATTTAAGAAGTGCACAAAATGTGGCGGTACTATCTCCGTCACTGACACCCATGACTGGTGTCTAAAGTGTTTAGGCCCTGACCATTCCATTACAGATTGTGTGTCCTGTTCCATGATGTCTAAGAGAGGTCGACAGAACTGAGCTGCCAAGCTCAGTACCCTGTTTCCCTCTGATGCGGCTTCGGTGGCATCGACGTCTTCCAGAGCTGCTTCTTCCTCACATGGATCTCAGGTAACTAAACATAAATCCAGCCGGTCCTCGAAGGCTAAATCTCCTTCTAAGCATCGAGATGCCTCTGGCCTTGCCCTCGAGGATTCTGCACCGGCAAAATTACCCCGGCGGGAGGCTTCGGCCTCCAAAGCATCATCATCGGGGTTCCAGGATGATCTCGATGGCGTGGCCTTGACAGATCTCCTGGTGCCATGCTCTGGGGTACCGGTGGCTTCCACGGGTACCGACTTCCGGGCATTGGCAGCGTCGATGGATCAGAGGATTCTGTCCATCGAACACAGTCTGGCGGCTTTCCTTGTGGCATCGACGCCCGTGGTACCGCAACAGACTACTCCCACGGTACCGGCTCTGGCATCGCCATCGGCACCGAATCCGGTACCGGTGGCGTCGGCATCGGTGTCCGCCATGCCGGTACTCTGCCCTCTGCAGCCCTCTGGTACCGATACCCCGGTACTGGTGATTCCCAATACCGATCCCAATCGGTATGGGTATCGGGATTTGCAAGAGCATCCAGACAGACGATACTTCGATTCCTCTGATGACTCTGAGGATTCTGAAGAGTCTGTCGATGCAGTGATGCTTCTTCCACAGGAGGAGTCCTCTCCTAAACGAAGGATGTCTCCTCCAGAGGACTTGTCTTTTCAAGACTTTATCAGAGAAGTGGCTCAGGGCCTCTCTATTACAGTGGAGTCAGAGCCTAGAGCCAAGGAGTTAGATATTTTACAATATCCTAAAACTCCTAAGGAGGCAGCTACCTTACCTATTCATGAGATTCTGTATGATCTCATGTTAAGGATGTGGGAAGCACCTCTAACCACCTCTCCTCATTCTCGCAGGTTGGACACCATGTATCGTGTCCCTCCTTGTCCTGGTTTCCATAAAACTCAGCTTCCTCACCACTCTATTGTGGTTGAGTCTGCAATGAGAAAGATTAGAAGTGCCAAGAGACATGCCTCTAATCCTCCAGGACGTGAATGTAGGACCCTGGATGCTTTTGGTAGAAGAATCTTCCAAGCTTCCATGCTTGCTTCGAGAATTAATTCTTATAGTCTCTACATGGGAATGTTCTTAAAAGAAGTCACTGACCATTTGCAGACTTTAAGTCCTTTTATGTCTGACAATAAAAGGCAAGAATTTCTCACTGGGCTCAAACATGCCCAGGATATCTCCAAATTCTCAAACCGTGCAGCTTTCGACTCCTTTGAATGCGTAAGCAGAGCCTCAGCTATAGCTATAGGTGCACGTAGGATTGCTTGGCTTCAAGCATCTGATTTGGAGAACTGGGTCCAAGATGAATTGGGAAATATCCCTTGTACAGGTGAAAATCTGTTTGGCCTTTGCTTGCCAATCTTTACCAATCAGATGGATGCTGAACATTCTGCTTTGGATAGACTATCCAAATCTACAGCTGCTCCTGCTAAGAAAAGGTTGTTCAAGAAAACACCTTTTTCTAAGAAGGGAAGATCCTATCCTGCTTATAGTCAGAGAGCATCTTCTGCAGCTCAGTTCCCTTCCAAACGTCAGCAATCCTCCAAACAGACCAAGGCAAAGGCTGCGAGGCCTGCTCCAGCCCAGCAACCTCAGCCCCCTCAGGGCCTTTGACTTTCTGCTACAGAACTTAGCCTTCCTGGCTCTAGAAGGACCAGAGCCCTCCACCATTCCAGGAAGGTTATGTCACTTTGCTCCCAGATGGGGTCAAATCACAGCAGAGCATTGGACACTCTCCATCATATAAGAGAGGGGTGCAAACTTCATTTTTCCAGCTTGCCCCTCTCACCAGAGTGCACCAATTCAATTCTCCAACCTCCCTCCTCAACCTGTTAGAGCAGGAGGTTGCCACTCTTCTAGCCCAGGGGGCAATAGAGGAAGTGCCTTCTCAACAACAGGGCACAGGGTTCTACTCCCCCTATTTTCTTATCCCAAAGAAAACAGGGGGCTTCAGACCCATTTTAGATCTCAGAGAGTTGAACAGATTCCTAGTCAAAGAAAAATTCAAGATGGTTTCTCTAGGAACTCTGCTGCCATACCTTCAGAGTCAGGATTGGCTTTGTTCTCTAGATCTCAAGGATGCGTACACTCATGTTCTCATCCATCCAACTCACAGAAGGTTCCTTCGGTTCCTTTTCCAGGAGAAGCACTATCAATACAGAGTGCTCCCCTTTGGCCTGGCCTCTACACCAAGGGTGTTCACGAAGTGCATGGCAGTGGTTGCTGCTTTTCTGTGCACCCTGGGAATATTTGTCTTCCCTTATCTGGACGACTGGCTCATTCGAGTCCCCACTCAATCAGAGGCCAAGACTGCTCTAACCTGCACAATGTGTATCCTTCAATATTTAGGGCTGGTGATAAACATCCCAAAATCCAATTTGATCCCTACTCAGTCCCTGGAGTTTATAGGGGCGTTGCTGGATACCACAAAGGCAAGGGCCTACATTCCTCAGGCCCATTGCCTTCGCTTGATGCAGTTAGCTTCTCAAGCAGAGTCAGAACCCCTACTAACTGCTCGAGAAATGTTACAGTTGCTAGGCCACATGGCATCCACCGTTCATGTGGTACCATATGCTCGCCTTCACATTTATTAATTATTTATTTATTAGAGTCTCTTTTATACCGCGCTATTCAGCATCAGTGCGGTTTACAATGAACAATAAAATACACATTTCCGATGGTACTTTGTGTTTACAGTTGAACAGGTAATGCAACTTGGAAAACACATGAGAGCAGCTCAGTGGACTTTATCCAACCAACGGACCCAGGCCTTAGGCTGCCTTTCAGACAAAATAGCAAACACAAGTCGCCTCATTTTGTCCCTCCAGTGGTGGAAGTCCCCTCAAAACCTGTTGCTGGGGTCTCCCTTTCAACAGCCTCTACCCCAGGCAACTCTTACAACAGATGCTTCTCCAATGGGCTGGGGAGCTCATCTTCAGGACCTCTCCACCCAGGGCATCTGGTCCCACAGGAGACATGTCTACATATCAATCTCTTGGAACTCAGAGCAATCTTCCTTGCTCTACGAGTTTTCCACACCCTGCTCAGCCACAAGACAGTCCTTGTCCACACGAACAATCAGGTAGTCATGTTCTATATAAACAAGCAGGGAGGAACTGGCTCTCTGTCGCTTTGCAACGAAGCTCTGCGACTGTGGGCCCTCACCAGAGCGCATCACATTCATCTTCTGGCAGTATATCTTCCAGGTGTTCAAAACTCTTGGGCAGACAGACTCAGTCGAGTTCTGCTTCCACACGAGTGGTCCCTACATATGGACCAGGTATCCACGATTTTTCAAATTTGGGGAACCCCGGACATAGATCTCTTTGCAAGTCCGTGGAATGCCAAACTTCCCCGGTTCTGCTCCAGAACTCGGGCTCAGGCAAGGGATGCTTTCCTCCTTCACTGGGGTCAAGACTTCCTGTATGCCTTTCCACCCATTCCCCTAATTACCAAAACCCTGTTCAAGCTTCAGAGAGACAGAGGCCACATGATTCTCATGGCTCCACATTGGCCACGGCAAGTGTGGTACCCTCTGCTTCTACATCTCTCTCAAGCTCCCTCCCTAGAGTTAGGGTCTGCTCCAGACCTCCTCTCTCAGGAGGACGGAAAGTTGTGGCACCCCAATCCCCAGTCTCTGCATCTCAGGGCTTGGTTGCTGAAGGCCTAGATCTCCAGGATCTTCCTCTTTCTCAACAAGTGAAAGATGTTCTTTATGCTTCCAGAAAACCTTCCACTAGGCGTTCTTACGCCTTCAAGTGGAAAAGGTTTACCATCTGGTGTTCTGAAAAGGGTCTTAACCCCCGTGCCATACCTCTGGAATCCTTGCTGGAGTATCTCCTTCATCTGTCTAATGCAGGCCTTAAGACAAATTCAGTAAGAGTCCATCTGAGTGCTATTGCAGCTTCCCTCAAGCCTCTAAATGGACAACCTGTTTCCTCTCATCCTCTTGTAGCAAGGTTCATGAGAGGCCTCCTTTTAACAAAGCCTCCCATTAGACCACCACCGGTGGCATGGGACTTAAATTTGGTTCTTGGTCAACTTATGAAGCTGCCTTTTGAACCTTTAGCTACTACCTCCTTGAAATACCTTTCTTGGAAGGTTATCTTTCTCATTGCAATCACATCAGCACGCCGCATCAGTGAATTGCAAGCACTATTTATTTATTTATTTATTTATAGTTTTTCTATACCGCGCTATTTACCATCAGCGCGGTTCACAGGCAACAAACTCGCACAGCAGGAAAAGCCATACTGCGTTTTACATTGAACAGGGAATTGCACACATTTTACATTGAACAGGTATTGAACATGGAACACAGGCTAACAATATACATCGTGGAACTATATACAATATGGGATTATATACAGGTTGATAACAGTAGTAAGATATCAACTAGGCATTTTCAACGTAAACATGGCTTGAGGGGTACTAGTAGCTAATCCATCTTATACAAGGTTCCATCATGACAAGGTGGTCCTTAGGACTAATCCACACTTTATACCTAAGGTGGTCTCGCCTTTTCACCTCAACCAAGAGGTCTACCTACCTGTCTTTTTTCCAGGACCTCATGCATCAAGTGCAGAGAGGAATCTTCATACCCTGGACTGTAAAACAGCTCTAGCTTTATCTCCAGGAACAAGCAGGAATGAGTCTTCACATATGGGTACATCGGTACCGACGGAGCCTGCGCGGGAATGCTCCCCAGCTTCCCAAAAAGGAAAGCTTTTGGGAGTATCCCACAGCGCCTGCGCGCTGCCTTCCCACCTTTCCTAACCGCCTCTCCCCGGTTCTTCTTTTCCGCGGAGCCAGCAGGTCATGTTCCTGTCACCGCTGAAGAAGTTCTTTGTTTTATTTTATTTCTTTGGTCTCGCGTCTGCCTTCCCCGACGTCGGACCGGTACCGCCGGTCTTTCTTTCTTTTCTTATAAAAAAAAAACAAACAAACATATTTTTCCCTCACTTAGGGGGATGTTTACTAAAGTGCGGTAATCATGATTAACGCGCGTAAAGTACGTTTAATGATCGTTAGCACGTCCGAACGCGCGTCCCGACGTGCTAACGATCGTTAAACGTACTTTACGTGCGTTAACCGCAGTTAACGATCATAAAGCTCCGCGGCGCGTTAAAACAGCGCAGAAGGTGGAGAGTGGGCGGAGAGAAGGGGTCAATGGGCGGGGAGAGGCTCCCCTCATACTAACGCGCTGAATTTCTGAACTCAATTCCAACGCGAATGAAAACTTGTCGTTAAAGGCATATTAAAGGGAAGAGAAACCGTTTCCGTCAGCAATGTACAGCAAAACCGGGGAAACCTACAAAACGTGAGCAGTGTGATACATGTGCAAAGACCAAAAGTTCACATAAAACCTTAAGAATGACCACAAGAAACATTGTAAAAAGCACAAGTCAGCTGGGCAACAGTGATAGCAATGGGCAACAATGAACAACACTCCCTGGAAAGCACCAAAGAAAGAAATGATGTTTGGAAGGGTCTACGCTCCGTAGACCCTTTCAAAGATCATTTCATTGTAAGGGAGCTTTCCTGGGAGTGGTGTGTAATGTTACCCAATGATATCATTGTTGCCCAGCTTGGTTATGGGTGTTTGCCCCTTTTTTTGAGGTCTGTTTTGAGGTTTATGTGCACCTTTGTCTCCATACAAGGTAAATGAGCCCACAGTAAACCTGTGCAGAGCAGGGTGTCTGACTCGTCAGGCCGCTTTAACTAACTCCAGGGACTGCACCATCTCTGTGGCCACAGTGTGGTGCAACAGACACAGCCAGTGCCTGTAAGACCAGAGGGTCACAGGTTTAAATCCCAGCTGGGGCTCCTGCCAACCCAGTCCCCATAGTTTTACCCACCACTAAACAGTGATAGTAAAGACACCCCTTTATTGCAGAGCACATGCGCATGGTTAATACGCCTATATTATACCACACCAAACACAGACATCAGAAACAGGTGCATTACCCAGAGCAGAGTCTCGCAGTTGCAGTCCAGGAGGGTCCCACACCATTCAGGTTCCATGCTGCCTCTAATAAAGATGCCTGTGCTGCATATCTATGCACCACCCCCATGGTATGCAGATCTAGCTCATGCATATTTATGAGGGACAGCATGAAAACCCGAACAGGTTTGGAACACCAGGACTGGAGTTGGGGAACTCTGCCGTAAAGCAGCAGCCAACAGGGCCAGACACACCCACAGGCCCCATTGGCCAATGCCTCCTGGAGAAGCAGGACATTGGGCCCTGCCTGTATCTCCCAATACTAGCAGTTGCATACCTTAGCAATGCCACCCTACACCTGGGTATATGGTACACAGCTATCAAATGTTTCCTGTGATAACTGGCAGATATCAATTCCTACATTAAAGCACAGTTTGCTCAGTGAGCTCCACCATAACAATCATTCTGCTGTCTGTGGTGCGTACCACCATGGGGAGTGACCCCCAACAGTCTTGCGTACAATGTCCATGCCTGAACTATGCCCAGGACTGGTGTGGTGGGTATGGCTGCTGAACACCTCTATAGTTGCACAATGCTGGCATAGGTGTGGGGGTGTCTGTCTGTCTATCCAGTGTGTGGTGGCTGCAAACACCTTCCACAGCCCACACTGCCAGCAATGTTGCCAGTATTGAGCTGCCAATGTGCATAATGAGGAGCAAGGTACCATGGGTATAGGCCGGATAGGGTGGCCTGGCCTGGCCAGGGTGCATCTGCACAGGGCATAGGGCAGTGACAGGCACATTTTAGTGCCCGGCCACCACCTACACAGACAGGGTGACCTCAGTATGTCCTGCTGAGAGATCACTCTCACCCTGACTGTGCAGTGACCACAGCATGGCTAGGCACCCCCATAGTGCTATATAGTATTTCTCTCATGTGATAGATATGGGTTTCCTTTTGGGGCCCAATCACTGATTTATCTGCTTGCTGTGTATGCTGACATCCCAGTTCTGGGTGCATGCATATCCACTGGGCACATGCATTATGGACTAACTAGCAGACTGTTTGCAGCTGGTATGTGTCTTGATGGAGTGGCTTGCAGGGTGCAGTGGCTGATGGCTTGCTGCAGGAGTATATCAGATAGTGGTGGGGTTCAGCTTACCATATCCAGGCCTGATGTCTGTCTGCGTACAGAGCTGCAGTGCCTGCCCTGTTGGGGTGTCTGTTCCCCACCAGAACTGGGGTTGATGTTCCTCTCTACTGCCACCTTTGCAGGGAGGTAGAAGGTGGATCTATTGTTAGGAGACCCTGTTTGCCACCCTTGGCACTTGGGGGGGGGGGGGTACATGGGCCACCTAGGGGTCCATGGGGGCTACACCTGACTGCAAGATGTTTGTGCAGAAACTACCTATCTCGCACATTAACACTGCTTTGGACCTGCGCCATGGCCTCTTTCAGCCATGGATGGTGCTGTGGACCTGGTGCTGGGCGCCTCACTGCACCCTCAGGGTGAGCACAGTAACAGCACAATGTGACAGTGTGTAGCTACTCTGTGCCAGTACAACACACGGTCAGTACCCCCTACCAGGCCGAGGTGCTGTGGGGGTGCACATGGTCACTTCCCCCTACCTGTGGGGGTGCATTCCCCATGGTGTGTATCTGTGGACAGCTGATTTGCATGTGCATCATGGGTGTGACTGGCACGATCCAACCCTGGGAAGATCCAGCGCCTCCTCTCAGGCTCTGATAAACCATAGGCCATCACATGTACATCTGTTAGCATAGTGCATAAGTGCAAGACACCCTAAAGTGTCTGTACTATAAGGTGCCCACGCTGGTAAAAACACACGTACCCACGCACGATTGTACGCACGTGCCAACGCACGTACCTACGCACGGGGCTACGCCCGTAACAACGCATGCAGCCACGCACGTACCAACGTACATGGCTATGCGCACTGCAAGAGTGTGTTTCACTAACAACTACTAACAACTAAAGAAAAACATGCCTCCTCATTCCCTATGTAATGTACAGGGTGCTGCCTGGGACAGCATTCTGCGTTAGGCACACTGGGGACTCAAACCCATGCTGCCTGCAACAGCGGTGAGTACACTAACCATTGTGCTACAGCTCTATTTCAATGATTTGTGTCTGTACGCCTTCATATGCTTAATGCGCCACGGCGCCCTGTAACGCTCGTTAGTTTTTGGAACGCGCGTTAGTCGTTACGATGTCCCGCCCATGTCCTTTTTTGGCTTTCCTTTCACTAACGCGGCTCCTAACGCGATTTGCACTAACGCAGTTTAGTAAACATACCCCTTAGTGTGTTTTTCCTCTTTTGGGCCTTAGGCCTCACGAGAAATTTTCCTCATGGAAAAACCAGCCTCCGGGTTTAAAAAATGCACTAAGTGCAGCGGTACTGTTTCTGTTACAGACAGCCATAAATGGTGTCTTAAATGTTTGGGTCCTGACCACTCCATTTTGGATTGTTCGTCCTGCTCCTTGATGTCCAAACGAGGTTTACAGAACCGAGCAGCCAAGCTCCATGTGCTGTTTCCCTCTGATGCAGCTTCAGTAGCATCGACGTCTTCCAGGGCTTCTTCTTCCTCCCATGGATCTCAGGTAACCAAACATAAATCCAGCCGGTCCTCGAAGGGTAGATCTCCTTCCAAGCATCGAGATGCCTCCGGGCTTGCCCTCGAGGATCCTGCACCGGCAAAACTACCCCAGCAGGAAGCTCCGGCTTTCAAAGCTCCACCTATGGGGTTACAGGTTGACATCGATGGCACGGCCTCGACCGATCACCTGTTAGAATGCTCTGGGGTACCTGCACAACCTTCCGGTACCGAGTTCCAGGTATTCATGGCATCAATGGATCAGAATGCTCTATCCATGCAGCAGGCTATCACAGCCTTCATTCAAACTGCGACGCTGCTGATACCACAACAAACTCCGTTGTCGGTATCGGCCCAGGTACCGGCACCAATGCCGGTACCGGTACCGACTGCATCGACATCGGCCATGGTGTTGTCTGCAGCGCTTCCCTGTCTAGGGATGCCTATCGGTACCGAACTGGTACCGATAACGCCCGATGTCGATACGGCTCGGTACGCGTATCGAGCTTTGAAAGAGCACCCTGACAGTCAATACTTTGATTCCTCCGAAGATTCTGATGCATCGGAGGCATCTGCTGAAGTATCCATATCCCTTCCTGAGGAGCCTTCTTCTCCAGAAAGAAGAATGTCTCCTCCAAAAGACTTGTCCTTTCAAGACTTCATAAGAGAAGTGGCTGAAGGGCTTTCTATTTCAGTAACCTCTGAATCAGAGCCTAGAGCTAAAAAATTGGATATTTTAGGTTATGCTAAGGCTCCTAAGGAGGCAGTCACCTTGCCAATTCATGAGATTCTTTATGATCACATGATTGACTTATGGGAGACTCCTCTCACTATCTCTCCTCATTCTCGTAGGTTGGACACTATGTACCGTGTCCCTCCTTGTCCTGGTTTTCATAAAACACAGCTTCCTCACCATTCTATTGTGGTGGAGTCAGCTATGAAAAAGATAAAGAGTGCAAAAAGACCTGCTCCTCCAGGAAGAGAATGCAGGACCTTGGATGCTTTTGGTAGAAAAATCTTCCAAGCCAGTATGCTCATTGCCAGAATCAACTCCTATAGTCTTTATATGGGTATGTTTCTGAAAGAAGCTGCAGATAAGCTGCACTCTTTCCTCCCTTTTCTTCCAGAGGATAAAAGGGAAGAATTTCTTATTTGGCTTAAGCATACTCAAGTTATTTCAAAGTTTTCCAACCGTGCAGCTTTTGACTCCTTTGAGGGTGCCAGCAGAGCTTCAGCCATTGCCATAGCTGCACGCAGAATTGCTTGGCTCCAAGCTTCTGATCTAGAATCTTGGGTCCAGGATGGCTTGGGGAATCTTCCCTGTACAGGAGAAAACCTGTTTGGCAAAGATTGGCAAATAAAAGCCACTCAAATGGATGCAGAAAATTCTGCTTTGGATAGACTTTCAAAGTCAACCTCCATTCCTGCCAAGAAAAAACCTTTCAAGAAGTCTTTTTTCAAGAAAGGCAGATTCCATCCTGCTTCTGGCCAACAATCATCTACAGGTCGCTTTGCTGCTAAGCGTCAGCAACCTAAACAGACCAGGCCTAAGCCTACAGGGGCTGCTGCAACCCAGCAGACCCAGCCTCCTCAGGGTTTTTGACTTGATGCTAGAGAACTTAGCCTTTCTGGCTCTGAAACAGCCAGAGCCTCTCACCATCCCAGGAAGGTTAGCTCATTTTGCTCCCAGATGGGAGCAAATTACAGCAGAGCAGTGGACCCTCTCCATCATAAGGGAGGGCTACAAACTTCATTTCTCAAACCTTCCTCCTCACACCATGGTGAGACATTTCAATTCTCCAACATCTCTCCTCGACCTTCTAGGTCAGGAGGTGGCTGCCCTTCTTGCCCAAGGGGCATTAGAAGAAGTACCTCTTCTTCAACAAGGGTCAGGGTTTTACTCCCCCTACTTTCTGATCCCAAAGAAAACAGGGGGCTACAGACCCATATTAGATCTCAGAGAATTGAACAAATTTCTATGCAAGGAGAAATTCAAGATGCTTTCTCTGGGTATTCTCCTTCCATACCTTCAGAGTCAGGATTGGCTTTGTTCTCTAGATCTCAAGGATGCGTACACACATGTCCTCATCCATCCATCTCACAGAAGGTTCCTCCGTTTTCTTTTCCAAGGAAAGCATTACCAATACAGGGTGCTTCCTTTCGGTCTGGCCTCTGCTCCAAGAGTGTTCACCAAATGCATGGCAGTAGTAGCTGCATTTCTACGCACTCTGGGAATATTTGTATTCCCATACCTGGACGACTGGCTCATCCGAGCTCCATCTCAGTCAGAGGCCCAGACTTCCCTGGACTGCACAAGGCGCATTCTGCAGTATCTGGGACTTGTGGTAAACCTCCCAAAGTCCCAGCTCACCCCTACTCAGTCCCTAGAGTTCATAGGGGCCTGGCTAGATACTACCACTGCAAGGGCCTATCTTCCTCAGGCCCGTTGCCTACGCCTAGTGCAGTTAGCCTCCCAGATTCAGTCAAAGAGCCATTTAACTGCCCGGGAGATGCTACAACTGCTAGGCCACATGGCATCCACAGTGCATGTAGTACCCTATGCTCGCCTTCACATGAGAGCAGCTCAATGGACTTTGTCCACCCAGTGGACTCAAGCATCAGGGGCTCTGTCAGACAAAATAGCAACCTCCAGGCGCCTCTTTTGGTCTCTCCAGTGGTGGAGGTCTACCCAAAATCTGTTGCTGGAGTCCCCCTTCCAACAGTTGTTGCCCCAGGCAACCCTCACAACAGATGCCTCCCAAACAGGTTGGGGAGCTCATCTGCAAGACCTCTCCACTGAGGGCACTTGGTCTCCACAGGAGACCTCTATACATATCAACCACTTGGAGCTCCGAGCAGTTTTTCTAGCTCTCAAGGTCTTCCATACCCTGCTCAGCTACAAGACAGTCCTCATTCATACGGACAATCAGGTAGCCATGTTTTACATAAACAAGCAAGGAGGAACTGGCTCTCTGTCGCTTTGCAATGAAGCTTTAAGATTGTGGGCCTTCGCCAGAGAGCATCAAATCCATCTCCTGGCCGTATACCTTCCAGGAATCCAAAACTCTTGGGCAGACAGACTCAGTCGAGTTCTGCTTCCACACGAATGGTCCCTGCACATGGACCAAGTATTCAGAATCTTTCAAGAGTGGGGAACCCCGGACATAGACCTCTTTGCAAGTCCGTGGCATGCCAAACTTCCCCAGTTCTGTTCCAGAATTCCGTGTCAGGGAGTTCAGGCCAAGGATGCCTTCCTCCTTCACTGGGGTCAAGACTTCCTGTATGCCTTTCCACCCATTCCCTTAATTCCCAAGACTCTGTTCAAGCTCCAGAGGGATCAAGGATCTATGATCCTCATAGCTCCACGCTGGCCACGCCAAGTGTGGTACCCTCTACTTCTGCATCTCTCTCAAGCTCCCTCCCAAGACTTGGGAGCTGCTCCAGACCACCTGTCCCAGGAGGAGGGGACTTTGTGGCACCCAAACCCCAAGTCCCTTCACCTCAGAGCTTGGTTGCTAAAGGCCTAGACCTTCAAGTTTGGAATCTTTCTCAGCAGGTGAAGGATATCCTCCATGCTTCCAGAAAACCTTCTACTAGACGTTCCTATGCTTTTAAATGGAAAAGGTTTTCCATTTGGTGTATTGAGAAGGGTCTTGACCTCTAGCACTACCTTTGAATTCTCTATTGGAATATCTCCTGCATCGCTCCAATGCAGGCCTTAAGACGAATTCAGTAAGGGTCCATTTGAGTGCTATTGCAGATCCCTTAAGCCTATCAATGGACAGCCTATTTCCTCTCATCCTCTTATTGCAAGATTCATGAGAGGCCTAACTTTAACTAAACCTCCCATTAGGCCTCCTCCGGTGGCATGGGACTTAAATCTGGTTCTTGGTCAGCTTATGAAGCCACCTTTTGAACCCTTAGCCACCACCTCCTTGAAATTTCTTTCCTGGAAGGTTATTTTCCTCATTGCAGTCACCTCAGCTCGCCGCATCAGTGAACTGCAGGCCTTAGTGGCTAATCCACCTTATACAAGGTTCCATCATGATAAGGTAGTCCTTAGGACCAATCCACACTTTATGCCTAAAGTGGTCTCACCTTTTCATCTTAATCAAGAGGTGTATTTACCTGTCTTTTTTCCAGGTCCTCATGCATCAAGTGCAGAGAGGAATCTTCATACCCTGGATTGTAAGAGAGCTCTTGCCTTTTACTTACAAAGGACACAGCAACATAGAAAGTCTTCTCAACTCTTTGTTGCTTTTGATCCCTCTCATTTGGGACTTCCAGTCTCTAAGAGGACACTGTCCAATTGGATTGCTTAGTGTATTTCTTTCGCCTACCAGAGTAAGAATCTTTCTCTGGAGGGCCATGTCACAGCTCATAATGTAAGTGCCATGGCCACCTCTATGGCTCATCTAAATTCTGTGTCCATCGACCAGATCTGTCGAGCGGCCACCTGGGCCTCGGTTCATACCTTCACAGCCCATTACTGTTTGGACAAGGACTCCCTCCGGGATGCCTTGTTTGGTCAGGCTGTTCTCAAACACCTGTTCCATGCTTAATCAACTCCTGCCCTCCTTCCCTGGATGGATGCCTGAGATCCATAGGAGGAGATAGAGCCCTTCCCAGGGTCTCATAACCTTGGGGATCTCCCAGGCATCTCTAGCTAGGGAGTCCCCATATGTGAAGACTCGTTCCTGCTTGTTCCTGGAGATAGCACAGTTACTTACCTGTAACAGGTGATCTCTGGGAACAGCAGGAATAAGTCTTCACAACCCACCCACCTCCCCTAGGAGTTGTATCTCTCTATCTTTCCTTTCCTCTCTCTCTTTGTCTCAGCTTTAAAACTCGAACTGGGGAGAGGCGGTTAGGAAAGGTGGGAAGGCAGCGCGCAGGCGCTGTGGGATGCTCCCAAAAGCTTTCCTTTTTGGGAAGCTGGGGAGCGTTCCCCCGCAGGCTCCGTCGGTACCGACGTACCCATATGTGAAGACTTATTCCTGCTGTTCCCAGAGATCACCTGTTACAGGTAAGTAACTGTGCTTTACCCATCAGTCACTTGCACATGCTTCAAGCGCTCGGATTGATTTCATTTTAGTATCGCGAGGACTCTTTGCGCGTGTAGTAGATGCACAGATCAGCCCATCGGAGATCTCCGACCACGCCCTGATATGGGTGGAGTTGGCATGGACTCAGGTTGATGAGCAGTCATGAATTTGGCAGTTTCCGCTGGATTTATATAGAGATGCTGATTTTCAACTTTATCTTAAACAACGCTGGCAAGAATTTGAGGTACACAATGACAGACATAAGGCTGATCTGGAACTTTTTTGGAAAACAGCTAAAGTTGTTTTACGTGGGGACGTTATTGGTTATTCGGCGCGAAAAAAGAGATTGTTAATGGAACAGATAATTCGGCTAGAAAAACAAACGATTAGGGACTGATGGAAATATGCTGGTTGCCCCAGTGCAGCGAATAAGAAATTGCTGTGGGAGACCCAAACCGCACTTAATGAGTTGCTTCACAGACGGGCAAAGAAATCGTTGATATATTATCGATACCAGCTGTATCGGTTTGGGGACAAACTGGGCAAACGCCTATCACGTTGCCTTCAGGGTAGTAGGGGGACATGAACAGTGGCAGCACTAAGGGACGCCCAAGGCAAATTACAAAAAGGGAACTGGGATATTGCTCAGGTTTTTCGCCTCTTTTACCAACAATTGTATCAGCAAGGGGGGGGGGGGTGTTGAAACGCACATGGAGGAATATATGAGAGTGCTGCGGCTGCCGAATCTGGGGGAGGAGCAGAGGGCCCAGCTAGAGCGACCAATTACTCTTGAGGAAGTACATCAAGTTATACAGAAGGCTCGTTGCCACAGGGCGCCGGGCCCAGATGGGATGGCAGCTGAATTTTACAAGCTGCTGGGGGATTTGATACCCCCCTCACTGGTGGCAGTATATCACAAAAGCATAAGCCAGGGGGCGTTCACATGGGAGGAGAATCACGCACATATTATCTTATTGCCCATGCCGGGTAAGGACCAAACTCAGGCTGCAGCTTATAGGCCAATATTATTGCTGAATTTTGACCTGAAGATAATGGCAAAGGTACTGGCGGAACGTTTAGGCCCAATGTTGGGAGATTTGATACAGGAGTCACAAGGGGGCTTTGTACAGGGCCGACATGCTGTGCGGAACCTGCGTAGAATCTTGGCATCTCTGGAATGGGTGCGGGAGCAGCAGTCCTTGCTGGTTAGCTTTGATGCGGAAAAAGCATTTGACCGCGTGAATTGGGGGTACCTGCACGCTCTCCTACCATACTATGGATTTTGGGACTCCTTTTGTAGTATGGTCAAGCTCCTCTATACTGGACCAACTGCAAGTGTGCTGTGTAATAGTATTTTGTCGGAGGGGTTTCCACTGGAGAGGGGCACCAGACAGGGGTGCCCACTTTCGCCTCTGTTATTCGTGCTGTCTCTAGACCCTCTCATACATAAAATAGAGCAGACCCCGGAAATACGAGGGGTGCGCATGGGAAGGCATGGGTTCAAGATAGGTTACTTCAGGCCGGAAGGCCGGGGGTTCAATTCCCACATGGGGACAAGGAACCTCAGGCCGGAGGGACTGGGGTCTCTAGTCCCATGGCCACTACTTGTGGCCTTGGGCAAGCCACTTAACCCTCCATTGCCTCAGGTACACTTAGATTGTGAGCCCTTCGGGGACAAGGGAATAAAAAGTACCTGTTAGTATACTTGTAAACCGCGCTGATTCTAAAGAGCGCAGTATAAAAAATAAATAAATAAATAGCGGCCTTTGCGGACAACCTCCTTGTACATCTGCTGTCGCCACAGCAGTCGTCGCCTAGATTGTTGGAGGAATTTTCTGTGTTTGGAGGTTTTGCAGTGTTGCACATTAATATGGATAAGTCTGAGGCCCTGGACGTGCTGGGTACATTGAGACAGAATTGGGGGGGTGCGTTCCCACTCCGGTGGGCTGGGGGCTCCTTTCTTTATTTGGGAATTCTTCTAACTGGAAATCCGGAGGAACTCTATAAGCAGAACTTCGAGAGGATTTTCCTCAAGCTTCAAACACGGTTGAGAGCCTGGCGTCCCCTTCCCTTGTCTTTAGGGGGGAGGGTAGCGGTAGTGGGTATGGTGGCCCTGCCCCGGGTGTTATATTGGATGCAGATGCTCCCAGTGTGGTTGGCGCAACGGGACCTGATGCGCCTGGAATGGGAGATACGGGGATTCTTATGGAACGGGGCGAGAGCGCGCATCCCTTTGAATCGGCTGAAAGGAGGCTGGCAGAATGAAGGGATGGGTGTCCCGGATTTGCGGCTATATGCCCTGGCGTGTCAAGCACGACATCTGGGGGATTGGTAGGGAGATACGGAGATTTATATACCTCGCGCACTTGAGGAGACTCTGGTGGCTCCCCAGATGCTCTTGGCAGATTTACACTTAGAGAGATCCCAACTCCCTGGGCGAGTGACTCGAAGCATTTTAGTGAGCCCGTTAAGACGCACGTGGATACAGTTATGTAGGTACTTGGGCAGGTCCCCAGCCATCTCAAGTTGGCTGCCGCTGCAGGGCAATGCTACGTTTGCTCCTGGTTCTACGTCAGCAATTTTTCAGCAGTGGAGAGAGGTTGGTATCTGTCATGTTGGGCATGTGGTGGATCTCAATGGGAAGTGTAAGCCCTTTGAGACTCTGGGCAAGGAATATGGGCTGAGTGGCCATCACTACTTTGCTTACTTTCAGATTTCACACTATGTAGCGTCCCTACCAGTAAAGGAGTTAACCTTGGAAAGTTCGGCAAGGATACTAGAGTTCTTTGCGTTGGGCAGGGGGCTCCCGCCCACAATACTGGAATTGAAGAAAAAAATTGGCCTCCTACACCCAGTTTCCGGAATATCTGAGGGAAGAAACTCGATGGAGGAGTGGCCTAGTGGTAGGGGCAAGGTACTTCAGGCCGGAAGGTCGGGGGTTCAAATCCCACTAGAGGACAGCAACCTTGGGCTGGAAGGACTGGGGTTTCTAGTCCCACAGGTGCTCCTTGTGGTCTTGGGCAAGCCACTTAACCCTCCATAGCCCATGTTCCCTGTAAAATAGTTATCTCCAAGTTATAATGCCCTGTTCAATGTAATTTCAGTTTGTTCAATGTAAACCGCACTGATGCAGAATAGCGCGGTATATAAGAGAATGTAAATAAATAAATAAATAAAATAAATGGGCAGAAGAACTGGGCCGGGTGGTGCCGCCAGGGTCTATTTTGGAGGCCTTGAGCTGAATTGTGGGGCTGGTGGAGGGGACTAAATGGAGAGAGGTGCAATTTAAAAGTATTATTCGGGCACATTTCTCCCTGAGACGGGCGTTGCGGAGTGGCCTGCCTTGTGATGGGAGATGCCCTAAATGTGCGTCCCCCTTAGCAGACCAGGGCCACATGTGGTGGAGATGTCAAACAATTCGATCATACTGGGAGAGGATCAGTAATTATATGAGTGGCCTGCTTCAGCAGCATATCAAGTGGACTGGAACCCTAGTGGCACTGGATCAGTTGGGACCACTCCACCCAAAGGGAAGATGGGAACACATGCTGGTGAGGAAGGCATGTCTGGTGGGGAAGGGCCCGATACTCCACAGGTGGAGAGAACCATTGCCCCCCCCCTACCTTTTGGGAATGGCGTAACAGCTTCCATCAACTTATGCTTTTTGAGAGGAGGGGGGCTAGGGGCAGCGCTAAACGATGGGCTTCCTTTTTGTTGATTTGGGAACCATACATCCAAAAGCTTGGACCCCATGCCCGTAATGAAGTTTTACAAGTGGGGTAGGGTATGTGCGGTAGGAAGGGGGTAGGGGGGGACATGGTGGGATCCCACAGGAGGAGAGTGGAGATGAGTATCATAGGAGAGGTTCTTGGGTAGGATAGTAGGGGGGAGCTGTGCAGCGGAGGGAGAGGGAGGGGGGAAGGGGGAGGGGATAAGTAAAACATTGTTCCACGCTACGTTGAAAAGTGGCCTCTGGATTGGTGGATAAGAGTCAGCCCCATCCAGTGGTGTTACGCTTGTATGTGTATACTCTGTATTTTTTTTCTATCTGTGGTTCCATAAATAAAGTTTTCCAAAAAAAAAAAAAGCAACCACAAAAACTATGTACTACAAACTTTGCATGGTCCAACACCTAAGGCCACTCCTAGAAGAACATGATTTTAGAACAATCTTACAAGCCCTCAAAACCCCCTACATTGATTACTGCAACAGCATCCTGCATGGCTTGCCAAAGAAATCAATTCACCAGCTACAATTAGCACAAAACTTAGCAGCACGCATCTTATATAAAGCTCACCGCACTGACCACATCACCCCAATTCTCTGCAAGCTCCATTGGCTCCCAGTTGGAGCAAGGATGAAATAGAAGTACTTAATGATCATATTTAAGCACCATAACAAAATATCCATAACTCCCCTGACTTCACTTCTATTACACCCGACGGAATTCAGACTTCAAAGAAACTGCTCACAAAACACATACACTATACCAAACCACATCCGTAACACCAACAAATCCACCAGCACCAGAGCCTTCTCATATACGCTCCTAGATGTTGGAACAAACTCCCTCCCAATATCAGAGCAATTAAAGACATCAAACAATTCAAAAAAGCCCTTAAACACCACCTTTTCATCGCACACTTCAAACACCTAAACACCCCTTCCCCTCCCCATCCTTTTAACCTCATACCTACCCTAACTAACTGTATAGATTTTATATATCTCCAACATGTATTTTCTAGAAATATAAATGATTTCCCTGTTTACTTCCATGTTCATTTTCCTGTTACTTGTAATAGGTCTGTTATATCTGACCAATTGTTGTATTGTTTCAATGTAAACCGCACTGATGACAAATAGCGCGGTATATAAGAAAATTAAATAAATAAATAATTATGTTGCCCCTGCATTGTGGAGTGCCCTTCCAGATAACCTAAGATCAGTCAAAGAGCTCCTACAGTTCAGAAAAGAGCTAAAGACATATCTGTTCACTGAGAATTATGGAAGTGACCATAATACGTCTCAAACCCCGATGCATAAGCACACCTAATCCTCATTAATATTCTACTGCTTACCACAAACTGCTCAGAATTAAGCTAACACTGTACATAGTTGTCTGTATGATAGTTCCATATGTTAACTGTACGTAAGTTAATCTCCAGGAACAAGCAGGAATGTAGTCTTCACATAATGGGTATCGTCGGTACCGACGGAGCCTGCGCGGGAACGCTCCCCAGTGTCCAAAAGGAAAGCCTTTGGGAGCATCCCACAGCGCATGCGTGCTGCCTTTCTGCCTCACTGCCTCTCTCACTTCAGTTCTTTGTTTTCCACGGAGCCGACAGGACGTCTCTTCTGTCACCGCAGAAAACTTTATCTTCTTTCTTGTTTTTTGTGGTCGCGTCTGCCTTCATTCGACGCCTACCGGTACCGCCAGTTCTCTTTTCTTATTTTCTTTAAAAAAAAAAAATCTTTTCTTCTTTTCTTCGGTGCCTCACCCCTCCAGGGGTTAGGCGCCATTTTGGGCACTAGGTCCAAAAATCTCCCAACATGAAGAAGCCAACTAGTGGTTTTAAAAAATGTTTAAACTGTGGCAGTACTATTTCCGTCACCGACACCCACAAATGGTGTCTCAAATGTTTAGGTCCTAAAAATTGTCCAGCGGAGTGCCTCTCCTGTAGAAAGATGACCAAAAGGGTCCTGCAGAACAGAGCTGCAGAGGCCAGTTCTCTTTTCACTGTTGATACGATGTCAGTTGCATCGACGTCCTCCAGGGCTTTATCCTCCTCTCATGGATCTCAGGTAACTAAATAAAAGTCTGTAAAGACTAGCCAGTCCTTGAAGGGTAAATCTCCTGCAAAGCATCGAGATGCCACTGGCACTACCCTCGAGGAAAGTACACCAGCAAAATTGCCCCGGCGGGAGTCTTCGGTCTCCAAAACACAAACAGGGTCTCAGAATGTTCCAGAGGCCTCCACCTCTGCAGAACTTCTGTTGCCATGTTCTGGGGTCGTAGCCGCTTCCACTGGTAACGACCAGGCATTGGCATTAGCAATGGTAAGAGAATCCTTGCTATTGAACGCAGTCTAGCATCCCTCTTAGCTGCCTCGGTACCGCTAGGACCACTACAGACGGTTCAAATGAGCTCGGTAACAACACCAGTACCGGCTCCAGTGGCACCCACTCCGGTGAGGCTGCTTCCTCCCATGCCGAGCCTCGAGAGTTTCTCCGGCATTGAGGGGTTGGAACCGAAACGCCACGGTACCAGCATCGATCAATGCAAAGCTCCGATGAGTCTTCCGATTCCGATGACTCTACCGATACAAGAGCAGTGCTATTGAAGGATCCATCTCCTTCTCCTGAGCGCAGAATGTCTCCTCCAGAAGACATGTCTTTTCAGGATTTTATACGTGATGTAGCTAAAGGGCTTTCAATCATGGTTACTCCTGAGAAGGAACCTAGGGCAGAACAAACTAAGAATTCTGCAATACCCTTTGGCTCCTAAAGAGGCAGCGATGCTGCCCATTCATCAGATCCTTCAAGATCTTATGTTCAGAATGTGGGAAACTCCCTTAACGGTGTCACCGCGTTCTCGACACCTCGATACCATGTACTGAGTCCCACCTTCTCCAGGGTTTCAGAAGACTCGGTTACCACACCATTCTATGGTAGTGGAATCAGCCATGCGGAGAATAAAGAGTGCTAAAACGCATTCTTCCAACCCGCCAGGCCGTGAATCGAGGACACTCGATGCCTTTGGGCGTCGATGTTTTCAATCCTCCATGCTAGCAGCTAGGATTAGCTCATATTCCCTTTACATGGGAATGTTTCTAGAGGAGGTTACTGCGGATATGGAACGCATGAGCCCTCTTCTTCCCGAAGATAAACGGGTTCAGTACCTCACTCTGCTCAAGCACGCTCAAAATGTCTCCAGATTTGTGAACCGTGCAGCTTTTGACTGCTTTGAAGCTATTAGCAGAACCTCTGCTATTGATATCGGAGCACGGCGCATTGCCTGGCTCCAAGCATCAGATCTAGAGGAGTGGGTGCAAGAGATGTTAGGAAACATTCCTTGCACAGGTGAAAACTTATTTGGGAAGGATTGGCAGACCAATGCTAATCAGATTGAATCTGACAATACCACCTTGAATAGGCTATCAAAGTCTACTGCCAACCCATTAAAGAAAAAAAACAGGCAAGAAGTTTTTCTTTAACAAAAAGAAAAAAATCGTACCATTCTTATTCCCATCCAATTCATTGTCCAGTTCATGCTCCCCAGAAGGGGCAGCAATCTAGACAACAAAGGAAAGCCGCAAGCTCAAAGAGCTCAACCGGCTCAGCAGGTACAGCCTCCGCAGGGGCTTTGACTTCTACCTAGAGAACTTAACCATTTTGCCTCTGAAGGGTCCAGAGCCCTTGACCATTCCGGGCAATTATGCCATTTTGCCAAAAGATGGCAACAAATAACATCAGAAAACTGGACTCTGTCCATTGTGGGACAGGGGTACAAACTTCACTTTCTCAGCATGTCCCCGCCTACAGTCATAAAACAATTCAATTCTCAAGGCCCTGTCACCGACATTCTGTGTCAGGAGGTCTCTTCACTCCTTGCTCAAGGAGCAATAGAAGAGGTACCCATATTCCAACGGGGAAGGGGGTTCTACTCCCCCTGTTTTCTTATCCCAAAGAAGACAGGGGGATACAGACCTATCCTGGACTTCAGAGAATTAAACAAATATCTGTTCCGAGAAAAGTTCAAGATGATCTCCCTCGGAACACTTTTACCATACCTTCAGAATCAGGATTATTTATGTTCTCTAGATCTAAGAGATGCGTACACGCATATCCTCATCCATGTAAATCACAGGAAGTACCTTCGATTTCTCTTTCAAGGAAACCACTTCCAATACAGAATCCTTCCATTCGGGCTGGCCTCTGCCCCAAGAGTCTTCACAAAATGCATGGCTGTAGTAGCAGCATTCCTGAGAACTCTGGGGATATTCGTCTTCCCCTACTTAGACAACTGGCTCATCAGAGCACCAACAGCTCCAGAAACAGAACGGTCGGTTTCTCATGCCATGAGAATTCTTCAATATTTGGGTCTGGTAATCAACCACCCAAAGTCCCATCTCACCCCTTCTCAATCCCTAGAGTTCATAGGGGCTTGCTTAGACACGCAGCAATCAAGGGCATTCCTGCCACAGCCGCGCTGTCTACGAATAATAGATTTGGCCTCCCAAGCTGTAAAGAAAACCCTCCTAACTGCTCGGGAAATGCTTCAACTGCTGGGGCATATGGCATCCACTGTACATGTGGTCCTTTATGCCCGCCTACATATGCGAGTGGCTCAGTGGACCCTCTCTTCGCAGTGGACACAAGCCACAGTTCGCTTGACGGAGAAAATCAAGAATTCGACACGTCTCATTTTGTCCCTGCAGTGGTGGCAGTCCCTCGAAAACCTCCTGGTAGGTTCCCCCTTCCAGCAACCACTGCCCCAAATCACCCTGACGACAGATGCATCCAAGCTGGGTTGGGGGGCCCACTTGCACGATCTTTCCACTCAGGGTCTCTGGACCTCACAAGAGGCCTCTCTTCAAATAAACTTCTTAGAGCTAAGAGCCATTTACAATGCTATAATAGCATTTCAGGCCCAGCTCAGTCAAAAGACAGTTCTGGTCCAAACCGACAATCAGGTTGCCATGTTTTACATAAACAAGGCGGAAAGGGCTCTCTGTCGCTATGCAACGAAGCTTTGCGATTATGGGCCCTCGCCAGAGAGCTACAAATTTACCTTCTAGCGATATACCTTCCAGGCATTCAAAACTTGTGGGCAGACAAGCTCAGTCGAATACTACTGCCACACGAGTGGTCTCTCCAATCAGACCAACTGGCTCGAGTGTTCCAAACCTGGGGAACACCAGATATAGACCTCTTTGCAAGTCCACAGAATGCCAAACTTCCCCGGTTCTGTTCCAGAATTCCGGCTCAATACTGTCTAGCAAACGATGCTTTCCAGCTCCATTGGCCCTTAGGAGTGGACCGCTAAGGACAGACCGCAAAGTTTTAAACACACCCAACGCCTTCTAATCTACGCCCCTCTACTAAGAAAGCACAGAGGATAAAGAGAACATATACCAAAACATACTCCTGAAGATTGAGCTCCTTATTATTTAATTATTATCGCCTGCAGAGGTGAGCGTGCCCTCTCACACGTGCTGTTTAACCGGGGCAGATTGAGACTGACTTAAACAAATGTCCATAACGAGCGGATACACACTGCCTCTCCACTAAACTGAAAGAGAGAAAATAACTACTAACATCCTACAGAATAAACTACTCGGGATCCCAAGGTAATGTTTAGTACATATAACGTCTTCCAATCTCGTAGAAATTCTTTCCAGACTGATACACACAATTAGAAAATTTCTGGGTCACTGAATATATCCTGTACTGAATATATCCTGTATTGTACTATTTCACTTGTCTGTTAATAGTGGTCAGAAACTACAGGCAATACACCAGGAACCTTTACTCTAGATTTTGCTGTTTAAGTAATTGATAATCCCACATTGTTACAGAGTACCTATTCTAGGTTACTGTCTTACTATAGAAATTGAAACTGAAACTATACTCACCATTGTTTCGCTTCAATCTTGAACTAACTACTTAACAAAATAGCATATATCTATCAACCTCTGATATACCTTTCACATTGTAATTAAGTCACTACAGTTCTCAAAATGAAACTGATAAACCTCACCATGCACTTTCTATATGCCTAGGGATTTATATTTGCCTAACACTCTCTTTTAACTATTGTCTCCAAACACCATGCCCACACTTGGACCATACTGGCCTAGCTCACATACATGTCATACCCTACCACTATAAGCAGAAATACAATAATTTTAACACGAACCCTTACCCTAGAAACACAGACACCCAACCAAAGCGGTTAATCCACATAAAGCTGAAACCGCAACCTATAATTAAAAATCTAGCTACACCAATTCAAACATTAAAAATTATTCTGATCAATGCAAGATCCATTAGAAATAAAATACCTATCATTACAGATATCGTCACAGATGAGAAACCTGACTATCTCTGCATTACAGAGACTTGGCTGTCCAATTCAGACACAATCTTGCTAAACCAAATAAAAGTGACTGGATATTCACTTTTTCATTGTGACCGTAATCATAAAAAAGGAGGTGGCATGCTCATTCTAGCTAAATCTAGCTGGAACTGTTCCACTACGATTTGTGAATCTAAAGAAAATATTGATATTCTAAAAATAGAGAACAGAAACTTAGCCATCTGCCTATTTTACAGACCTCCATCTTCAGATGCAGAAAACATAACAACTATCTTAGAAACAACTTGTAAGACCTCCATGAACAAGCCTCATGTTGTGTTGGGTGACTTTAATTTAGCAACTATCAACAACACTTTACACTCAACCTTCCTAGAATCAATGGAAGACATGGGTCTTAAACAAATAGTCAAACACCCCACACACACCAAAGGCAACACTCTTGATCTTGTCTTTCTCCCTGAACATATGATGGAGACACATCACTACAACCCTCCCACTGTAACACAAGTCCCATGGTCTGATCATTTTATGATTCAATTCTCAATCCACACTTCACACACCCCCTCTCATCAGCAAGCTGCAACACATCAAGGACCGCGATTTTGTCCATTTATATCAGAAAACTTTCTTGGAACAATTATACCTCAACTAGATACAAACTCAAATGATATTGACGAAGCAATCACTAACTGGAACTCTGTAATAAGAGAAGCTTCCAAACCATTACCTCTCAAACCTAACAAGCCATATAAAAGAACCTCAGAAAAATGGTATACACATGAACTGGCTTCTATCAAAAAGAACCTAAGAAAAATAGAAAGAAAATGGCATGTAAAGAAAACACCAGAGCTCAGGGTTCTCTATTTCACAACGCTTAACACATACAGATCAGCAACTAATAACGCCAAGAAACTACATCATACCTCAATATTAACTAAGGCTATTAATCGTCCGAGGGAACTCTTTGAAATTGTAAAATCTCTATCTAAAGCCCCCACCAATAGCTCCCAGCTCGTCCCTATTAACATGTCTGATTTAGCAAACTATTTTGCTAGTAAACTAAAACTATCCTCAATACCAATACCAGATCCTATAATATCATTAAACAACAACAATAGATGGAAATCCTTTCAACCCATAGATAAAAAAACAACTACTAAACATAATATCAAATATTAACACCACCACATCTATCCTTGATCCATGCCCTGTCACTTGGATCAAGTCAACAAAACAAGAACTTGCCCCCTTTATTCTCAAAATAGTAAATAACTCCCTCCAGCAAGGGTACTTCCAAAAGAACTAAAGAATTCTGCAATCCGCCCGATTTTGAAGAATAAAACACTAAATGAGAATGACCCAACCTCATATCGCCCAATTGCCAGTATCCCATTTATAACAAAAATCATAGAAAAAGTTGTACAATTACAACTACAGGACTATATAGATACATATGCCCGTCTTGATGATCACCAATACTGATTTCGACCATTTCACGGCGTAGAGACTCTCCTTCTTGCCCTCCTCGATACTCTAAACAAAGGACTGGACAACACAAAACAAGCATTTATTCTGGTATTTTTAGATATATCCGCTGCCTTTGACAGTGTAAATCACAACATACTAATATCAAGACTCAGACAAATTGGATTAAGGAAAATTACACTAGAATGGTTTAAATCTTACATATCTGACCGTACACAATTTGTAAAAGTTAACCAGAATTCCTCACCTACCTTTCCTCAAGAACAAGGAATACCTCAGGGCTCTGCATTATCTGCCCTTCTATTCAACCTTTATCTCCAACCAATTTGTACCATTTTTCAAAAATACAAGATGAAATACCAGATATATGCGGACGACATTATGCTATACTCTGCATTTGATATACATGATCCAAACTATGACAAAATAGCAAGCTGCCTTATGGAAGCTGAAAAATGGCTAAGTAAAAATAATTTGAAAATCAATTTCAAGAAAACAGAGATACTAATCACATCAAGAAACACAAATTACACACCACCAACTGACATCAAAATTCTTAACTTTACTATACCAATAAAGGAAAATATTAAATACCTAGGAGTCACTCTAGACAAGGCTCTCAATTTCACTAACCATATTAAGAAAACAACTAAAACAATTTACTAAAAGCTACGCTCAATTCAGCAACTGAGGCCACTATTAGAAATCAATGACTTTAGAACCATCACACAGGCACTGATAACTCCCCATTTTGATTACTGCAATGGAATGTTAACAGGTGTATCTAAAAAGAGCCTAAAAATACTACAAAATGGCTCAAAATGTTACAGCGAGAATAATTTCCAAAGCCAAACTGACCGATCACATCACCCCGATACTCTACTCTCTGCATTGGCTACCTATACAAAGTAGGATTCAATATAAAATAATATTGACCACTTTCAAACTGATAAACCAAATTGCCCCATCATACCTGTCTACACTAATTCATAGACCTATAGAAAATAGAATAAGACGTAGAAGGAACCTTCATACTATTGTAGTTCCCGACTCAATAAGAAAAACTAAACACATAACAAGTACCAGTGCCTTCTCATTTGTAGCACCTTCACTATGGAATAATCTCCCTGATCAACTAAGGGAAATAAAAGACCTAAAACATTTCCGAAAAGATCTAAAAACGTACTTATTCTCACAATATTATTCGAACATAGATAATGATTTGGACAAGGCCTCCCATCCTCCATAGATCTCCATGATATACTCGCCCTAATACTTGCAATGCTACTACCAAAAGAGAACTTAAGATAAAACTTTAATGTATATATGTAAATAGTTCCAAATATTGTCAATACTACCTATATATATTACTGATTCTCCAGGACCAAGCAGGAAGTCAGTCCTCACATATGGGTGACATCGGCGCCGACGGAGCCCTCGCGGAGCAATTTTCCCCAGCTTTCAAAGAAAGCCTTTGGGAATTGCAGCGCGCATGCGCGGTCCTCTTCCCGCCCAAGGGTGCCATCTTGCTCAGTCTTCTTTTTTCCGCGGAGCCCTACAGACGTTGCCTGTGAATCCCCGCAGAAAAGTTGATTTTCCTCTATTTTTATCTATTTTTTCTTTGGTTCGACGCCGGTTCTGTTCCCGCCCGGACTCGCAACGCCGGTTACGAGTCCGTCCTTTATTTTTCGGTTTTTTGTCCTTCGTGACAGTTTTCGCGCTTTTTTCCTTTTTTCCCTGGCTGCCCGGTCGTTCGACCTCGCAGGGGCCCTTTTTCCCCCGATGGCGGCCAGTGGTTTCAAAAAGTGTGACCTCTGTAAGAAACTTATGTCTCTTACAGACACTCACGACTTCTGCCTCCACTGCCTCGGCCCAGATCATGACCCCATGATCTGCACGCCATGCGGCAAAATGTCCTCAAAAGCATTAAGGAGTCGGCAGCACCAGCGGGAGCGTATCTTCTCTGACTCTGGCCGGGCTCGGACCTCGTCAGAGGCTTCGACGTCTCGGGACTCTGGTCCTGAGCATCGTCGGAGTTCCTCTGAGAGGGGGTCTCCTACCCGGGAACATCATCGGAAGAAGAAAACCCGCGAGGGCGGGATCGGTGGACGCTCCTGGTTCCTCGAGGGCCAGGTCGCATAGCCCCGATTCCCGTCCCGGGTCCTTGGAGTCGGAAAGGCCGTCAAAACATCCTCGACTCGAGGTGGACTTGCCCGAAGGACCCGACGCCGTCGGGGCCCGAGTCGGGGGCTGCTGGGTCTCCTGAGCTCGGACTCAGGTTGACGGCCTTGGAGTGCAGTTTGTCTGCCTTCTTGGACCAGCAGCGGGCATTGATCGCTGGCCTCGCTGGCGCTTCTGCCCTGACCGCCGGGACGTCGACCTCCAAGTCGACCCCGGAGACCGAGCCGATCCTTGAGTCCATGAGGGCTCGAGTCGATCCTCGGTCGAGGTCTCCTTCGGCCTCCCGTTCGGGACCGAGGTCGTCGACACCGACTCCCTCGGCGTCGGGGCGGATGGCATCAGTGCCCGCCCGACCGGAGCCGGTCGACTCCTCCTCCGAGGAGTCAGCCTGGGAATCTGAGGACGAAGAGTCACCTGGTTCCTTTCGGACTCGGTGTGTCCCTTCGGACTCCCCCAAGTCCAAACCTCGGAGACGGTCCCCCCCGGAGGATACCCGGTTCTCGGACTTCGTGAGGGATATGGCCAAAGCCTTGGCCTTCCCTGCGGATCCCGAGGAGGAGCCTCGAGTCGAAGAACTCGATGCCCTCCAATATGACTCTCCCCCGAAGGAGGCCTTTATTGTACCGGTTCCTCCAATGCTGGAACGGCTTCTCTTCCGCATGTGGGAGAGCCCGGCGTCGTCGCCGGTGTTAAGCAAGCGGGTCGATTCCATTTATCGAGTCCGCAAGAGCCCCGGGTTCCAAAAGGCACAGCTACCGCACCATTCCATGGTGGTGGAATCGGCCATGCATAGACTGAAGAGTCAAAAAATGCACTCCTCGGTGCCCCCTGGTAGGGAAGCCCGAAGCCTGGATGCCCTCAGTAGGAAGTGCTTCCAGGGCTCTATGCTTGCTTGTCGAGTCCAGACATACCAGCTCTACATGGGCATGTATCTCCGAGACCTGGCTAAAGAAATAGCCGGGTTCTCTGCTGGTCTCTCCGACGAACCTTTGCAGAGGTTCCAATCCTTGTCTACTGGCATTCGGGAGTGCTCCAAGTTTATCTCTCGAGCAGCCTATGATGGTTTTGAGGCTTCGGCTCGAGTAGCCGCGGCTGGCATCGGTGGACGCCGCCAGGCTTGGCTTCAGACGTCCGACCTCGAGCCCTGGGTTCAGGACAAGTTGGTCGATGTCCCCTGCCGAGGTGATAACCTCTTTGGCAAGCCCATGGATGAGAAGGCTGCACAAATCGAGACGGAGACTCTCACCAGGACTCGTCTCTCAAGGAAGACCTCTGCCCCTTCTCAAAAGAAGAAGGCCTCGGGGAAAAAGCCCTTTTACCCGAGGAAAGGTGCTGCCTATAAATACTACCCTCAGTATCAGGCCTCACCAGCTACCCCACAGGGAAAGCAGGCCAAGGGACGGGGTAATGGGTCCCGTAGGCAGCAAGCCCCCAAGCCTGCACCACCGGCCCCTGCTCAGCAGGGTGGGGGTTTTTGACTTCCTCAGCATAGCCTCTCCCCCTCAGCTGGTTTCTCTCAGCACAGGAGGCCGGCTGGTCCACTTTGCCCACAGGTGGTCCAACATCACCACAGATACCTGGGTGCTTCAGATAGTCCAAAAGGGCTATCTTCTTCATTTTCACCAGGTACCTCCCTCCTACTTTCCAGGGGAGCCTTCCAGACTCCCTCTGCACAGGGACTTACTCCTTCAGGAGTTAGCAAGTCTTCTTCAGGAACAAGCCGTGGAACCGGTGCCCCACCACCTGAAGGGTCACGGGTTTTATTCCAGATACTTCCTGATTCCGAAAAGGACGGGAGGCCTCAGACCCATCCTAGACTTGCGAAACCTCAACAAGTTCCTTGCAAAAGAAAAGTTCAAAATGCTTACCCTTGGAATCCTGCTGCCCTACCTCCAGCAGGGAGACTGGCTATGCTCCTTAGATCTAAAGGATGCGTATACTCATATCCTTATTCATCCAGACCACAGACAATACCTCAGGTTTGTTGTGGACGGACGCCATTACCAGTACCGAGTACTGCCTTTCGGCCTATCCTCCGCCCCCAGAGTGTTCACCAAATGCCTAGCAGTGGTGGCGGCCTCTCTGAGACTTCAAGATCTCTTTGTGTTCCCATACCTGGACGACTGGCTCATCAGGGCCCAGTCTGCTCAAGAAGCCACTCAGGCTGCCCATCGCACTGTGGCTCTGCTCCAGCACTTGGGTTTTGTCATAAACTTCGCAAAGTCCACTTTGCTCCCCTCTCAAGATCTCGAATTCATCGGCGCCAGGTTGGACACCCTTCAGGCGCGGGCCTTCCTGCCTCTGGACAGGGCCCAAAGGCTCATGGATCTCGCCAGCCGCTTTCACAGCAATTCCCTGGTCTCGGCCAGGCAATTTCTGAGACTGCTCGGCCATATGGCTTCCACAGTCCATGTGACCCCCAATGCCCGACTGAACATGCATCCTGCTCAGTGGTGCCTTCGCAATCAATGGCATCAAGCCACGGGGAGCCTAGCAGACTACGTACAGATCTCCGACCAGCTGGTTTCTTCTCTACAATGGTGGCTTCATCTGCCAAACCTGGTACTAGGAGTGACTTTTCAGCCCCCTACGCATTCTCAGGTCCTGACCACCGATGCTTCTCTCCTGGGTTGGGGAGCACATTGCCAAAGGACATGTACTCAAGGCCTCTGAACTCCTTGGGAGTCTGCTCAGCAGATAAACTTCCTGGAGCTCAGAGCCATCCGCCTAGCGCTCAAAGCATTCTCTCACCTGGTTTCTCACCAGTCGGTGCTGATACAGACAGACAATCAGGTTGCAATGTTCTATGTGAACAAGCAAGGCGGGACAGGCTCCTTCCTTCTCTGTCAGGAAGCACAAAAGCTATGCTCTTGGGCTGTCCACCATGGAATTATCCTCAAAGCTGTCTATCTCCCAGGTCAAGAAAATTTCCTGGCCGACAAGCTGAGCAGGATCCTCCAACCGCACGAGTGGAGGCTGGATCCGCTGGTGGTTCAGCGAATCTTTCTCAAGTGGGGCCTCCCCACCATGGATCTGTTTGCCAGTCCTCTGAACAGGCAACTTCCCAGATTCTGCTCTCGACAACCGCATCCTCTCAGAGTAGCGGCGGATGCTTTTCTGATTCCATGGTCCACAGGCCTCTTATATGCCTTTCCTCCCATGCTGCTGGTGTCTCGGACTCTCTTCAAGGTTCTCAGGGAAAAAGCCTCGATGATCCTAGTGGCTCCCCGGTGGCCGAGACAACCTTGGTTCCCGCTTCTGATGCAGCTAGCGGTAGACACTCCTCTTCCACTGGGATTTCAGCCCGACCTCCTGTCGCAGGATCAGGGGACGCTTCTGCACCCCAACCTCCGGTCCCTTCATCTGATGGCCTGGCTGCTGAAAGGGTAGTCCTTGCTCCTCTCCAGCTTCCTCCAGATGTGGAAGAGGTCGTCTTGGCCTCCAGGAGACCTTCCACCCGGAAGTCCTACGCTCTTAAGTGGCGTCGGTTCTCCGTCTGGTGTACTCAGCAGTCGCAAGACCCCTTCTCCTGTTCAACATCCGTGGTCTTGCAGTACTTGCTTTCCCTTTCCAATCTTGGACTTAAGTCCAACTCGGTCAAGGTCCACCTCAGTGCTATTTCTGTGCACCACCTACCGGTGGATGGTAGACCTCTTTCCAGCCACCCTCTGGTGGCTCGTTTTCTCCGAGGCCTCCTGCTCCTTAAACCACCTTTGCGCCCGCCAGCTCCGAACTGGGATCTCAATGTGGTTTTACAGCGGCTTACCTGTCCGCCTTTTGAGCCTATGGCTACCTGTCCTCTTCGTTTTCTTTCCTGGAAAACCTTGTTCTTGGTGGCCCTCACTTCTGCGAGACGCGTTAGTGAGCTGCAGGCCCTGGTATCTGATCCTCCTTACACTAGGTTCTACAAGAACCGGGTAGTCCTACGGACTCACCCTAAGTTCCTTCCTAAAGTGGTTTCCCCTTTTCACATCAACCAGGAGGTGGTACTTCCGACCTACTTTCCCAGGCCACACTCCAGCCGAGCTGAAATGGTCCTGCATACCCTGGACTGTAGAAGGGCGCTGAACTTCTACCTTTACTGTACGCGGGAGCACCGAAGGGCGGTTCAGCTCTTCGTGTCTTATGACCCCAACAAGTTGGGGCTCCCTGTCTCCAAGCGTACTCTGTCCATCTGGATTGCGGACTGCATCGCTTGGGCTTACGAGGCTGCGGGCCTCGTGCTGGAAGGTAGAGTCACCGCTCATCGTGTTCGGGCGAAGGCTACGTCAGTGGCTTACCTCCGCTCTGTTCCGTTGGCAGACATCTGCCGGGCCGCTACTTGGTCTTCAAGCCAGACTTTTGCAGCCCATTACTGCCTGGAGAGGGAGTCCCACAGGGACAGTGCTTTCGGACAGGCAGTCCTCCGTAACCTCTTCGAGGTATAGGCAACTCCTATCCTCCATCCCGGATGTTGGGCTACCGGTTGGAGACGTATTCAGAGAAGATTCCTTCCTTCTGTGCTGCTGAGCTAGAGGGAGCTCATTTTTGTGCTTAGGGTCTCCGGTAGCCTTAAGCTTGGGAGTCCCATATGTGAGGACTGACTTCCTGCTTGGTCCTGGAGAAAGCATAGTTACTCACCTGTAACAGGTGTTCTCCAGGAGCAGCAGGAATCAGTCCTCACAACCCTCCCTCCTCCCCTTGGAGTTGCAGTTATATTGCTTTCGTTTTTGCTAATTTTTGCTGTCTTTTAGCTATGTCATCTGACTGAGCAAGATGGCACCCTTGGGCAGGAAGAGGACCGCGCATGCGCGCTGCAATTCCCAAAGGCTTTCTTTGAAAGCTGGGGAAAATTGCTCCGCGAGGGCTCCGTCGGCGCCGACGTCACCCATATGTGAGGACTGATTCCTGCTGCTCCTGGAGAACACCTGTTACAGGTGAGTAACTACGCTTTACTGTTCATTGTACTTGATTTTAACTACCTGTATATAGTTTTGATTATTGTTCAATGTACCTGTTTATCACAGCACTGTTTTATGTATTCATGTTGTTTGATGTAAACCGCCACTGATCTTAGGAAATGGCAGTATATAAAAGATTTGCAAATAAATAAATAAATAAATTGGGGTCAGGACTTCCTCTATGCCTTCCCACCCTTTCCCCTAATTCCAAAAACTCTTTTCAAGCTTCAGAGAGACAGGGGTTATATGATCCTCATAGCTCCACGTTGGCCAAGGCAATCATGGTACCCTCTGCTTCTGCGTCTCTCTCAAGCAACTCCTCTAGAGTTGGGTTATGCTCCAGATCTTCTTTCTCAGGAGAACGGGAAGCTTCTGCATCCCGATCCTCAGTCCCTGCACCTCTGGGCCTGGCTGCTGAAGGCATAGAACCTTTAGATATCCACCTCTCTTAGCAAGTGAAGGATATCCTTCAAGCTTCGAGAAAACCTTCCACAAGGCGTTCCTACGCTTTCAAATGGAAAAGGTTTTCTATATGGTGTTCAAAAAGGGGACTTAACCCCCTTTTCGTGCCCATGGAGTCGCTTTTGGAGTATCTCCTCCATCTTTCAAATTCTGGTCTTAAGACAAATTCAGTGCGAGTCCATCTCAGTGCTATTGCAGCTTTTCACAGGCCCCAAGATGGACAACCATTCTCTTCTCATGCACTTGTGTCAAGATTCATGAGAGGTCTACTATTGACAAAGCCCCCCATAAAGCCACCACCGGTGGCATGGGACCTGAATCTTGTTCTTGGGCAGTTTATGAAGCCGCCTTTTGAACCTTTAGCCACTACAACTTTAAAATTCCTTTCCTGGAAGGTCATTTTCCTAATTGCAATAACTTCTGCTAGGCGCATTAGTGAACTGCAAGCTTTAGTGGCTGACCCTCCTTATACTAGATTCCACCATGATAAAGTAGTCTCAGGACTCATCCACACTTTATGCCAAAGGTGGTTTCGTCTTTCCTTTTAAACCAGTCGGTTTACCTTCCCGTATTCTTCCCTAGGCCTCATGCCTCCAGTGCAGAAAGGAACCTTCATAGCTTAGATTGTAAAAGAGCTTTAGCTTTTTACCTTCAAAGAACTAAACAACATAGGAAGTCTTCTCAACTCTTTGTTGCTTTTGATTCTAGTCATTTGGGAATTCCAGTTTCCAAGCAAACCCTATCTAAGTGGATTGCAAACTGCATATCCTTCACTTACGATAGTAAAGGTCTTTCCCTCGAGGGCCATGTTACAGCTCATAATGTCAGAGCAATGGCATCCTCGGTTGCTAATCTCCGCTCTGTGTCTATAGATGATATCTGTAGAGCGGCTACTTGGGCTTCGGTACATACCTTCACAGCCCACTACTGTCTGGACAAGGACTCCCGTTGGGATGCCTTGTTTGGCCAGGCTGTCCTACAGCATTTCTTTCAGACTTAATGCAAGTCCTACCCTCCATCCCGGTAGGATGCCAGGGATCCATAGGAGCAAGTATGACCCTGTTCACACAGGTTCACAGCTCGTTGGGGTCATTCCTCTGGCATCTCTCAGCTGGGGAGTCCCCATATGTGAAGACTACATTCCTGCTTGTTCCTGGAGATAGCGTAGTTACTCACCTGTAACAGGTGATATCCGGAAACAGCAGGAATTAAGTCTTCACAACCCACCCACCTCCCCTAGGAGTTATCTCTCTCTCTGTCTCTCTCCTTGGCTCAGCTTTAAACTCAACTGAAGTGAGAGAGGCAGTGAGGCAGGAAGGCAGCACGCATGCGCTGTGGGATGCTCCCAAAGGCTTTCCATTTGGATGCTGGGGAGCGTTCCCGTGCAGGTTCCATCGATACCAACAATACCCATATGTGAAGACTTAAATCTCCAGGAACAAGCAGGAATGAAGTCTTCACATATGGGTATCGTCAGTACTGACGGAGCCTGTGCGGGAACGCTCCCCAGCGTCCAATTAGAAAGCTTTTGGGAGCATCCCACAGCGCCTGCGTGCTGCCTTCCCGTCTTTCCCAACAGCCTCTCTCCAGTTGTTCGTTTTCCGCGGAGCCAGCAGGTCGTGGTTCCTGTCACCGCAGAAAATATTTCCTTATTCTCCTTCTTTTTTGTGGTCGCGTCTGCCTTCCTCGACGCTATACCAGTACTGCCGGTTCTTCTTTCTTTCTTTTAAAAAAAAAATATATATAGTATTTTTCCAAACTTTCTTTTCCAGGTGCACGTGCCGTTTTGGGCCTTAGGCCCAAAATTTCCTCCACTATGGAAAAACCTGCTTCGGGTTTCAAAAAAGTGCACCAAGTGTGGCGGTACCATCTCCGTCACCGACACCCACGAGTGGTGTCTTAAATGTTTAGGTCCTGACCACTCCATCTCCGAGTGTATGGCTTGTGCCATGATGTCCAAGAGGGGTCGACAAAACCGAGCTGCTATGCTCAGCACCCTTTTTCCCTCCGATGCAGCTTCTGTAGCATCGACGTCTTCCAGTGCTTCGTCTTCCTCCCATGGATCTCAGGTAACTGAACATAAGTCTGGCCGGTCCTCAAAGGGTAGATCTCCTTCCAAGCATCGAGATGCCTCTGGCGTTGTCCTTGAGGGTTCTGTACCGGCAAAATTGCCCCGGCAGGAGGCTTCAGCTTCCAAAGCATTATCGGGGCTCCAGGATGTTCTCGAGGCCTCAACCTCGGCAGAACTACTGGTGCCATGCTCTGGGGTACCGGCTGCTTTCTCCGGTACTGATACCCAGGCATCGGCAGCATCGATAGACCAGAGGTTCCTGGCTATTGAACGCAGTCTGGTGGCTCTCCTTGCGGCATCGACACCCTCGGAACCGCATCAGACAGTTCAACTGGTGCCGGAGTCGGTGCTGGCACCCAGTCATGCGATGCCTTCCAGTACCGATAAACCGGTACCGATTCCCCCCGGTACCGACCTCGGTCGGTACGGGTATTGGGCTCTTCAACAGCATCCAGACAGAAGGTACTTCGAATCCTCGGAGGAGTCTGAGGATTCAGACAGCTCTGTCGGTACCGGAATACTTCTTTCGAAGGAGCCTTCCTCTCCTAAACGTAGGATGTCTCCTCCAGAAGATATATCCTTTCAGGATTTTATCAGGGAGGTGGCTCGAGGTCTTTCCATTACTGTGGCTCCCGAAACAGAGCCCAGAGCAAAGGAGTTGGAGATTTTACAATATCCCAAGGCTCCTAAAGAGGCAGCTACTTTGCCTATCCATGAGATCTTACATGATCTCATGCTAAGAATGTGGGAAACACCTCTTACCACCTCTCCTCACTCTCGTAGACTGGATACCATGTATTGAGTCCCTCCTTGTCCTGGTTTCCAGAAGACTCAGCTTCCTCACCACTCTATTGTAGTGGAATCAGCTATGAGAAGGATCAGGAGTGCAAAGAGGCATGCCTCTAATCCTCCAGGACGTGAGTGTAGAACTTTGGATGCCTTTGAACGTCGTACTTTCCAGGCTTCCATGCTTTCTGCCAGGATTAGTTCCTATATTTTATATATGGGATTGTTCCTTAAGGAAGTCACAGGAGATTTAGAGGTTTTAAGTCCTCTTCTTCCTGATGATAAGAGGCAGGATTTTCTCACACTGGTTAAACATGCCCAGGATGTTTCTAAGTTTGTCAACCGTGCAGCTTTTGACTCTTTTGAGTGCATAAGCAGAACCTCGGCCATTGCCATAGGTGCACGAAGAATTGCCTGGCTCCAGGCATCCGATTTGGAGCTCTGGGTGAAGGACAAACTGGGCAATATTCCTTGTACAGGTGAGAATCTATTTGGCAAAAATTGGCAAGAGAAAGCCAATGAATTAGATGCTGACAACTCCACTTTGGATAGATTATCCAAGGCCACATCTGATCCTGCAAGAAGGAAATCTTTCAAGAAACCATTCTTCTCCAAGAAGAAGAGGTTTTATCCCTCTTATTCCCAGCAGAGACGTTTTGCAGGTCAATCTGCCTGAAAGAGTCAGCAGCCACCTAAACAAAGGAAAACAAAGACTGCTAAGCCTCAACCGTCTCAGCAGTATCAGCCTCCACAAGGCCTTTGACTTTCATCTAGAGAACTTAGCCTTCCTGGCTCTCAGTGGACCATAGCCTTCCACCATTCCAGGAAGGTTGTGTCACTTTGCCCCCAGATGGGGGCAGATAACAGCAGAACAGTGGACACTCTCCATTATAAAAGAAGGGTACAAGCTTCACTTTCTGTGCATGCCCCCTCCCACAATGGTAAGGCAGTTCAATTCTCAGACCTTTCTCATCAACCTGTTAGATCAAGAGGTCACTATGCTTCTTGCCCAAGGGGCAATAGAAGAGGTACCCATTCATCAACAGGGTACAGGGTTTTACTCCCCCTATTTCCTTATCCCAAAGAAAACAGGGGGACACAGACCTATTTTAGACGTCAGAGAATTGAACAAATTCCTATTCAAAGAGAAATTCAAGATGATTTCTCTGGGTACTCTGCTGCCATACCTTCAGAGTCAGGATTGGCTTTGTTCTCTAGATCTCAAGGATGCGTACACTCATGTTCTCATCCATCCAAATCACAGAAAGTTTCTTTGGTTCCTTTTTCAAGGAAAGCACTACCAGTACAGGATGCTTCTTTTTGGCCTGGCCTCAGCACCAAGAGTGTTCACAAAATGCATGGCTGTGGTAGCAGCATTTCTTCGCACTCTAGGAATATTTATCTTCCCCTACTTAGACGACTGGCTCATTCGAGCCCCATCAGAGTCAGAGGATTTCTCTATCTTGCACAATGCGTATCCTTCAGTATTTGGGTCTGGTCGTAAACATCCCAAAATCCAGTCGAACTCACACTCAATCTCTAGAGTTCATAGGAGCTTTGCTAAATACCAGAAAAGCAAGGGCCTATCTTCCTCAGACCCGTTGCCTTCGCATGGTGCAGTTAGCTTCTCAAGCAGTGCTAAAGCCTCATCTCACTGCTCGAGAAATGTTACAACTACTAGGCCACATGGCATCTCCTGTGCATGTGGTTCCTTATGCTCGCCTCCATATGAGAGCAGCCCAGTGGACTTTATCCACTCAGTGGACCCAGGCATCAGAGTGCCTGTCAGACAAAATAGCAAACACAAATCGCCTTATTTTATCCCTCCAATGGTGGCAGTCCACTCAAAACCTGTTGCTGGGGTCCCCATTTCAACAACCTTTACCCCAGGCAGCTCTCACAACAGATGCCTCACCAATGGGTTGGGGAGCTCATCTGCAAGACCTCTCCACCCAAGGCACTTGGACTCCACAGGAGACTCATCTACATATCAATCTCTTAGAGCTCAGAGCAATCTTCATTGCTCTTCGAGTGTTCCACACCCTGCTCAGCTACAAGAGAGTCCTCATCCATACTGACAATCAAGTAGCCATGTCCTACGTGAACAAGCAGGGGGGAACAGGCTCTCTGTCGCTTTGCAACGAAGCTTTGCATCTATGGGCCCTCACCAGTCGAGTTCTGCTTCCACACGAATGGTCTCTACATGCAGACCAGGTAGCAAAGATTTTTCAAATTTGGGGAACCCCAGACATAGACCTCTTTGCAAGTCCGTTGAATGCCAAACTTCCCTGGTTCTGTTCCAGAATTCCAGCTCAGGGCTCTCAGGCCAGGGATGCTTTTCTCCTTCACTGGGGTCAAGACTTCCTTTATGCCTTTCCACCCATTCCCCTAATTCCCAAAACCCTGTTCAAGCTTCAGAGAGACAGAGGCCGTATGATTCTCATAGCTCCACATTGGCCACGGCAAGTGTGGTACCCTCTGCTTCTACATCTCTCTCAAGCTCCCTTTCTGGAGTTAGGGTCTGCTCCAGATCTCCTGTCTCAGGAGGACGGAATGTTATGGCATCCCAATCCCCAGTCCCTGCATCTCAGGGCTTGGTTGCTGAAGGCCTAGATCTCCATGATCTTAACCTGCCTCAGCAGGTAAAGGATATCCTTTATGCTTCCAGGAAGCCTTCCACAAGACGCTGTTATGCTTTCAAGTGGAAAAGGTTTACCATATGGTGTTTGCAGAAGGGTCTTAACCCCCTTGCGATACCTCTGGAATCATTACTGGAGTATCTCCTTCATTTATCCAATGCAGGACTTAAGACTAACTGAGTAAGAGTCCATTTGAGTGCTATTGCAGCTACTTTCAAGCCTCTCAATGGACAACCTATTTCCTCCCATCCTCTTATAGCAAGATTTATGAGAGGCCTTCTAACTAAGCCTCCCATTAGGCCACCACCGGTGGCATGGGACTTAAACCTGGTTCTTGGTCAGCTCATGAAGCCACCTTTCGAACCCTTAGCTACTATCTCATTGAAATTCCTTTCTTGGAAGGTTATCTTTCTCATTGCAATCACATCAGCACGTCGCATCAGTGAGTTGCAGGCACTAGTGGCTGATCCACCTTATACAAGGTTCCATCATTTCTCCAGGACCAAGCACGAAATCAGTCCTCACATATGGGTGATGTCGGTGCCGACGGAGCCCCCATGCGGAGCATTTCCCCAGCTTTCAAAGAAAGCCTTTGGGAATGCAACCATGCATGCGCGGTCCCCTTCCCGCCCAAAGGTGCCATCTTGCTCAGTCTTCTTTTTTCCGCGGAGCCCTACGAACGTGTGTCCTTGTCACCCGTGGAAAAAGTGGATTTTCCTGCGTTGAGATGAGTTTTTTTCTTCGGTTCGACGTCGGTTCCCTTTCCCGCCTGGACTCGGTACACCGGTGCCGAGACCGGATCTCTTTTTTCGGTTTTTGTCCTTAAGAGACTGCGTTTGCACCAATTTTTCTTTTCCCTGGCAGCCAGAGTTTTTGATTGTGCAGGGGCCCTTTTTCCCCCGATGGCTGCCAGTGGCTTTAAGAAGTGTGATCGTGCAAGAAACTAATGTCTCTCACAGACACACATGACTGCTGCCTCCGGTGCCTTGGGCCTGACCATGATCCTAAGGTCTGTAGTCCCTGTGGCAAAATGTCCTCAAAGGCATTGAGGAGCCGTCAGCACCAGCGTGAGAGGATCTTCTCCGACTCTGCATCTGGACGGGTCCGGATTTCGTCAGAGGCCTCGACGTCTCGGGAGTCTGACCCCGAGCATCGTCGGGGCTCCTCTGAGAGGGAGTCCCCCTCGAGGGAGCACCGAAGGAATTAGAAACCCGCGAGGGCGGCATCGGTGGACGCTCTTGGCCCCTCGAGGGCCAGGTTGCATAGCCCCAATCGCCGTCCCGGGTCTTCGGAGTCGGAGAGGCCTGCAAAGCATCCTCGTGTAGAGTCGGAGGCCCCGAGTCACGTGAGTACTGTAGTCCTCGTGGACTCTCCTCCGGGGGAGCCAACGTCGGGCCCGGCACCGTCGGGGCCCAAGTCGGAGGCTGCTGGGTCTCCTGAGCTTGGACTGAGGTTGACGGCTTTGGAGAGCAGATTGCCTTCATGGAGCAGCAGCGAGTGCTGATCACCGGCCTCACTGGCGCATCTGCCCCGACCACCGGGACCTCGACGTCCAAGTCAACCCCAGAGACCATGTGAACTCGAGTCGATCCTCGGCCAAGGTCTCCCTCGGCCTCCCATTCAGGACCGAGGTCGTCGACGCCGGTACCCTCGGCATCGGGGCGGATGGCGTCTGTGTCCGCCCACTCGGAGCCGCTCGATTCCTCCTCGGAGGAATCGGCGTGGGAGACTGAGGAAGAGGAGTCCCCGGACACCTTCCAGACTTGGTGCGTCCCATCCGACTCACCGGGATCCGAGCCTCGGACCATGTCCCCCCCCCCCCCCCCCGGAGGATACCCGGTTCTCGGATTTCGTACGGGACATGGCAAAAGCCTTGGCCTTCCTGGCTGACCCCAAGGAGGAGCCGAGGAGCTTGAGGCCCTGCAGTATGACTCTCCTCCTAAGGAGGCCTATCTCCAGGAACAAGCAGGAATGGGGCTTCACATATGGGTATCGTCGGTACCGACGGAGCCTGCGCTTGAACGCTCCCCAGCGTCCAGTAAGAAAGCTTTTGGGAGCATCCCACAGCGCCTGCACGCTGCCTTCCCACCTTTCCCAACCACCTCTCTCCAGTTCTTCTTTTCCGCGGAGCCAACAGGTCGTGTTGCTGTCACCGCAGAAGAAGTTCTTTATTTTTTCTTTATTCTTTTGTGTCGCATCTGCCTTCTTCGACATTGGACCGGTACCGCCGGTCTTTTCTTGTCTTTCTTTAAAAAAAACCAAAAAAAACTTATACTTTCTTCACTGTGCATTTTCAGTTTTTGGGCCTTAGGCCTAAAATTTTCTCCTCATGGAGAAGCCCGCCTCCGGGTTTAAAAAGTGCACAAAATGTGGCGGTACTATTTCTGTCACCGACACCCATGATTGGTGTCTAAAGTGTTTGGGTCCTGACCATTCCATCACGGATTGTGTGTCCTGTACCATGATGTCTAAAAGAGATCGGCAGAACCGAGCAGCCAAGCTGAGTACCCTGTTTCCCTCTGATGCAGCTTTGGTGGCATCGACGTCTTCCAGGGCTGCTTCTTCCTCCCATGGATCTCAGGTAACCAAGCATAAATCTGGCCGGTCCCCGAAGGGCAAATCTCCCTCTAAGCATCGAGATGACTACGGGCTTGTCCTCGAGGATTCCACACCGAAAAAATTACCCCGGCAGGAAGTTCCGGCTTCCAAAGCATTGTCTATGGGGTCACAGGTTGACATCGATGGCTCGGCCTCGACCGATCACCTGTTGCCATGTTCTGGGGTACCGGTGGCTCCCACTGGTACCGACGTCCAGACTTTGGTGGCGTCGATGGATCAGAAGATTCTGACCATGCAGCGCACCCTGACGGCATTCATGCAGGCTGCGACGCCTCCGGTACCGCAACAACCTCCGTTGCCGGTAACGGCTCCGGCACTGGCATCATTCCCGGTGCCGGTACCGATTGCATCGACATCGGCTTCGGTGTCGACTGCAATGGTACCCTGTCCTATGATGCCCATCGGTACCGATCCGGTACCGGTTACTCCCGATGTCGATCCCACTCGGTACGCATATCGGGCTTTACAGGAGCATCCAGACAGGCGATACTTCGATTCCTCCGAAGACTCTGAAGAGTCTGAAGGATCTGTCGATGCATCAATACTTCTTCCTCAGGAGTTGTCTTCTCCTAAACGAAGAATGTCTCCTCCGGAAGACTTGTCTTTTCAAGACTTCATTAGGGAAGTGGCTAGGGGCCTCTCCATCACAGTGGCCCCTGAGTCAGAGCCCAGAGCCAAGCAGCTGGATATTTTTCAATATCCTAAAGCTCCTAAAGAGGGCAGCTACTTTACCTATTCATGAGATTTTATATGATCTCATGTTGAGCATGTGGGAGACACCTCTTACCACCTCTCCTCATTCTCGCAGGCTAGACACCATGTATCGTGTCCCTCCTTGTCCTGGCTTTCATAAGACTCAGCTTCTTCACCACTCTATTGTGGTAGAGTCTGCCATGAGAAAGATAAAGAGTGCAAAAAGACACTCATCTAATCCTCCAGGACGTGAATGCAGGACCCTAGATGCTTTTGGCCGTAGGGTTTTTCAAGCTTCTATGCTAGCTGCCAGAATCAACTCCTATAGTCTCTATATAGGGATGTTTCTAAAAGAAGTCACAGATCATCTGCAGACTTTGACCCCTTTTATTTCAGAAGATAAAAGGCAGGAGTTTCTCACTTGGCTCAAACATGCCCAGGATGTTTCCAAATTTTCCAACCGTGCAGCTTTTGACTCTTTTGAGTCTGTAAGCAGAGCCTCAGCTATTGCCATAGGTGCACGCAGAATTGCTTGGCTACAAGCTTCTGATTTGGAACTCTGGGTCCAAGATGAATTGGGAAATCTTCCTTGTACAGGTGAAAACCTTTTTGGCAAGGATTGGCAAGCAAAGGCCACTCAGATGGATGCTGAGAACTCTGCTTTGGATCGACTTTCAATGTCCACCTCTGCTCCTGCTAAGAAAAGATTGTTCAAAAAGACATCTTTTTCTAAAAAGGGAAAATATTATCCTGCTTATGGTCAGCAGGCATCTTCGGCAGGTTGTTTTGCTGCAAAACGTCAGCAAACACCTAAACAGGCCAAGTCAAAGGCTGCTAGGCCTTCCACGGCCCAGCAGCCTCAGCCTCCTCAGGGCCTTTGACTTGCAACTAGAGAACTTAGCCTTTCTAGCTCTGGAAGAACCAGAGCCCTTCACCATTCCAGGAAGGTTGGCTTACTTTGCTCCCAGATGGGAACAAATCACAGCAGAGCAATGGACCCTCTCCATCATAAGGGAAGGGTACAAGCTTCATTTCTTAAACCTTCCTCCTCACACCATGGTGAAACAGTTCAATTCTCCAACATCTCTCCTCAACCTTCTGGGTCAGGAGATTGCCACCCTTCTTGCCCAAGGGGCAATAGAAGAAGTACCTCTTCTTCAACAGGGCTCAGGGTTCTACTCCCCTTATTTTCTTATCCCAAAGAAAACAGGGGGCTACAGACCCATATTAGATCTCAGAGAATTGAACAAGTTTCTATTCAAAGAGAAATTCAAGATGATTTCTCTCGGTGCTCTGCTTCCATACCTTCAGAGTCAAGACTGGCTTTGTTCTCTAGATCTCAAGGATGTGTACACCCATGTCCTCATCCATCCAGCACACAGAAGGTTCCTTCGGTTCCTTTTTCAAGGAAAGCACTACCAATACAGGGTGCTTCCTTTCGGTCTGGCCTCTGCACCAAGGGTGTTTACGAAATGCATGGCAGTAGTAGCTTCATTTCTACGCACTCTAGGAATATTCGTCTTCCCATATCTGGACAACTGGCTCATTCGAGCTCCATCTCAAGCAGAGGCCAAGACTTGTCTAACCTGCACAATGCGTTTCCTTCAATATTTGGGACTAGTAATAAACATCCCAAAATCCAGTCTCACCCCTACTCAGTCCCTCGAGTTTATAGGGGCTTTGTTGGATACCACAACTGCAAGGGCCTATCTTCCTCAGGCCCGTTGCCTACGCTTGGTGCAGTTAGCCTCCCAAATACAGTTAAAGCCCCTTTTAACTGCTCGGGAAGTGTTACAACTCTTAGGCCACATGGCATCCACAGTGCATGTGGTTCCATATGCTCGCCTTCACATGAGGGCAGCTCTATGGACTTTGTCCACCCAATGGACTCAGGCATCAGGTTGCCTGTCAGACAAAATAGAAAACTCCAGTCGCCTCTTTTGGTCTCTCCAGTGGTGGAAGTCCTCTCAAAACCTGTTGCTGGGGTCCCCTTTTCAACAGTCACTTCCCCAAGCAACCCTTATAGCAGATGCCTCTCCAATGGGCTGGGGAGCTCATCTGCAAGATCTCTCCACCCAGGGCATCTGGTCTCCACAGGAGACTTCACTACACATAAATCTCTTGGAACTCAGCGCAATTTTCTTAGCTCTCAGAGTGTTCCACTCCCTGCTCAGCTACAGGACAGTCCTCATCCACACGGACAATCAAGTAGCCATGTTCTATGTAAACAAGCAGGGAGGGACTGACTCTCTGTCGCTTTGCAACTAAGCTTTGCGACTGTGGGCCTTCGCCAGAGAGCATCAGATTCATCTTATGGCTGTATATCTTCCAGGCGTTCAAAACTCTTGGGCAGACACACTCAGTCGAGTTCTGCTTCCACACGAATGGTCCCTCCACAGGGACCAGGTAGCCAGGTTTTTTCGAATTTGGGGAACTCCGGACATAGACCTATTTGCAAGTCCGTGGAATGCCAAACTTCCCTGGTTCTATTCCAGGATTCCGTGTCAGGGAGTTCAGGCCAAGGATGCCTTCCTCCTTCACTGGGGTCAAGACTTCCTTTATGCCTTTCCACCCATTCCCCTAATTCCCAAAACACTGTTCAAGCTTCAGAGAGACCGAGGTTCTATGATCCTCATAGCACCACATTGGCCACGCCAAGTGTGGTACCCTCTACTTCTGCATCTCTCTCAAGCTCCATCCCTGGAGTTGGGCTCTGCTCCAGATCTTCTCTCCCAGGAAGACGGAACGTTGTGGCACCCAAACCCCCAGTCTCTCCATCTCAGGGCCTGGTTGCTGAAGGCCTAGACCTTCAAGTTTTCCATCTCTCTCAGCAAGTCAGAGATATTATTCATGCTTCTAGAAAGCCTTCCACTAGACGTTCCTAGGCTTTCAAATGGAAAAGATTTACCATTTGGTGTTCAGAGAAGGGTCTTAACCCTCTTGCAATACCTTTGAATTCTTTACTAGAGTATCTTCTGCATCTTTCCCATGCAGGCCTCAAAACAAATTCGGTAAGAGTCCATTTGAGTGCTATTGCAGCGTCCCTCAAGCCTCTCAATGGACAGCCTGTTTCCTCTCATCCTCTTATAGCAAGATTCATGAGAGGCCTTCTTTTAACTAAACCTCCCATTAGACCACCTCCAGTGGCATGGGACTTAAATCTGGTTCTTGGCCAGCTTATGAAGCCACCCTTTGAACCTTTAGCCACCACCTCCTTGAAATTTCTTGGAAGGTTATCTTTCTCTTTGCAGTCACCTCAGCACATCACATCAGTGAGTTGCAAGCCTTGGTGGCTAATCCTCCTTAATCAAGGTTCCATCATGATAAGGTAGTCCTCAGGACCAATCCACACTTTATGCCCAAAGTGGTCTCGTCTTTTCGTCTGAACCAGGAGGTATACTTGCCTGTCTTTTTTCCAGGACCTCATGCATCAAGTGCAGAGAGGTATCTGCATACTTTGCATTGTAAAAGAGCTCTCGCTTTTTACTTACAAAGAACACAGCAACATAGAAAGTCTTTTCAACTCTTTGTTGCTTTTGATCCTTCCCATTTAGGACTTCCAGTTTCTAAGAGAACACTGTCCAACTGGATTGCTCAGTGTATTTCTTTCGCCTACCAGAGTAGGAACCTTTCTCTGGAGGGCCATGTCACAGCTCACAATGTGAGAGCCATGGCAGCCTCAATGGCTCATCTAAACTCTGTGCCCATCGACCAAATCTGTCGAGCGGCCACCTGGGCCTCGCTTCATACCTTCACAGCCCATTACTGTTTGGACAAGGACTCCCGCCGGGATGCCTCGTTTGGTCAGGCTGTTCTCAAACACCTGTTCCATTCCTAATCAACTCCTACCCACCTACCCTGGTTGGATGCCAGAGATCCATGGGGGGAGGTAGAGTCCTTTTCAAGGACACACAACCTGGGGTCTTCCCCTGGCATCTGCAGCTAGGGAGTTCCCATATGTGAAGACTCATTCCTGCTTGTTCCTGGAGATAGCACAGTTACTTACCTGTAACAGGTGATCTCTGGGAACAGCAGGAATAAGTCTTCACAACCCACTCACCTCCCCTAGGAGTTGTATCTCTCTATCTTTCCTTTCCTCTCTCTCTCTCTTTGTCTCAGCTTTAAAACTCGAACTGGAGAGAGGCGGTTGGGAAAGGCGGGAAGGCAGCGCGCAGCTGCTGTGGGATGCTCCCAAAAGCTTTCTTACTGGATGCTGGGGAGCATTCCCGCGCAGGCTCCGTCGGTACCGACGATACCCATATGTGAAGACTTATTCCTGCTGTTCCCAGAGATCACCTGTTACAGGTAAGTAACTGTGCTTTACTGTACCGGTTCCTCCGATGCTGGAGCGGTTGCTCTTCCGCATGTGGGAGGCGCCGGCCTCGATGCTGGTTCTAAGCAAGCGGGTCGATTCCATCTATCGAGTCCGCAAGAGCCCCGGGTTCCAAAAGGCACAGCTACTGCACCACTCCATGGTTGTGGAATCGGCCATGCATCGCCTGAAGAGTCAGAAGATGCACTCCTCGGTGCCTCCCGGCAGGGAAGCCCAGAACCTGGATGCCCTCGGTAGAAAGTGCTTCCAGGGCTCTATGTTTGCTTGCCGCGTCCAGACCTACCAGCTGTACATGGGCATGTACCTTCGAGACCTGGCAAAGGAGATTGCCGGGTTCTCTGCTGGTCTGTCCGAGGAACCCTTGCAGAGGTTCAAGGCCTTGTCTTCTGGTATTCGAGAGTGCTCGAAGTTTATCTCTCGGGCAGCCTATGATGGATTAGAGGCTTCGGCCCGAGTAGCAGGGGCCGGCATCGGTGCACGCCGCCAGGCCTGGCTACAATCCTCGGACCTCGAGCCATGGGTACAGGACAAGTTGGTCGATGTCCCCTGTCGAGATGAAAACCTCTTTGGCAAGCCCATGGCTGAAAAGGCTGCAGAACGCAAGACCGAGACTCTTACCCAGACAAGGCTGTCCAGGAAAACCTCTGCCCCTTCTCAGAAGAAGAAGGGCTCGGGGAAAATGTCCTTTTACCCGAGGAGGACCACTGCCTACAAAACCTACCCTCACTACCAGGCCTCTGCAGCTCCCCAACAGGGCCAGCAGGTCAAGGGGCAGGGTCATGGGCCCCGTAGGCAGAAGGCTCCCAAGCCTCCTACTCCGGCTCCTGCTCAGCAGGGAGAGGGTTTTTGACTATGCCAGCATAGCCTCTCCTCCTCTCCAGGGCACAGGAGTTCGGCTGACCCTGTACGCAGACAGGTGGCCAGCCATCACAGGGGATATTTGGGTGTTAAGCATCATTGAGAGGGGCTATCTGCTCCACTTCACCCAGATACCCCCCTCCTACTTTCCAGGGGAGCCTCCAAGACCCCTCTGCACAGAAACTTACTCCTTCAGGAGTTGGAAGGTCTGCTACAGGACCAGGCAGTGGAACCAGTGCCTCACCACCTGGAAGGGCAAGGCTTCTACTCTAGGTACTTCCTGGTACCAAAAAGAACAGGAGGCCTCAGACCCATCCTAGACCTGAGAAATCTGAACACGTTTCTGGAGAGGGAAAAGTTCAAGATGCTTACACTTGGAATCTTACTGCCCTGCCTCCAGCAGGGAGATTGGCTATGCTCCTTAGTCCTGAAGGATGCTTATACTCACATCCTCATCCATCCAGGTCACAGGCAATAACTCAGATTTGTGGTGGGAGGGAAACACTTCCAGTACAGAGTGCTTCCCTTTGGCCTCACTTCCGCCCCCAGGGTTTTTACAAAGTGCCTGGCGGTAGTTGCAGCCTACCTCAGGAACCAGGGGATCTTTGTGTTCCCTTACTTGGACGACTGGCTAATCAGGGGCCAGTCTCCACAAGAGGCCAGGCAGGCCACCTTCAAAACCATATCCCTGCTTCTTCAGCTCCTGGGGTTCGTTATAAACTTCCCAAAGTCCACTTTAGTCCCCTCACAGGACGTGGAGTTCATAGGGGCAAGGTTGGATACCATGCATGCAAAGACCTATTTGCCTGTGGACAGAGCTCACAGACTGATGAAGTTGGCTGGCCAGTTTCAGGTGAACTCTCTGGTCTCTGCCAGACACTTCCTCCGGCTCTCAGGTCACATGGCTTCCACAGTGCATGTCACCCCAAATGCCCATCTGCACATGAGGCCGGCTCAGTGGTGCCTCAGGGCACAGTGGGTAGAGGCCACAGGGCAGTTGGTCAAACAGGATAAAGGTGTCCAAACCCTTCATGGACTCCCTACGCTGGTGGAGGCATCTCCCGAACCTGGTCGGGGGAGTTCCTTTTCGAGCTGCCCCACACACTCAGGTACTGACAACCGATGCTTCCCTGCAAGGCTGGGGTACACATTGCCAGGGAACCTGCACCCAAGGCTGGTGGTCTCCGTGGGAGGCCGCCCAGCAGATCAACTTGTTGGAATTGAGAGCCATTCGACTAGCCTTACGGACTTTCTCTCGGGTCCTCTCTCACCAGTCTGTCCTAGTTTAGACGGACAACCAGGTGGCTATGTTCTACGTGAACAAGCAGGGAGGCACAGGATCCCGACTCCTGTGCCTGGAAGCACAGGCTCTCTGCTCCTGGGCTATCCTTCAGGGCATAGCCCTCAGGGCGGTTTACCTCCCAGGCCAGGAAAACTACCTGGCGGACAGGCTAAGCAGACTCTTGCAGCCTCACGACTGGCAGTTGGATCCTCGGGTAGTCCAACAGATCTTTCTGAAGTGGGGACTTCCAACCATGGATCTTTTTGCCAGTCCGCTGAACAGGCAACTATCCAAGTTCTCTTCCAGACAACCGCATCCTCTGAGGGCAGCGGCAGATGCATTCCTGATCCCCTGTTCAGAAGGCCTGCTATATGCGTTTCCTCCCACACCTCTGGTGGCCCGAACTCTATTCAAAATCCAGCAGGACCGAGCCACGGTGATCCTGATAGCCCCCAGGTGGCCCAGGAAGCCGTGGTTCCCTCTTCTTCTGCAGTTGGTGGTGGATGCTCCACTTCCTCTGGGGCTGCAACCTGACCTTCTGACTCAGAATCATAGGTCCCTCTTGCATCCCAACCTCATATCCCTCAATTTGTTGGCCTGGCTGCTGAAAGGCTAGTCCTTGCTCCTACCAAAGGACGTTGAAGAGGTGGTGTTGGCCTCCAGGAAGCATTCCACTCGGAAGGCCTATGCTCTGAAGTGGAGTAGGTTTTCCACTTGGTGTTCTCAACAGCAGGAGAATCCCTTCTCCTGCTCGGTCCCGGTGGTACTGCAATACCTGCTCCACCTCTCCAACCTAGGACTTCAGTCCAACTCTGTCCGGGTTCACCTCAGTGCCCTCTCAGCTCACCACTCGCCGGTGCATGGACAATCCCTCTCGGGCCACCCTCTGATGTCTCGCTTCCTCAGAGGCCTGCTTCTGCTCAAGCCTCCTATTCGTCCACCGGCCACTGAGTGGGATCTCAATGTGGTCTTGCAGCAACTGACTCGCCCACCTTTTGAGCCGATGGCTACCTGCCACTTAACGTTTCCTATCCTGGAAGGTGTTGTTTCTTGTGGCACTCACCTCGGCCAGGCGTGTGAGTGAACTTCAGGCCCTGGTCTCGGATAGGCCATATACCAGGTTCTATAAGAACAGGGTGGTCTTGAGGACTCATCCTAAGTTCCTTCCCAAGGGTGGTGTCCTCCTTCCACCTCAACCAGGAGGTGGTACTTCCAACGTTCATTCCCAGACCGCACGCCAGTAGGGCCAAAACTGTCTTGCATACCCTGGATTGTAGAAGGGCACTGTCCTTTTACCTAGAACGTATGCAGGGGCATAGAAGGGCTTCTCAGCTCTTCATTTCCTTTGACCCTAATAAATTGGGGTTGCCTGTCACTAAGCGTACATTGTCCATCTGGGTGGCGGACTGTATCGCCTGGGCGTACAGGTCAGCTGGCCTCTCCCTGGAGGGTCGAGTCACGGCCCACCGGGTCAGGGTGAAGGCCGCGTCAGTAGCTCACTTCCTTTCTGTTCCGTTGGCAGACATCTGCCGGGCCGCTACTTGGTCTTCAAGCCAGACTTTTGCGGACCTCTACTGCCTTGAGAGGGAGTCCCGTAGGGACAGTGCTTTCGGGCAAGCGGTACTCCGTAATCTCTTTGAGGTTTAGGCAACTCCTACCCTCCGGCCCTGGTGTTGGGCTACCGTTCAGATGTGGTCTCCGAGAAGATTCTCTCACTGTTGCTGAGGCTCTAGAGGGAGCTCTATTTTTCAGCCTGGGTTCCTGGTAGCCCAGAGCTAGGGAGTCACCCATATGTGAGGACTGACTTCCTGCTTGGTCCTGGAGAAAGAGTAGTTACTCACCTGTAACAGGTGTTCTCCAGGAGCAGCAGGAATCAGTCCTCACGACCCTCCCTCCTCCCCTTGGAGTTGCAGTTGTATATAGTTAATTTTCTTTTTTCGTGTTGTCTTTTAGCTTGTCATTGGACTGAGCAAGATGGCATCTTTGGCGGGAAGGGGACCGCGCATGCGTGGCTGCATTCCCAAAGGCTTTCTTTGAAAACTGGGGAAATGCTCCGCATGGGGGCTCCGTCAGCGCCGACGTCACCCATATGTGAGGACTGATTCCTGCTGCTCCTGGAAAACACCTGTTACAGGTGAGTAACTACTCTGACAAGGTAGTCCTTAGGACTCATCCACACTTTATGCCAAAGGTGGTCTTGCCTTTTCATCTAAACCAAGCGGTCTACCTGCCTGTGTTTTTTCCAAGGCCTCATGCATCAAATGCAGAAAGGAATCTTCATACTTTGGACTGTAAAAGAGCTTTAGCCTTTTCCTTACAAAGAACACAGCAACATAGAAAGTCCTCTCAACTCTTTGTTGCTTTTGATCCTTCTCATTTGGGACTTCCAGTCTCCAAGACAGCACTGTCTAACTGGATTGAGCAGTGTATTTCCTTTGCCTATCAGAGTAAGAATCTTCCTCTGGAGGGCCATGTCACAGCTCACAATGTGAGAGCCATGGCAGCTTCAATGGCTCATCTGCACTCTTTGTCTATCGACGACATCTGTCGAGCAGCCACTTGGGCCTCGGTTCATACCTTCACAGCCCATTATTGCTTGGACAAGGACTCCCGCGGGGATGCCTTGTTAGGTCAGGCTGTTCTCCAACACCTGTTCCATACCTAATCAACTCCTACCCACTATCCCTTTTTGGATGCCAGAGATCCATGGGGGGAAGAGGAGCCCTTTCACAGGGACACACAACTTCTGGGGTCTCTCCCTGGCATCTAAAGCTAGGGAGTCCCCATATGTGAAGACTACATTCCTGCTTGTTCCTGGAGATAGCATAGTTACTCAATTGTAACAGGTGATCTCCGGGAACAGCAGGAATTTAGTCTTCACAAACCACCCACCTCCCCTAGGAGTTGTATCTCTCTATCTATCTCTTCTCTTTCCCTCTCTCTCTCTCTTTGTCTCAGCTTTAAACTCAACTAGATAGAGGCAGTTGGGAAAGGCGGGAAGGCAGCACGCAGGCGCTGTGGGATGCTCCCAAAAGCTTTCTAATTGGACGTTGGGGAGCGTTCCCGCCAGGCTCCGTCGGTACCGACGATACCCATATGTGAAGACTAAATTCCTGCTGTTCCAGGAGATCACCTGTTACTGGTGAGTAGCTATGCTTTCCTGCTGTTCCTGGAGATCACCTGTTACAGGTGAGTAACTACGCTTTCTGTTCAATGTAAAATGTTTTTATTTGTTCAATATAAACCGTCCCTGATCTCTGGAAGGGGCGGTATATAAAAAATTGTTAAATAAATAAATAAAGAGTGCTAAGACGCATTTCTCAAACCCTCCAGGTAGAGAATCGTGAACCCTCGATGCCTTTTGTTGATGTTGTTTTCAGGCCTCCATGTTATCATCCAGGATAAGTTCCTATATACTCCACATGGGTATGTTCCTTAGAGAGGTGGCTAAGGATTTGGAGTTAATGGCTCCTCTTCACCCCGATGACAAGTGAGCAGATTATCTTACCCTTGTAAAGCATGCTCAGAATGTTTCAAAGTTTAACAGGGCAACTTTTGACTGTTTTGAGTGCATCAGCAGAACTTCATCCATCTGCATCGGTGCATGCAGGATTGCTTGGCTGCAAGCATCGGATCTTGAACAGTGGGTTCACGATAAGCTGGGTAATATCCCTTGTACCGGTGAAAACCCCTTTGGCAAGGATTGGCAGGACAAGGCCTCTCAGTTAGAATCTGAGAACACCACTCTTAATAGGCTATCTAGGTCTACTGCCAACCCAGCTAGGAAAAAATCAGCAAAGAAAGCTTTTTTCAATAAGAAAAAGTATTAGCCTTCTTACACCCCTGCTGTACAATGTCAACACCATGCTCTAAGAAGGGGCAGCAACCATCAAAGCAGCAAAAGAAGGCTCAGACTCCTAAGTCACAGCCACCTCAGCAGACCCAGTCTCCTCAGGGTCTTGGACTCCTTTCTAGAGAACATAGCTCTTCTGCCTCTGGAGATTCCACATCCCATTCACATCCCCGGCAGACTCTGTCACTGTGCCCACAGGTGGCATCTTATTCTATCAGAGCAGTGGACACTGTCCATAGTACGGGAGGGGTACTAGCTTCATCTACAAAGTCTGACCTCCCCCCCCCCCGCGATTCCTCCAAAAGAGTTCTGCTCTCAGCCCCCTCTCATTGCTTTGTTGCTACAAGAGGTCACCTCCCTTCTCTTACAGGGCGCAATAGAGGAGGTTCCTCCATCCCAGCACGGAATGGGCTTTTATTCTCCATACTTCCTCATTCCAAAGAAAACAGGAGGGTACAGCCCATTCTGGACCTCAGAGAATTAAACAAATACCTACTACAGGAGAAGTTCAAAATGATCTCCCTAGGGGCCCTTCTCCCCTATCTCCATTGTCTGGATTGGCTCTGTTCTTTAGATCTAAAGGAGGTATATACTCACATACTTATTCACTCACAGCACAGAAAGTTCCTGCTCTTCATGTTCCAAGGGAGACATTATCAATACAGAGTCCTGCCTTTTGGCCTCACCTCTGCCCCAAGAGTCTTCACAAAATGCATGGTTGTAATAGCCGCATTCCTAAAGACTCTTGGGATATTTGTCTTTCCTTATTTAGACGACTGGCTCATTCGAGCAAGCACCTCCTTAGAGGCCAGCCTTTCTCTCTCGCGTACCATGCAGGCGCTGCAATACTTGGAATTTGTGATAAATCTTCCAAAGTCCCAACTCGTCCCCTCTCAAACTTTAGAGTTTATAGGGGCTCTCTTAAGACACTCAGCAATCAAAGGCATTTCTGCCCCAGCTCCGCTGCACTCAACTCAATCAGTTAGCATATCAGGCATGCCTCAAGAACTTTCTCACTGCTTGAGAAATGCTACAACTTCTGGGTCATATGGCATCAATGGTGCATGTTGTTCCATATGCTCGTCTACATATGCACGCAGCTCAATGGACACTGGCTTCCCAGTGGTCTCAGGCATCGGGTCACCTTGGAGACAAAATAATGGTCTCTGTCCGCCTAATCTCGTCTCTCCAGTGGGTGGCAATCCCCAGAAAACCTTCTGGTAGGGTCACCTTCAGATGCCAGCACATAAATGTACCCTGACGACCGACGCGTCCAAATTAGACTGGGGAGCTCATCTAGACACTCTCTCCACTCAGGGGCTTTGGTCACACCAGGAGTCACAACTCCACATAAATCTGCTTGAGCTCAGAGCCATTCACAATGCTTTCAAAGTGTTCCAGGACCATCTTCAATTTTGCACAGTTCTAGTCCAGACGGACAATCAAGTAGCCTTGTTCTACTTGAACAAGCAGGGCGGAATAGGCTCATGGACCCTCTGCAGCGAGGCCCTGCATCTGTGGTCTTTTGCCATACAACATCGCATTCACCTACATGCAGTGTATCTTCCGGGCAGACACAGTGTCTTGGCGAACAAACTGAGTCTAGTCCTTATTCCCCACGAATGGTATCTCCATGCAGACAAAGTCACTCACATTTTTCAGATCTGGGGAACCTCAGAGATAGACCTGTTCACAAGTCCTCAGAATGCCAAGCTTCCTCGCTTCTGCTCCAGGACTCCTGCACTGGACAGCCAGCAGGTGGATGCTTTTCACCTCCACTGGGGTCAGTGCTTCCTATATGCCTTCCCTCCCATTCCCCTCAATCCCAAGACTCTCTTCAGACTTCAGAGAGACAGGGGCTACATGATACTCATAGCCCCACATTGGCCACGACAACCGTGGTATCCTCTCCTTCTACATCTGTCTCGGGTTCAACACATAGATCTGGGATCTGCTCCAGATCTCCTCTCTCAGAAGGAGGGAATGTTGCTCCATCTCAATCCGCAGTCCCGCCATCTCACCGCATGGCTGCAGAGGGCTTAGCCTTCCAGGACGTTAACCTTTCCCAGAAGGTTAAGGACATACTCTTGGTTTCTAGGAAGCCATCCACCAGGCCCTCCTACGCTTCAAGTGGCGTAGATTTGCTCTCTGGTGTTCTGAGAGTGATCTTAACCCCTTCTCAGCTCCGGTGGAGCATTACTTGAGTATCTTCTCCACCTATCTTCTTCTGGACTCAAAACCAATTCAAATAAGAGTACACCTAAGTGCAATTGCGGCCTCTCACATGCCCTTAAATGGCCAGCCCATCTCTTCTCAGCCGCTTGTAGCACTCTTCATGAGGGGTCTGCTATTAACCAAACCTCCCATTAAGCCCCCTCCAGTGGCATGGGATCTTAACGTTGTCTTAGGACAGCTTCTCAAGCCTCCCTTTGAACCTCTAGTCACTACCTCACTGAAATTTCTCATATGGATGGTCACCTTCCTTATTGCCCTCACTTCAGCAAGACGCATTAGTGAGCTCCAGGCTTTGGTGGCTGACCCTCCTTATACACAATTCCACCATGATAAGTTAGTCCTTAGGACTCATTCGCACTTCATGCCGAAGGTGATCTCGTCCTTCCATTTAAACTAGTCAGTCTACCATCCTGTTTTTTTTCCCCTAGACCTCATTCCTCTAGGGCAGAGGCAACCCTTCACACTCTGTATTGCAAATGTGCCTTGACTTTTTATCTCAAGAGAACTCGAGAGCACAGAAAAGCTTCCCAACTTTTCATCTCCTTTGACTCAAGTCACCTGGGGTTGCCAGTATCCAAACAAACTCTTTCCAGGTGGATAGCAGACTGCATCCTTTGCTTATGAAAAGGCAGGACTCTCTCTTGAGGGTCACATCACTACACATAATGTTTGGGCCATGGCTGCCTCTTTGGCAAATCTACGCTTTGAAGCGATTGATGAGATATGCAAAGCAGCAACTTGTCCACACTTTTGCTGCTCACTATTGCCTGGACAAGGATTCCCGCCGGGATGCCTTGTTTGGCCAAGCTGTTCTCCAGCATATCTTTCAGACTTAGATCAACTCCTCCCCTCCGTCCCGGGTTTCGATACCAGACATCCTTGGAGGATACACAACCTCCTTAGTTATACCTGTCATTCCACAGCCAACTCTGAGGTCATCTCTCTGGCATCTCTTAGCTAGGGAGTCCCATATGTGAAGACTACATTCCTGCTTGTTCCTGGAGATAGCATAGTTATTCACCTGTAGTAGGTGATCTCCGGGAACAGCAGGAATTTAGTCTTCACATCCCACCCTCCTCCCTTAGGAGTTGTAGTTCTTCTCCTTCTCTCCTTTTATATCAAACTCAACTGAGGAGGGAGAGCTGGAAAGGTGGGAAGGCAGCTATGCAGACGCAGTGGGATGCTCCCAAAAGCTTTCCTATTGGACGCTTGGGGGCGTTCCTGCGTGGGCTCCATTGGTGCCGACGTCACCCATATGTGAAGACTAAATTCCTGCTGTTCCCGGAGATCACCTGTTACAGGTGAGTAACTACACTATATTCACTGATCATGACCGTTGCATGTCGAACAGTTTTAACTTATTTTGCTTTAAGGTCTGTTTTTTCTACACAGTTCTTAATCACACTTATCTGTTTTCAAAGGATGCTCCATTCACCGTCCGATACCAGCAGGATCACACATTGTTTCCTCATGAGCATTCCAGGTCCAGGTCTGGAACGCTCATTCTTTAAGAAATTATACTGGGGGCGGAGCCCGATGTCCAGCGGGATGGTCGCATAACGCTGAGGCTCCCGAGAGGCCTACTCAGAATCCTGAATTAACACCGGACATACTTGAATTTCTGCTCTGATCTTGCCGGGGCACATTGGTGAGATGGCGGGGACCAAACCTACGCGCCTGGAATTTGGATCTCCAGCGGCTTCTCACGGCAAGCGCTCCAAAACTGAACCACCGTCTCCGCAGAAGGGGCTGGCTTTGCGCGAGGGCCCCGAAATGCAGCAGGAAATCCTCGCGGAGATCAGAGGGGTTAAGGACCTCGTGCAGTCAAACGGTGAAGCACTCCGAGCGCTGCGGGAAGACCTTGGTGTGTTACAAGGCAGGCTAGAGGGACTCTCTTCGCGTCAGGACAAAATGGAGAGCGTATTAGACTCCCACGCGGTCCGGTTGTCCAAACTCGACAAAGTTGAACGTCAGGTGCGGGCCTTGCAGAAAGAAGTGGAGGACGGTAATAACAGAGCGCGCCGCAACAACCTACGACTCGTGGGCATACCGGAGGGAGCGGAATCGGGAGACATGAAGGAGTTTTTATATAAAATCCTCCCTTCCTTGCTTCAAATCACCTTTACCAAAGAATTGGAGATCGATCGCGCTCATCGTGTACCCACAAACATAACGCTCAACAGGAAGACCCCGCGGCCTATCATCTTTCGACTTTTGAGATATCAACATGTGGAGCAAATTCTTAGTGCCTCCCGAGCAAAGGGCCATATGGAGTTTGAGAGCCACAAGGTCTCCTTCTATCCTGACTTGGCTAAACCCACGGTCGACCGCCGAAAGCGCTTTCTGGAATTCCGGCCGAGGCTTCAACAACTACAAGCACGCTATGGCCTGATGTACCCGGCCAAACTCCGAGTCACGCTTCACAATCAGACAAGAACATTTGAAGACCCTGATCTACTAGCGGAGTTTTTGGATGCTAAAGAAGCCGACTTGATGCGTTGACTTCCAGAATATTCCTGCCAGTATTCTCATGTCCGCTGTGCCTGCCATATTGGATTTGACGCAGCTCAGCAAAAGTCTGCCGAAGGCGGTTTGTTGCCTTATCTTGATGATATCTGTGACCCGACTCCATCTACCCATCGTAGCCTCGATGAGTATCAGAGACAGTGTTAATTATGGACTCTGGTGTTTTTTTTTTTCACTTTATGTTTTATCTTCCTCTCTAGGGCCTCCTCCTGCAGACATATGGTCGCCATTTTCATTAGGGGTTTTGCTTCTTCTCTAAGTTACTTTGGTACATACTTTTCAATATGGGGTGTATTAGTCCGCAGACTCGGTGATTATATCATTTTTGTACAGTGTCTGATTATGCTGTATGTTTTCCAGCGCTCATATCTAAAATGTCTATTACTGTTCGATGGCACCATGTAAGATTTTATCATTGAACGTAAAAGGAATCAATAATCCGATAAAACGGAAGAAAATCCTAAGCTATCTAAGCCATGAAGCTGCGGATCTGATTTTCCTCCAAGAAACGCATTTAAATTCGAAGGAAACTCTTAAACTCAATATTAAACCTTACATGGTGGCCGCCTATTCTCCAGCCGTTTCTAAGAAATGTGGGGTTGCCATACTGGTTAGGAAATCTCTGCATGCTACTATTATTGCGACTAGTTTCAGATACAGCAGGTAGATGGTCCAGAGCTCACCTTAAGATAGATGACCTTGAAGTTACATGTATATGCCTTTATGCTCCTAATGTGGATGATCCTGCCTTTTTTGCTACCATTGCTCAGGTTGCGCAGGCCTCTGCTAATACCTCATTGATAATAGGGGGGGATTTCAATTTAGTTCTTGATCCCCTGATTGACAAACAACCGCCTAGGACAAGTGGTCCCCCCAAGAGTCATACCACGCTTACCTCGGTGATCAAAGATCTTGCTTTAGTCGATCTCTGGAGGTTACTACACCCCAATGAGCTTGACTTTACTTTCTTTTCTTCCCCTCATAAATCCCAGTCTCGTATAGATTTCTTTCTCATATCAAAACTGTTGGTCCCTCAGGTGGACACTGCAAAGATTCACTCCCAACATATCTCAGATCATGCTGCTATTTCTTTTCGGTTACACACTACTGCACCCCAAGGGAATTCGGGGGCCTGGTTCTTTGATAGAGCCCTATTAACTCAGCCAGAGTTTCAGTTAGAACTTCGTGCAGCCATACAGGATTACTTCTCTTTTAATTTACCCCAGGATACTGCAAATTGGGCTTGGTGGGAGGGTTTCAAAGCGGCCATTCGTGCAACGATCACCAGTTATCAAATTCGCCTGCGGAAACAACACAAACAGCAGCTCCTTATACTAGACCAACAAATCAAAGCAGGCGAACGAGTTCTAACTTCCCGTACTGATCCATGCGTCTTAGTTCGCTTACAGCGTCTCCGTTTTCAATATAATGCAATCCTCTCAACTGCAGCTTCTAAGAGTATTGAGCTTCAAAGAGGGACATACTACCGTGAAAGCAACCGAGCCGGTCGACTTTTAGCCAACGCCTTGAAAGGTCAAAAAGAAGCCAAACGCGTAGCGGCCCTCAGAGCCCCACAGGGAGGGGGCATACTGACCACAGACTCCGATATTGCAGAACTCTTTCGGGATTTCTATACCCGTCTCTATCAATCTGAATGTGATTTCTCCTCTGAGACCTTCGAGCGCTTGTTTTCTGATATTCAGCGGCCGACCCTTTCTGAAGCTGATAGGGATGCGCTAGATGAACCTTTCTCTACTTCAGAGATCCAATCTGCCCTAAAACGCACAGCCTCGGGTCGAGCCGCCGGGCCTGATGGTCTCCCAACCGAATTCTACAATACGTTCAGTGCAGATTTAGTACCCTATTTAAAACTCTATTTTACTGCCCTTGCGGTAGATACATCCTCTTTGGGATCCTTTTCTGCAGCTAATGTAGTATTTGAGAAAGAAGGCAGGGACCCGCTGCTAACCGCCAACTATCGTCCAATCTCCCTACTTAATGCCGATTACAAGATCTTCGCAACGATCTTGGCCTCCCGGCTGTCTGACAGGATGGCCACCTTAATCCACCCCGACCAATGCGGTTTTATACCCGGCCGCTCCACCGCTGACAATGCTCGAACTTTGTGCCATGTGCTCTCTAGTGCTGCCAACTTGGACCACCCCTGGGTGGGTCTTTCCCTCGATGCTGAAAAAGCCTTTGATCGCCTAGAATGGCCCTTCTTATTTGCTGTTCTCCGATGGTATGGCTTTGGAGAGGGCTTCCTCCGATATCTCCAAGTCATGTACACTCAACCCGTTGCCAGTATTTGTGTAAATGCTATTAAATCTCAGCCTTTTCATCTCCAAAGAGGCACACGTCAAGGTTGCCCCCTCTCACCAATGCTATTTGATCTTGCTCTTGAACCCCTTGCCCTCCTTATCAGACAGTCTGCACGTATTCGTGGTGTCCCCTTCAGTCACAGAGAGATTAAACTCTCTGCATATGCAGATGACCTTATGCTCTTCGTATCCCTTGATTCGGTCCCAGCTGTTTTGGATCTGATTGATGGATACTCGCAATTATCGGGCTATAAAATAAACTGGACCAAATCCGTAGCATTCCCACTGAACCGCTGGGTACATGAGGCTGACATGCAGGCCTTTCCTTTCCTTTGGCAATCCCGCATGGTGAAATATCTTGGGGTCCATTACTGCTCTCCTTTAGAAGACACTATTAGTTTTAATGCCAAAGAGGTAGTCTCTAAAGTCCGTGAGCTCACAAATCGATGGTCTCCCTTATCTATTACATGGTGGGGCCGCCTAGAAACTGTGAAAATGATGATAGTCCCCAAGGTGAACTATATTTTAGAAATGCTGCCATGCTTACTTCCGCTACGCACCTACAAAGATATTGAGGGCCTTCTCGTCCGCTATCTCTGGCAGGGCAAACCACCAAGGATAGCTAAGCAAAAACTACAGTCTGCGAAGGAACTAGGGGGTACCCGCTTTCCTGATTTTCTCAAATATCATCAAGCCTTCTTACTTAAGCAAGGTGCCCGATGGCTAGACGCCTCGACAGACAGCAGACCAGTTTGGCTTGATATAGAAGAGGAGCTTAGTAACCCAATTCCGCTGATCCATCTCCCCGGTATGTCCCATCAGGTAGACACCCGCCATCCCCCAATGATTGTTGATACTCTTGCGGCCTTTAATACTCTCATCCTATCACTGGGCCCAAATGTATGTCCTCTGGACGGACTCCCGCTGTGGAATAACCCTAGAATTCAAGTCCTAAACAGAACGATAGCATGGAAACCCTGGTACTCTAGGGGGATCTGGACACCCCAACAGCTCTTCTCTGCAGCTCGTTGGAAAACCTTTTCTGATTTACAAAAGGAATTCGCGTTACCAGCGAAACATTACTTTCAATTGATGCAGCTCCAACACTGCCTCAAAAGCGCTCGAATCCTGCCACCTTCTGTCTCTACTGAGGACGGGCTGTTAGACCTAATTCACTCTATTAGTAGTACACCTGGGGTAGCCTCTAACTTCTATAAACTATTATGTCAGGGTACAGATACTGTTACTTGTAGAGCTCAACAGGCCTGGGAGCGCGAACTGCAAACCACTTTAACCCCTGTGCAATGGAGCCTTTTCTGGAGCAAAGTAGTGCGGGTTTCCCGATCCGCCTCAGTTACCCAAACTCTCTTCTTTTTTGCACATAGATGCTTTTATACTCCAGAAAAAATAGCCAAATGGCACACAACCGCTAGGGACCAGTGTTGGTCTTGTCACGCTGCTGTGGGAACCCTTGCTCATGTTATTTATGAATGTCCTCAACTACAGGTTTACTGGGGACGGGTCTGGGGTCGTATTCAATCTATCTTACACCTCCACGAGCCTCTCTCTTGGAAGATTGTGGGACTCCGCTCAGTGGCGGAGGTCCCCTCTCTTCCTAAGAAGGGTCGCTTTCTCCTTGATTTCATGCTGGGTATAGCTATTTGTTTAATCACAAGGAATTGGAAGGATAGCTCTCGACTTACTGTTAATGAATGGTGGAACCTTGTCTGCCTCTATAGTAAATATGAGCAGATATCTCGGAGAGCTATTCCCCATACCCAACCTCACTCTCGCTTGTCTAAATGGCAGATGCTCAATGATTATGTACAATCTGCTCATTGCTTCGACATGTCTGTTTAATGTACACTCATCATGTTTCAGATCACCGTTTGGCTTTGTAACACAATAATGTCAGTACATGCCCGTTTCGGGAATGATTAGTATTCTAGAGAAGAAGCAGGGGGGAGGGGGGTGGTTGGGGTTTACTTTGGTGTATGTATCTCATTCTATGTATGTATCTGTCTTTTGCTGTATGTCTTCCTTTCCTTTGTTGTTATAAAACGAAAATAAAGAATTAAAAAAAAAAAAAAGAAATTATACTGAATTTTATGGACCACAGTTAGAATGAAATATTATAAAGTAGATGCATAAAGAAGTTGGTCAAAGAAAAAGAAAATCAAAAAGTTGAGAAATTAAAAGTTGACCAAAAAAAAGAGAAAAAGGGATTATTAAGCTAGAAACAGCTTGTGAATAGTGGCTTTGATGAACATAGTCCAAAAAAATGTTTTGGAATATGCAATGAGTAAATGTTAGTGGGGTACAGATTTTGATCATATGTGACGTGGTGTTACCCTGCACAGGTTACAGTTTGTGTCATTTCTAGGATAGAGAAAGGAGGCATGACCTTTGATGTAATGTTGGACATAGTTGGGTATGTAAGAGAATGTCACACAATTCATAAATGTTATCCTTTTAATGAGGGTGGCAAAATTTCCAGCCTGAAATAATTTACATTTCAGAACTACTTTTTCCTTTGCACAAAAGAATTGTTACACAGGGGGAGACCGTTAAATAAAATGCATGTTTATCCTTGGATGGCTGCCTGGAAATAATTGAAAAGTTACCATCTGAGATAAATAGTAAGCCTTGCCTTGTGGGTAATATAAAGAATGTCTGAAATATTCCTCTGCTGTAAGAAAATAAAGTCCATTCATCAGCTTTTGTTCTGCTTCTGTTACTGCCCTCTGGCTGAATATTGCTGAAAGTAGTGTGCTGAGTAAGCACGGTTGAACATGCTGGTGTGTCATAGAAATGTAAGGAGAAAGCAAGGTTACTAAAGAATGCACAGGCAACTCTACTTCTCCTTTATAGGAGCTGTAGTACTTAGCCCTGATATTTGTATGTGTGTGTGGCTGAAAACCATCAGAGCAATTGGACAGATTCAGAGGAGGAGCTAACAGAATATTCTTAGGTCCTGAACTTTGATAGAGAACATCTTGATAGGCACCCGCATACATGGGAGTTTTGAGTAATATATGTTCAAAGTGTTCAGGTGATCATTCTGATTCAGTTTAATTTATTTCAGGTCAAAATAGCAGTGCTGGAAAACTAAAGACTCTCTCGGGAGCTCTCGATATAATGGTGAAAACTCAGTGTGCTTTCCATCTAATCAGAAATGACCTTGAAACGGACTGTGAACAGGTAAACAGAAGATATAGTGTTTAACTGGAATCTCTGTTGGACCTCAGGTTGACAGGAAATCCTTCAGGGCTTGTGATTATGAGGTCTCCTCATGAAAACTTGTGTCTGCATAATTTATATAGTCCTAGGAATTCTGGTACACTGTCTAGGAAGCTTGATTTACATGTGATATATGCATTTATGTATTTTTAAAAAAATCATATTCTGTCAATCCAGAAATAAGTTGGATTAAAATAGTGGCCAGATGAGGTTTTCCTTTTTCCTTTTGATTTTTTTTTGTATAATGCTATTATCCAAAATGTTTTATTATGTTCCCATCCCATTATGCACTGCACTTTGTGCATAACTGTAAAGTGTTTGATTGATGATGATACCCTGCTGAAGCTTCCAGTGATGTCAGAACCTTGGCTGTTTCAGTATCCATTATTCTGCTCTGTCCCATGATGTTGTACCAGCTTTGCCACACTGTCCCTGCAGAATTTTTAAAAAAAATGGATAAGAAAAATAGTAAATTTGTCTATGTTCTACGTGAACAAGCAAGGCAGAACAGGTTCTTGGACCCTCTACAGTGAGGCTCTACATCTCTGGTCCTTTGACATACATCATTGCATTCACCTCCAAGCGGTGTATCTCCGGGGCAAACACAATGTTTTAGCAGACAAAGTTGAGTCCTTCTCCCCCACTAGTGATCTCTTCATGTAGACAGTCTCCTACATTTTTCAGATCTGGGGGACTCCAGAGATAGACCTTTTCGCAAGTCCTCACAATGTCAAGTTCCCTCGCTTCTCTACCTGGACTCCTGTGCCAGATAGCCAACAAGTGGATGCTTTTCACTTCCACTGGGGACACTGCTTCTTATATGCCTTCCCTCCCATTCCCTTAATTCCCAAGACTCTTTTCAAACTACAGACGGACAGAGGCTTCAGGATACTCATAGCTCCACGCTGGCCATGTCAACCATGGTACCCTCTCCTTCTACGTCTATCTCAAGCTCAACCCATAGATCTGTGGTCTGCTCCACTCTCAGGAGGGGGGGGGACTCTTCTCCATCCCAATCCGCAATCTCTCTCTCCATCTCACAGCATGGCTGATGAAGGCATAGCCTTCCAAGGTATTAACCTTCCCCAGGAAGTTAAGGACATCCTTTTAGCTTCTAGAAAGCCATCCACCAGATGGTCCTACGCTTTCAAGTGGTGTAAGTTTTCTGTCTGGTGTTCTCAGAAGAATCTTAATCCCTTCTCGGCTCTTGTGGAGGCGCTGCTTCAATATCTCTTCTATCTATCTGCTTCTGAACTCAAAATCAATTAGGTAAGAGTATACCTAAGTGCAATTGTCCTCTCACGTACCTTTAGATGGCCAACCCATCTCCTCTCAGTCGCTCGTAGCATGCTTCATGAGGGGTCTTCTATTAACCAAGCCTCCCCTTTAAGCCACCACCAGTGGCTTGGGACCTCAGTGTTGTTCTAGGGCAGCTTCTCAAGCCGCCTTTTGAACCTCTAGCCTACTATGTCACTTAAATTTCTCACATGGAAGGTCATCTTCCTCATTGCCCTCATTTCAGCAAGGCACATTAGTGAGCGCCAAGCCTTGGTGGCTGACCCACCTTGTACACAGTTACACCATGATAAGGTAGTCCTTAGGACTCATCTTCACTTCATGCCGAAGGTAGTCTCGCCCTTCTATTTAAACCAGTCTACCTCCCTGTGTTTTTCCCTAGACCACACTCATCTGTGGCAGAAGCAACCCTCCACACTCTGGATTGTAAACATGCCTTAGCTTTTTATCTTCAGAGGACTTGAGAGCACCGGAAAGCTTCTCTACTGTTCATCTCCTTTGACTCTAGTCACCTCGGGTTGCCAGTCTCCAAATGTACTCTCTCCAAGTGGATAGCAGACTGCATCACTTTTGCTTATGGGAAGGCAGGACTCTCCCTAGAGGGTCATGTCACTGCCCATAATGTTAGAGCCATGGCTACCTCGAAGACAAATTCGTAGCTATTGACGAGATCTGCAAAGCTGCAACTTGGTCTTCAGTCCATACTTTTTCTGCCCACTACTATCTTGGCAAGGACTCACGCCAGGATGCCATGTTTGGCCAGACTGTTCTCTAGCATCTCTTTCAGACTTAGAGCATCGCCTACCCTCTGTCCCAGACTTTGATACCAGACATCCATGGAGGATACATGACCTCTTTAGGCATTCCTGTGGCTAACCACTGCCGTTTCTGAGGTCATCTCTCTGGCATCTTCTAACTAGGAAGTCCCATATGTGAAGACTACATTCCTGCTTTTTCCTGGAGATAGCATACTTACTCACCTGTAACAGGTGATCTCCGGGGACAGCAGGAATTTAGTCTTCACAACCCACCCTTCTCCCCTAGGAGTTGTAGGGTTTCTCTTTTTTCTCTTTCTCTCCTTTTATCTCAGCTACAATCTCAACTGAGGAGGGAGAACTGTGAAAGTGGGAAGGCAGCTACGTAGGTGCAGTGGGATGCTCCCAAAAGCTTTCCTATTGGACGCTGGGGAGCGTTCCCGTACGGGCTCCGTCAGTACCAACGTCACCCATATGAGAAGACTAAATTCCTGCTGTTACAGGTGAGTAACTACTCTTTCTTCCCCTGCATGTCAGGATTCTACTTCCTCAGCTGACTGACATGTTATGGAGTTAGTGGCAGCTGATGTGTTACATAGTAGTGATTGTACTGCTGAGCTGTGCTTTTGCTGACTGTTGCTGCCAGTCTGAGAACTGTTAAATTTCGAAGACACTTTTTCTCCGGGAACAAACAGGAAGTCAGTCCTCACATATGGGTGACATTGGCACCAATGGAGCCCTCGCAGAAGCATCCCCCCAGCTTTCAAAGAAAGCCTTTGCGAGATGCCACCACGCATGTGTGGTCCCCTTCCCGCCCAAGGGTGCCATCTTGCTCAGTCTCCTTTTTTCCGCGGAGTCCTTCAGATGTTTGTCTTGTTTGTCCCTGGAAAAAGTTGATTTTTTTCTCTCCGAATTTCAAATTCTCCTCCGGTATCGCACCGGTACTCTTCCTGCCACCCGACCTTTCTGCCTCAACGTTGAGTTCAGGTCTATTTCTATAGTTCTTTCATTCTTTGGCGTCTTCGCACCTTTTTTCTTTTCTAACTGGCAGCCCAGCGAGTCTTCAACCTCGCAGGGGTACTTTTTTTCCCCAGCGGCTTTAAGAAGTGTGATTGGTGCTCAAAAATTATGCCTTTGACTGACACACATGACTGCTGCCTCAGGCCAGACCACGATCCAGCAGCCTGCGGTCTCTGCAAAAGGATGTCCATCAAGGTCCTCAAGAGCTGCCAGCAGCAGCACAATATGTTTTTCCCCGAGTCCCCGGTGCCTCTGAAGGCCAGGACCTCGTCTGAAGCCTCAACGCCTTGGGCGTCAGAAAGGAGGAAACCCAGGAAGAAGAAGAAACCCTCAAATGCAGCGTCCTTGGACAGTTCTAAGCGGCCGGGTGCCACTCGGGCCCAGTCCCACAGTCCGAGATGCTCGTCTGAGGCTTTGGAGAAGGAGCAGCCTGCAAAGGTCCCCCGAAAGGACTCGACCTCGGACCGGCCTCAGCCCCCAGCCCCTATCCTCATCAAAGATTCCCCTTCAGTACAGGGTGCTCCCTTTCTTCTTGTCCTCTGCCCCAAGGGTCTTCACAAAATGCCTGGCAGTCGTGGCCGCCTTCCTCCATCGCCAAGGGGTCTTTGTCTTCCCCTACCTGGACGACTGGCTCATAAAGGGAGGCACATCCTCAGAGGTGCAGCAGGCCACCACACGCACCATCCAGGTTCTGCAGCACTTGGGTTTTCACATAAACAACCCCAAGTCTCACCTGCTCCCGGCACAGTGTCTGGAGTTCATCGGGGCAAAACTAGGCACCTTCCAGTCAAAGGCCTTCTTGCCCAGGGACTGGGCTGACCATCTCTGGACTCTGACACAAGACATATAGTACTGTTCCTCCGTGCCTGCTAGGCTTCTTTTGCATTTCCTTGGGCACATGACCTCCACGGTCCACGTCACACTAGAAGCTCGCCTCCACATGAGGGCAATGCAGTAGTGTCTCCGGGACCAGTGGTCTCAGGCCATGGGATGCCTCTGAGGCAGAGTCTCTGTAACCCGCCAACTGGCAGACTCCTTGGTATGGTGGCAGTCTCTCCAGCATCTCGAAGTGGGCATGCCTTTTCAGGCCCCGAGCCCCTCTAAGGTCCTCATCATGGGCACCTCCCTCCTTGGCTGGGGAGCCCACTGCGGGGAGCTCCTCACCCTGAGCAACTAGTCACCAGGCGAGAGCACCCAGCAGATCAACCTCCTGGAGCTTCGGGCCCTATACTTGGAAAACCGACCAGGTCACCCGATTGTTTCGGCAATTGGATCTCTTTTGGAGCCTCTTTCCCATTTTATAGATATTATCTTACGTCCGTTCGTAACACAAATGTGGTCATACGTACAGGATTCCTCTCATGCAATAGAGATTCTTTCATCTTTCCAGGATTTGGATTCGGATGTGTTACTAGTAACATTAGATTTTGATTCGCTATACACTAATATTCCACAAATTGAAGCCCTAAAGATTATTGAACGATTTCTCATGATCAGACAGGATCATAAGAGGATCCCAACAACTTTTCTTTTATCTTTGGCCGAGATTGCAATGTGTAAAAATTTCTTTTGTTTTAGAGAATTGTTTTATCAGCAAATTAAGGGGGTTGCCATGGGGTCCTCTATGGCACCCGACATTGCAAATTTATACATGTTTCATTTTGAAGAGCAATTCCTAAAAGAACATTAATTTAAGGAAGAAATTTTGCTGTGGATTCGGTACATTGATGATATTTTCATTCTTTGGAAAGGATCTGTTGAACGCCTATCCGATTTCAATGTATGGGTTAATACATTAGATTCACACTTGCGTTTTCAGCTTACTTATGATTTTACAAAGATTCCTTACCTAGACCTTTTGGTTAAAAAAGAAGGAAATAGACTTATTACTACACTGTACAGGAAGCCCAGTGATAGGAACCAACTTCTACATTACACCAGCTTCCATAATCCTGCTTTAAAAAACAACTTACCTGTGAGTCAATTTCTCAGGGCCAAAAGAATATGCACGATGCCGCATGAGTTTGATCATCAGGCTAAAGATATGATGAATAGGTTTGAAACGCGTAAATATCCGAACCGTTACATCCAAAATGCGTACAGAAGAGCCCGCGATACTCCACGTGAGTCACTTCTAAAATTAAGTCCAAAAAAGGAGCAGTCTAATCTGGTATGTCCTCTCTTATATTCGTTACAATCACATAAAATTGTAAAAATACTCAAGAGAGAGTGGCGCCTCATACAAGCTCTCCCTGGTTTTCAGAACATCAAATTCATAGTTACCCATAAGAGGAATGTGAATCTTCGGAATTTACTTGTCCCCTCTGCTTTAACCGAACGCAAAACATTGTCAAAATATAAAGGCCAATATCAATGTGGCCACTGTTCTATCTGTCTACATGCCCTTCCAGTGCAGAATTTTTTCACTCATCCAGTTACGCAAAAGATGTTTTATATTAAAGATTTTGCGAATTGTGAAACGTCTAATGTTATCTACGTGATCCTGTGCCCATGTAAAAAACTGTATGTGGGTAAAACTAATCAGGAAAATACGGACACGTATAATAGAGCTTAAAATACGGACACGTATCATAGAGCATAAAAGCTGTATAAAAAGGAAATTGGAAGATAAACCTTTAGTTACTCACTGGATAGAAATGGGACATAAAATAACAGATATAACGTTTTTTGTTATAAAGAAAGTCCAGCGTAACTGGAGAGGTGGAGATTTAGAAAAAACAACCTTACGGTTGGAACAAAAGTATATTTTTCTACTTAATTCTTTAGTTCCACATGGTCTTAATCTAGATAGAGATTTGTCAGTGTTCCTCTGAACATTTTGGTTAATGTAGTCTGACATACATTTTTTCTAATAGTTTATTATTGGATAAGTTTTAAACACTTATGTAATAAATTTCCTTCAATTACTTATTATAGGCTATACTCATCTTCAAGCAGTATTTCAATATAATATGTCATAAGTTTTTTTTAGATCATAGTTTGTGTGCCTTTGTCTTCTTTCCCTTGCCTCTTTCCCCTCCCTCCCCTTCTTTCCCTCTCCCTTTCCTTTCCCCCTTCTCTCCCCCCCCCTCCTTCCTTCCCCTTCCCTTCCCTTCCTTTCCCCCCTTCCCCTTCCCCCCCTCACCCCCCTCCCCTCCCTCCCCCTTTTCCGTTCCTCCCTTTTCCCTCCTCTCCCCTTTCCTCCCCCTCCCCCCTTTTCCCTCCTCTCCCCTTTTCCCTCCTCTCCCCTTTCCTCCCCCTCCCCCCCCTTTCCCTCCCCCTCCCTTTTCCTCCCCCTCCCTTTTCCCCCTTTTCCCCCCTCCCTTTTCCCCCTTTCCCCCTTTTTCTTCCCCTTCCCTCTTCCCTCTCCCCCTCCCCCTTTCTCTCCCCCTCTCCTTTCCCCCCCTTTCCCTCCCCCCCTTTTCCCCCCCCCCCCCTTTCCCTCCCCCCCTTTTCCCCCTTCCCCTCCTTCCCCTCCCTTTCCCTTCCCCTCCCTTTCCCCCCCTCCCTTTCTCCCCTCCCCCCTCCCCCTTCCCCCCCCCTCCTTCCCCTCCCTTCCCCTCCCCCCTCTCCTCCCTCCCCCTCCCCCTTCCCCTCCCTCCCCTCTCTCCTCCCTTCCTCCCCTCCCCCTCCTTCCCCCCTTTTTCCCCTCCCCCTCTTTCCCCTCCCCCCTCCTTCCCCCTCCCCCCTTCCCTTCCTTTCCTTTTCTTTTCTTCCCCCTTTTTCTTTAGCCCTGGCTTTTTAGTCCCGCCCCCTCCTTTGGTTAGTATATACAGCGCATGCTCCGGCGTTTTTCCACTTTGTTACAGATTGAATCGGCAACAATACATGACATACTAGAGAACGGTGCTCTCCGGTTTGTAAGTTGATATTGTATACACTTCTTGCATTTATTCATTTACTCCTTCTTGCCATAAGTTTTTTGAACATGTTCCATTTGTCTATCGGCTATGTTCTTAACACTTTGTGTTGTATCCATAGTTTTTGACACAAGTTTCATCTCTGGTAACTTCGGCGTTTTTTCATTTTGTCATAAGACCGAATTGGCAACAACACTCGACGTACTAGAGAAGGTGCTCTTTGATTTGCAAGTTGATATTTTGCATACCTTTGCAATGTTTCACCTACTCTTTCTTGCCATAAGTTTTTTTAAACATGGTTTAATTGTTTATGTGCTTGGTTTCAACACTCCACGTGTTGTACCCATAGTTTTTCAGTAATACGTTTCTTCTCTGGCAGCTTTTCTACAACGATCATTAAAATTTAATCTCCTTTAGTAAAATAATTGTTTAGCATCCTTTTTATAATTGATGTTTTTTAATTTTAAGGTTATTTAACACTATCGGTTCACATATATTTGTGCACGCATTGATTTTAATTGGTTTTTATTAGTTTATGCTTCGGCGCTTTTAATCGCCTTTTTTATGAGTTTCTCATGTCACTAGTTTGTGCAAAAGTGATGTAGTTCAAATATATCTTTATAGTTTATAACTACAAGATCATACGTTTGAAACTTCCTCCTTTTTCATTTTACCTTTGGTTTATTGTCTTATCAGCATATTTTGAAGGCCCCGCTGTAGATTTTAAGTTTTGCGGAGCATCGCCGTTTCGCGGCTTCTATCTCACAAAGGTTTTCAACAACTCTTTACAGATTGTTTTTCACATTAACAACCGGTAAAAATTTCGCCTTGGTTTCTTTTCTCTGTAATTTATTACTATTCATGTCGGATTTTTGTCTTTTGTTTTTTGTTTTCAATATCATGACATTATTTGGAATTGTGAAGCGCAGTGCATCCAAGCGCTTCTATTCATCTTGTCCTATCCGCTATTAGAATTAAAAATGGCTATATATTCCCATGGCCCATTTAGCCAGCGGTGTACAACCATAAGGTGTTTTTTTTAAAAAGTTATAATTGGTGCATTTAGAGGAATGTTTTTTAGAAAAGTCTTTTTTCCTCCTTTTTAATTTTTTAATTTTGAATATGTCTGTTGTATGCCTCCATTTTAAAATGAAATATTTGCACGTTAATTAGTATTATAACAATTGAGTTCTTTTTAATGAAACATTTATTTATTCATGTTTTTAAGGTTTATGATCCATTTGGGGTCCCTTTCGAAATCCATGGTTGTGTCCTCTTAGTACACAACATAGTGGTAGGTTTTATTGTTTTTATCTATTTAGTTTTCAAAATTATTTATTAGTATATTCATAAGTAATATCTCTATGATATGGACAGTAAGGTTCGATTAATCTGCCTGATCTGCTCCTGCTCCAGCTTCCTCATGTTCCTCTGTTTTTATTGATTATTTTTATTGATGTCTTTTATTGATTGCTTTGTTTCTTATCGTTTTTAATTATTGATTATATTTATTGTACTATATAATTTTAATAACTTATTCAACTTCAGTACATAGCTCTATTATTGTTTCCTCTCCTGTTCTTTATGGCCATTGTTCTTGTTCTTCTTATTCTTCCTAGCCCCTTTTTTGGTAGCATTTTGAAGTTGTTTTCTTATTAGGTATTTAAAATGACATTTTAGATTTGTTTTATGATTAACTATTGTGCTTGTTTTATGGTTTTTATGCATTTTTGATGTTCATTATTGTTGTCCTTTTGTTTTATACTTATCTATAATCATTTATTATTAATCTGTTATAGTTTATAGATAATATTTTTATATATATGTCATTATTTATGGAAACAACATATTTGTGATGGATGTTCCCTAATTATTTATATGTTTTTTTATATTTTAAAATTTGCATATTTTCGATTGTTTTTTAATTAACGTTCGGTTTTAATTATTTTCTTTTTTGATATTAATGTATTTATTTGTGTTAGAGCCATATACCCCTGAAGAAGTTTCTTACGAAACACGGCCAGTGTTGGCTCGGCGACACTCATCCCCTGGACTAATAAAGGCGTTTTTTTGTACTCTCTGCCACGTTCTTGGTTGGTTCCTTTGGCTCTTCGTGGCAGTTTGCTGTTTTTTGTGGTGGACCAGACATACAAGCTCTACATGGGCATGTACATCCGAGACCTGGCAAAGGAGATTGCCGGGTTCTCTGCTGGTCTCTCCGAGGAACCTTTGCAGAGGTTCCAGGCCTTGTCCACCGGTATTCGAGAGTGCTCGAAGTTTATCTCTCGAGCAGCCTACGATGGCTTCGAGGCTTCGGCCCGAGTAGCTGGGGCCGGCATCGGTGCCCGCCGACAGGCTTGGCTACAGTCATCCGACCTCGAGCCAGGGGTCCAGGACAAGTTGGTCGATGTCCCCTGCCGGGGTGAAAACCTCTTTGGCAAACCCATGGCTGAAAAGGCTGCAGAACTCGAGACCGAGACTCTGACCCGGACTAGGCTTTCCAGGAAAACCTCTGCCCCTTCTCAGAAGAAGAAGGGCTCGGGAAAAAAGACCTTTTACCCGAGGAAGTCATCGGCCTACAAACAGTACCCTCATTATCAGTCCTCTGCAGCTCCCCAACAGAGTCAGCAGGCCAAGGGGCAGGGTCAAGGGCCCCGTAGGCCGAAGACCCCCAAGCCACCAACACCGGTCCCTGCTCCGCAGGGTGGGGGTTTTTGACTCAAACAGCATAGCCTCTTCTCCTCAGCTGGCTTCTCTCAGCACAGGAGGCCGGCTGGCCCACTTTGCCCACAGATGGTCAGCCGTCACATCAGATACCTGGGTTCTTCATTTAGTCCAAAGGGGCTATCTTCTCCATTTTCACCAGGTACCTCCCTCCTATTTTCCAGGGGAGCCTCCAAGACTCCCTCTGCACAGGGATCTACTCCTTCAGGAGTTGACAGGTCTACTACAGGATCAGGCTGTGGAACCGGTGCCCCACCACCTGAGGGGTCAAGGCTTTTATTCCAGGTACTTTTTGGTACCAAAAAGAACAGGAGGCCTCAGACCCATCCTAGACTTGCGAAACCTCAACAAGTTCCTACAGAGGGAAAAGTTCAAGATGCTTACCCTTGGAATCCTGCTGCCCTACCTCCAGCAGGGAGACTGGCTATGCTCCTTGGATCTAAAGGATGCGTATACTCACATCCTTATCCATCCAGACTACAGACAATATCTCAGGTTTGTTGTGGGAGGAAACCACTATCAGTACAGAGTGCTTCCCTTTGGCCTCTCATCCGCTCCCAGGGTGTTCACCAAGTGCCTGGCAATGGTGGCAGCCTACCTGAGGCTTCAGGGTCTCTTTGTGTTTCCGTACCTGGACGACTGGCTCATAAGGGGCCAATCTTCCCAGGAGGCCAACCAGGCCATCCTTCGCACTGTGGCTCTGCTTCAGCGCTTGGGGTTTGTCATAAACTTCACAAAGTCCACTTTGCTCCTGTCCCAGAACTTAGAGTTCATAGGGACCAGACTAGACACTCTTCAAGCAAAGGCTTTTCTGCCTCTGGACAGGGCCCGCAGGCTAATGGATCTGGCCAGCCAGTTTCGCAGCAATTCCCTGGTCTCTTGCCAGGCAGTTCCTGAGACTACTCGGCCATATGGCTTCCACGGTTCATGTCACCCCCAATGCCCGCCTGCACATGCGACCTGCTCAGTGGAGCCTTTGCACTCAGTGGCATCAAGCCTCAGGGGGCCTAGCGGACTCAGTGCGGATCTCCGACCTCCTGGTCTCCTCTCTGAGATGGTGGCTTCATCTTCCAAATCTGGTGCTCGGAGTGGTTTTCCAATCCCCTCCGCATACTCAGGTGCTGACAACCGATGCCTCTCTTCTCGGTTGGGTAGCACATTGCCAAGGTACATGTACTCAGGGTCTCTGGACCCCTTGGGAGGGCTGCTCAACAGATAAACTTCCTGGAGCTACAGGCGATATGCCTAGCTCTGAGAGCCTTCTCCCACCTCGCCTCTCACCAGTCTGTACTGGTCCAGACGGACAATCAAGTTGCCATGTTCTATGTGAACAAACAAGGAGGCACAGGCTCCATCCTTCTATGTCAGGAGGCACAACGGCTGTGCTCTTGGGCTGTCAATCACGGAATCCTTCTCAAAGCTGTCTACCTCCCAGGTCAGGAAAATTACCTGGCAGACAAACTGAGCAGGATCCTGCAACCACACGAATGGAGATTGAACCCGTCAGTGGTTCAGCAGGTCTTTCTCAAGTGGGGACTCCCCACCATGGATCTTTTCGCCAGTCCTCTGAACCGGCAACTACCGAGATTTTGCTCCAGACAACTGCATCCTCTCAGAGTAGCAGCGGATGCGTTTCTGATCTCGTGATCCACAGGCCTACTGTATACGTTTTCTCCCACACCACTAGTGTCCAGAACGCTGTTCAAAGTCCTCCGGGACGGGGCTTCATTGATTCTCATAGCCTCCCGGTGGCCGAGGCAACCGTGGTTCCCGCTTCTGCTACAGCTAGCGGTGGACACACCTCTTCCTCTGGGGTTTCAACACGATCTCCTGTCTCAGGATCACGGGGACTCTCTTGCACCCCAACCTCCAGTCCCTTCATCTGATGGCCTGGCTGCTGAAAGGGTAGTCCTCGCTCCCCTACTACTACCTCAAGAGGTGGAAGATGTGGTCTTGGCCTCTCGGCGTCAATCCACCAGGATGTCCTACGCTCTTAAGTGGCGTAGATTCTCCGCATGGTGTGCTCAGCACAGTGAGAATCCCTTCTCGTGCTTGGTAGCGGTAGTGTTGCAATATTTGCTCTACCTCTCCAATCTGGGCCTTAAGTCTAACTCTGTCCGAGTTCACCTTAGTGCTCTCTCAGCACACCACTCACCGGTGGACGGCAGGCCTCTTTCCAACCACCCTTTGGTGACTCGTTTCCTCAGAGGCCTTCTTCTGCTTAAGCCTCCTTTGCGTCCACCGGCCCCTGAGTGGGATCTGAATGTGGTCTTGCAGCGGCTTACTTGTCCGCCTTTTGAACCTATGGCTACCTGCCCTCTCCGTTTTCCCTCCTGGAAAACTTTATTTCTGGTAGCTTTCACCTCTGCTAGGCGAGTCAGTGAACTGCAGGCACTAGTGTCTGATCCTCCTTACTCTAGGTTCTACAGGAATAGGGTAGTCCTACGGACTCACCCTAAGTTTCTTCCTAAAGTTGTCTCACCTTTTCACCTCAATCAGGAGGTGGTTTTTCCGATCTTCTTTCCCAGGCCGCATGCCAACCGGGCTGAGCTAGTCTTGCATACCCTGGACTGTAGGAGGGCGTTATCCTTCTACCTTGACCGTACGCGGGAGCATCGGAAGGCTGTTCAGCTTTTCGTTTCTTTTGACCCCAATAAGTTGGGGTTCCCTGTCTCCAAGCGTACGTTGTCCATATGGGTCGCTGACTGTATCGCCTGGGCTTATGGGGCAGCCGGCCTCTCGGTGGAGGGTCGAGTCACGGCTCATCGTGTCAGGGCGAAGGCTGCGTCAGTGGCTCATCTCCGCTCTGTTCTGTTGGCAGACATCTGCCGGGCCGCTACTTGGTCTTCAAGCCAGACTTTTGCGGCCCATTACTGCCTTGAGAGGGAGTCCCGCATGGACAGTGCTTTCGGACAGACAGTACTCCATAATCTCTTTGGGGTTTAGGCAACTCCTACCCTCCGGCCCTGGTGTTGGGCTACCGGTCGGGGGCGTTCTCAGAGAAGATTCCTTCCTTCTGTGCTGACAAGCTAGAGGGAGCTCATTTTTCCGCTTGGGGTCTCCGGTAGCCTTAAGCTGGGGAGTCCCATAAGTGAGGACTGACTTCCTGCTTGGTCCTGGAGAAAGAGTAGTTACTCACCTGTAACAGATGTTCTCCAGGAGCAGCAGGAATCAGTCCTCACAACCCTCCCTCCTCCCCTTGGAGTTGCAGTCATATCATTTATTTTTTGCTAATTTTTTGTTGTCTTTTAGCTATGTCATCAGACTGAGCAAGATGGCACCCTTGGGCGGGAAGGGGACCGCGCATGCGCGCTGCAATTCCCAAAGGCTTTCTGTGAAAGCTGGGGAAATGCTCCGCACGAGGGCTCTGTCGGCGCCGACGTCACCCATAAGTGAGGACTGATTCCTGCTGCTCCTGGAGAACATCTGTTACAAGTGAGTAACTACTCTTTCTCCTTGTGGTCTTGGGCAAGCCACTTAACCCTCCATTGCCCATGTTCCCTGTAAGTATTAGTGTATGTGTCTCATGTCCCCTCGTATTAAAATGTATCCCCAATTGTGTTGTGACCACTTTGATTGAAGGATAAGGTGGTATACAAAACTGTCTAAATAAATAAAAATAAATAAATTCCTCGTCTCATGATCAGAGGGCCTCATGTACGCCTTCCCTCCCAAGCTGCTGATTGCGAAAACCTTGTTCAGGACCCTCCGCAACAGTGCCTTGCTCATCCTGATAGCCCCTCAGTGGTCCAGGCAATCGTGGTTCCCCTTGCTCCTCCAGTTATTAGTGGAGACCCCCATCCCCTTGGGGACCTCTCTGGGATTCCTGTCTCAGGAGGGGAGCTCTCTTCTACAAGCCAACCTGGGGTCCCTGTCACTGACAGCGTGGCTGTTGAAAGGGTGACTCTAGCCCCTTTCACCCTCTCGGTTGAGGTGGAAGAGATTCTGCTGGCCTCTTGCAAGGCCTCTACTAGGAAGGTATATGCCCTCAAATAGCGCAGGTTTTCGGCCTGGTGTGCCGAGCATGGGGTTGACCTGTTCTCCTGCCCGGAGGGACTGGTGTTACAGTACCTTTTCTACCTCTCGCAATCCGGGCTCAAATCTAACTCTGTCCGGATGCACCTTAGTGCCCTGGCGACACACCACCACCTGGTGGTTGGCAAGCCCCTCTCGGTCCAGCCCCTGGTGACCCACTTTCTTAGGGGCCTGCTCTTATTGAAGCCCCTGATTCGCCCTCCGGCAACCGAATGGGACCTCATCATGGTGTTGGGGCAGCTCACTCGCCCACCCTTCGAGCCTCTGGCTACCTGCCACTTTCGCTACCTCTCTTGGAAGGTGGCATTCCTGGTTGCGCTCACCTGCGCTCACAGCAAGCTTCAGGCCCTAGTGGTGGAGGAGCCTTATACTACGTTCTACAAGAACAGAGTGGTGCTTCAAGAACAGAATGGTGCTTCGCACGCACCCCAAATTCCTGTCGAAGATAATATCGCCCTTCCGTCTTAACCAGGAAGTGGTACTCCCTATATTCTTTCCAGATCTCACTCCAGTCGGGCAGAGACAGTCCTTCACACCTTGGATTATAAGAGGGCTTTCCGTCTCTTACGATTCCCGTAGGCTGGGGAAGGCGCTGACCAAGTGTACCCTGTCCACCTGGGTGGCAGACTGTATCGCCCTCGCCTATGAGCAGGCGGGGCTCCTGCTGGAAGGCCATGTCACGGTGCACCAACGGGACAGTGCCTTCGGCCCGGCTGTGCTCCGTAACCTTTTCGGGGTTTAGGCAACTCCTACCCTCCAACCCTTCTGTGTTCAGGCTACCGAAGTTCTAGTTTTTCTTCGGACACAGGGGTCTTACTGTGGTCTGTTGTCACGGACTCTATTGCTGCTGCTTGCGGCTGCCCATGAGGGGGGCCCCATTTTTTGCTTTGGGCTTTCGTTAGCCTGTAGCTAGGGGGAGTACCATATGTGAGGACTGGCTTCCTGCTTGTTCCTGGAGAAAGAGTAGATCTCCAGGAACAAGCAGGAATATAATCTTCACATATGGGGTATCATCGGTACCGACAGAGCCTGTGCGGGAATGTTCCCTAGCGTCCAATAGGAAAGCTTTTGGGAGCATCCCACTGCGCCTGTGTCACTGTCTTACCACCTTTCCAACTCTCCCTCTTCAGTTTTTCGCGGAGCTGACAGGCAGCAAACCCTGTCACCGCAGAAAATGTTCTTTTTGTGGTCGCGTCTGTTTTCACCGTCAATGCCTATACCGGTACCACCGGTCTTTTCTTCATTTTCTTACTTCTTTTCCTAAAAAAAAGAAAAAAGAATTCTTCTTTTTCGAGGGTCTGTCCCCTCTAAGTGCCAGGCACCATTTTGGGCACTAGGCCCTCTTCTAAAATAGAGAAACCATCTAGTGGTTTCAAAGTGTAGCGGTACCATTTCTGCTACCGACGCCCATAACCGGTGTCTTAAATGTTTAGGTCCCGACCATTTACCATCGGAGTGTCTCCTCTGTAGAAAGATGACCAAGAGAGGCCTGCAGAGCAGAGCTGCAAAACTCGACACCCTCTTTGCCGCAGATGCGATGTCCATTGCATAAACGTCTTCCAGGGCTTCATCTTCTTCCCATGGATCTCAGGTAACTAAACCCAGGTCTTCCAAGACCGGCCGGTCCTCAAAGGGTAGATCTCCTTTGAAGCATCGAGGTGCTTCTAGTGTTGCCCTCAAGCAAAACATACCGGCAAAACAGCCCCGGTGGGAGGTCCCAGCCTCTAAAACATTAACGGGGCTCCAGGATGTTCCCGAAGCTTCCACCTCCAGAAAACTCTTGGTGCTATGCTCTGGTGTTGTGGCCTGCTCCACCGGTACCAATCAGGAAACGTGGCAGGGAGTTCCAAAACACCTTTATTAATCCATGGATCAAGTGTGCCTAAAACCCGACACAGGCCGTGTTTCGTTTACCACTTCCTCAGGGGTTAACGGCTCACTAAAAATACATATATTTACACATAATAAGTTAAAAACCACAACAAATAAAGCAAAAATCAAAATGCATAAGCATATAAAAGTTAATAAAGCACACATCTTAAATAATTAAAACAATAAATAAATAAACTAATAAACATAGTGTGATAAACCATTGATAAAATAACCTATTGCATTAAATAATAAATAACATGCAACAATATAAAACACAAACTGCGTACACTGTAAAGACAAATAAACTCAAAAAAGGAGAGAGAGGAGGACCAAAAAAGACATGCAATATCCATCATATAAAACACAGTGTATAAAAAATGTTAAATTGTTGTTGTTAAGTGCCGTCGAGTCGGAGTCGACTCATGGCGACCCTCTGGATAGCTATCCTAAATTGTGTTCGGGCTTCAGTCAGGCGGCTTATTGTTGACAGACTGGTACCCGTAGCTGCTGTTATTGTATCGATCCATCTCATTGCTGGCCTTCCTCTTTTGCGTTGACCTTCTATCTTGCCAAGCATGATGTCTTTCTCTAATGATCTCTCTCTCCGCATGATGTGTCCAAAGTATGAAAGTCGAAGTCTTGTCATCTGAGCTTCTAAAGAAAGCTTAGGTTTGATCTCCTCTAGTACAGACTGGTTTGTTCTTCGGGCAGTCCATGGTATACACAGTATTCGCCGCCAGCACCATAATTCAAAGGCATCAATTTTCTTCCTGTCTATCTTTTTCACTGTCCAGCTTTCACATCCATATGATGTTATTGAAAATACCATGGCTTGAACAAGTCGAATCTTTGTATGGAATGTTAAATTACAAATAAGAAAAAAAAAAAAACAACATGAACATACTGGTAATAAAATAAACGTTGCTTCATAATTACATAAGTAGTAAAAAGCATTACAGAGAAAACTGGAGGAGATAGGAGTGAATCAGTGGGATACATATAAAATTATGAAATAGCTGTGCACTTATCCAAAAGAAAAACCAAAGCCAGGACCGGCTTATGGATATCAACAGACCAACAATACAACAAGCCAATTAAGAAGCCAATTAAAAACCTACCGATATGATAGCCAAAGTAAATCGCGGATCTCCTTGAATAGCAGGACCGAGGGAACAACCTGCCCCCTCACATACGATGTGAATTGAACTATACATAAATAAATAAATAAACAAATAAAATATGAGCAGGGAAGCAAAGGGATACCTTGTAAAATTATAAAATGTCTATACAACTATCCGGAAAAAGGACCCATGAACAAGACCAGCTTATGGATGTCAGCAGAGCAACAATCCAAAACGAAACCAACCAAAAAACATCCCGATATTGACAGCCTGTGTAAATCTTAGCTATCCTTAAAATTGCAGGACCAAAGGAACCCCTGCCCCTCACATTCGATTAACCTGTACATAAATAAATAAACAACTAATTCAATAAGAAATAAAATGGGTAAAAAAAAGGGAATTGTATAACTGCTGCCGTGATAGTCATGGCCTAATGGGAGACAGCCAACATGGCTTTAGACAAGGAAGATCTTGACTTACTAATCTGATATGTTTTTTTGAAGGTGTGCATAAACAGGTAGACCAAGGTGAGTCGGTTGATATAGTGTATCTGGACTTTCAGAAAGCTTTTGACAAGGTCCCCTATCAGAGACTTTTGGCAAAGCTAAAAAATCATGGGATAGGAGGCAGTGTACTATTGTGGATCGGGAACTGGTTAAAAGATAGAAAGCAGAGGGTAGGGCTAAATGGCCAATATTCCCAATGGAAAAAGGTGAATAGTGGAGTACCCCAGGGATCTGTACTGGGTCCGCTACTTTTTGACATATTCATAAATGACCTGGAAGAGGGAATAACTAGTGAGGTTATCAAATTTGCAGATGACACAAAACTGTTTAAAGTTGTTAAAACCCAAGTGGATTGTGGAAAACTGCAGGAGGATCTGGATAAATTGGAAGACTGGGCATCCAAATGGCAGATGAAATTTAATGTGGACAAGTGCAAAGTTATGCACCTAGGAAAGAACAACCCACACTATAGTTATACGATGCAAGGCTCCACATTAGAAACCACAACCCAGGAAAAAGATTTAGGAGTCATCGTGGATAACATGTTAAAACCCTCCGCCCAGTGTGCAGCGGCGGCCAAGAAAGCAAATAGAATGCTAGGTATCATAAGGAAAGGGATGGAGAATAAAACAAAGGATATTATAATGCCTCTGTATCGCTCCATGGTACAACCGCACCTTGAATATTGTGTGCAATTCTGGTCACCGTATCTTAAAAAGGACATAGCGTTATTAGAAAAAGTACAGAGAAGAGCAACCAAATTGGTGAAGGGGATGGAAGGCTACTCCTATGAAGAGAGGCTAAAAAGGTTAGGGCTCTTTAACCTGGAAAAGAGACGGCTGAGGGGAGATATGATAGAGGTCTATAAATTAATGAATGGAGTGGAACGGATAAACGTGGATCAATTGTTTATGCTATCAGAATATAGGAAGACTAGGGGACATGTAATGAAGCTACAGGGTAGACTATTTAAGACAAATATGAGAAAATATTTTTTCACTCAACGTGTAATCAAACTCTGGAATCTGTTACCGGAGGATGTAGTAAGGGCTGTTAGTATAGCTGGGTTTAAAAAAGGTTTGGACAAGTTCCTGGAGGAAAGGTCCATAAACCACTATTAAAAAGGGACCCAGGATATCAATGCTTGACCCAGTACAAGCATTGTGGAACCTGTGTCTTTTGGGGATATTGCTAGGTACGTATGACCTAGATTGGCCACTGTTGGAAACAGGATACTGGGCTTGATGGACCTCGGTCTGATCCAGTATGGCATGTCTTATGTTCTTATGCCTAAAAACCGCCGACCAAAAGCAACAGATTTCAAAGGTAGACTATATGTCTTAAATTGCCAAAAGTGAACAAATACAGCATTATATGTTTAAAAAAATGATTAAAAGAACAAACAAAGAGCATAACCGTGCAGACACACAGAAAATTCAACATAAATGTGCCGACTGGCATAACGGACCATATGAAAAGGCACTGTGCATGAATGTTTAAGTTGCCGAAGCCGAAAGTTAACAGCACATAATATCTCATTAAATTAATCATCTTATTGCCCCAATGCCAGCGCATAAAAACAAAATCAAACCTGTGACACAAACAGTGAAGACGCCGTCAGCAGGCGAAACTGAAAAAACACTTCTCAATGCAGCTTCCTGCGCATGCACTGTCGGCGTTAACCACATTCCTTGGCGGGAAACGAGAAAACAAACGATTACATACCACGTAATGTGTCCAATGAAATATAACAACAATACTTTCAAAAATATAAACAGATGCCACAAAAAAGATAAAAGAACAACTGTAAAAGGCCTAAAGTCATAAACCCAAGATACAATACAGTAGCTCATAGGGGAAAAAAAGTATGTCTAAAAGTGACACTCTCAAAAGTGCAGGACAAAACACGTGTAAAAATGAATTTGAAACTAAAATAAAATGAAAAGTGGGGAGAGGGAGGGGGAGCCCCCAAAATGACTACAAGAGTCATTAAAATATATAAAACTAACGCATATCACCATGCCACGCTTGTGTCGGGTTTTAGGCACACTTGATCTGTGGATTAATAAAGGCGTTTTGGAACTCTCTGCCACGTTTCCTGATTGGTTCTTGGTTGCCTACATGGCAGTTTGCTGTTTTTTGGTGGACTTGTATCTGCTCCACCGGTACCGACATCCAGGCATCGACAGGGGCTATGGATCAGCGCATCCTGGCCATCGAACGCAGCCTAGCAGCTCTCTTAGCAGCCTCGATACCGCTAAGGCCGCTCCAAGCGGTTCCGCAGTCATCGATAATGATACCAGTACCGACCGCACTTGCTTTAACCGATGCGCCTCATTCCTTGCTTCCCCCCATGCCGGCCCTTGAATCAGTGTCCGGTATCGAGGGCCTGATATCGAGACAGTCCGATGTCGACTTCAATCGATACCGGCATCAAGCAATGCAAGACTACCTGGCATGGAGATACTTCGAGTCCTCCGATTCCGAGGACTCAGCCAGTACCAGAGTGATAATTCCGGAGGATCCCTCTCCTCCTTCTCAGCACAGGATGTCTCCTCCAAAAGACATGTCTTTTTCAGGATTTCATACATGATGTAGCACGAGGACTCTCAATCGCAGTGACCCCTGAGAAGGAACCAAGAGCAGAAGAATTAGAAATTCTTCAGTACCCGGCAGCTCCTAAAGAAGCTGCTATCCTTCCCATTCACCGAATCTTGCATGACCTCATGCCAAGGATGTGGGAAACACCTTTAACGGTGTCTCCACACTCTCAGAGGCTCGATACCATGTACTGAGTTCCACAATGCCCTGGGTTTCAGAAGACACAATTACCACACCATTCAATGGTAGTGGAATCAGCGATGCGTAGGATCAAGAGTGCTAAAACACATTCTTCCAATCCTTCAGGCCGTGAAGCAAGGACACTCAATGCCTTTGGACGTCGATGTTTTCAATCCTCGATGCTATCGTCCAGGATCAGCTCTTACATTCTTTATTTGGGAATGTTCCTTAAGGAGGTTACAAGAGATCTGGAGCTGATGGCTCCACTTCTCCCCGATGATAAAAGGACAGACTTCCCCACGCTGGTCAAACATGCCCAGAATGTTTCTAAGTTTATGAACCGTGTAACCTTTGATTGCTTTGAGTGCATTAGCAGAACCTCTGCTATCTCCATCGGTGCACGTCGCATTGCCTGGCTTCAGGTATCTGATTTAGAACAGTGGGTGCAAGACAAGTTGGGGAATATTCCTTGCACAGACGAAAATCTCTTTGGCAAGGATTGGCAGGAGGACAAAGCTAATCAGCTTGAGTCCGAAAACACCACCTTGAACAGATTATCAAGGACCACAGCCAACCCAGCTAAGGAAAAGACAAGTAAGAAACCCTTTTTCAACAAGAAAAAGAAATTCTACCCATCTTACACCCAGGCTGTCCACTGCTCAGTTCATGCTCCCCAAAAGGGACAACAGCGACTCAGAAAGCAAAGGAAGGCCCAAGTCCCCAGAGCTCAACCAGCTCAGCAGACACAGCCTCCTCAGGGGCTTTGACTCCTTCCTAGAGAACTTAGTAATCCTGCCCCTGAAAGGTCCAGAGCCTCTCGCCATCCCCTGCAGACTCTGTCATTTTGCCAAAAGATGGCAACAGATAACATCAGAGCACTGGACTCTATCCATTGTAAGAGAGGGGTACAAACTCCATTTTCAGAGTATACCCCCTCCCACCATCACAAGACAGTTCAATTCTCAGAGCCCTTTCACCACTCTCTTGTGTCAAGAGGTCACCTCACTACTTGCTCAAGGGGCAATAGAAGAGGTACCCATATCCCAACAGGGCGTGGGTTTCTACTCCCCCTACTTCCTCATTCCAAAAAAAAAAACAGGGGGATACAGACCCCTACTGGACCTCAGAGAGTTGAACAAATATCTGTTCCGAGAAAAATTCAAGATGATCTCCCTCGGAACACTTCTTGTTCCCTGTTCAATGTAATTTCAGTTTGTTCAATGTAAACCGCACTGATGCAGAATAGCGCGGTATATAAGAGAATGTAAATAAATAAATAAAACTTCTTCCTTAAATTCAGAGTCAGGATTGGCTATGTTCTCTAGATCTAAAGGATGCATATACGCATATTCTCATCCATACAGATCATAGGAGGTTTCTTCAATTCCTTTTTCAGGGAAGACATTACCAGTACAGGGTTCTACCCTTCGGACTGGCTTCTGCCCCAAGAGTCTTCACAAAATGCATGGCAGTAATAGCAGCATTCCTGAGAACTCTGGGGATATTTGTCTTCCCCTACTTAGACGACTGGCTCATCCGAGCATCAACAGCTCCAGAAGCCAGTTCTGCTCTCTCTCATACAGTGCAAATCCTGCAGTACCTGGTACTGGTCATAAACCTCCCAAAATCTCATCTCACCCCTTCTCAGTCTCCAGAGTTCATAGGGGCTCTTCTAGACACAAGGCCTTCAAAAGCTTTCCTGCCACATCCACATTGTCTTCAAATACTCCAGTTGGCCTCCCAAGCAGCTATGAAGACTTTTCTAACTGCTCGAGAACTGCTTCAGCTGCTGGGGCATATGGCATCCACTGTCCATGTGGTTCCCTATACTCGACTACACATGCGAGCAGCCCAGTGGACCCTAACCTCTCAGTGCACACAGGCCTCGGGTCGCCTCACAGACAAAATCAGAAACTCAACACATCTCATTTCGTCCCTACAGTGCTGGCAATCGCTGGGAAACCTTCTCGTAGGGTCTCCTTTCCAGCAGCCACTACACCAAGCCACCTTGACGACAGATGCATCCAAGTTAGGCTGGGGGGCTCACTTGGACAATCTCTCCACTCAGGTTCTCCGGACTGAGCAAGAGGCTTGTCTTCATATAAACCTCTTGGAACTCAGAGCCATCTTCTATGCTCTTCAAGTATTTCAGGCCCACTTGAACTACAGACCGACAATCAAGTAGCCATGTTCTACGTGAACAAGCAGGGTGGGACGGTGTCTCAGGCGTTGTGCAACGAAGCTCTACACCTCTGGGCCTTCGCCAGAGATCTTCAAATCCACCTACTAGCGGTGTATCTTCCAGGCACACAAAATCTCTTGGCAGAAAACTCAATCAAGTATTGCTGCCACACGAGTGGTCTCTTCATCCAGAGCAGACTGCTCAAATTTTTCAAATCTGGGGAGCTCCAGATATATACCTTGTCACACCCTGGGCCACCTGTAGCGTTAGCATACTGGTTGGGCTGCAGGGGGACCTTTTATTGAAAGGTTGTAGTTGGGCTCCTTTTCAATAAGGTAGTTGAGGCACGAATGGTTAAGGTCAAGACAGGGTTTTATTTCCCCTCCCAGGGACGGATTCCAAACACGGGTAATAAAGAAACATAAGCCATACACTCTGGCAAAAAGGATAGGATAAAGTAAAGTCTTGTACTTTTAAACAGGCAGTTAAATTATTTCCACAACTGTATCTCTTCAGCACAGTGAAACCACATCACTTAATACAGCCAATGAACAGTCCATCTGATTGTCAGATAATTCTGTTTTTGGTTGATCAACTATCATTGATTCAATCTGACTATCATCTGTACCACTCTGCTGCTGCCTATAGAGTGTTGGCAGATTATTCTCCTCTGCCAGCTCCTGTGACCTCCCTACTATCTCCTCTAGCAGGTAAGGGTCTGTATCACCATATCTTGGCATATAATTATAATGAGAGTTATGTCCCTTATAACTCCTACGTGAGAAAGTCTTGTATCCAGCTTTACATTGGCTAATTGGCCTACCTTCAGGGTTTGAGGCAAGAGAAAGTCTGTGCACTGCTCCTTTTAGAAGGGGTTTAAACCTTAGAGGCTTTTCTCCACGTTCAGGTTGCTCAGCACCCTCTTCCAACATACAAACGTCTGGCACCACATATTCTCCCTTTCTTGAAGCTTGCAAATACTTTCCAGTTATCCTGACTGGTACTTTCTCCTTGTGAATGCCTTCACCATAAGGAATAGGTTTTGAGGTTTGGTTAAAAGGTTTCTGTGCCTTTCTCCTCCAATTAACTCTATTAGCTGTTAGCTGCCTTTCTCTTTCCCATTCAGAATCAGAGTCACACACGTGAGTTTTCCTACCAGCCCAGGGCAGACGTTGCTTTCCAGATTCAGATCTCAGCTTGCACACAGACTCCAGCTGGTTCTGATTCACCACGTCTTTCCTGCTTCCTGTTGCTGGCTTCTCTGAATTCTCTGAACTGCTTTCTCTGGAGCTACCAAAGCCAAAGCTCCTGCTCCTCCTACGGCCACTGCTGCTCACTAACTCTAGTGAACGTCCCTTATACGTTTGCTGAGGCTCTAATCCAGCCCTTCCCCCTCCCAGGTGAAAGCTATTAGAGCTATGAGCTGAGGATTGTTTATCAGCTGTGCGGGGTTCTTTCCCTCGTGGCTGGGAATGTTTGTGTTGCTCTTGGCAACTGGGTGTCCCGATATCTTCCTTCCTGCTAGAAACAGCCCTATTGCTCATAGGTTCCTCTGTTTTTCTATCACAGGATATCTTTTCCCCATTACAACCTCTTTGCAAGTCCTCAGAATGCCAAACTTCCCCGGTTCTGTTCCACAATTCCGGCTCAGAACTGTCAGGCAAGGGATGCCTTCAACCTCTACTGGGGTCAGGACTTCCTCTATGCCTTCCCACCCATTCCCCTCATTCCCAAAACTCTGTTCAAGCTCCAGAGATACAGGGGCCATATGATCCTCATAGCCCCACGCTGGCCACAACAGACGTGGTATCCACTGCTTCTACGTCTCTCTCAAGCCAAGCCTCTGGAGTTGGGATGTGCTCCAGATCTCCTTTCCCAGGAGAACGGGACGCTATTGCACCCAAATCCTCAGTCTCTACACCTCAGGGTGTGGCTGCTGAGAGCCTAGAATTCCAGGATATCAACCTTTCTCAACAGGTTAAAGATATCCTTTTAGCTTCAAGAAAACCTTTCACAAGGCGAGCCTACGCCTTTAAGTGGAGAAGGTTCTCTATCTGGTGTTCAAAAAAGTAACTTGATCACTTTTCAGTTCCAGTGGAGGTGTTACTGGAATATCTCCTCCATCTTTCATCCTCTGGTCTTAAGACCAATAAAGTAAGGGTCCACCTTAGTGCCATTGCAGCTTTCCACAAGTCCTTGGATGGACAACCTGTCTCCTCTCAACCGCTAGTAGTGCGGTTTATGAGAGGTCTACTCTTAACTAAACCTCCTATTAAGCCACCACCCGTGGCATGGGATTTGAATCTTGTCCTTGGGCAGCTTATGAAACTGCCCTTCGAACCCTTAGGCACTACATCTCTGAAGTTTCTTTCTTGGAAGGTAATCTTTCTAATCGCCCTTACTTCTGCAAGACGCATCAGTGAGCTGCAAGGTTTAGTGGATGATCCTCCTTATACAAGGTTCCACCATGATAAGGTAGTTCTTAGGACTCACCCTCACTTTATGCCAAAGGTGGTTTTGCCTTTTCATTTAAACAAGTCGGTTTACCTTCCTGTATTCTTCCCTAGGCCTCACGCCTCAAATGCAGAAAGGAATCTTCATACTCTAGACTGTAAAAGAGATTTAGCTTTTTACTTTCAGAGAACTAAGCAACATAGAAAGTCTTCTCAACTTTTTGTTGCCTTTGACTCCAGTCATAAATGGATTGCAGACCTCATATCCTTTGCCTATGAGAGTAAGGAACTTTCTCTCGAAGGTCATGTCACAGCTCACAACATGAGAGCAATGGCAGCCTCTATGGCTAACCTTTGCTCAGTGTCCATTGACGACATCTGTAGAGCAGCAACTTGGGCTTCGTTACACACCTTTGCAGCCCACTATTGCTTAGGCAAGGACTCCTGTTATGCCTCGTTTGGCCAAGCTGTTCTCCAGCATCTCTTTCAGGCTTAGAACAACTCCTACCTGGCGTCCTGTGTTTCGATGCCAGAGATCCATGGGAGGAAGCATGACCCATCTCAACCTGGGTTTCGCAGCTTTCTGGGTCTTCTCCCTGGCATCTCTCAGCTGGGGAGTCCCCATATGTGAAGACTACATTTCTGCTTGTTCCTGGAGATAGCGTAGTTACTCACCTGTAACAGGTGATCTCCAGGAACAGCAGAAATTAAGTCTTCACAACCGACCTACCTCCCCTAGGAGTTGTATTTCTCTCTCTCTCTCTCTTTTCTCTCCTTTGCCTCAGCTTTAAACTCAACTGAAGAGGGAGAGTTGGAAAGGCGGGAAGGCAGCGACGCAGGCGCAGTGGGATGCTCCCAAAAGCTTTCCTATTGGACCCTGGGGAGCATTCCCATGCAGGCTCCGTCGGTACTGACAATACCCCATATGTGAAGACTTAATTCCTGCTGTTCCTGGAGATCACCTGTTGCAGGTGAATAACTACGCTTTACTCACCTGTAATAGGTGTTCTCCCGGGACAGCAGGAATCATTCCTCACAACTCTCCCTCCTCCCCTTGGAGTTGCTCCTTTACCAACTTTTATTTTTGCTGTCTTTTAGCAAGATGGCAACCTTGGGTGGGAAGGGGACCACGCATGCGTGGTGGCATCTCCCAAAGGATTTCTTTGAAAGCTGGGGGAATGTTTCCGCGAGGGCTCCGTCGGTGCCAACGTCACCCGTATGTGAGGACTGATTCCTGCTGTCCCCGGAGAACACCTTTTACAGGTGAGTAACTACGCTTTTTGGTTTGGATTAAAATTGTAATTTGTTTCTCGAGACATAAATTACCATATCATGGGGTGTGTTATTACTGTCATAGAGTTCCTGTTGGATATAACTTAGTATAAAAATGAAACTCATTATCTGTGTAAACCTGAAAACAGCCTCATAAACTATCAAGACTGCTTCACAATGACATCAAATAGAGAGGAAAAGACCTCAGTAACCTGTTAGGTCCAAACAAAAATGTCCCAAAAGGCTGATATATCTGGACTCTCATTGCAACAAAGTTACAGGTTTCTGACTGGCATGACACAGTTGGCTAATTATCTCATTCCCTGACGAAGCCAGTTTGGCAAAACACCTGATGTTGGGATCATGATGATCTTGAAAGCTAAGTATGCTTTTGATTTTTGCAATGAGACATTACTTGTTTTAAGCCATTGTGTCCAGTATAGCAATCCAGCATACCACATGTATGAGGCGCAGAGAGGTTTTTCAGACCTTTGATGTATGTGTTAACCAGCTTCACTGTGTGGTATGGTTAATTCTCTGCTGTTTTGGGGCCTTTTTGTTTGGACCTAGTGGGTTACCGAGGTCTTTTTCTCTCTATTTGATGTCATTGTGAAGCGGTCTTGATAGTTTGAGGCTGTTTTCAGGTTTACACAGACAGGGGCGGCCCAAGGGGGGTGCGGGGCCATGTGCGGAGATTAATTGCGGGGCCTCATTTGCATAAATACTTGCATAATGTTAACATGCATTTTTAGTAAACATGCTTCTTAATGAGTGTCTGGATAAAGAAAGACTAACAGATTTCTACATTACTATATTCCAGTGCCAACCGCCAGGCCCATTAGGAAGTACTATAAACACTGACCTTTTAGAACTCATAGCAAATCCACCATATCATAAGTTCTCCAGGACCAAGCAGGAAGTCAGTCCTCACTTATGGGTGACGTCGGCGCCGACGGAGCCCTCGCGGAGCAATTTTCCCCAGCTTTCAAAGAAAGCCTTTGGGAATTGCAGCGCGCATGCGTGGTCCTCTTCCCGCCCAAGGGTGCCATCTTAGCCAGTCTTCTTTTTTCCGCGGAGCCCTACAGACGTCCCCGTCGTGTCCCCGCGAAAAAGTTGATATTTCTTCATAATTTTATTTCTTTTCATTCGGTTCGACGCCGGTCTTTTTCCCGCCCGGACTCGCGACGCCGGTCACGAGTCCTCTTCTTTTTTCGGTTTTTCTGACTTAGTCAGCTTTCGTTTTCGGTTTTTCCCTGGCAGCCCGGTCCTTTGACCTCGCCGGGGCCCTTTTTCCCCCGATGGCTGCCAGTGGTTTTAAGCGGTGTGGTCAGTGTGACCGAAATATGTCACTAACTGACACACACGACTTTTGCCTCCGCTGCCTGGGCCCGGATCATGAAGAAATGATCTGTGGACCCTGCGGCAAAATGTCCTCCAAAGCGTTGAGAAGTCGGCGGCATCAGCGGGATAGGATCTTCGCTGACCCCAGCCGTACCCGGACCTCGTCGGAGGCCTCCGCGTCCAAAGGTTCCAGCTCGGACCGTCGCCGGAGTTCCTCCGACAGGGGTTCTCCCTCCGGGGACCATCGACGTCAGGTGAAACCCGCGAGGGCGGCGTCGGTGGACGCTCCTGGCTCCGCGAGGGCCAGGTCGCATAGCCCCGATAGCCGCCCCGGGTCCTTGGAGAAGGAGCACCTCACGAAGCGACCTCGCCTGGAGTCGGAGCTGCCTGCTCGGGTAAGTCCTGTAGTCCTACTGGACTCGCCTCCGCGACAGCCGACGTCGGGCCCGACACCGTCGGGGCCCGAGTCGGGGGCTGCTGGGTCACCTGAGCTCGGACTCAGGTTGACGGCCTTGGAGAGCAGATTGTCTGCCTTCATGGACCAGCAGCGGGCACTGCTCGCTGGCTTCGCTGGCGTCGCTGCCCCGACCGCCGGGACGTCGACGTCCAAGTCGACCCCGGAGACCGAGCCGATCCTCGAGTCGATGCGAACTCGAGTCGATCCTCGGTCGAGGTCACCCTCGGCCTCCCGTTCGGGACCGAGGACGCCGACTCCCTCGGCGTCGGGGCGGCAGGCGCCGCGCCCTGCCCGGGCCGACCCCACCGAGTCCTCGTCGGAGTCGGTCTGGGAGTCTGAAGAGGAAGAGTCGCCTGATTCTTTCTGGACTCGGTGTGTCCCCTCGGACTCACCGGAGTCCGAACCTCGGAAGCAGTTCCCCCCGGAGGATGCCCGGTTCTCGGACTTCGTCAGGGATATGGCCAAGGCTTTGGCCTTCCCTGCGGACCCCGAGGAGGAGCCTCGAGCCGAAGAGCTCGACGCCCTCCAGTATGACTCTCCCGCAAGGGAGCACTTTACTGTGCCGGTTCCTCCTATGCTGGAACGCTTACTCTTCCGCATGTGGGAGAGTCCGGCCACCTCGCCAGTCCAGGGCAAGCGGGTCGATTCTATCTATCGAGTCCGCAAGAGCCCTGGCTTCCAAAAAGCACAGCTACCACACCATTCCATGGTAGTGGAATCGGCCATGCATCATCTTAAGAGCCAGAAGATGCACTCCTCGGTGCCTCCTGGCAGGGAGGCCCGTAACCTGGATGGCCTTGGTAAGAAGTGTTTCCAGGGCTCTATGCTTGCGTGTCGTGTTCAGACCTACCAGCTATACATGGGCATGTATCTCCGAGACCTGGCTAAAGAGCTAGCCGGATTCTCCGCTGGTTTGTCCGAGGAACCCTTGCGGAGGTTCCTGGCCTTGTCCACTGGCATTCGGGAATGCTCAAAGTTCATGTCCCGTGCAGCCTATGATGGCTTTGAAGCATCGGCTCGAGTGGCCGCAGCCGGCATCGGTGCCCGCCGACAGGCTTGGCTTCAGTCGTCAGACCTTGAGCCCTGGGTGCAGGACAAGTTGGTCGATGTCCCCTGCCGAGGCGAGAACCTCTTTGGCAAGCCCATGGCTGAAAAGGCTGCACAAATTGAGACTGAGACTCTCACCAGGACCAGGCTTTCTAGGAAGACCTCCGCCCCTTCCCAGAAAAAGAAGGGCTCGGGAAAAAAGTCCTTTTACCCGAGGAAGGCGGCTGCCTACAAACAATACCCCCATTATCAGGCCCCTGCAGCTCCCCAACAGGGCCAGCAGGCCAAGGGACGGGGTAATGGGTCCCGTAGGCAGCAAGCCCCCAAGCCTGCACCACCAGCCCCTGCTCAGCAGGGTGGGGGTTTTTGACTCACTAAGCATAGCCTCTCCCCCCCCGCTGGTTCCTCCCAGCACCGGAGGCCGGCTGGTTCACTTCGCCCACAGGTGGTCCAGCATCACCTCAGATGCCTGGGTGCTTCAAGTCGTGCGAGAAGGCTATCTTCTCCACTTCCACCAGGTCCCTCCCTCCTATTTTCCGGGAGAACCCCCACGAACCCCTCTGCACAGGGAATTACTCCTTCAGGAGTTAGCAGGTCTTCTACAGGAACAGGCGGTGGAACCGGTGCCCCACCACCTGAAAGGTCAAGGCTTTTACTCCAGGTATTTTCTGATACCAAAGAGAACAGGAGGCCTCAGACCCATCCTGGACCTGCGCAACCTCAACAAGTTCCTCGTGCGAGAGAAGTTCAAGATGCTTACCCTTGGAATCCTTCTGCCCTACCTCCAGCAGGGAGATTGGCTATGCTCCTTGGACCTAAAGGATGCCTACACGCACATCCTCATCCACCCAAGCCACCGACAATACCTACGGTTTGTGGTGGCAGGAAATCATTACCAGTACAGAGTACTGCCCTTTGGCCTGTCCTCCGCACCGCGAGTCTTCACAAAATGTCTCGCGGTGGTGGCGGCCCATCTCCGGCTTCACGGCCTCTGTCTTTCCGTACCTCGACGACTGGCTCATCAGAGCAGCGTCCGCTCTGGAGGTCACCGACGCCACGCGCCGCACGGTGACTCTTCTGCAGCACTTGGGCTTTGTCATAAACTTCGCAAAGTCCACTTTGCTCCCCTCACAGGATCTCGAGTTCATCGGCGCAAGGCTGCACACTCCTCAGGCACGAGCATACCTACCGCTCGACAGGGCTCAACGGCTCATGGTCCTAGCCGACCGTTTTCGCAGCCAGCCCCTGGTCTCCGCCAGGCGCTTCCTGAGACTACTCGGCCATATGGCTTCCACCGTCCATGTGACCCCCAATGCCCGCCTGAATATGCGGCCTGCTCAATGGTGTCTCCGCCAGCAGTGGCGACAAGCCACAGGCGGCCTAGCAGACCTAGTGCGCGTCTCCGAGCCGCTGATCTCGTCTCTCCGGTGGTGGCTCCAGCAGCCGAACCTGATGTTCAGAATGCCTTTCCAGTCACCTCAGCCGGCCCGGGTGCTGACAACAGATGCATCCCTCCTGGGCTGGGGTGCGCATTGCCAAGGGGCACGTACTCAGGGCCTCTGGACCACGTGGGAGTCTGCTCAGCAGATCAACTTCCTGGAGCTCAGGGCGATCCGCCTGGCTCTCAAGGCTTTCTCCCACCTGACTTCTCACCAGTCCGTCCTTGTCCAGACGGACAATCAAGTTGCCATGTTCTACGTGAACAAGCAAGGGGGCACGGGCTCCTTCCTCCTCTGCCGGGAGGCACAGAAGCTCTGCTCTTGGGCCGTCAGTCACGGCATTCTCCTCAAGGCAGTTTATCTCCCAGGCCAAGAGAATTACCTGGCGGACAAACTCAGCAGGATCCTCCAGCCGCACGAGTGGCGTCTGGATCCCTTGGTAGTTCAGAAGCTCTTTCTAAGGTGGGGCCTCCCCACGGTGGATCTCTTTGCCAGTCCTCACAACCGGCAACTTCCTCGCTTCTGCTCTCGTCAGCCCCACCCCCTTCGGGTTGCGGCGGACGCTTTTCTACTCTCATGGTCGGGAAGCCTTCTGTACGCTTTCCCTCCCATCCCGCTAGTCTCTCGGACTCTGTTCAAGGTTCTCCGAGACAAAGCCTTCATGATCCTGGTAGCCCCTCGCTGGCCCAGACAGCCGTGGTTTCCGCTCCTGCTGCAATTAGCGTTGGAGGATCCATTCCCTCTGGGGTTTCAACCGGATCTCCTCACTCAGGATCGAGGGTCTCTACTACACCCCAACCTCAGGTCTCTCAACCTAATGGCCTGGCTGCTGAGAGGGTAGTCCTTGCTCCCCTTCTCCTGCCGGCAGAGGTAGAGGAGGTCGTCTTGGCTTCGCGACGACCTTCTACCCGCAAATGCTACGCCCTTAAATGGCGTCGCTTTTCCGTTTGGTGTGCCCAACAGTCTCAGGATCCCTTCTCCTGCCCGGTGTCGGTGATCTTGCAGTACTTGCTACACCTCTCTAATCTGGGACTTAAGTCCAACTCCGTCAAAGTTCACCTTAGTGCTCTTTCGGCACATCATGTGCCGGTGGACGGCAGACCTCTCTCCAGCGACCCTCTCGTAGCGAGGTTTCTCCGAGGTCTCCTTCTACTTAAACCACCTCTGCGCCCGCCAGCACCTGACTGGGACCTGAATGTGGTTTTGCAGCGGATCACCTGTCCGCCTTTTGAACCTATGGCTACCTGTTCTCTCCGTTTTCTTTCTTGGAAAACATTGTTCTTGATAGCCCTCACTTCCGCTAGACGCGTTAGTGAATTGCAGGCCCTCGTGTCTGATCCCCCTTACACTCGGTTCTACAAGAATAGGGTAGTCCTACGGACTCACCCAAAATTTCTTCCAAAAGTGGTCTCCCCTTTTCATATCAATCAGGAGGTGGTACTTCCAACCTTCTTTCCCAGACCACACTCCAGCCGAGCTGAAACGGTCCTCCACACCCTGGACTGTAGAAGGGCTCTGAACTTCTACCTTGACCGTACGCGGGAGCACCGTAAAGCTGCTCAGCTTTTTGTGTCTTTTGACCCCAATTAATTGGGGCTCCCGGTCTCCAAGCGTACTCTGTCCATCTGGGTTGCGGACTGTATCTCTTGGGCTTATGGGGCAGCCGGACTCTCCTTGGAAGGTCGAGTCACGGCTCATTGCGTTCGGGCAAAGGCTACGTCAGTGGCTTATCTCCGCTCTGTTCCGCTGGCAGACATCTGCCGGGCCGCTACTTGGTCTTCGAGCCAGACCTTTGCGGTCCATTACTGTCTCGAGAGGGAGTCCCGCAGGGACAGTGCTTTCGGACAGGCAGTCCTCCGTAATCTCTTTGAGGTCTGAGCAACTCCTACCCTCCATCCCGGATGTGGGCTACCGGTGGGTAATAATTCAGCGAAGATTCTTTCCTTCTGTGCTGCTGAGCTAGAGGGAGCTCATTTTTGTGCTTAGGGTCTCCGGTAGCCTTGAGCTTGGGAGTCCCATAAGTGAGGACTGACTTCCTGCTTGGTCCTGGAGAAAGCGTAGTTACTCACCTGTAACAGGTGTTCTCCAGGAGCAGCAGGAATCAGTCCTCACAACCTTCCCTCCTCCCCTTGGAGTTGCAATCACCTGCTTTAGTTTTTTGCAAATTTTTATGCTGTCTTTTTTAGCTATGTCATCTGACTGGCTAAGATGGCACCCTTGGGCGGGAAGAGGACCGCGCATGCGCGCTGCAATTCCCAAAGGCTTTCTTTGAAAGCTGGGGAAAATTGCTCCGCGAGGGCTCCGTCGGCGCCGACGTCACCCATAAGTGAGGACTGATTCCTGCTGCTCCTGGAGAACACCTGTTACAGGTGAGTAACTACGCTAGCTCTGCCAGGACTCACAAAGCACCAAACCCTACCTATCAAAAGGCAACACTGCAAATATTAAACCAATACATCTCAGAGAATACCAATGCATCTCCTACTGGGGAAAGAGAACAAGTGACATGGTCAAATAGAAACTACATGAACAGAATACCTCAGCTTGGTTAAAATGCAGAATATAGACCGTCACCAAAGAACAAGGGATCACAATTTAGAAATAGGAAGACAGTAATTAAACTGGGAACCCCAAAAGCCAAACTTGGGATGTACAACAACACTGGAGAAATAAAACTATAAATTAATTTCCTCTTGTATTAAACAAAACACAAAAGATGTTAACAATGCACATTTCCCAGAGCTGATATATTCCAGTTAATAAATTCAAAATAAAAAAGTATTTTTCTACGTTTTGTTGCTTGTGCATTTTCTTTTCAGTTGCAATTGCTCCAGTCACTTTCTTCTGGTTTCTTTGTGTCTTCTGCGAGCTATCCATTTTCCTTTCTTCTCTTTTAGATTTTTTTCCAAATTTTTTCTCTATATCTGCTTTAACATACTGATCTTTCCCCTTTTGCTCTTTCCTCCATTTCTTTCCTTATTGCTTTATCTTCCACTCAAATTTCACCCTTCCATTCTCAATCTACACTTACTCTTCCAATACCCGGCCCTTCGTAGACTTTTCTTCCCTCCCACACAAAATATATTTCCCCTCTCCATTCTCATTTCCCATCCCTTTCTAGTCCTCCCCCAAAATCAGCTCCTTTATAGTTCTAGACCCACCCAGCATCTGCCCCCTTCTAGTCCCAGTCTCCGAAGCTTCCACATCAGCCCATTTCCAGTCCTAGCCCCCATATGCTCTTTTCCAGTTCCATTCCAGTCCCTCATCAGCCCATTTCCTCCACGCTCCCCCATCAGCTAATTTCCAATCCTAGCCCCCTCGTCAGCCCACTTCGCCCTATTCCAGCCCCCATAAACCCATTTCCAGTCCTAATCCAGCTCTTCATCAGCCCATTTCCAGTCCAAGTCCCCCCCCCATCACAGCCCATTTCGTCCATTCCCCCCACCATCACAGCCCATTTGCAGTCCTATCCCCCCAACCATCACAGCCCATTTGCAGTCCTCCCCCCATCACAGCCCAATTGTAGTCCGTTCCCCCCCATCACAGCCCGTTTCCAGTCTGTTCTCCCCCCCCTCACCACAGCCCGTTTCCAGTCTGTTCTCCCCCCTCACCACAGCCCATTTCCAGTCTGTTTCCCCCCATCCCAGCCCAATTTGTCCATTCCCCCCATCACAGCCCATTTCCAGTCCGTTCTCCCCCCCCCCCACATCACAGCCCATTTCCAGTCTGTTTCCCCCCCCCAATCACAGCCCATTTCCATTCCGTCCGGCCCCATCACAGCCCATTTCCAGTCTGTTTCCCCCATCCCAGCCCATTGTCAGTCTCCCCCCCCCATCACAGCCTATTTCCAGTCCGTTTCTCTCCCCCCCCCCCCCATCATAGCCCATTTCCAGTCCGTTTCTCCCCCCCCCATCACAGCCCATCCAGTCCTAGCCGCCCCCCCGAAGAGCCCCGCGCCGTCTAAGGGGCTGCAGAGGGAGCCGGGGAAGCCCACGCGAGGCCCCGGCTCCCTCTGCACAACCCGCCAGCGTGTAGAGCCTTTACCTTCACGCTGGCGGCTGTTCCAATGAAGCCGCGAATGCCGGGAAAGGGCAATGCCCTTTAACCTCTCCTGGCATTCGCGGCTTCATTGAAACAGCCGCCAGCGTGAAGGTAAAGGCTCTTCACGCTGGCGGGCTGTGCAGAGGGAGCCGGGGCTTCGCGCGGTCTTCCCCGGCTCCCTCTGCAGCAGTCCATTGAGCGAGAATGTGGTTCGTGCGGGGCCCCCTGAAGCGCGGGGCCCTGTGCGAACAGCATTCTCACTCAATGGACGGGCCGGCCCTGTACACAGATAAGGGGTTTCATAATTATATTATTTTGGTTTTTCACTCCTTGTGAGGAAATCTTTTTGTAATTAGTATATAGCTTAAAGACAAATCTAAAAAGCATTTGCAATGACACATTCCCACGCTTTGGATTGATAGTTTTCAAATGGTTCAAACACGGTTTATTGTATCTGATCTATTGTTAGTGTGATAAGTCTGTCCTGTTCCATCTCAAAAACTTTGAGCGTTTTAAGAATGCGCACCACTGCATTGTTTCCCAAACTCAGTCTTGGGGACTCTTATCTAACTGTGCCTTCTTGGGCACTGAAAAGTCAAATTTGAAGAAGGGACTTGCATAGTCTCAAAAGCTTGTATATGACAACATTTTGTGTTAATCCAATAAAAGGTATTGTGGCTTACGAAGGACCCCAGTATTTTCCAGAATCAACATGGCTACCAGAATGCTACAGTGTATGCAACAAGCAGTAACTTTCACTGAGTAATTGCATGAATTACCTATCCCAGTTATGTTTTTTGCTGGTTTAAATGCTTATAAATGCAAATTTAAAACCTGGTAATTTGTAAGTTATGTATGTACAATTTATGGTAATCTTCATTTATAGATTTGCAGAACACAATGCGGGGACGTTCTAGTGCAGTCTGGGATGTCTAAGCCAGAATGTCTGAAAAAAATTCAGTCATGCCCTGGTTCAGACACGATTTCACAAACATAGATGTGCCCGATATGGACATCTACAGCGGTGTCTATATAGATATCCTCAAAACCGTAATTCAGAACCGGGACATCTAGGATATTCTAATGGCTAGAGTAATGGGCTAGGAACAGGGCAGCCAGGATTCAAATCCTAATGCTGCTATTGTTGACATTTTGCCAAGTACTGGAGATGATGATGTGCCTTCTCTACACCCTCTGGATGTTGCTCAGCCAAAATGAGCACTTTTCAGATGCCTGTTCATGCCTGGAGCAGGTCTAAACTTAGATGCGATGCTAGACATCCATGACGTTTCTGAGATCAGGCAGAGACGTCAACGTTCCTGGGAACATCCTGACCATGCCTCCACCATGCCCCCATTCAGACTTGGATGTCCTCACACTTTGGATGTTCCCATAGCCGGCTTTTAAAATGGCTCTGGAGACGTCTCTGTGCTTTGGACATTTCTATGCCTGTTCCTGAGCGGTCCTCCAGTTTAGTCCTCCACATCCGGGTAGTACACCTCTCCTGCAGCCTGGAAACTGGACCAATGAGAATCTTCCTATGCCAGGATGTATGCTGCTGGAGCTCCCATCAGCCCCCAGTGTGTCCAGTCTCCTTGCAACTGGAGGACGTGTGTGCCTGATGTTAGGCACACTTAGGGGACAGCTAGAGGCAACACTAGAGGGAGTTTTTGGTGACTTTCCTTTCTCACTCCTATTTTTTTCTTTCATTTGGTTAATAGGTAGCTGTAGCTTTAAAAAAAAAAAAAATCCAGCAGGCGGCGATTGAGTAGCCGGGTCTGCACGGCCCTTCTGCCTTTGCTACTGAGCTGTCTTTTGCAGTCCGGGAGGACAGCTCTCGCCTCCTGGATTGTACAGAGGAGAGATCTGCCTTGACAGCCTGGGTCCGGTAAGCCTCTGAACGGTATACTGGCTTCCTTTTCGCGAGCCGCCCTGCTTTTCTTGGCTTGAGTGGCAGCCCGGAGCGGTAGCGCGCCCCTGCTCAGGATTCGAGCGGCGGGTCGTCTGCCGGCGCTTCCATGACAGTGCGGTGAGTTTTTGCATATTTTGGGCTTTGCGGGTCGTTTCGTTGCTTTTTTCTTTTGATTTCTTTGATTTCTCTTAAGTTTCATTTTCGCGCCATTTCTTTCTCACCGGCTTGATTGTGCCGGAGGCCATTTTCTCGCTCCGTTTTTCCCGCCCGAATTGAGGAGCTGTGCAGCGGGTTCCCTCTGCGCTTTCCGCGGTTTTGGCCTGGCGTTTTTGCTTGGGGGCTCCTGAGTTTCCAGTCCTGGTTGTTTGTTGAAACACTTTAAAAAAAAAACAACAAAAAACACAAGGAAGAGGGGATTTTTTTCTTTCCTGACTTTTTTCATTTGGGGGTAGACCAGACCCCTTTCGCTGTGGGGGCTGCTGGGCCTGCATGGCTACTAGACCACAGTGTGTTATCTGTGGTTCCCACAGGGGAGCGGTGGCTGACTCCGCGCTTTGCAGGAGCTGCGCATCGGTTCTCACCGGTTTAGAGCAGCAAATGGAGCATAAAAAGCTGTCAGACCCGGGCAGCCCGGCTGTTCAGGCGGAGGGAGATCCCTCTCCTGGTCCTCTTGCATCTTGTTCTGCGGTCCCCCCTTCAGGGCAGGTGGGCGCGTGGCCGAGTGCAACAGCAGAGTCTTCCTTCGCGGATTTTTCCCCTGACTTTGTTCTTCTTATGCACCAGGCTTTTCGTTTGGGGCGCTCGGGCAAGTTCCCAGATGCCTGGCCGTCACCCCTGTCCGCCTTGAAGGCTGAGGAGCCCAGACAGGATGGCCAGCCTGCCGCCAAGCGCCTTAGGTCCATGGATCTGGATCAGGATGACTTGGGTTGGCAAGATCCTGATACAGATGTAGATCCCGATGGGGTACTGAGGAGCTGGAAGACGGAGAAATCCCCGAGCCAGAGGATCAAGCCCGGATCATTCGCGTGTTCCGTAAAGAAGAGCTGGTACCTTTGATTGCGGAGTCTCTCCACACACTCAATCTGGCAGCACCTCGTCCTGTTGAGGAGGACGGGTTGGAGGATCCTCTCATTCAAGCGGTGCGAGAGTCTCAGGTGGTGTTTCCGGTGCACCGTGTGGTGGTGCAGATGATTCAAACTGAGTGGGATCAACCTGAATCCGGATTGAAGGGAATTCGGACTATGAACCGCCTGTATCCATTAGCGGATAAGGACAAGGACAGGTTTAAGTCGCCGCGAGTGGATGCCGTGGTCTCGGCGGTAACCAAGAAGATCACCATTCCTGTTGAAGGCAGTGCGGCTTTAAAGGACACGCAAGACAAAAAGGTGGATGGTTTGTTAAAACAGGCCTTTGAGACCAATGCCTTATCGTTGCAGGCTTCCATTTGTGGTGCTTGGGTGGCTAGGGCCTGCTTGAGATGGGCTCAGCGCTTGCGGCAAGCTTCCGGCTTGGATAAACACAACTTACTAGAGGTGACTCGTCTGGAGTCTGGCTCGGCGTATTTGGCGGATGTGCATTATGATTTGATTAGAACATTAGCGAATAGCATGGCGTCTTTGGTGGCGGCGCGCAGGTCTATCTGGTTACGGAATTGGGCGACCGATGGATCTTCTAAGTGCTGCCTCAGTAAACTTCCCTTTAAGGGCAAATTGTTGTTCGGAGACGATCTGGATAAATTGGTAAAGGACCTCGGAGAATATATCTCTTCCCTTGATAAACAATATGACATTTGCAGGGAAATTTTAAATAGAACGAGGCACCGAGAGCCAAAGCCCGAGGGCGATGTTCTAAGAAAAGCTTACGTCTCCTCTGGGTGTCCCTAGAGACATCCGGGAAGATTTGAATCGAAGATCCACAAAATTTTTCATCCTTTGTTTTAAAGTACGCTCGCAGAACTCTATCTTTATCCAATTCTGACACAAACTTTACCAAAAGAGTGGCCCTAGATGGTATATTATCATTTTCAGATTCGATAAATTCTGAGATGTCCAAAGGAGATGAGACCAGCTGCCCCAGCTGAGAGGCTGCCTCAGAAGCCGCACCTCCCCTGTCATCTCTAACAATCTTACCCTGAGGTACATAATACATCTTAGGAATCGGCGAGTTGCAGAATTTTTTTAAAATACTTACGGAGCAAAATCAATGGAGATAAAAAATGTGTCTTTGGAAAATTTAATAGCCGCAAATTATGCGATCTAATAACATTTTCCAAAAACTCATCCTGCCGATGTAACAAAGCAGCATCAAGAGTGAGTTGCTCCAGGGAAGATTTCTGCAATACAGATATTGAGGCATAAGCCCCCACCCGACTTTCTACAGATAACAACCGATCCTCATGATCTGATAATTTAGATACCGTTTCTTTAGAAAATTCAGAAATCTTCTGCAAAGAAACACTCAAAGCAGAGTCCATGCGAGAAACTATCAACCAAATATCCTTTAGGGAAACTTCCGCAGGCGGTAAACCAGCTTCTGGTCGCAAGGGAAAAGTTAATACAGCAGGTAGATGAATTAGTTACTTTTCTTGACAGTAAGACTTAGTTTTATTTCTTTTCATTGTTTAAAGTTTCTTTGTTCACTGATAAGTCAAAAGGAGTTGGTTAATTCGATCATTCAGGGCTGAATGAGGTTCTCTTTTGTATTTAAATATTTGCAGTGCCTTCGTGATGTGGACTAGTATATTATGTAACTTAATCTATGTTTTTCTTTTTTGGTATTTTTTTTTTTTCTAGTTGTAGTCACTACGACTTTTTCACTTTTCTGTATGGATTAATGGAAAATTTCATAAATAAAAAATTTAAAAAAAAAAAAGACCTTGGAGAGTCCAAGGGCGGTAGGCTACCCGAGGATAAGCCTAAGCTGGGTAGAAACGTGCCGCCGGCACGCGGTCATTTTCGGGACTTTCGCAGGTTTCGTTCTTCCCGCCTTTGGGGTTCCCAGCGCGGCCGGTATGGTTCCAGATCACAAGGGTTTCGAGGTTTTCGAGGAGCCGGCAGAGGCTTCTCTGCGGCATCCTCCTCTACCTCCTCTTCCTTTGGTCGAAAGCCGCAATGAAGCGAGGCGGGCTCCGGATTGAAGTCAAGTCATCGGGGGTCGCTTAAGGGACTTTCTTCCTTCCTGGGCCCAAATAACCTCAGATCAGTGGGTGCTCGAGATAATCAGAGAAGGTTATGCGCTGGAGTTCGCTTGTCTGCTTCCAGATTCCTTTGTCCTTTCTCCCAGCAAAGGCGAGCAGAAGGAGCGGGCCATTCGGGTGATGTTACATCGTCTCCTAGATTTGGGAGCGGTAATTCCAGTTCCTCCTTCCGAGCGCGGCGTCGGTCGCTACTCCATTTATTTTGTGGTGCCAAAGAAAGACGGTTCGCTCCGTCCGATTCTAGATCTCAAGGGCGTGAATCGTTCTCTCCGGTGCCGCATTTCCGGATGGAGACCTTACGGTCCGTCATTGTGGCAGTACGCCAAGGGGAGTTTCTGACCTCTCTCGATCTCTCGGAGGCCTATTTACACATTCCCATCCGAGCGGTACATCAAATGTTCCTGAGGTTCGCGTTCCCGTAGGGTCACTTTCAGTTTCGGGCTATGCCGTTCGGTCTGGCCACTGCTCCGCGCACCTTCACAAAGGTCACGGTGGTGGTGGCGGCGGCCTTGCGCAAGGACGGTATCTTAGTCCACCCTTACCTCGACGACTGGTTGATTTGTGCGAAGTCCGCAGAAGAGAGTGTGCAGGTTACGGACAGAGTAGTGGTTTTGCTGCGGTCTCTCGGCTGGGTGGTCAACGAGAAAAAGAGTCATTTGGAGCCCACGCAATCCCTCGAGTACCTCTGGGTTCGTTTCGACACGGCGAGCAGCTTGGTGTGTTTGCCGGAGCGCCACGTCCAGGCCATGCAGGGCCTAGTGCGTTCATTCTTGAGAATTCCCGCACCGTCAGCGTGGTGGTACCTGCGGCTGTTGGGCACTATGGCGGCGACGTTGGAGGTAGTTCCGTGGGCCCGGTTTCATATGCGGCCACTTCAGAGAGCCCTGCTACGTCGCTGGTCGAACCAGTCCGACTCGTTGAACAGACGGTTGCCTTGTCCGATGTCGGTCCGTCGGTCTCTCCGGTGGTGGCTCTGCTCGAAGAACCTTCAGATGGGTCTTCCCCTGGAGCAGCCCACTTGGATCCCGTTCATCACGGATGCGAGTCTGTTGGGCTGGGGAGCCCACTGCGAGGGTCGGTACGCGCAGGGGACGTGGTCCCCTCTGGAGGCTTCTTGGTCGATCAACCGACTCGAGCTCCGAGCGGTGCGGTTTGCGTTGCAAGCCCTTGAGACGTTGGTGAGGGGGCTGCCGGTGCAAGTTCTCTCAGACAACTCGGCGACGGTGGCTTATATCAACCGCCAGGGCGGCACCGGAAGTATTGCCATGGAAAGCGAGGCAGAGGCCCTGTTCGGTTGGGTGGAGGCCCATCTGCCCGCTATTTCGGCAGGGCATCTCGCGGGAAAAGACAATGTGATGGCGGATTTTCTCAGCAGAGTGCAGGTAGACCCCGGGGAGTGGGAGCTGCACCCGCAGATCTTCGCACAGATAGTTCACAAATGGGGGACTCCGATTATAGACCTCATGGCCACCTTTCAGTCGGCAAAGACAGGGCGGTTCTTCAGCAGGCAGAGAGAATGCATGTCCAAGGGCATCGACGCGCTAATTCAGCCGTGGCCGGAGGACGGTCTTCTTTATGTCTTCCCCCCTTGGGCGCTGATCGGTCGTGTCGTGCAACGCATCGAGGCGCACCGGGGGCAGGTTTTGCTGGTGGCTCCGGATTGGCCCAGGAGACCGTGGTATGTCTTGAAGGACTAGAAAAAGGGACTGTTACTTCTGGAGAGAGATCTGCAACTGTGAGTATATACTTATGGTAATTTTCTAAAAGGAATTCTTTGTATTAAAGCTAATTAATCTGTGAACCCACTATTTTTTGTTAAATCAGTCAGGGCCTTGTAGCAGCAGTTTAAGTTTAAATTTAAAATACAGAGGAGAACTTTCTGGTTACATTTCATACCCAGCAGAGAGCTTGTAGTTTAAATTTAATAGTCACTCAGGGCCTAGCATCAGCAAAGTACTTTTAGCTTAAATTTAAAACACAGAAGAGAGCTTTCTGGTTAAATTTAGAACCCAGCAGAGAGCTTGTAGTTTAAATTTCATAAGAAGTTAGAGCCTAGCAGCAGCTAAGAGCTATAATTTAAATCAAATCAGAATATAGCTTACCTCAGCAGCACAAGACAGAGTACTGTGTAGCAGCCCTCTTTTAATAAGTGTTATTTCCCTCCCTCCCCTGGGATAATCGTAGCTTTATAGGTACTTACACATCTTAAAAGGCAGGAGGTGCTCTCAGGTGAAGCTCGTTACCCAAATTAATCATACACTAAGGACCTGAGATTAGTTAAGCTTCAGGTGAACAAGGTATATTACACGTATTAGGTACAGTTTTATTAGTATAAATATCCATAGCAACCCTTAGTAAGTAAAGAACTTAGATCTAAACACAAACTTAAAACTAAGATGCAGACAGCAGTCCAGCAGCGGGATGGGGGCTTTCCAGTCTTTTGCATTGAGTGTCACATGTACAATTTTCTCCCAGTTCGCGAGAGGTCTTACGTGTGCACTAGGTGCAAGGAACTCTTTGCTCTCAGGGAACGAGTCCGTTCTCTAGAGGCTAAAGTAGCAGACTTGGAAAGCATAAGACAGACAGAGAGGTACATAGACGAGACCTACAGGGATATAGTCCTGAAGTCCCACCTCCAGTCTGGCAGCATCCCTGTTGCCATGGAGGAGAGAGGTCACGTGACAGGAGAGCATCACCCTGGTGTGGCAGGAAGTGATCCTGTAACTAGGACCTGTCCTCCAGGTGATGTAAAACCCTCTTGCACCGAGGAAGTTTCTCCAGGGCCATGTGCCCATGAGGGAAAGGTTAGGACAGCCGTTATAGTTGGTGATTCGATCATTAGGCATGTAGATAGTTGGGTGGCTGGTGGAGGTGAGGATCGCCTGGTAACATGCCTGCCTGGTGCGAAGGTAGCGGACCTCACGCGCCACCTAGATAAGGTCTTAGACAGTGCTGGGGAGGAGTCTGCTGTCTTGGTACATGTCGGTACCAATGACATAGGAAAATGTGGTAGGGAGGTTCTGGAGGCTAAATTTAGGCTTTTAGGTAGGAAGTTGAAATCCAAAACTTCCAGGGTAGTGTTCTCCGAAATGCTTCCTGTTCCACGCGCAGGACCCAAAAGGCAGGCAGAGCTCCAGAGTCTCAATGCGTGGATGAGACAGTGGTGCAGAGATGAGGGTTTTGGATTTGTTAGGAACTGGGGAACATTCTGGGGAAAGGAGGGGCTCTTCCGAAGGGATGGGCTTCACCTTAACCGGGATGGAACCAGGCTGCTGGCATTAACCTTTAAAAAGGAGATAGAGCAGCTTTTAAACTAGATATTAGGGGAAAGCTGACAGTCGCCCAAGAGCGGATGGTTCGGAAGAATGTATCTTTGAAGGATACTACCAAAAGCAGAGAGGTTCCACAAAAGAGTAAACTAGCCCAAATGCCCTCAAGTATGGAGCAGACAGAGCTTAAAGATCCCAAATTACCCATGTCTAACAATAGCCAAATTAATATGAATAAAATACATTCTCTAAAATGCTTGTATGCAAATGCTAGAAGTCTAAAAAATAAGATGGGAGAGTTAGAATATATAGCACTAAATGAAAGGTTAGATATGATTGGAATATCAGAGACATGGTGGAAGGAGGACAACCAGTGGGACACTGTGATACCTGGGTGCAAACTATATCGTAATGATAGAGCTGATCAAATTGGTGGAGGGGTTGCTCTCTATGTTAGAGAGGGCATTGAGTCAGAAAGGTTTAAAGTTTTGCAGGAAACAAAATCTGCTGTAGAATCTATATGGATTGAAATTCCATGTAAAAGGGGGAAGGCGATGGCAGTGGGGGTGTACTATCGACCGCCTGGCCAGAATGACCAAATGGATGATGAAATGTTCAAAGAAATCAAGGAAGCTAACAAAAGTTACAGCGCAGTAATAATAATGGGTGATTTCAACTACCCCGGTATTGACTGGGTCAGTGTCACGTCAGGACATGCTAGGGAGATAAAGTTCCTAGATGAAATAAATGACTGCTTCTTGGAGCAGCTGGTTCATGAACCGACCAGAGGGGAAGCCATATTAGACCTAGTCCTTAGTGGAACACCAGATCTAGTGCAAGAGATAAGGGTGTTGGGACCACTTGGCAATAGTGATCATAGCATGATTGCCTTTGATTTAATTAGTGGAGGAGGGATAGTAAGGAAATCCACAGTACTACCTTTTAACTTTCGAAAGGGAGACTATGATAAAATGAGGAAAACAGTTAAGAAAAATCTAAAAGGAGCAGTTGCTAAGGTTAAAGACGTACATCAGGCTTGGCTGTTGTTGAAAAATACTATCTTGGAAACCCAGACCAGCTGTATTCCACGCTTTAAGAAAAGTGGAAAGAAGTCCAAAAAACTGCCAGCATGGTTTAAAGGTGAGGTCAGAGAGGCTGTTGTTGCCAAAAAGGCATCTTTCAGGAAAGGGAAAAAAGAGCCAAACAACGAAACCTGGAAACAGCACAAGCAGTGGCAAGTCAAATGCAAGGCATTGATAAGGCAGGCAAAGGGAGAATTTGAGAAGAAGCTTGCTGCGGAAGCAAAAACGCGAAGTAAAGACCTTTTCAAGTACATTCGTAGCAAAAAACCTGTGAGAGAGTCAGTTGGTCCATTAGATGATAAAGGGGTTAAAGGAGCACTAAGAGGCGACACGGCGATAGTGGAGAGACTGAATGAATTCTTTGCTTCGGTCTTTACTGAGGAAGATGTAGGGATGTTACCCATGACTGAAGTGGTATTTAAAGGTGCGGAAGAATTGAAGGAAATATCGATACATCGGGAAGATGTATTACAACTATTAGATAAACTGAAGAGTAGCAAATCACCTGGGCCGGATGGTATACATCCAAGGGTGTTGAAAGAACTGAAATATGAGATTGCAGACCTGCTATTAGTAATCTGTGAACTATCATTAAAATCATCTCTAATACCTGAAGATTGGAGGATCGCCAATGTAACACCAATTTTTAAAAAGGGTTCCAGGGGTGATCCGGGCAACTACAGACCGGTGAGCCTGACGTCAGTACCGGGAAAAATGGTAGAAACCATCATAAAGAATAAAATTACTCAGCATGTAGATAGCCATGACCTAATGGGAGACAGCCAACATGGCTTTAGACAAGGAAGATCTTGTCTTACTAATCTGTTATGTTTTTTTTGAAGGAGTGAATAATCAGGTGGACAAAGGTGAGTCGGTTGATATTGTGTATCTGGACTTTCAGAAAGCCTTTGACAAGGTCCCTCATGAGAGACTTTTGGCAAAACTAAAGAGTCATGGGATAGGAGGCAGTGTACTATTGTGGATCAGGAACTGGTTAAAAGATAGAAAGCAGAGGGTAGGGCTAAATGGCAAATTTTCCCAATGGAGAAAGGTGAATAGTGGTGTACCCCAGGGATCTGTGCTGGGTCCGCTGCTTTTTGACATATTCATAAATGACCTGGAAAGTGGAATAACGAGTGAGGTTATCAAATTTGCAGATGACACAAAACTATTTAAAGTTGTTAAAACCCAAGAGGATTGTGGAAAACTGCAAGAGGATCTTGATAAATTGGAAGACTGGGCATCAAAATGGCAGATGAAATTTAATGTGGACAAGTGCAAGGTTATGCACCTAGGGAAGAACAACCCAAACTATGGTTACACGATGCAAGGTTCCACATTAGGAACTACCACCCAGGAAAAAGATTTAGGCGTCATTGTGGATACCATGTTAAAACCCTCGGCCCAGTGTGCAGCAGCGGCCAAGAGAGCAAATAGAATGCTAGGTATGATAAGGAAAGGAATGGAAAATAAAACAAAAGATATTATAATGCCTCTATATCGTTCCATGGTGAGACCGCACCTTGAATATTGTGTGCAATTCTGGTCGCCGTATCTTAAAAAGGATATATCGATTTTAGAAAAGGTTCAGAGAAGAGCCACCAAAATGGTAAAGGGGATGGAAGGATACTCCTATGAAGAAAGGCTAAAAAGGTTAGGGCTCTTTAACCTGGAAAAGAGACGGCTGAGGGGAGATATGATAGAAGTCTATAAATTAATGAACGGAGTGGAACGGGTAAACGTAGATCGATTGTTTACCTTATCAGAATATAGAAAGACCAGGGGACATGCAATGAAGCTACAGGGTAAACTATTTAAGACTAATAAAAGAAAATATTTTTTCACTCAACGTGTAATCAAACTCTGGAATTTGTTACCGGAGGATATAGTAAAGGCTGTTAGTGTAGCTGGGTTTAAAAAAGGTTTGGACAAGTTCCTGGAGGAAAGGTCCATAAACTATTATTAAGAAGGGACCCAGGATATCAATGCTTGAACCAATACAAGCATTGTGGAACCTGTGTCCCTTGGGGAAACTGCTAGGTACATATGACCTAGATTGGCCACTGTTGGAAACAGAATACTGGGCTTGATGGACCTTGGTCTGACCCAGTATGGCATATCTTATGTTCTTATGATCTGGTTCGGTTACGCGACGGGGTGCCTTGGAGTCTGCTTCCGTTACCGGATCTACTGCTCCAGGGTCCGCTGCGGATGCCTCAGGTGGATCGGTTCTCGCTTACGGTTTGGCCATTGAGAGGGCTCGGTTGAGAAAAAAGGGTTATTCCCCAGAGGTTATTGCCACTCTCCTTCGGGCGCGGAAGCCTTCCACTTCGCTCACGTATGTGCGAGTGTGGAGGATTTTTGAGGACTGGTGTTCGCGGCGTGGGGTTCGCGCAGCAACTGCTTCGGTGTCGGTGGTTCTCAGCTTTCTGCAGGACGGATTTGACAAAGGTTTAGCGGCCAGTTCTCTGAAGGTGCAGTTGGCGGCGGGCAAGGTTCTGGGAATTCCCCTAGGGGCGCATTTGGATGTCCAATGTTTTCTTAAGGCGGTCTTCCGGTTGCAGCCTTCGCGCAGGGTGTCAGTCCCTTCATGGGATTTGAATCTAGTCTTACAGGCTTTGGTTCGCAAACCCTTTGAACCGCTTCGGCAGGCGTCTGTCAAAGATCTGACCCTGAAGACGTTTATTCTGGTGGCGATTTCTTCGGCACGGCGCATTTCTGAATTGCAGGCGCTTTCGTGTAGGGAACCGTTCTTGTTTATCTCTAGGGATCGAGTAGTTCTTCGGCCCGTTCCCTCCTTTTTACCTAAGGTTGTGTCGCCCTTTCATTTGAATCAGCCCTTTTTCCTTCCGGTCCTTAAATCAGCAGCGGCAGATGCTACGGACGATGGGTTGCATTGCCTGAATGTTCGGCGAGTGCTTCGTCGATACTTAAAGGTGTTGGAGGCGTTCCGTAAGACCGATCGGTTGTTCATGCTTTTTGGCGGGGCACGCAAAGGGGAAGCAGCGGCAAAGGCATCCATCGCTCGGTGGATTAAGGAGGCGATTGCCTCAGCGTACATTTTACAGCAGCGACCGGTTCCGTTGGGTTTGAGGGCCCACTATACTAGAGCACAGGCGACGTCCTGGGCAGAGCATAGTCTTGTTCCGCCTGTGGACATTTGTAGGGCGGCGACTTGGTCGTCTCTTCATACCTTCAGTAAGCACTACCGGTTGGATGTGCTCGCCGCTCGGGATTCTTGTTTTGGGTCGGCAGTGTTGCGTGCCGGTTGGCAAGGTCCCACCCGGTGTTGACTCTCTGTTACATCCCGGATGTGGAGGACTAAACTGGAGGACCGCTCAGGAAATAGAAATTACACTTACATGGTAATTGTAGTTCCTGGAGGGTCCAGTTTAGTCCTCCTTCCCTCCCATGTGTCTGCTTTGTTTGGAGCGGCGCGCTTACTGTGGCTGGCGCGGAATTGTCTGAGAATATATCTTCTTTTTTCCGTGTCCAGGGCTCGCTTCTACTTTCTTTTATCCAGCTATTCCATTCATGTGGCTGGGATTATGCCTGCCTCTTTCTGCGGGTGGACTCAGAGGCAGTGTGCAGATTTCGGTCTTCCTTCTTTGGGGAGGGGGTCGATTAACACATACGGGGACTAAATTTCGTTCTGGTTTGATATTTCTACTTATCTCCTGTGTTGCTTCTTTAAGTCTGCTTTGTTACTAGTTCACTGGGGGCTGATGGGAGCTCCAGCAGCATACATCCTGGCATAGGAAGATTCTCATTGGTCCAGTCTCCAGGCTGCAGGAGGAGGTGCACTACCCGGATGTGGAGGACTAAACTGGACCCTCCAGGAACTACAATTACCAAGTAAGTGTAATTTCTATTTTTTGGACATCAGTAGCATGAATAGGGCTTCCAAAATGCCACCCCCCCCCCCCCCAAATATGTTTTATTATCAGATAAAAATGTGAACTTGGACAAAAGCTCTGCTACCTTTGTTATACATTGATGCTGATTGGGTACACTGACCTGCCAAAAAAAAAGTGATATTGAGTAAGAGTGATTTAGTCAATTTCATGTTACTTGCAGTTAGAATGGTGATTGGAAATCTCCTCTCTCTCCCCCCAAAGATACAATAAGTTATGTCAAATAATGGAGCTAGAGGATTTAGCAGCTCTTTGGAACCCATTATCACAATGATTCTCCAGGACCAAGCAGGAAGTCAGTCCTCACATATGGGTGACGTCGGTGCCAACGGAGCCCCCGTGCAGAGCATTTCCCCAGTTTTCAAAGAAAGCCTTTGGGAATGCAGCGCGCATGCGTGGTCCCCTTCCCAACCAAGGGTGCCATCTTGCTCAGTCTTTATTTTTCTGCGGAGCCGACGGACGTGAGTTCATGTCACCCGGGAAAAGGTGATTTTTTTTCTGCGTTTTTCGCGTTGTTTCATCCGGTTCGACGCCAGTTCCCTTTCCCGCCTGGGCTCGGTACACCGGTATCGAGTCTGGAGTTTTGATTTTTGGTTTTTGTCCTTCGTGACTAGCGTTCGCTCTCTTTTTGTGTTTTCACTGGCATCCCGGTTTTTTGACCTTGCAGGGGCCCTTTTTCCCCCCATGGCTGCCAGCGGGTTCAAAAAGTGTGATCGGTGCAAGAAACTTATGTCTCTCACCAACATACATGACTGCTGCCTCCGATGCCTCGGGCCCGACCATGACCCGCTGGCCTATGGCCAGTGTGGCAAAATGTCGTTGAAGGCGCTTTGGAGCCGTCAGCATCAACGTGAACGAATTTTCTCTGACTCCGTGTCCGGCCGGGCCCGGACTTTATCAGAAGCCTCGACATCTCGGGAGTCCGACCCCGAGCGCTGTCGGAGTTCCTCTGAAAGGGAGTCTCCCTCCCGGGAGCACAGAAGGAAGAAAGAGCTTGCGAGGTTGGCATCGGTGGAGGCTCCTGGTTCCACGAGGGCCAGGTCACGTAGCCCTGACTGCCGCCCCGGGCTCTCGGAGTTGGAGAGGCCTTCCAAGCTACCTCGTGTGGAGCTGGAGTCCCAGAGTCATGTAAGTGCAGTTGTCCTCGTGGACTCTCCTCCGGGGGAGCCGCCGTCGGTGGCTGTTGAGTCTCCTGAGCTTGGACTCGGGTTGACAGCCTTGGAGAGCAGCCTGGCTGCCTTCATGGAACAGCAGTGGGTGCTGATCGCCGGTCTGACCGGTGCATCTGCCCCGACACCGGGACCTCGACGTCTAAGTCAACCCCGGAGACCGAGCCGATCCTCGAGTTGATGAAGTCTCAAGTTGATCCTCGGTCAAGGTCCCCCTCGACCTCCCGTGCGGGGCCGAGGTCGTCGATGCCGATACCCTCGGCGTCGGGGCAGGTGGCACCAAGGCCCACACGGCCTGAGCCACTCGATTCCTCCTCGGAGGAGTCGGAGTGGGAGACTGAGGATGAGGAGTCCCCGGACAACTTCCGGACCCGGTGTGTCCCTTCGGACTCACCGGAGTCCGAGCCTCAGAGACGCCCCCCCCCCAGAGGATATCCGGTTCTCGGACTTCGTGAGGGACATGGCCAAGGTCTTGGCCTTCCCTGCGGACGCCGAGGAGGAGCCTCGAGCTGAGCAGCTCGATGCCCTCCAGTATGATTTTCCTGCGAAGGAAGCCTTTACTGTACCGGTTCTTCCAATGCTGGAACGGCTACTCTTCCGTATGTGGAAGGCACCGGCCTCGATGCCGGTTCTTAGCAAATGGGTCGATTCCATTTATTGAGTCCGTAAGAGCCCTGGGTTCCAAAAGGCGCAGCTACCACACCACTCCATGGTTGTTGAATCAGCCATGCACCGTCTGAAGAGTCAGAAGATGCACTCCTTGGTGCCCCCCGGCCGGGAGGCCCAGAACCTGGATGCCCTTGGTAGAAAGTGCTTCCAGGGCTCTATGCTATCTTGCCGTGTCCAGACCTACTAGCTGTACATGGGCATGTACCTACGAGATTGCCGGGTTCTCAGCTGGCCTCTCTGAGGAACCTTTGCAGAGGTTCAAGGTTTTGTCAACAGGGATTTGAGAGTGCTCGAAGTTTATCTCTCGAGCAGCTTATGATGGCTTCGAGGCTTCGGCCCGGGTAGCCGTGGCCGGCATCGGTGCACGCCGTCAGGCCTGGCTACAGTCATCAGACCTGGAGCCATGGGTGCAGGACAAGTTGGTCAATGTCCCTTGCCGAGGTGAAAACCTTTTCGGTAAGCCCATGACTGAAAAGGCTGCGGAAATCGAGACTGAGAATCTCACCAGGACAAGGCTGTCCAGGAAGACTTCTGCCCCTTCTCAGAAAAAGAAGGGCTCTGGAAAGAAGCCCTTTTTCCCGAGGAAGCGTGCTGCCTACAAATCCTACCCTCAATACCAGGCCTCTCCAGCTCCCCAACAGGCCCAGCTGGCCAAGGGGCAGGGGCATGGGCCCCGTAGACAGAAGACCCCCAAGCCGCCAGCTCCAGCTCCTGCACAGCAGTGAGCGGGGTTTTGACTCCCACAGCATAGCCTCTTCTCCACAGCTGGCTCCACTCAGCACAGGAGGTCAGCTGACCCTGTACGCCTACAGGTGGCCAACCATCACAGGGGATACCTGGGTACTGAGCATAGTCCAGAAGGGCTACTTGCTCCACTTCCACCAGATACCCCCCTCCTACTTTCCAGGGGAACCTCCAAGACTCCCTCTGCACAGAAACCTCCTCCTTCAGGAGTTGGCAAGTCTTCTAAAGGAACAGGCAGTGGAACAGGTGCCTCGCCACCTGAAAGGGCAAGGCTTCTACTCCAGGTACTTCCTGGTACCAAAAAGGACAGGAGGCCTCCGGCCTATCCTAGACTTGCGAAACCTAAACAAGTTTCTTGAGAGGGAAAAGTTCAAGATGCTTACCCTTGGGATACTGCTGCCCTACCTCCAGCAGGGAAATTGGCTTTGCTCCGTAGACCTAAAGGATGTTTATACTCACATTCTCATCCATCCAGACAACAGACAATATCTCAGATTTGTGGTGGGAGGAAACCATTTTCAGTACAGAGTACTTCCCTTTGGCCTAACTTCCGCCCCCAGAGTTTTCACGAAATGCCTGGCGGTGGTTGCGGCCTATCTCAGAAATCAGGGAATTTTTGTCTTCCCATACCTGGACGACTGGCTCATCAGGGATCAGTCTCTCCAGGAGGCCAGAAAAGCCACTCTTCGCACTGTCTCTCTTCTTCAGCATCTGGGCTTTGTCATAAACCACGCAAAGTCCACTTTGCTCCCCTCACAGAACCTAGAGTTTATAGGGGCAAGATTAGACACCATACAGGCAAGAGCATACGTGCCCAAGGACAGGGCCCACAGACTGATGGACTTGGCCAACCAGTTCCAAAGCAATTCTCAGGTCTCCGCCAGACACTTCCTGCGGCTCTTGGGCCACATGGCATCCACAGTACATGTGATCCAGAATGCCCATCTGCACATGCGGGCTGCTCAGTGGTGCTTCAGAGTTCAGTGGGCGCAAGCCACAGGTGACCTCCGAGACAGAGTAAAGGTGTCCAAACCACTCTTGGACTCCTTGCAGTGGTGGCTACATCTCCCAAACCTTCTCAGGGGGGTTAACCTTTCAGGCCCCGGCACACACAAGGGTGCTGACGACCGATGCTTCCTTAAAGGGCTCTGGTCTCCTCGGGAGGCCACACAGCAGATCAATCTTTTGGAGCTGCGAGCAATCCACTTAGCTCTACAGACTTTTTCTCATGCCCTCTCTCACCAGTCTGTCTTAGTTCAGACAGACAATCAGGTAGCAGTGTTCTTTGTGGACAAGCAAGGAGTCACGGGGTCCAGACTCCTATGTCAGGAGACGCAGGCCCTTTGCTCCTTTGCAGTCAAACAAGGCATGTTTCTCAAAGCAGTTTATCTACCTGGTCAGGAGAACTTCTTGGCAGACAAACTAAGCAGGATTCTCCAGCCTCACGAATGGCAGTTGAATCCACTGGTGGTCCAGCAGATCTTTCTACGATGGGGACTTCCATCCATCGATCTCTTTGCAAGTCCACTGAACCGTCAGCTGCCCAGGTTTTGCTCCAAGCAGCCACATCCCCTGAGAATGGCAGCAGATGTGTTTCTGATTTCTTGGTCTACGGGCCTCCTGTATGCGTTTCCTCCCACGCCCCTGGTGGCCCGAACTCTGTTCAAGATTCTACAGGACAAGGCCTCGGTGATTCTGGTAGCCCCCAGATGGCCGAGGCAACCGTGGTTTCCACTTCTTCTGCAGTTGGCGGTGGAAACCCCATTCCCTCTGGGGATGCAACCCAATCTCCTCTCTCAGGATCAGCGTTCCCTTCTGCACCCCAATCTCAGATCCCTCAATCTGATGGCCTGGCTGCTGAAAGGATAGCGCTAGCTCCCTTGCTTCTACCTAGGGAAGTTGAGGAGGTGGTCTTGGCCTCTAGGAGGCAGTCCACCAGAAATTCCTATGCCCTCAAGTGGCATAGGTTTTCAATATGGTGTGCTCAGCGCAATGAAGATCCTTTCTCCTGCCTTGTGTCAGTAGTACTACAATACCTGCTTCAACTGTCAGACCTAGACCTTAAGTCCAACTCTGTTCGGGTCCATCTCGGTGCTCTATCAGCACACCACTCACCACTGGAGGGACAGTCTCTGTCGGTTCACTCCTTGTTGTCCTGCTTCCTCAGAGGCCTGCTTCTGCTCAAGCCTCTGATTCGTCCACCAGCCACTGAGTGGGATTTGAACGTGGTCTTGCAGCAACTTACTCGCTCACCGTTTGAGCCGATGGCTACTTGCCATTTACGTTTCCTTTCTTGGAAAGTGCTCTTCCTGGTAGCTCTTACCTCAGCCAGACGTGTGAGTGAACTACAAGCTCTGGTTTCTGATAGACCGTACACACGGTTCTATAGGAACAGGGTGGTCCTACGGATCCATCCAAAGTTCCTTCCAAAAGTTGTCTCCTCTTTCCACCTCAACCAGGAGGTGGTTCTTCCAACATTCTTTCCCAGGCCGCATACCAGCCGGGCTGAAACAGTCTTGCATAGCCTGGACTGTAAGAGGGTGTTGTCCTTTTATATAGAACGTACGCAGAGGCATTGAAGGGCTACTCAGCTCTTCTTCTCCTTTGACCCTAATAAACTGGGGTTACCTGTCTCCAAGCGTACGTTGTCCACTTGGGTAGCAGATTGTATCTCCTGGGCGTACAATGCAGCCGACCTCCCCTTGCAGGGTCGAGTCACGGCCCACCGTGTCAGGGCGAAAGCCGTGTCAGTAGCTCATCTCCGCTCTGTTCCGTTGGCAGACATCTGCCGGGCCACTACTTGGTCTTCAAGCCAGACTTTTGCAGCCCACTACTGCCTCGAGAGAGAGTCCCGACGTGACAGTGCTTTCGGACAGGCGGTACTCCGTAATCTCTTTGAGGTTTCAGCAACTCCTACCCTCCGGCCCTTGTGTTGGGCTACCGTATGGGGGCGTTCTCAGAGGATATTCTTATCACGGATGCTGAGACTCTTGAGAGGGAGCCATATTTTCAGCTTTGGGTTCCCGGTAGCCTAGAGCTGGTGAGTCCCATATGTGAGGACTGACTTCCTGCTTGGTCCTGGAGAAAGAGTAGTTACTCACCTGTAACAGGTGTTCTCCAGGAGCAGCAGGAATCAGTCCTCACGACCCTCCCTCCTCCCCTGGAGTTGCAGTCATATACTTTATTTTGTTTTTTTTGCTGTCTTTTAGCTATGTCATCAGACTGAGCAAGATGGCACCCTTGGGCGGGAAGAGGAACGCGCATGCGCGCTGCATTCCCAAAGGCTTTCTTTGAAAGCTGGGGAAATGCTCCGCACGGGGGCTCCGTCGGCACCGACGTCACCCATATGTGAGGACTGATTTCCTGCTGCTCCTGGAGAACACCTGTTACAGGTGAGTAACTACTCTTTACGGATATGAAAAAAAGGAAAGGGGGGAAAGGAAATGAATGGGTAATGTTTTATAACTGAGGCCACCCAAAGATGAATTATTGTTATGGAGCAGAATGGATATAGTGAAGTGGTGGTGAAGCAGGGGAAAACCATGTCATCGTGAACCTTATGGGTATTGTCTTCTGTTGTGTTTTTCCTCAATAAAAAGTAAAGTATGGATCTGCAATACTTCAGTTGGCTGGAGTAGAAGGGGATTGGTATCCTATGTTGGGCATATGTCATAATTTGTAAAAGTTTTGCCTGGTGATTTATGTTACATAAGAACATAAGATATGACGTACTGGGTCAGACCAAGGTTCATCAAGCCCAGTATCCTGTTTCTAACAGTGGCCAATCTAGGTCATACATAGCTAGCAGTTTCCCCAAAAGACACAGGTTCCACAATGTTTGTACTGGGTCAAGCATTGATATTCTGGGTCCCTTCTTAAGAATGGTTTATGGACCTTTCCTCCAGGAACTTGTCCAAACCTTTTTTAAACCCAGCTACACAAACAGCCTTTACTACATCCTCTGGTAACAAATTCCAGAGTTTGATTACACGTTGAGTGAAAAAATATTTTCTTTTATTAGTCCTAAATAGTTTACCCTGTAGCTTCATTGCATGTCCCCTAGTCTTTCTATATTTTGATAACGTAAACAATCGATCCACGTTTACCCGTTCCTCTCTGTTCATTAATTTATAGACTTCTATCATATCTCCCCTCAGCCGTCTCTTTTCCAGATTAAAGAGCCCTAACCTTTTTAGCCTTGCTTCATAGGAGTATCCTTCCATCCCCTTTACCATTTTCGTGGCTCTTCTCTGAACCTTTTCCAATAACACTATATCCTTTATAAGATACGGCGACCAGAATTGCACACAATATTCAAGGTGTGGTCTCACCATGGAACGATATAGAGGCATTATAATATCTTTTGTTTTATTTTCCATTCCTTTCCTTATCATACCTAGCATTCTATTTGCTCTCTTGGCCGCCGCTGCACACTGGGCCAAGGGTTTTAACATGTTATCCACAATGATGCCTAAATCTTTTTCCTGGGTGGTGGTTCCTAATGTGGAACCTTGCATCGTGTAACCATAGTTTGGGTTGTTCTTCCCTAGGTGCATAACTTTGCACTTGTCAACATTAAATTTCATCTGCCATTTTGATGCCCAGTCTTCCAATTTATCAAGATCCTCTTGCAATTTTCCACAATCCTTTTGGGTTTTAACAACTTTAAATAGTTTTGTGTCATCTGCAAATTTGATAACCTCACTCATTATTTCCTTTTCCAGGTCATTTATGAATATGTCAAAAAGAAGCAGACCCAGCACAGATTCCTGGGGTATACCACTATTCATCTTTCTCCATTGGGAAAATTGGCCATTTAGCCCTACGCTCTGCTTTCTATCTTTTAACCAGTTCCTGATCCACAATAGTACACTGCCTCCTATCCCATGACTCTTTAGTTTTGCCAAAAGTCTCTGATGAGGGACCTTGTCAAAGGCTTTCTGAAAGTCCAGATACACTATATCAACGGACTCACCTTTGTCCACCTGTTTATTCACACCTTCAAATAAACATAACAGATTAGTAAGACAAGATCTTCCTTGTCTAAAGCCATGTTGGCTGTCTCCCATTAGGCCATGACTATATACATGCTGAGTAATTTTGTTCTTTATGATGGTTTCTACCATTTTTCCCGGTATTGACGTCAGGCTCACCGGTCTGTAGTTTCCGAGATCACCCCTGGAACCCTTTTTAAAAATTGACGTTACATTGGTGATCCTCCAATCTTCAGGTATTAAAAATGATTTTAATGATAGTTCACAGATTACTAATAGTAGGACTGCACTCTCATATTTCGGTTCTTTCAACACCCTTGGATGTATACCATCCGGTCCAGGGGATTTGCTACTCTTCAGTTTATCTAATAGTTGTCATACATCTTCCCGATGTATCGATATTTCCTTCAATTCTTCCGTACCTTTAAATACCACTTCAGTCATGGGTAACATCCCTACATCTTTCTCAGTAAAGACCGAAGCAAAGAATTCATTCAGTCTCTCCGCTATCGCCTTGTCACCTCTTAGTGCCCCTTTAACCCCTCTATCATCTAATGGACCAACTGACTCTCTCACAGGTTTGTTGCTACGAATGTACTTGAAAAAGTCTTTATTTCGCATTTTTGCTTCCACAGCAAGCTTCCTCTCAAATTCTCCCTTTGCCTGCCTTATCAATGCCTTGCATTTGACTTGCCAGTGCTTGTGCTGTTTCCAGGTTTCATCGTTTGGCTCTTTTTTCCATTTCCTGAAAGATGCTTTTTTGGCAACAACAGCCTCTCTGACCTCACCTTTAAACCATGCTGGCAGTTTTTTGGACTTCTTTCCACTTTTCTTAAAGTGTGGAATACAGCTGGTCTGGGCTTCCAAGATAGTATTTTTCAACACCACCCAAGCTTGATGTAAGTCTTTAACCTTTGCAACTGCTCCTTTTAGTTTTTTCTTAACTATTTTCCTCATTTTATCATAGTCTCCCTTTCGAAAGTTAAAAGGTAGTACTGTGGATTTCCTTACTATCCCTCCTCCACTAATTAAATCAAATGCGATCATGCTATGATCACTATTGCCAAGTGGTCCCAACACCCTTATCTCTTGCACTAGATCTGGTGTTCCACTAAGGACTAGGTCTAATATGGCTTCCCCTCTGGTCGGTTCATGAACCAGCTGCTCCAAGAAGCAGTCATTTATTTCATCTAGGAACTTTATCTCCCTAGCATATCCTGCTGTGACACTGACCCAGTTGATGCCGGGGTAATTGAAATCACCCATTATTATTACTGCGCTGTAACTTTTGTTAGCGTCCTTGATTTCTTTGAGCATTTCATCGTCCATTTGTTCATTCTGGCCAGGCGGTCGATAGTACACCCCCACTGCCATCGCCTTCCCCTTTTTACATGGAATTTCAATCCATAGAGGTTCTACAGCAAATTTTGTTTCCTGCAAAACTTTAATCCTTTCTGACTCAGTGCCCTCTCCAACATAGAGCGCAACCCCTCCACCAATTTGATTAGCTCTATCACTACGATATAGTTTGTACTCAGGTATCACAGTGTCCCACTGGTTGTCCTCCTTCCACTGGTTGTCCTGTGCTGCTGAGGTAAGCTGTCACCAACTTCCTGGGTGATTAACAGTCCTTGCTTGGATAGAAGGAGTCTTTCAAAATGGCCTTTTGACCTGCCACCTGGTGTTAACACCTATTGAAAAAGTTTCACAAGTCTCTTGCCCCCTAGGTAGAAGGCCTTCTTGTGTGTTGCTGGTCTGTACTGTTCTGGAATTGCTTGCTATAATTGATATGTTAACTTGGAATTTTTTAAAATTAGAAGAGATGGAATTATCCCACCTGATATATATCATTCATGTCTGTCTTTTTTTTTTAAAGGATTCCAGTAGTGGAGATGTACACTCCGGCAGTTCCTCAGCCAACCTCAACAGAGAAGAAATATTAAAACTCCTTAATATATTTGAGTCTCGTTTATCATTCCTGCTCCTTCAGCTGATTAAACTGTTGACTTCAACAAAAAAGAAAAACAGGTAAGTTCTAACAAATAGTACTGACTTGGGTAAAGTTGCATCATGTAAGTGTAATGCATGCCACATGTACTTACTGCCAGTGTATGCCCAGGTTTTCCTCTTTTTACAGAGGTGACACCAGTCTTAAATTGTGTCTGTTTTCCTTGTGACACTTTATTTAAGGCCCAGACATCTCATCCCTGCTGATTATGCAGAATCCTGTTTATCTTATGTTTCTGAAAGAATTCTAGTAATATACTGTTAAATAGGTGTTTGAGCAATACACATTACAGCCAATATTCCTCTTTTGTGGACCTGAGTAATAGAAAGAAATTACAATAAGCTTTGGAGATGTGACCAACATAGATGCATATTTCTAGAAATACGAAAGCATTTCTATTCATCTTCTGAGAGTATAAAATCTGCTTGGAGCTGTGCTTTTATATCATGGTAAGCTACGGGAAATTAGTATTGCCTGGAACATTGGCATGCTTAAAATACACCATATCCTAAAAGATTGTGCTGTCCATCACTCTATCATGCTTTAGTAGGCCTACAATATTGTGTTCAGTGATGTTTATAGTCTTTCTTAGTTACCCTGAAAACATTGCCTAACAATACTAGGCAACTCATCAAATCAAGGATGATAAAACAGTGTGATTGCCATCATCAAATCTAAGAATTCTTTCATGGCCACATCCTTACTAGTTCTGGTGCTCCATTGTCTTTCTAGCTGGTGATACTTTGTGCCTCTTCAGCCTTTTATCAATAGAACATCAAGTACATCATCTGTATATCTCTAAATGTTCATTGTCCTCTTTTGAGACTGCTTAAAACCTGTTTGGAACTTTGCACTTTTCATTAAGTACTTAGAGGGTTTGATTTGCCTTACAGCTGAGTGCATTTATTTTTGTCAAGTATGACCATTTTTTGCTAACTCATATTTTTGTTATGCCAAACAGTAAAATACAAATAATATTCTGAAGATACAAAAAAATTTAGCATGCATGCTTTCAAATCAGTCTTCATCTTCATCCTGCTAGACCAGTCCAGACGGATGGGTTTATCTTACTCTCCCAGTAGATGGTGGAGACAGAGAACACAGCTTTGCTATGATATTATTACCTAAAAGAGGCGGTACCTGTAGACTGCCAGAATTCTCTATCTCCAGCAGATGCTGGCAAGAACTGTTCTAGTGTAGTGAGTTTGAGGCTTGTAAGTTCACCAGCAGCCAGGCCATCTTACAGGACATCAGCCTACAGCTGTCTGCCCTATTCAAGTGGATCCCCTTATCTTCCAGTGTGGCAGTCTCCAGACTGGGATTCTGGTTGAGAGGACCCTAGGATACCAGGACAGCAAGTTGTGCATTGACTCTCCTGGTTGTGCAAATGGCATTATGCTCCCAGGGCAGCAGTCTGTTTGCTGTCTCCCCTAGTTGAGTGCTGACTTTACTATGGTTTGGGCTGGTACTGTTTGACTCTTGAGCATAGTGACTCACAATTCTGTGGGGGTGGGTGGGAGAGTCGTATTGGCTTATCCTGACTCGCTGGGATTGGAGTGCATAGGCTTCTTGGGCAGTAGCCTCTCTTTTTGTCTAGCTCTCCTATGTGTGTGCCTCTTTCCCCTTCCCGCAGGTTCTGCATTAAGGGTTTCCTTCTAGCCTGGCTGTAAAACAAATTTTAAAAACCTTCTGTCAGGACCACTGTAAAAGCTGCACAGTGCTTCTGAAGGTAAATGAAGTCTGCTGGTCAAAAGCTGTTTTGGCGCCGGTAGCAGCGTATGTCTTGAGAGGAGTTTACATTTCTCGTGAGTGTACTGGAACCATAACTACTGATGCTGAGTGGCTTTAAGCACAGTCAGTGCTGCAATAGTTGTGTGAGGAGGCTGATATGTACAGGTGGTGATTGGACCTGTGTGGCTTGTGATAGGGAGCTCAATTTGTCTTGTGGGGCAGGCAGTCAAAACCCTGGCTCTCCAACATGCAGGAAAGCTGCCAAGTGAGGGGAGCCTGGCCCTCCCTTCCCCTTCACAAAGAGAGCCCTTTGATAGGAAGTGCTGGCATTTTAAAGGCATTGTATAACATGTTCAGGAACTTCTGTAGGCCCTAGGGGTTGGGCCTGTGGTTTACCCTGGACCCTCAAATTCCAGTGGTAGTGTTGGAGGGAACTCAGGAGCCTCTGTATAGAGGAACTTTCGTGACTCCAGTTCCCAATCCTCAGGATTTCACCACGGGGTTAGTAATAATTCTCCAGGACCAAGCAGGAAGTCAGTCCTCACATATGGGTGACGTCGGCGCCGACGGAGCCCTCGTGCAGAGCATTTCCCCAACTTTCAAAGAAAGCCTTTGGGAATGCAGTGCGCATGCGCGGTCCCCTTCCCACCCAAGGGTGCCATCTTGCTCAGTCTTCTTTTTTCTGCGGAGCCCAACGGACGTGTGTCGTCACCTGGTAAAAAGTTGTTTTTCCTGCGTGGATTCGTGTTTTTTCCCGGTTCGACGCCGGTTCCCCTTCCCGCCTGGGCCCGGTACACCGGTATCGAGCCCAGAGCTCAGCTTTTCGGTTTTTGTCCTTCGTGACTAGCGTTCACGCTTTTTTTCTCTTTTTCACTGGTGTCAGCATACATCATTGATGGTTTTACCTCACAACATATTATTAATGAAGCTTCCTCTAAACTGTCCAATGTAGTTGTAGATACCTTTGCTCTTATATCTCCCATTATAGAACAGAAAATTGTTACCTTAGCACATGCAGAATATAGATTGGGAAAGAATATTTCCTGGGCTCTTGCCTGTGATCAAGTACAGATCGAGCTTATTACTATACTAAAGGAAATTCTGATCACTGCTAAGTTAGGACACTGACCACCATCTCTCGTCCATATGGCTAGTACCAAAATACCTGAATTTGCTATAGCTCACCTTGATTGGTGGACAGTTAGTGTTCCCATTTGTTCACCACAAGGCTGCTCTATCTGTACTTTGATCCCATGGTCAGGACAACACAGTTATTTATCCTGTTGTTAATATTGGGGTGCAGTTTGATAATATGCTTATGTATCCTGTGGACCATCTCACATGGGTGCAGCCACTGGACGACACCTGGACTTCATTCAAGCCGATGGACCCCAGTTTGTGTGAGCAGACTACATTTCAGTTCAAGTGTCAACCTCACCAGTTTAAAGAGGCTGATACCTCCTGCTGGAACAATTCCTCCTCTTGCTCCCTGACTGTTAAGCTCTCATATTCCCTGACTACTTCACACAGTTTGTATTACCTTGGAGCTGGACACTTTTGTTTTCATCTGTTCTTTCCCCAGAATGTTTCTTTTTTGATTGCCCCCAGAATGCATGACATTCGCCTTCCCAAGAACACTTTGTTGTACAGTTCAAACTATTTACCAAACAATACCTGATGCAGTCATACACCACTGGTCTCCATCACCATTGACGGGACAACTTATTCCACACCGCTGGTTACCAATGACTCTATGGACATTCCAGACTTTATCTCATATGCTGTGCATCCATTACCACTTGGCATGGGAGAAGAGACACTACATAAACTGCTCAACTTTACAGAACTCCATGCCTATATTGATCACCTTAAAACAACATCCACTGAAGTGAATCACACCATCGCTTATGAGAATGGACACATTCAACAAATTGTTGGACACTTGCTACAAGATGCTCATGTATCTGTGTGGGAATTGTTATTTGGTTACTCACCTACTGCTGATCATGTCTTTAATGTTTTTATTCACCCTATTATTATTTTAACTGCTGTACAAATATTGCTATGCATTATCATAATTTTCCTGTGTTGTAAAATGAAACAAATGTACATTTCCTTGCAGCGCATGTCCTACAGAACATCAACAACATTTTAAGGTAGTTACACTTAATTTCTCCAGCATTTACCTCTACATCCAGGCTCATTTGGCCTGCTAATTTGGCATTTCCTATTACATTGAATACCAGAGTCAGCTGCAGTCTAGTATTGCTTCCTATCCTCACTCATAGTATCCTGGTACCTTTTGGCTTTAACCTCCTCAAAAATTCCTGCAGCCCTTATGCACTGTTCACTCTCTCTAAGACGGGCACGGAGGTAGCATATTGGGTCCCCCCCCCCCCCCCCCAGTAGTGGCTGCCCTACCTAAGACACGAGGTTTGGACTCATAAGGGGACTTGTTTATCTCTAGAACACTAGAGACAGTACTGTGCAGGACAGGGGACCTGCTAGACATAGCAAGGTATTTAATACAGGAGGTATTAGTCAAGCTGCCTACTATCATGTAATTGCAGCTGGGACAGGTACCACAGGTTTGCTTCCACCATTTCCAGGCACAAATAATAAGTAACAATAAAAAAGGTGTGGGAGATGTCAACATACATCAGCATGACATTATGCCTAGCATAGGTGTCATGGCTTTTTCCCAGACCTTGGATTTCAAGCAGCTTTGTTACTCTGGTGATGTCAGTCTCCAAACTTAATGAGGGTAGTTTACAAGATGAGATTAGCTCTGACCCCCTGGTGATGTCAGTCTCCGGGCCTGATGAGATTGGTCTGCAGCCCCTCCTTGCTAAATCAAGAATAGCAGATCTTAAAGGGAGGTGCTGGAAACAATAGCAGACCTCAAAGGGAGGTGCTGGAGAAAATTCACTATAAAGGACAGAAATACTTCCTCTTTCTCTCTCTCTCTCTCTATTCATCAGACATGAAGGACATGAGGCTCTGACAATCACTTCTCTGTATCCCTCCCCCCTCTCTCTCTCTCTCTCTCTCTCTCTCTGATCTCTCTCACACACACACATGCACACACATAGAGTCTTTCATATACTCTATTCTCTCTCACACTTCACACATGCACACACACACACACAGATTCATTGATGCACACTGAAGCAGCTCTGTAACAACCACTATATAACTCTGTTCTGTACCTATGTAATAAGCCTATTTCGATATAAAACTTTTTCCAAGCCACACCAGTTTTGGTTGTCTTATTTGTGCTGCTTACCCTAATGTCTCTGTGAAATGAACCCAGGACCAAACGGAGCATAGCCAAAAGTAGAGAACAGCGAAAGATTACATTTTCCAGAAGATTACAACTGGCAGTCTGGTCTTTTGACCTTGCAGGGGCCCTTTTTCCCCCCGATGGCTGCCAGCGGGTTCAAGAAGTGTGATCGGTGTAAGAAGCTGATGTCTCTCACTGACACACATGAGTGCTGCCTCCAGTGCCTCGGGCCAGACCATGACCCGGTGGTCTGTGTCCCGTGCGGCAAAATGTCCTCTAAGGCGCTGAGGAGCCGTCAACATCAGTGTGAAAGACTCTTTTCTGACTGCGAGTCCGGCCGGGCCCGGACTTCGTCAGAGGCCTCGACATCTCGGGAGTCTGACCCCGAGCACCGTCGAGGCTCCTCTGAAAGGGGGTCTCCTTGGAGGGAACACAGAAGGAAGAAGAAACCCGCGAGGGCGGCGTCGGTGGATGCTCTTGGCTCCTCGAGGGCCAGGTCGCATAGCCCCGACCACCGTCCCGGGTCCTCGGAGTCGGATAGGCCTGCCAAGTTGCCTCGAGTGGAGCCGGAGTCCCCAAGTCACATGAGTGCTGTTGTCCTTGTAGACTCCCCTTCGGGGGAGCCGCCGTCAGCCCCGATGCTGTCGGGGGCTGCTGAGTCTCAGGTTGACGGCCTTGGAGAGCAGCTTGGCTGCTTTCATGGAGCAGCAGCGGGTACTGATTGCTGGTTTGACCGATGCATCTGCCCCGACCACCGGGACCTCGACGTCCAAGTCGACCCCGGAGGCCGAGCCGATCCTCGAGTCGATGCGGTCTCGAGTCGATCCTCAGCCAAGGTCCCCCTCGGCCTCCCACTCGGGGCCGAGGTCGTCGATGCTGGTGCCCTCGGTGTCGGGGCGGATGACATCGGTGCCTGCCCGGCTGGAGCCGCTCGATTCCTCCTCGGAGGGGTCAGAGTGGGAGACGGAGGGCGAGGAGTCCCCGGATACTTTCCGGACCTGTTGCATCCCATCGGACTCACCGGAGTCCGAGCCTCAGAGACAGTCCCCACCGGAGGATACCCGGTTCTCGGACTTCATGCGGGACATGGCCAAAGCCTTGGCCTTACCCGCAGATCCCGAGGAGGAGCCGAAGAGCTCGAGGCCCTCCAGTATGACTCTCCGCCTAAGGAGACCTTTACTGTACCGGTTCCTCCGATGCTGGAACGGCTGCTCTTCCTCATGTGGGAGGCACCGGCCTCGGCGCCGGTTCTCAGCAAACGGGTCAATTCCATTTATCGAGTCCGTAAGAGCCCTGGGTTCCAGAAGGCACAGCTGCCGCATCACTCCATGGTTGTGGAATCGGCCCTGCATCGTCTGAAGAGTCAGAAGATGCACTCCTTGGTGCCCCCCGACCGGGAGGCCCTGAACCTGGATGCCCTCGGTAGAAAGTGCTTCCAGGGCTCTATGCTGCCGTGCCGTGTCCAGACTTACCAGCTGTACATGGGCATGTACCTTCGGGACCTGGCAAAGGAGATTGCCGGGTTCTCAGCTGGCCTCTCCGAGGAACCTTTGCAGAGGTTCCAGGCCTTGTCCACTGGTATTCGTGAGTGCTCGAAGTTTATCTCTCGAGCAGCCTACGATGGCTTCGAAGCATCGGCTCGAGTAGCCGGAGCCGGCATCGGTGCCCGCCGACAGGCTTGGCTTCAGTCATCCGACCTCGAGCCATGGGTACAGGACAAGTTGGTCGATGTCCCCTGCAGAGGTGAAAACCTCTTTGGCAAGCCCATGGCTAAAAAGGCTGCACAGATCGAGACTGAGACTCTGACCAGGACTCGGCTGTCCAGAAAAACCTCTGCCCCTTCTCAAAAGAAGAAGGGCTCGGGGAGAAAGCCCTTTTACCCGAGGAAGGCGGCTGTCTATAAACACTACCCTCATTATCAGGCCTCAGCAGCTCCCCAACAGGGTCAGCAGGCCAAGGGACGGGGTAATGGGTCCCGTAGGCAGCAGGCCCCCAAGCCCACAACACCGGCCCCTGCTCAGCAGGGTGGGGGTTTTTGACTCCGTCCGCATAGCCTCTTCCCCTCCACTGGTTTCTCTCAGCACAGGAGGCCGGCTGGTCCACTTTGCCCACAGGTGGTCAGCCATCACATCAGATACCTGGGTGCTTCATATAGTTCAGAAAGGCTATCTTCTACACTTTCACCAGGTACCTCCCCCCTACTTTCCAGGGGAGCCTCCAAGACTCCCTCTGCACAGGAACCTCCTCCTCCAGGAGTTGGTAAGTCTTCTCAGGGAACGGGCGGTGGAACCGGTGCCTCACCACCTGAGAGACCAAGGCTTCTATTCAAGGTACTTTCTGGTACCAAAAAGAACAGGAGGCCTCAGGCCCATCCTAGACTTGCAAAATCTCAACAAGTTCCTGGAGAGGGAAAAGTTCAAGTTGCTTACCCTTGGAATATTGCTGCCCTACCTCCAGCAGGGAGATTGGCTATGCTCCTTAGACCTGAAGGATGCTTACACTCACATCCTCATTCATCCAGACCACAGACAATATCTCAGGTTTGTTGTGGGAGGAAATCATTACCAGTACAGAGTACTGCCCTTTGGCCTATCCTCCGCCCCCAGGGTGTTCACCAAATGCCTAGCAGTGGTGGCGGCCTATCTAAGATTTCAAGGCCTTTTTGTGTTTCCATACCTGGACGACTGGCTCATCAGAGCCCAGTCTTCCCAAGAGGCCACTCAGGCCACTTATCGCACTGTGACTCTACTCCAGCACTTGGGATTTGTCATAAACTTCGCAAAGTCCACTTTGCTCCCCTCTCAGGATCTCGAATTCATAGGCGCAAGGTTTAACACACTTCAGGCGCGGGCCTTCCTGCCTCTAGACAGGGCACACAGGCTCATGGATCTCGCCAGCCACTTTCACAGCAATTCCCTGGTCTCTGCCAGGCAATTTCTGAGACTGCTCGGCCATATGGCTTCCACGGTCCATGTGACCCCCAATGCCCGCCTGAACATGCGACTTGCTCAGTGGTGCCTTCGCACTCAATGGCATCAAGCCACAGGGAGCCTGGCGGACTCAGTACAGGTATCCGACCTGCTGGTCTCTTCTCTGCGGTGGTGACTTCATCTGCCAAACTTGGTGCTGGGAGTGGATTTTCAATCTCCTCCGCCTTCTCAGGTGCTGATAACCGATGCTTCTCTCCTGGGTTGGGGAGCACATTGCCAAGGGACATGTACTCAAGGCCTCTGGACTCCTTGGGAGTCTGCTCAGCAGATAAACTTCCTGGAGCTCAGAGCCATCCGCCTAGCTCTGAGAGCCTTCTCCCACCTCACTTCTCACCAGTCTGTGCTGGTCCAGACGGACAATCAAGTTGCAATGTTCTACGTGAACAAACAAGGGGGCACAGGCTCCTTCCTTCTCTGTCAGGAGGCACAAAAACTGTGCTCTTGGGCCGTCCTTCACGGCATCCTCCTCAAAGCTGTCTATCTCCCAGGTCAAGAAAATTACCTGGCAGACAAGCTGAGCAGGATCCTCCAACCTCACGAGTGGAGATTGGATCCGTTGGTGGTTCAGCAAATCTTTCTCAAGTGGGGCCTCCCCACCATGGATCTATTTGCCAGTCCCCTGAACCGGCAGCTTCCCAGATTCTGCTCTCGACAACCGCATCCTCTCCGAGTGGCGGCGGATGCTTTTCTGATTCCATGGTCCACAGGCCTCTTGTATGCCTTTCCTCCCATGCCACTGGTGTCTCGGACACTCTTCAAAGTTCTCAGAGACAGGGCCTCGATGATCCTTGTGGCTCCCCGGTGGCCGAGACAACCATGGTTCCCGCTTCTAATGCAACTGGCGGTGGACACTCCTCTTCCTCTGGGGTTTCAACCCGATCTCCTGTCCCAAGATCAGGGGACTCTCCTACACCCCAACCTCCGATCCCTTCATCTGATGGCCTGGCTGCTGAAAGGGTAGTCCTTGCTCCCCTCCTGCTGCCTCGGGAGGTGGAAGAGGTCGTCTTGGCCTCCAGTCGGCCCTCCACCCGGAAATCCTACGCTCTTAAGTGACGTCGGTTCTCCGTGTGGTGTGCTCAGCAGTCTGAGAATCCCTTCTCCTGCTTGGTGGCAGTGGTCTTGCAATATTTGCTTTACCTCTCCAATCTGGGCCTTAGGTGGACCCTGACAGAGTTGGACTTAAGTGCTCTCTCTGCGCATCACGCACCGGTGGATGGCAGGCCTCTCTCCAACCACCCTTTGGTGGCTCGTTTTCTCCGAGGCCTCCTTCTCCTTAAGCCTCCTTTGCGCCCACCAGCCCCTGAATGGGATCTGAATGTGGTCTTGCAGCGGATTACCTGTCCGCCCTTTGAACCTATGGCTACCTGCCCTCTTCGTTTTCTTTCCTGAAAAACCTTGTTCTTGGTAGCCTCTGTAACCTCTGCTAGGCGCGTTAGCGAACTGCAGGCCCTAGTGTCTGATCCTCCTTACACTAGGTTCTACAGGAATAGGGTAGTCTTACGGACTCACCCTAAGTTTCTTCCAAAGGTGGTTTCTCCTTTTCATCTCATCCAGGAGGTGGTTCTTCCGACCTTCTTTCCCAGGCCGCACACCAGCCGGGCTGAAATGGTCCTGCATACCCTGGACGGTAGGAGGGCCTTGTCCTTCTACCTTTACTGTACGCGGGAGCATCGGAGGGCTGTTCAGCTCTTCGTTTCTTTTGACCCCAATAAGTTGGGGCTCCCTGTCTCCAAGCGTACTTTGTCCATCTGGGTCGCTGATTGTATCGCCTGGGCTTATGGGGCAGCCGGCCTCTCGTTGGAGGGTCGAGTCACAGCTCATCGTGTCAGGGCAAAGGCTGCGTCAGTGGCTCATCTCCGCTCTGTTCCGTTGGCAGACATCTGCCGGGCCGCTACTTGGTCTTCAAGCCAGACTTTTGCGGCCCATTACTGCCTGGAGAGGGAGTCCCGCAGGGACAGTGCTTTCGGTCAGGCAGTCCTCCATAATCTCTTTGAGGTTTAGGCAACTCCTACCCTCCGGCCCTGGTGTTGGGCTACCAGTCGGGGGCGTTTTCAGAGAAGATTCCTTCCTTCTGTGCTACTGAGCTAGAGGGAGCTCATTTTTCCGCTTGAGGTCTCCGGTAGCCTTAAGCTAGTGAGTCCCATATGTGAGGACTGACTTCCTGTTTGGTCCTGGAGAAAGAGTAGTTACTCACTTGTAACAGGTGTTCTCCAGGAGCAGCAGGAATCAGTCCTCACAACCCTCCCTCCTCTCTTTGGAGTTGCAGTCCTATCATTTTGTTTTTGCTAATTTTTTTGCTGTCTTTTAGCTATGTCATCAGACTGAGCAAGATGGCACCCTTGGGCGGGAAGGGGACCACGCATGCGTGCTGCAATTCCCAAAGGCTTTCTTTGAAAGCTGGGGAAATTGCTCCGCGAGGGCTCCGTCGGCGCCGACGTCACCCATATGTGAGGACTGATTCCTGCTGCTCCTGGAGAACACCTGTTACAGGTGAGTAACTACTCTAACTGTGCAACCCACATTAGGGTTGTGAGTCGGCAGGTGAGGGGTGGAGAGTGGGCATGGTAAGCTCAGCACAGCACCAAGTTCACACCGCATGCTAACTGCATTAGCGCAGGTTCACCTAAAGCCACCTCAATAGGTGGAGTTAAGTACACCTGTGCTAATGCAGCCCACTGCCGGGGAAATGCTTTTCACACCCCTGACAGTTAACACAGTGGTGTTGCACCTAATGCACTATAGTTTCAGTGCTGTTGGTATGTTAGGTACAATACCTTACTGCCCTTTAGTAAAGACCCCTAAGCATTTATATCAGGCCTGGACATTGTTACTATTTTGGTAGCCCAGACCAGATGTATGCCACGCTTTAGCAAGACTTGAAGGAAGGCCAAATGACTGCGAGCATGTTTTAAAGATGAAGTGAAAGAAACTGTTATAGCCAAAAAATAAAAATCTTTCAAAAAATGGATAAAGGAACCATATGAAAACAGGACATGACATAAGCACTGGCAAGTCAGTTGCAAAACATTGCTAAGGCAGTCAAAGAGAGAACTTGAAAGAAGCTTGCGGTGGAAGAATAAACTCATAATTTTTTCAGGTACTTTCAAAGCAGAAAAAGTTTGAGGAAGCCATTTAGAAGATAACAAGGTAAAAGGGGCATTATGAGAGAACAAGGCCATAGTGGAGAAACTAAATGTATTTTTTGCTGTGGTCTTTACTGAAGAGGATGTAGGGTATATAACCATGCTAGAAATGATATTTAAAAGTGATGAATTGGAGGAATCAAAAAAGGTCTTGGTGAACCTGGAAGATGTAATAGGGTAACTTGACAAACTAAAGCGTAGCAAGTCACCTGGACTGGATGGTACACATCCCATGATGCTGAAATAACTCAAAAATGAAATTGCAGGCCTACTATTAATAATTTGTAAACTATCATTAAACTCATCTATAGTATCTCAAGATTGGAGAGTGGCCAACGTAACGCCAATTTTTAAAAAAAGTTCCAAAGGTGATTTGGGAAACTACAGACCAATGAGCGTGACATCAGTACTGGGCAAAATAGTAGAAATAATTATAAAGAACAAAATTACTGAACTATGATTTAATGGAACAAAGCCAACATGGATTTAATCAAGAGAAGTCTTGCCTTATGAATCTGGTATGAATAAACAGGCAGATAAAGATGAGGTGCTTGATAGGGTATCTAGAATTTCAGAAAGACTTTGACATGGTCTCTCATGAGAGACTCTTAATTAAAAAGTCATGGTAATAGGAGGCAGTGCCCTGTTATCTTTATCGTTTATTGCATTTGATGTACCACCCTTTGAGGCATTCAGAGCGGTTTACAAAAATTTCAGAAACCAAAAATAAATAGAAAAGAACTACAATAATTACAGGAAAGCAACAAGGATTGGGAAGTAGCTTAAAAGATAATCAGAAACATGAATAATAGAGTCCCCCAGGGCGCAGTGGCAGCCCAAGGGAGGTGCGGGGCCATGTGCGGAGACTCGGTGCGGTGCCTCTTTTGCATAAGGGGCCTCATTTGCATAAATATTTGCATAATGTTACCATACACTAACTTTTAGTAAACATGCCTCTTAATTGAGTGTATGGATAAAGAAAGACTAAAAGATTTCTACAATTTCCAGGAACAAGCAGGAATGAGTCTTCACATATGGGTACGTCGGTACCGACGGAGCCTGCGCAGGAACGCTCCCCAGCGTCCAATCAGAAAGCTTTTGGGAGCATCCCACAGCGCCTGCATGCTGCCTTCCTGCCTTTCCAACTGTCTCTCTTCAGTTGTTCTTTTTCCGCGGAGCCAGCAGGTCATGTTCCTGTCACCGCAGAAGAATTTCCTTATTCCTGATCGTCTCTCCGGGCCAGTCCAGGAACAAGAGGGTTGTCAATCTTCTCCAGCAACTGAAATCTGAAGTTTTGTAGACCTGATATCTGGCTCCCCCTGCTGGGCAAACCTCAGTCTTTCAGTCCTCAGCAGCTGGGAATGACTGTTTCCTGGCTGGCTCCGAGTAAACCCTTCATGTTTAGAGTTATTCTTATTTTTCTTTTTCATTTATTTGGCTATCAGCAGTGCTCCGGTGGAATGGACTCTAGCAGGGTTCTCCTCCACTTTTGCTACTTTCATTTGGCTATCCGCGGCTGTTAAGCATACGGCACACGAAGCGCGTGGGGCAGAGCCTGCCATCTTAATTGCTTCGTTTCTCTTAGACGGGAGCAGGTTAGTGCTGGGAGCCCCAGAGTCGATCCTGCTACCCACGAAGTTGAGTTTAATCCCCCACTAGCAGTGGGGTTCGTTGCTCAGCAGTTTTGTGCCTTCAAACGGTATGTGGCCTGTTTCTTGATCCCTCCGGGGCTTTAAGGGTTTTTTTTCTTTTCTCCGCGTTTGTTTTCGTTCGCGGGTTTGTTTTTTTCTTGCGGCTCCGGTTTTCTACCCGGGGAGGGGGTCTTCCTCCGGTTCTTCTGTTGTTTGTTCTTTTTGGCTTCGGGGGATAGCGCTTAGTTTTTCCCTATGGAGAATTCTTCTGGGGAAGGCTCTCAGAGCGGTTTAGTTTTGGCGGGAACGGCAGCCATCTCCGTTTCAGCCTCAGATCCCTCGGTATCGCAGGGACGGCCTGCAAAGAAGGCCAAGACCAAACGACATGGTTCAGTGGGGGAAGCTCCTCCATCTTCCCTGTCTGAAGTTAAACAGGGTTTGGAATCGGTTTTTTCGGCTGATTTCATTTTAGCTCTCCATCAGGCATACTGTATTAAATGGCAGCAGTCTCAGCAGAAGCCTTCTAGCCAGGGGGGCCACTCAGAATTTGATGAATGAGTTTTCTGGGTCGGATCCGGGTGAGGGTCCCTCCAAACTTTCTCTTGGGGCGGAAAATCCTGCCGGCACAGCCACTCAGCACCACTTGGAGATTCCCAGTGTGGAGGAGGGGGAGCTCCTTTCTGATTCTGGGATGGAGTGGACCACCGAGGTCGAGGATGCGGATCTCGGCTCTAGTGAGGATCCTAATATGTTTAGAGTCTTTAGGAAGGATGAGTTAGGGGCTCTTATCACTCAGACCTTATCAGCTCTGAACATTGCCTTGCCTGCGGCTCAGGAGGAGCCGTTGGAGGATCCCCTGCTTCAGGGGTTTAAGTCGGAGCAGAAGTGTTTCCCTGTTCACAGGGTAATGAAACAGATGGTGGAATCCGACTGGGAATGCCCTGAAGCGTCCTTACGCGGGGCTCGGTCTATTAGTAGATTGTATCCTTTGCCGCAGGAGGAACAAGAGTTGTTGAAAATGCCTAAGGTGGATGCCTTAGTTTCCGCCGTTACTAAGAAAACCACTATTCCAGTGGAGGGCGCTACGGCTCTCAAGGATTTGCAGGATAGGAAGCTGGAGGCCTTGCTGAAGCAAGCCTTCGAGTCTTGTGCCCTGTCTCTCCGAGCGGCTATCTGTGGAGCCTATGTTTCTCGAGCTTCCATTCGTTGGATTCAGGGGGCTTCGCCCTCCCAGTCCGGACAAGCCGATAACGCTAAGTTGGAATCGGCGGCGGTTTACCTGGCGGATTCCTTCTATGATCTTGTGAGGGTTTTGGCTAAATCTATAGCTTCGTTAGTAGCTGCTCGTAGGTTTCTTTGGTTACGGAATTGGGCGGCAGATGCCTCTTCTAAGGCTCGGCTCAGTAAGCTTCCGTACAAGGGTTCGCTGCTTTTTGGCGCAGCCCTAGAAAAAATTGTGAAAGATCTAGGGGACTCTAAGGGCGGTCGTCTTCCTGAGGACCGGCCCAAGGCTCCTAAGCCGGTACCTCTGCATAGAGGCGCCTCTCGGGATTTTTGTCGGTTCCGCGGTTCTCGATTTACTCCGTATCAGCGGGGGCGCTTTGCGGCCTGAGGCCAGTCCTTTCGAGGGGCCAGAGGCTTCGGTAGAGGTTATTTCGGAGGACAACAGAATGCCTCCAAGAAACCACAATGAAGTGCGGCTGACCCAGGCAGATTTCCTGGTGGGAGGCCGGCTACAAGCCTTCCTGTCAGCCTGGGTCTCTATAACTTCAGACCAGTGGGTCTTGGAAATTATTCGCGAGGGGTATGCTCTCGAGTTCGCTCTTCCTCTGTCGGATGCTTTCGTGATGTCTCCATGTGGTTCGGTGGAAAAGCAGGCTGCGATAGCTCAAACCTTTCGGCGATTGGTGCGCCTTCAAGCGGTAGTTCCAGTTCCGCCAGACCAATTAGGGTTAGGTCGTTACTCCATCTATTTTGTCGTTCCCAAGAAGGAGGGGACGTTTCGGCCTATTCTAGATCTCAAACACGTCAATCGCTGTCTGCGGGTTCCTCATTTCCGCATGGAGACCCTTCGCTCCGTCATACGCTCTGTGCAGCCGACAGAGGTGTTGACATCTATAGATCTTACGGAGGCCTATCTTCATATTCCGATACGCCCGGAGCATCAAAGGTTTCTTCGATTCGCGATTCACTTGGGTCATTTCCAGTTTCGAGCCTTACCGTTCGGTCTGGCGACGGCGCCGCGCACCTTCACAAAGGTCATGGTGGTGGTGGTGGCCGCGGCGTTGCGGAGAGAGGGGGTGCTGGTGCATCCTTATCTCGACGACTGGCTGATTCGGGCGCCCTCCGTGTCGGCATCTCTGTCGGCTATGGCGTGGGTAGTGCAGCTTCTGGAACGGCTGGGTTGGGTGATCAACCAAGCCAAGAGCCAGTTACAACCGGTCACGCGGCTCCTGTACTTGGGAGTGGTGTTCGACACCCAGTTAGGGGCGGTCTTTCTGCCGGAGTGCAGGGTGCAAAAGATCTTGTCGCAAGTGAAAAGCTTCTTGCGCCTAAAAGCACCGACGGCGTGGCGTTATTTGCAGCTTCTGGGGTCCATGGCGGCAGCCTTGGATCTGGTTCCGTGGGCAAGAGCCCACATGCGGCCGTTGCAGCAAGCCTTGCTTTCCCGTTGGTCCCCTCAGGAGCATCCTCTTCAGTGCAGACTGCCCACCATGCCCGAGGTTTCCGCGAGTCTTCAGTGGTGGTTGGATCCGGCTCACCTGCACGCGGGGATGCCTTTGGATCAGCCGCACTGGGTGCTAGTCACGACCGATGCCAGTCTGGTAGGCTGGGGGGCTCATTGCCAGGAACGCTTTGTGCAGGGGGTCTGGTCGACGGATCTGCAGGTGTGTTCCATAAACCTGTTAGAGCTCAGGGCGGTATCCTTGGCCCTCCAAGAGTTTCTTCCCTTGATAGAGAACAAGGCGGTTCGGGTGTTCTCAGACAATGCGGTGACGGTGTCTTATATCAACCGTCAGGGAGGAACAGGCAGCACGGTGTTGTTGGCGGAGAGTCTACAGCTGATGTCCTGGGCAGAGTCGCACCTCGTGGCCCTTTCGGCGGCTCATGTGGTCGGTCGCGACAATGTCCAGGCGGATTTCCTCAGCCGGCATGTCGTGGATCCCGGCGAGTGGCAGTTGCACGAGGAAGTTTTTCTGGATTTGACTCTGCTCTGGGGTCAGCCGATCATGGACCTGATGGCCACCTTCGACAATGCGAAAGCGCCTCGGTTTTTCAGCAGGCGCAGGGAGCGAATGTCGGAGGGGCTCGACGCCTTGGTTCAGACGTGGCCGGAGACCAGTCTTCTTTATGTCTTCCCGCCTTGGCCGATGATCGGCCGAGTGATTCAGCGGATAGCGCGTCACTGCGGTCGAGTGATTCTCATAGCGCCGGATTGGCCGAGGCGATCGTGGTACGCCGATCTGGTTCGCCTGCTCATCGACAGTCCCTGGAGGCTTCCCTCTCAAGCGGATCTGCTGTTCATGCCAAATGTGGACCGCTTCTCGCTTATGGCTTGGCTCTTGAAAGGGACAGGTTGATGCGGAAGGGGTATTCCGCTTCTGTCGTGTCCACGATGCTGCAGGCTCGTCGGAAGTCTACGTCTCTGGTTTATGTTCGGGTCTGGAGGGCGTTTGAGTTCTGGTGTCAGGAGCGTCGTCTCCGTCCCCAGGTCGCCTTGGTTCCACATGTGCTTTCATTTCTGCAGGAGGGCCTGGATAAAGGGTTGGCCCTCAGTACCGTTAGGGTTCATTTGGCGGCCATTGCTTTCTTTCGTGGGGCGATCAAAGGAGTTCGTTTATCTGCCCATCCGGATGTTCTTCGTTTTCTCAGAGCGGTTAAGCTCATTCGTCCTCCTCTTCGTAGCGTCGTTCCTTCTTGGGATTTGAATCTCGTGTTGGAAGCTTTGGCGTGGCCTCCGTTTCACCCGCTTAAGGATGTTTCCTTACGGGAGCTTTCTTGGAAGGTGGCGTTCTTAGTAGCTTTGTGTTCTGCGAGACGAATCTCGGATCTTCAAGCTCTCTCTTGTAGAGCTCCGTATCTTTTGTTTTCGGAGGAGAAAGTGCTCTTGCAGACTGTTCCTTCATTTCTGCCGAAGGTAGTTTCCCAGTTCCATCTGAATCAGACTATTTCGCTTCCCACTTTCAGGGATGGCCAGGGTCTTCCCATTGACGCTGTTTTAAGAAGATTAGATTTGGGTAGGTTGCTCAAGGGTTACCTCAAGAGAACCGAATCCTTCCGTAAATCTGACAGATTGTTTGTGCTGTTTGGCGGGCCTCGTAAGGGAGCTGCTGCTTCCAAGGCATCAATTGCGCGTTGGGTGCGTCAAGCGATATTGGCAGCATATCAAGTGGCAGGGCGTGTGCCTCCGCAGGGGCTTCGGGCTCACTCTACTAGGGGGCAAGCGGCCTCTTGGGCTGAGTATGCTTTTGTTCCGCCTGCGGATATTTGTCGGACGGCTACTTGGTCGTCCCTTCACACTTTCACAAGACATTACAGATTGGATGTTTGGGCCAGGCGAGATGCGAATGTTGGGACTTCGGCCATCATAGCAGGCCTAGCTGGTCCCTCCCAGGGTTAGATACTGCTCTGGTACTTCCCTCTTGTTCCTGGACTGGCCCGGAGAGACGATCAGGAAACAGAAATTAGACCTTACCTGCTAATTATCTTTCCTGGAGATCTCTCTGGGCCAGTCCAGGACCCTCCCGTGTCTATGGCTAGAGTTTGTAGTGGCGCGGGGTTTTTTTTTGAGGGTTCCAACTCAATCGGATTTCTGTCCTTTGGCGTTACGTGCCCGTTTGTTTATTGCACGGGGTGTTCTCTGGGGCTCCTCGGGGTGCAGTTTCGTTTCAAGCCTTTTTTGGGATTTTTACCCAGTTCTTCGAAAAAAAAAAAAAATTATAATCATAGACAAAAAAAAAAAAAAAGAAATTCGTAACCTCTCGCGCAGGAGTGTTAAGCTGTGCTAAGTGGAGTTCCTGCTGACTAGCCTTTATCTGTATTTCCTTTCTTGGTTTCTACTGTTATTCCACTGCTTAGATAGGTATAGACCAGCGATGGCGAACCTGTGGCACGCGAAGGCCTTGCAGCTGGCACGCGGGAAGGTCCGCAATTAAGTAAAATTGAAAAAAAAAAAACCCTGTCTGCTGCCGCTGTTGGGGCCGCCGCGGCAGAATCGAGCGTGCCGCGGGGCCCCCCTGTACCCGGCAGAGCCTGCCCTCCCCGTAGCAGCTCTCTCTTTGGAGCTGCAGTCAGACGCGCCGGCTTGCAGAGCGCGAAGGGAAGAGTTTCCCTTTCGCGACTCTGTTAAGCCCGCGGGGGCTGATGGGAACTTCCCATCAGCCCCCGCGGGCTTAACAGAGCAGCGAGGGAGAAACTCTTCCCTCGCGCTCTGCAAGCCGGCGCATCTGACTGCAGCTCCAAAGAGAGAGCTGCTACGGGGAGGGCAGGCTCTGCCGGATACAGGGGGGCCCCGCGGCACGCTCGATTCTGCCGCGGCGGCCCCGACAGCGGCAACAGACAGGTTTTCTTTTTTTTTTTAATTTTCCCTGGGCTGGGCTGGGCTGGGGGGGGGTTAGGAGTGGTGATGGACTGGGGGGGGGTTAGGAGTGGTGATGGACGGGGGGGGGGTAGGAGTGGGGATGGGCTGGGCTGGGGGGGGTTAGGAGTGGTGATGGGCTGGAGGGGGGCTAAGGAGTGGTGATGGGCTGGGCTGGGCTGGACTGGGCTGGGCTGGGGGGGGTTAGGAGTGGTGATGGGCTGGGCTGGGGGGGTTAGGAGTGGTGATGGGCTGGGCTGGGCTGGGGTTAGGAGTGGTGATGGGCTGGGCTGGGGGGGTTAGGAGTGGTGATGGGCTGGGCTGGGTTGGGGGGGTTAGGAGTAGTGATGGGCTGGGCTGGGGTGGGTGTTATGAGTGGTGCTGGGCTGGGATGGGCGCCGTTTAGGATTGGTGATGGGCTCTGGGCTGGCTGGGGGGGGTTAGGAGTGGTGATGGGCACTGGGCTGGCTGGGGGGGTTAGGAGTGGTGATGGGCGCTGGGCTGGGGGGGGTTAGGAGTGGTGATGGGCGTTGGTGGGTTAGGAGTGGTGATGGGCGCTGGGGGGGCTTAAACTAAAAATTGGGTGATGGGGGGATTAGGACTGGAAATGGGCTGGTGGGATTAGGACTGGAAGTGGGTTGATGGGGGGTTAGGACTGGTAATGGGCTATGGGAGGGCTTAAACTAAAAATTGAGTGATGGATTAGGACTGGGAGTGGGCTGCTGCGGAGGTCAGGACTGGTCATGGGCTCTGGGGGGGCTTAAACTGAAAATTGGGTGATGGGGGATTAGGACTGGAAATGGGCTGGTGGGATTAGGACTGGGAGTGGGCTATGGGGGGCTAGGACTGGTAATGGGTTGGGGGGGTTGCTAGGACTGGAAATGGGCTGAGTGGAAGGGGGCTTGAACTGCAAATAGCTGATGGGGGACGGGGCTTGGAATGGAAATGGGCTGAGGGGAAGTGGGGGGCTTGAACTGCAAATAGCTAATGGGGAGGGGGACTTGGAATGGAAATGGGCTGAGTGGAAGGGGGCTTGAACTGCAAATAACTGATTGGAAGGGGGGCTTGGAATGGGCTCTTAGGGGAGGGAGCTAGGACAGGAACTGGGATGATGGATGGGCTAGGATAGAACTGAGAATTGGGTGTTGGGGGAGCTAAGATTGGAAATGGGCTGTGGTGGGGGCTTGGATTGAAATGGACTCATGGAGGGGCTAGAACTGGAAGTAGGCTCATGGGGGGCTTGGATTAGAAATGGGCTGAGTGGAGGGGAGCTAGGATTTAACATGGGCTGATGGTGGGGCTAGGAAAGGACTAGAAATGGGCTGATGGGAGGCTGGTATTGGAAATGAGCTGATGAAGGGACTCGGATAGGACTGGAAATGGATGGGGGAGCTAGGACTGGAAATGGACTGATGAGGGGACTAGAAGGGAGCGGATACTGGGTGGGACTGGAACTAAAAGGGAGCTGATGTTGGGGGAGATTAGAAGGGGATGGGGCTGGGAGAATGAAATGGAGAGGGGAAAAATATTTTGTGTGGGAGGGAAGAAAAATGTACAATTGGCCGGGTATTGGGAGACTAAGTGGGGATTGAGGATGGAGGGGTAAAATTTGAGTGGATGAAATAGGAATGAGGAAAGAGCAAAAGGAGAAAGATTATTATGTTAAAGCAGATGTAGAGAGAGAATCAAATTGATTCTCTGACAATACAAAGATTCCAACCTTTACAAATGATGTTACATAGTTCAGGCAACTTTATAAAGAGTTTTTAGATACTAAAATCTTGTTGTTAAGGTTTAATTGACGTGCTGGCACTTTGAGGAAATTCTTTGGTTTTGTGCGGCAGTTTGGGCACTCGGGCTCAAAAAGGTTAGCCATCACTGGTATAGACTGAGGTTTGCCCAGCAGGGGGAGCCAGATATCAGGTCTACAAAACTTCAGATTTCAGTCCTCAGTTGCTGGAGAAGATTGACAACCCTCTTGTTCCTGGACTGGCCCGGAGAGATCTCCAGGAAAGATAATTAGCAGGTATGGTCTAATTTCTGGTTTTTTCTTTATTTCTTTTCTGTCTTGTCTGCCTTCCTCGACGCTATACCGGTACCGCCGGTTCTTATTCTTTTCTTTTTAAAAAAAAAAAAGACCTGTTTTCCATTTATTTTTCTTCAGGTGTACTTCAGTTTTGGGCCTTAGGCCCAAAACCCTTTTCCTTAAATATGGAAAAGCCTGCCTCAGGATTTAAGAAGTGCACAAAATGTGGCGGTACTATCTCAGTCACCGACACCCATGACTGGTGTCTAAAGTGTTTAGGCCCTGACCATTCCATTAAAGATTGTATGTCCTGTTCCATGATGTCTAAGAGAGGTTGACAGAACCGAGCTGCCAAGCTCAGTACCCTGTTTCCCTCTGATGCAGCTTCGGTGGCATCAACGTCTTCCAGGGCTGCTTCTTCCTCACATGGATCTCGGGTAGCTAAACATAAATCCAGCCGGTCCTCGAAGAGCAAATCTCCTTCTAAGCATCGAGATGCCCCTGGCCTTGCCCTCGAGGATTCTGCACCGGCAAAATTACCCCGGCGGGAGGCTTCGGCCTCTAAAGCATCGTCATCGGGGTTCCAGGATGATCTAGATGGCATGGCCTCAACAGATCTCCTGGTGCCATGCTCTGGGGTACCGGTGGCTTCCACCGGTACTGACTTCCAGGCATTGGCGTCGTCGATGGATCAGAGAATTCTGTCCATCGAACGCAGTCTGGCGGCTTTCCTTGTGGCATCGATGCCCGTGGTACCGCAACAGACTACTATGCTGGTACCGGCTCCGGTATCGCCATCGGCACCAGTACCGGTGGCATCGGCATCGGTGTCCGCTATGCCGGTACTCTGCCCTCTGCAGCCCTCTGGTACCGATACCCCGGTACCGGTGATTCCCGATACCGATCCCAGTCGGTACGGATATCGGGCTTTGCAAGAACATCCCGACAGACGATACTTCGATTCCTCTGATGACTCTGAGGATTCTGAAGAGTCTGTCGATGCAGCGATGCTTCTTCCACAGGAGGAGTCCTCTCCTAAACGAAGGATGTCTCCTCCAGAGGATTTGTCTTTTCAAGACTTTATCAGAGAGGTGGCTCGGGGCCTCTCTATTACAGTAGCCCCAGAGTCAGAGCCTAGAGCTAAGGAGTTAGATATTCTACAATATCCTAAAACTCCTAAGGAGTCAGCTACCTTGCCTATTCATGAGATTCTGTATGATCTCATGTTAAGGATGTGGGAAGCACCTCTAACCACCTCTCCTCATTCTCGCAGGTTGGACACCATGTATCGTGTCCCTCCTTGTCCTGGTTTCCATAAAACTCAGCTTCCTCACCACTGTGGTTGAGTCTGCAATGAGAAAGATTAGAAGTACCAAGAGACATGCCTCTAATCCTCCAGGACATGAATGTAGAACCCTGGATGCTTTTGGTAGAAGAGTCTTCCAAGCTTCCATGCTTGCTGCGAGAATTAATTCTTATAGTCTCTACATGGGAATGTTCTTAAAAGAAGTCACTGACCATTTGCAGTCTTTAAGTCCTTTTATGTCTGAAAGTAAAAGGCAAGAATTTCTCACTGGGCTCAAACATGCCCAGTAGGGTGGTCCACTGCCATAGGGGAAAAAATAAAAGTAGGAATTCCTTTGCTCCCTGGCCTGATTCTGGTTCCATTTATGTAGAAAACAATGTGTGCAAAGTTTGAAGCCAATCAAATAATATTTAGGGGTGGCTCAAGGTCCCTATCTATCAGGCCCCTGGATCCCCCCCCAGGGTTCGTCAGACCACTGGGTATTATCCGCTCATAGACGGGGGTATCATGCTTGCCAAGCACTCAGTGTGGTCCAGATGCTAGTAAGGACTTTGACGATGTGGGGAACAACTTACGGTGTTGTGAGACAACACCCAGAAGGAACTGGAGTTGCTCTTCTTTTGTGGTGTGTCGGCCGTTGAACTCCTCAATGAGTTTGACCCCTCGCTCAGCCACATCGTTGATCACTGGAAGATTTTTTACTTTCTTCAGACCGTCTTTGAATGATGCATTCTCTTCCCAGTCTTCTGGGTCTGCATTAAGAAAATCACTGTTGATGTCGAGGTGTTTCAGGAAACGGATTGACTTGCGAGTTGCAAAAGATTCAAGTGATGGAATCATGGAACTTTTCAATTCGACCCGCTTTGGGGGATCTTCGTCTTCGTCATCATCCTCATTGCTTTCATCTGATTCTGCCGGGATCATGGCCGACACTATGGCCCGCTTTGTCGGTGCTGAAACAGCTTCATCGAACAGTGACAGTGCCACAAGCTCCTCTGACACATACCACAGATGCTGTTGCAGTTTGTCTCTGGCCGCTCTTCCAACACGGTCATTGTGGTAAGAGTGTAGTTTCTTCAGCATCTCCAAATCTGTTTGAGGAGCAACTGCGGCATCAGGGGCAGAAAAGCAGGCTTCCACATGAATCAGGATGGAGAAAATGCTCACATCACGAACACAGGACTCCTCCCGTTGGGTAAGATCTTTGAGTTGTCCTCGGAACATCCAAATCTTGAGACAGTACAAGACTTTTGCCATCCATCTGGCATGATGGAAAGCTCCGGGTTTCTTGAAATTGAAACTAGGAAGATTCCCTCCAAGGCAGACAATTGTTAACTCCAAGAATTCCAGGTAATCATCTCGGTGATTGCCCTGTGCCAACTTGGATTCCGCAAACTTCACGATGCGATCCCTGTCAGGTTGCAGCACCTCCAAGTCTTTTCCAGTTTGATAGTTGGACTTGTCAAGGGAGCCCCAATTCTTTTGGAACCGGCGAAAGAGTTGGACATCGGGACCCGATGAAGCTCCAGAGCATGTAGAGAATACTGCACCAAGAATTATTTCGTAATGTGATGGCAGCATGCCAAATGAAGGAATGTGCGACGGAGTCTCTGTTCTAGAAGAATGCACGCTCCTGATCGACGTCCCGTGTTCGATGCAGTTGTATCAAAGCAGAAGCCTGCAACCTTTTCATCCAAACACCATTCCTGTAACAGTTCATAAACTGCTGCAGCTTGATTCTCGCCCGTCGCAGATGTCGACGAGTCTTCACCTGACTCTGCTGAGGAAGAAGATCCTTCCAGCTGAACTTGGCTTGTAGTTGCCTCGGCTTCGGCAACATGTTTTTGTCTGCGCCTTTTCAGTTCTTCTTCTCGCTGTTGCGATCTTGCTTCCGTGTTGGCCAGTTTCTTGTCCATCGCGCACATTGAGCCGCGGCGCCCTGGTTCTCGTTGCGCTATTAAGAATTCTTTGTCTTCTTGAATATGAATTAAAGACATTGCATTGGCATGCGCCACATCAAATAGGTTTTTCATTGCAACCTGGAATTCTTTTTCATTTGCCTCTTGTTTCCCTCCTCTCCCTTTGTTTTTCTTCAAAAGTTTCCACTGATTGAACAATTTCTTTACTTTTTCTTGAATTTTGTCATTTCTTTGAACAGGAAGCCTGGCCCTTTCCCAGTAAGCTTCTACTTCACTTGTTACATTAGATGCACTTTCACTAACGCCTTTGTTTAATGTCATATGGTGATGTAAAAATACACTTAACACTTGCTGCTTGCTGGGGAGCTTGGCCCCCAGAATTGTAGTGGACATTTCTTCAATGAGATAAAAACCACGTTTTTTCGCCATCTGAAAAGAATAAAGATACAAAGATAATAGTACAATGTCTTTGCCACCTCTCAGAGACGAGATTAGTTCAAATATGACGCAATCAAATGTAATCAGCTTGGAACTGAGTGGATGATACAAGATGATGCAACATTTCGTCATCTGCTCCCAGGGGGAAATCTCAAGACTTGTTGAGCCACCCCTAAATATTATTTGATTGGCTTCAAACTTTGTACACAGTGTTTTCTACCTAAATGGAACCAGAATCAGGCCAGGGAGCAAAGGAATTCAGGAATTCATTTTTATGGACCACCCTAATTTGCCCAGGATATCTCCAAATTCTCCAACCGTGCAGCTTTCGACTTCTTTGAATGCGTAAGCAGAGCCTCAGCTGTAGCTATAGGTGCACGTCGGATTGCTTGGCTTCAAGCATCTGATTTGGAGACCTGGGTCCAAGATGAATTGGGAAATATCTCTTGTACAGGTGAGAATCTGTTTGGTAAAGATTGGCAAGCAAAAGCCAATCAAATGGATGCTGAAAATTCTGCTTTGGATAGGCTATCCAAATCTACTGCTGCTCCTGCTAAGAAAAGGTTGTTCAAGAAAACACCTTTTTCTAAAAAGGGAAGATCCTATCCTGCTTATAGTCAGAGAGCATCTTCTGCAGCTCAGTTCCCTTCCAAACGTCAGCAATCCTCCAAACAGACCAAGGCAAAGGCTGTGAGGCCTGCTCCAGCCCAGCAATCTCAGCCCCCTCAGGGCCTTTGACTCTCTGCTAGAGAACTTTGCCTTCCTGGCTCTAGAAGGACCAGAGCCCTCCACCATTCCAGGAAGGTTATGTCACTTCGCTCCCAGATGGGAGCAAATCACAGCAGAACATTGGACACTCCATCATAAGAGAGGGGTACAAACTTCATTTTTCAAGCTTGCCCCCTCTCACAAGAGTGCACCAGTTCAATTCTCCAACCTCCCTCCTCAGCCTGTTAGAGCAGGAGGTTGCCACTCTTCTAGCCTGGGGGGCAATAGAGGAAGTGCCTTCTCAACAACAGGGCACAGGGTTCTACTCCCCCTATTTTCTTATCCCAAAGAAAACAGGGGGCTTCAGACCCATTTTAGATCTCAGAGAGTTGAACAGATTCTTAGTCAAAGAAAAATTGAAGATGGTTTCTCTAGGAACTCTGCTGCCATACCTTCAGAGTCAGGATTGGCTTTGTTCTCTAGATCTCAAGGATGCGTACACTCATGTTCTCATCCATCCAACTCACAGAAGGTTCCTTCGGTTCCTTTTCCAGGAGAAGCACTATCAATACAGAGTGCTCCCCTTTGGCCTGGCCTCTGCACCAAGGGTGTTCACGAAGTGCATGGCAGTGGTTGCTGCTTTTCTGCGCACCCTGGGAATATTTGTCTTCCCTTATCTGGACGACTGGCTCATTCGAGCTCCCACTCAATCAGAGGCCAAGACTGCTCTAACCTGCACAATGCGTATCCTTCAATATTTAGGGCTGGTGGATAAACATCCCAAAATCCAATTTGATCCCTACTCAGTCCCTGGAGTTTATAGGGGCGTTGCTGGATACCACAAAGGCAAGGGCCTATCTTCCTCAGGCCCGTTGCCTTCGCTTGATGCAGTTAGCTTCTCAAGCAGAGTCAGAACCCCTACTAACTGCTCGAGAAATGTTACAGTTGCTAGGCCACATGGCATCCACCGTTCATGTGGTACCATATGCTCGCCTTCACATGAGGGCAGCTCAGTGGACTTTATCCACCCAATGGACCCAGGCCTTAGGCTGCCTGTCAGACAAAAATAGCAAACACAAGTCGCCTCATTTTGTCCCTCCAGTGGTGGAAGTCCCCTCAAAACCTGTTGCTGGGGTCTCCCTTTCAAAGGCCTCTACCCCAGGCAACTCTTACAACAGATGCTTCTCCAATGGGCTGGGGAGCTCATCTTCAGGACCTCTCCACCCAGGGCATCTGGTCCCCACAGGAGACTTGTCTACATATCAGTCTCTTGGAACTCAGAGCAATCTTCCTTGCTCTATGAGTTTTCCACAGCCTGCTCAGCCACAAGACAGTCCTTGTCCACACGGACAATCAGGTAGCCATGTTCTATATAAACAAGCAGGGAGGAACTGGCTCTCTGTCACTTTGCAACGAAGCTCTGCAACTGTGGGCCCTCGCCAGAGAGCATCACATTCATCTTCTGGCAGTCTATCTTCCAGGTGTTCAAAACTCTTGGGCAGACAGACTCAGTCGAGTTCTGCTTCCACACGAGCGGTCCCTACATATGGACCAGGTATCCAAGATTTTTCAAATTTGGGGAACCCCGGACATAGACCTCTTTGCAAGTCCGTGGAATGCCAAACTTCCCCGGTTCTGTTCCAGAACTCCGGCTCAGGCAAGGGATGCTTTCCTCCTTCACTGGGGTCAAGACTTCCTGTATGCCTTTTCACCCATTCCCCTAATTCCCAAAACCCTGTTCAAGCTTCAGAGAGACAGAGGCCACATGATTCTCATGGCTCCACATTGGCCACGGCAAGTGTGGTACCCTCTGCTTCTACATCTCTCTCAAGCTCCCTCCCTAGAGTTAGGGTCTGCTCCAGACCTCCTCTCTCAGGAGGATGGAAAGTTGTGGCACCCCAATCCCCAGTCTCTGCATCTCAGGGCTTGGTTGCTGAAGGCCTAGATCTCCAGGATCTTCATCTTTCTCAACAAGTGAAAGATGTTCTTTATACTTCCAGAAAACCTTCCACTAGGCGTTCTTACGCCTTCAAGTGGAAAAGGTTTACCATCTGGTGTTCTGAAAGGGGTCTTAACCCCCGTGCCATTCCTCTGGAATCCTTGCTGGAGTATCTCCTTCATGTGTCTAATGCAGGCCTTAAGACAAATTCATTAAGAGTCCATCTGAGTGCTATTACAGCTTCCCTCAAGCCTCTAAATAGACAACCTGTTTCCTCTCATCCCCTTGTAGCAAGATTCATGAGAGGCCTCCTTTTAACAAAGCCTCCCATTAGACCACCACCGGTGGCATGGGACTTAAATTTGGTTCTTGGTCAGCTTATTAAGCCGCCTTTTGAACCTTTAGCTACTACCTCCTTGAAATACCTTTCTTGGAAGGTTATCTTTCTCATTGCAATCACATCAGCACACCGCATTAGTGAATTGCAAGCACTAGTAGCTAATCCACCTTATACAAGGTTCCATCATGACAAGGTGGTCCTTAGGACTAATCCACACTGTATGCCTAAGGTGGTCTTGCCTTTTCACCTCAACCAAGAGGTCTACCTACCTGTCTTCTTTCCAGGACCTCATGCATCAAGTGCAGAGAGGAATCTTCATACACTGGACTGTAAAAGAGCTCTAGCTTTTTACTTACAGAGGACACAGCAACATAGAAAGTCTTCTCATCTCTTTGTTGCTTTTGATCCTTCTCATTTGGGACAACCAGTCTCCAAGAGAACACTTTCCAACTGGATTGCCCAATGTTTTTCCTTCGCCTATCAGAGCAAGAACATTTCTCTGGAGGGCCATGTCACAGCTCACAATGTGAGAGCCATGGCAGCCTCAATGGCTCATCTGAACTCAGTGTCTATCGACGACATCTGTCGAGCAGCCACTTGGGCCTCGGTTCATACCTTCACAGCCCATTACTGCTTGGACAAGGACTCCCGCCGGGATGCCTTGTTTGGTCAGGCTGTTCTCAAACATCTGTTCCATACTTAATCAACTCCTACCCACCATCCCTCATGGGATGCCAGTGATCCAGGTGGGGAAGTGCAGCCCTGTCCCAGGGACACACAACTTATGGGCTCTCTCCCTGGCATCAAAAGCTAGGGAGTCCCCATATGTGAAGACTCATTCCTGCTTGTTCCTGGAGATAGCACAGTTACTTACCTGTAACAGGTGATCTCTGGGAACAGCAGGAATAAGTCTTCACAACCCACCCACCTCCCCTAGGAGTTGTCTCTCTTTATCTCTCTTCCTTTCCCTCTCCCTCTTTGTCTCAGCTATAAAATTCAACTGAGGAGAGACAGTTGGAAAGGCGGGAAGGCAGCACGCAGGCGCTGTGGGATGCTTCCAAAAGCTTTCTGATTGGACGCTGGGGAGCGTTCCCGCGCAGGCTCCGTCGGTACCGATGTACCCATATGTGAAGACTTATTCCTGCTGTTCCCAGAGATCATCTGTTACAGGTAAGTAACTGTGCTTTACTATAATCCAGTGCCAACCGCCAGGCACATTAGGAACTGCTACAAACACTACCCATTTAGAACCCATAGCAAACCCGCTGTATCCTAACAGCACTTCCAGGATTCACAAAGCACCATACTCTACCTATCAAAAGGCAACACTGCAAATATTAAACCAATACATTTCAGAGAATAACAATACATGACCTACTGGGGAAAGAGAACAAGTGGCACTGTCAAATAGGGATTACATAAACAGAATACCTCAGTTCAGTTACACATGCAGAACATAGACCATCACCAAACAAGGAATCACAATTTAGAAACAGGAAGGCAATAATTAAACTGGGAACCCCAAAAGCCAAACTTGGAACGTACAACAACACTGTAGAAATAAAACTATAAATTAATTTCCTCTTGTACTAAACAAAGCGCAGACGTTAATGATGCACATTTCCCAGCGCTGACATATTCTAGTTAATAAATTCAAAATAAAGAGATATTTTTCTACCTTTTGTGCATTTATTTTTCAGTTGCAAATGCTCCAGCCACTTTCTTCTGGTTTCTTTGTGTCTTCTGCTAACTCTCCATCATCTGCTGTCCATTTGTCCTTTCTTTTCTCTTCTAGTTTTTTCCATTCTCTCTCTACATCTGCTTTAACATACTAATCTTTCTCCTTTTGCTCTTTCCTCATTCCTATTTCATCCACTCAAATTTTACCCCTCCATCCTCAATCCCCACTTACTCTCCCGATACCCGGCCAATTGTAGATTTGTCTTCCCTCCCACACAAAATATTTTTCCCCTCTCCCTTTCACTCTCCCAGCTCCATCCCATTCTAATCCTCCCCCAACATCAGCTCCCTTCTAGTTCCAACCCCACCCAGCATCCGCGCCCTTTTAGTCCCCGCATCAGCCAATTTCCAGTCCTAGCCCACCATCAGCCCATTTCCAATCCTATCCTAGCCACACCATCAGCCCATTTCCAGTCCTAGCTCCCCATCCATTTCCAGTCCTATCCGAGTCCCTCCATCAGCCCATTTCTAGTCCTTTCCTAGCCCCACCATCAGCCCATGTCAAATCCTAGCTCCCCTCCACTCAGCCCATTTCAAATCCAAGCCCCTATGAGCCTACTTCCAGTTCTAGCCCCTCCATGAGTCCATTTCAATCCAAGCCCCCACCACAGCCCATTTCCAATCTTAGCACCCCCCAACAGCCCATTTCCAGTCCTAGCTCCCTCCCCTCACAGCCCATTTCCATTCCAAACCCCTCTCCCCATCAGCTATTTGCAGTTCAAGCCCCCCTTCCACTCAGCCCATTTCCAGTCCTAGCAACCCCCCAGCCCATTACCAGTCCTAAGCCCCCCATCACCCCATTTTCAGTCTTAGTCCCCCCCATAGCCCATTACCAGTCCTAACCCCCATCAGCCCACCTCCAGTCCTAACCCCCCCATCAGCCCATTTCCAGTCCTAGCCCCCCCATAGCCCATTACCAGTCCTAACCCCCCATAGCCCATTACCAGTCCTAAACCCCCCATCGGCCCATTTCCAGTCCTAGCCCCCCCCATAGCCCATTACCAGTCCTAACCCCCCCATAGCCCATTACCAGTCCTAACCCCCCTCCCTCCCATCAGCCCAGGTAGATTTTAAAAAAAAAACAAGCTGGCTGCCACTGCAGCCGTGGCATCGGCAGAATCAAGCATCCCGCGGGACCCCCCCCCCCCCTGCACGGCAGAGCCCTCCCTCCCTCTTTGCAGCATCAGCTCCCTCAGCGCAGGCTTTTCAGAGCCGCGAAGGGAGAGTTCCCCATTCTCGCGGCTCTGTTAAGCCCGCCGGGGCTGATGGGAAACAGGCATTTCAGACTCACCCTAAGTTTCTTCCAAAGGTGGTTTCTCCTTTTCATCTCAACCAGGAGGTGGTTCTTCCGACCTTCTTTCCCAGGCTGCACCCCAGCCGGGCTGAAATGGTCCTGCATACCCTGGACTGTAGGAGGGCGTTGTCTTTCTACATTGACCGTACGCAGGGGCATCAAAGGGCTGTTCAGCTCTTTGTATCTTTTGACCCTAATAAGCTGGGGTCACCTGTCTCTAAGCGTACCCTATCCATTTAGGTAGCAAACTGTATCGCCTGGGCATACAGGGCAGCCGGCCTCTCCTTGCAGGGTCTAGTCACGGCCCACCGTGTCAGGGCAAAGGCTGCCTCAGTAGCTCATCTCCGCTCTGTTCCGTTGGCAGACATCTGCTGGGCCGCTACTTGGTCTTCAAGCCAGACATTTGCGGCCCATTACTGCCTTGAGAGGGAGTCCCGCAGGGACAGTGCTTTCGGATAGCTGGTACTCCGTAATCTCTTTGAGGTTTAGGCAACTCCTACCCTCCTGCCCTTGTGTTGGGCTACCGTTCGGGGGCGTTCTCAGAGAAGATTCTTATCTCGCATGCTGAAGCTCTAGAGGGAGCTTATTGTTGTCCCATATGTGAGGATTGACTTCCTGCTTGGTCCTGGAGAAAGAGTAGTTACTCACCTGTAACAGGTGTTCTCCAGGAGCAGCAGGATCAGTCCTCACGACCCTCCCTCCTCCCCTTGGAGTTGCAGTCATATGATTTATTTTTTCTGTTTTTTGCTGTCTTTTAGCTATGTCATCAGACTCAGCAAGATGGCACCCTTGGGCGGGAAGGGGCCGCACATGCGCGCTACATTCCCAAAGGCTTTCTTTGAAAGCTGGGGAAATGCTCCGCACGAGGGCTCTGTCGGTGCCGACGTCACCCATATGTGAGGACTGATTCCTGCTGCTCCTGGAGAACACCTGTTACAGGTGAGTAACTACTCTTTATCCTGGCCTCTACTACTTCCACTAAGAGACTATTTCATGCATCTGTCACTCTTTCTGTAAAGAAATATTTCTGCATATTACTCCTGAGTCTATCCCCTTTCACATTCATCCTGTGCCCCCTCATTGCAGAGCTTTCTTTCAAATGAAAGAGGTTATCCTCCTGTGCATTTTTGTCATGGAGGTATTTAAATGTCTCTATAATATCTCATCTCTCTCGCCTTTCCTCCAAAGTAAATATAATGAGATCTTTAAGTCTGTCCCCGTATGCCTTATAATGAAGCCATCTGACCATTTTGATAGCTACCCTCTGCACTGATTCCATTCTGTTTATATCCTTTTGAAGGTGTGGTCTCCAGAATTGCACACAGTACGCCAAATGAGGTCTCACCATATACAGAGACACTACCACCATCTCCTTCCTGCTAGCCATTCCTCTCCCTTGTGCACCCAAACATCCTTCTAGTTTTCACTGTTACCTTTTTCTACCTGTTTAGCCACCTTAGGATCATCAGAAACAATCACGCCCAGGCCCCACTCTTCTTTTGTGGACAGAAGTACTTCACCCCCTATGCTATACTGCTCCCTTAGATTTTTGCCGCCCAAATGACTGCATTTTTTTTTTTTTTTTAGTTAAATCTGAGCTGCCAAATTTTTGACCATTCTTCAAGCTTCACTATATCCCTCCTCATGTTATCTACTCCTTCCTGAGTGTCTACCCTATTGCAGATTTTGTTATCATCTGCAAAGAGGCAAACCTTACCTGACAGCCCTTCCACAATATCACTAAAAAAATGTTAAAAAGAATCGAACCAAGGACAGATATCTGCAGCACACCACTGGTAACAACCTTCTTCTCCAGGAACAAACAGGAAGTCAGTCCTCACTTATGGGTGACATTGGCACAACGGAGCCCACGCAGAGCAATTCCCCAGCTTTCAAAGAAAGCCTTTGGGATTGCTACCATGCATGCGTGGTCCTCTTCACGCCCAAAGGTGCCATCTTGCTCAGTCTCTCTTTTTCCGTGGAGTCCTTTGGATGCACGTCCTCATCCCTCGGAAAACGTTTTTTTGTCTTCAGCCTTCTGGCCTCTTTTCCGGTAGTACCGGTCCTCTTCTGTCCTCCCCTTCACCCCTGTTCTGGCTGTGGGCTAGGAGATCCCTTTTTTCACTCTTTTTAGTGTCTTCCCTTTCGAGCTCTTTTTGTGCCTTTTTTTCTCCAACCATTGCCATTGTGGGTTTGCGACCTCGCAGGAGCCCTTTTTGCCCCTATGGCCACCGGCTTTAAGAAATGTGACAGATATGCTGGAACTGGAGCGCAGTGTTTCTGCCTTTCTAGCTGCTCAGCAGGTGCTTTTGCCCAGCATGACTAGCTTGCACCCTGAGACCGAGGGTCCCCTATCTGGGATCCCGAAACCCCCAAAAGCCATGGGTCTCGTGAGGGTCCTCTGCACCATTCTCGCTTGCCGTCCCGTTCCTCAGGTCGTGGTCTTCCAGAGTCAGTGCCTCCGGCTCCAAGCGGGCCTCTGCCACTGGGCACGAGGATCAGCCTGACTCAGAGTTCTTCTCAGACTTCTTGGGCTGGGAATTGGACGGGGATACTTCCCCGGAGACCTGCTCCCATAGGGATCTCCCCTCTGACTCATCCCCGCCCGCCTCACAAAGGCAGTCGCCTCCCGAGGACACCTCTTTCCTGCTGTTTTTTGCGGGATATGGCTCGGACACTCAATCTGCCTACGCAGACCGAGGAGCAGCCGAGGGCAGAGGAACGTGCGGTATGCGTCTCCACCCAGGGAGTCTCTTACGGTTCCAATACCATCTACCCTATCCCAGTTGCTCCTCTGCATGTAGGAAGCATCTGCCTCTGTCCCTATTGTCAGTACAAGACTCGATGCCCATGTATAGGGTCCAGCTTGGCCTGGGGTTTCGGAAGACCCAACTTCCTCATACCTCCATGGTAGTCGAATCTGCGATGCGGAAACAGAAGAGCCTGAAGTCGCACTCTTCAGTCCCGCCTGGTAGGGAATCCCATGCCCTCGATGCCCTCGGGCGCAAGGCTTACCAGGGATTCATGCTGGCATACAGCATCCAGGCGTACCAACTGTATATGGGTATGTTTCTTCATGACCTCGCCAAAGAGCTCGGTGGTTTTTCCGTGGGCTTTGGTGGGGAGCACCTTCTCAGGTTCCAGACCCTCATGAGGTCGTCACAGACTGCTCGAAATACCTTTCCCGCGCCGCATATGACGGCTTTGAGTCTTCTGCCCGTGTGACAGCGTCCTGGCATCAGAGCCCAACGCCAGGCATGGCTCCAGTCTTCGGACCTGGAACAGTGGGTCCAGGAGAAGCTCCTGGATGTCCCCTGCCTCGGAAAGCAACTGTTCGGCAAGCCCATGGAGGACAAGGCAGTTGAGATCGAGTCGGAATTCGTGACTCGCATCCGTCTCTCTCGCAAAACCTCCTCTCTTCCACGGAAAAAGCAGCACAGCAAAAAAAACCTTTCTTTCAGAGGAAAGGGCTCCCCTACTGTGGATACCCACCCTACCCGCCTACCCCTGTGCCGATGACCAGCCCTCGGGGCAAGGGGGGAGCTCATGGTCACCGGAAACCTAAGGGTCCCAAGACTCAACCACCGGTGCCACCCTAGCCAGCCCCAGGGTTTTGACGTTGAAAACATAACCTCTTCCCCCCCCCACCCCGGGACATTTCCTCCCATGGGAAGACGCCTGTCTCTTTTTGCCCCCGAATGGGCGGCCATTACATCAGTCCCTTGGGTTCTACAGGTGATCCGGGACGGATATCGTCTTCGTCTGGACAGACTCTCTCCTCCCTTTTCCCTAGCGGAGCTTACTCAGCTTCCCTCGCACCAGGCTTGCTTACAGCAAGAATTGAACAACCTCCTCAGTCAGCAGGCGGTCAAAAGGGTTCCACCGCACCTCCGGGGTTTTACTCCCGATACTTCCTCGTTCTGAAGAGGAAGGGGGCCTGTGCCCCATCCTTGATCTCTGGAATCTGAAGATGTTTCTGGTGTGGGAGAAGTTCAAAATGCTATCCCGTGGCCTCCTGCTGCCCTACCTCCGGCAGGGCGATTGGCTTTGCTCCTTGGATCTCAGAGACACTTACGCCCACATTCCTGTCCACCCCAAGTACTGTAAGTACCTGCGTTTCAGGGTGCAAGGAGAGTACTTCCAGTACAGAGTGCTCCCCTTCGGGCTCGCGTCTGCCCCCACGAGTCTTCACCAAGTGCCTGTCCTTTCCTTGTAAGTCCTGTAATTCTGTAGCTTTAATATTATTTTTTTCTTATAGTTCCACTCTGCTTCCCCTTCTTCTTATTCTGTCCTTCCTGAATAAAGTATAGTCTGGTATAATTAATAAAACCAAATGATAAATAACATTATTAAATATAAAATCATACAAAAAAGAATTATAACCAAAGCCGCCACTAATATAGTAAATACACATAAAAGTGATAAGGTATTTTAGGAATTAATGTGTTAGATATTGCAGTATTTGTTTTCCTTTTGTGTAGTGAACAAAAGTTTTATTTTGTATCGGCATACAAACGCTGTTTAAATAAAGTTTTTAAACATTATACTTAGGAAGGTGTTCTCATGTTTGACATTCGGACAATGTTCACCTTACACAGTTCCACCTTTTTGGTTTTTAATACATGTGGCTTTACAGTCACAGATAATGGTTGCTTTTTGATTCTTTTTGGCATCCCATGACAGTGTTCACTCTCACACAATCCTTGCATTACACGAGAAAGTTTCTCCCTCTACTTTTTCTCCTGTTGGCATGATGATTTAGATATGTTAGATTGATGTGCACTGCTTCTTCTTCTTTTTTAGTAAAAGCATTATATGGGAATCCTTTTGAGGCTTGGTCCAGTTCTTATTATTTATGTATTATTTTTTACATGACTGTGTCATAATATTATGCTTTTTAATAAACATGAACTTTTCAATATTCTTAATTCATATGAACACTCTTATCTTGTGGTTTAGTTATGTATTTACTTTTAATTAGTTCATATTTTAAATAATTATTGGTATAGCTATATATGTCATTTATGTATTTATTAATATTAGTTATTAACACTATTTATGTTCAATTTACTTTTTACTTATTTATTTCAGTGGCGTATGCCTTTTATTTGACAGAAGGTTTTTACAAAAGGTATTGATTGTTATATTTATATAGTTTATTCATGTTTTCTATCCTACTCCTGTTGATATGTTTCAATTAATACTATAAACGGTAATAGAAGATACATTATTTGTATGTTTTATATATGTCCTCATCTCACTTTCTATTCATATAATTGGTTATATTTTTGATGCAACATTTGATATATTTCTACATGTCATACCTTATGACTTTTATGTGTATTTACTATGTTAGTGGCGGCTTTGGTTATAATTCTTTTTTGTATGATTTTATATTTAATAATTTTATTTATCATTTGATTTTATTAATTATATTTTTAATTTTTTGTTTTAATCTTGATTATGTTTTTTCGAGGTTTGCTCCCTCAATATTATATCCCCCTGAGGAAGGCTGGGAGGCCGAAATACGTAGGGGACAATAAAAGGGGTTTTTAAACCTGAAACACATGCCAGTCTTGGTATCTGTTCTTTTATTCTCTCGTGTATTACAGATACTTTTGTTGCTTTGTTTGGTCTTAGTCCGGTATAATTACATCCCAGTCATAGTTCTCCATGAACCATGTTTTCATAACCACCACTAAATCCCCAAGTCAACCTCTTCCATTAAAACATGAAATCTGAGATCTTTCCCATACTGTGGGCATTAGTGTACAGTGCTTTCCAGATGTTGTCCCTTTTACTCATTTCTACAAATGTTTTTCATATTTTATTTACCTGCTGGCTTTACTTAGCTAGGGGCTTTCTTCACCCATCCCCAACAAATCTAATTTAAAGCCCTCTTCAGTAGGTTAGGCAGTCTGCTGTGGAATACACTTTGACTCTTCTTGGATAGGTGGGCACCATCTCAGCTCAGCAGTCCTTGGAATATCATCCCATGGTCCAGGAAACCAAAGCGCTTTCATTGACACCATCCACACAGTCATACATTCATCACTAGGGTGCAAGCTTCTCTGCTTCAGCCTTTACATTCAAGTAGGGAGAATTGAAGGGACCACTACCTGTGCGTGTATCTGTTTCATTCTCTCAGATCCATGAAGTCACTCTTGATACTCTCGGAGGGATACCTCGCAGATCATTTGTGCTGACATGGATGAGTAGCATTTGGAGTAGGCTTGATGAGTCTTGGCAAACTCTCCGTAACATTTCAGATTTTTGCACCTGACAGATAGCACACCTCCTGGGATATCAATTCTGGTCAACAGATGGACACCTCAGTACCCCTCAGAAGAAAGTCACCAACCACCACTACCCTTTGCTTCCATGTGGTCACTGAGTCTGCAAATTTGGGGTGCTTGAGCTCTGTTTTTTCCTGCTTTGGGGATGTTTTCATCTCCTCCACTTCCAGGGCTGTATACTGGTTCTTCAATTTGAAGAATGGTGGCGTTTGATTGTCAATTCTGCAGACTCTGGTGACTCATGTCCAACTCTTCTTTCTGTAGCATATCATCTTCACCTCATTTGGAAAGCATGGATGCCTCAAGATGTATCTCATCAATGTACTATTTGCTGTCATAAATGCTTCTCAGCCTCACCACCTCTTCTCTCAGCTCCTCCACTTATTTCATGAGGGCTTCAGCTTGCAGGCATTTTGCATGTGGAACCAGTTCCTCAACTGGGATTGGGCTGTCTCTCTGGGGGCAACAACTTTGGCAACAAGATGATAGTGATGGTTGAAGTCATCCTTCATTGAGAGAGTGTCATAGTCCACCAATATTTAATCAGTTTTGACAAAAGCCTGAAGGATATTTGGGTGGATAGGAAGGAAGAGGAATGGCTAGCAGGAAAAAGGAGGTAATAGTGCATTTGTACAAGTATCTAGTGAGAGCTCATTTGGAGTACTATGCAAAATTCTGGAGACTGCATCTTCAAAAGGATATAAACAAAATAGAATCAGTCTAGAGGGTGGCTACTGAAATGATCAGTGGTCTTCGTCATAAGGCATATGGAGAATAGGCTTAAAGATCTCAGTATGTGTACTTTGGAGAAAAAGCGGAAGGGGGTGATATGATAGACATTTAAATATCTCCATGGAATAAATTCACAGAAGGTGGCCCTCTTCTAGTTGAAAGGGAGCTCTGTAATGAGGGGTCATAAGATGAAGATGAAAGGGGTTTTTGCTCTTTTTTTTTTTACATATATTCTGCATCCAAAGAAACCTCTCTCCCAACAATGGGTGCAAAGCAGAACTAGCATATTTCTCCATAAAACTCAGAATACAAAATATTTCTGATTCTGGGTCATCTCAATAACAGCAATATAAACCTTCACAAGTACTGGACATTTTATGAAACCATACAAAACCTTACAAAAATCACTCAGGACCTATAAAGAGAATCTACCGTACTATAAAAGCATCAACTTCCAAAACTCACACAAGGAGCTCTTCCAGAAAAGAGCAAGCACCAGACGTATTGCAGTGGATTCTAGAATATCCGTAAATCTATTTGGGGAAAAAAAAAACCAAGCTGGATTATTTAAGATCCCTACATAGAAACTCCATGCTAATAGAATACCTAGCCTCAGTCACAGCAATATTTAGACAAAAATTAAACTGAAACTCCAAGAAGCCAGACTCTGCATGCAGTACAACACCAGAGAAATAGAAATAGAGAGGTAGATTCCCATGTACTGTTCATTCTCCAAGACCAAGCAGGAAGTCAGTCCTCACATATGGGTGTCATCGGCGCCAATGAAGCCCCAGCGGAGCATTTCCCCAGCTTTCTATGAAAGCCTTTGGGAATGCAGGCACGCATGCGCGGTTCCCTTCCCGCCTAAAGGTGCCATCTTACCTCAGTCTCTTTTTTTCCGTGAAGCCCACCGGACGTGTGTCCTGTTTTCCCGGTTAAAATTAGATTTTTTTGGCGATTTTGCTATTTTTTCTCCCAGTTCGACGCCGGTTCCCCTCCCGCCGGGTTCGGTACACCGGTATCGAGCCCAACTCTTCTTTTTCGTTTTTTGCCCTTCGTGGCTGGCGTTCGCGCCCTTTTTTCTTTTATCCCTGGAAGGCCGGTCCTTTGACCTCGCGGGGGCTCTTTTTTCCCTGATGGCTTCCAGTGGTTTTAAGAAGTGTGATCGGTGTAAGAAACTAATGTCTCTCACCGACACACACGACTGCTGCCTTCGGTGCCTCGGCCCCGACCATGATCCTAAGTCGTGTGGGGCATGTGGGAAGATGTCTTCCAAGGCACTCCGAAGTCGTCAGCAGCAAAAGGAAAGGCTTTTCTCGGACTCAGCCTCCAGCCGGGCCCGGACCTCGTCTGAGGCCTCGACATCTCGGGATTCCGATCCCGAGCGCCGTCGGAGCTCCTCGGACAGGGGGTCCCCCCGACCAGGAACGCAAGAGGAAGAAGCGGCTCGCGAGGGCGTCATCGGAGGAGGTCCCTGGCTCCTCGAGGGCCAGGTCTAAGACCCCCAACCGTCGCCCCGGGCCCGTGGAACAAGAGAAGCCTGCCAAAGTTCCTCGCATGGAGCCGGAGTCTGCTGGACACGTAAGCCCCGTAGTCCTCGAGGACTCTCCTCCCAGGGAGCCGACGTTGGGCCCGGCAACACCGGGGCCCGAGTCGGTGACTGCTGTGTCTCCTGAGCTGAGTCTCAGGATGACAGCCTTGGAGAGCAGATTGTCTGCCTTCATGGAGCAGCAGCGGGCACTGATGGCCAGCCTGTCTGGCGCATCTGCCCCGACCACCGGGACATCGACGTCGAAGTCGACTCGAGTCTATCGTAGCTCGGAGTTGTCCTCGGTCGCGGTCTCCCTCGACCTCCCGTTCGGGACCAAGGGCGTCAACGCCGGTGCTTCCGGCGTCGGGGCGGGTGCTCTAGGGCCCCGCGGGGTCGGACCCTGACTCTTCCTCGGACGAGTCAGCTTGGGAGACGGAGGACGAGGAGTCTCCTGATACCTTCAAGACTCGGTGCGTCCCTTCGGACTCACCGCAGTCTGAGCCCCGGAGTAGGTCCCCCCCGGAGGACACTCGGTTCTCGGAGTTCGTCCGGGATATGGCCACTGCCTTGGCTATTCCAACGGACCCCGAGGAAGAGCCTCGAACTGAAGAGCTCGAGGCGCTGCAGTATGACTCTCCTCCGAAGGAGGCCTTTACTGTCCCGGTTCCTCCGATGCTGGAATGGCTCCCCTTCCGTATGTGGGAGGCACCGGCCTCTGCGCCGGTTCTAAGCAAGCGAGTCGATTCGATCTATCGACTCCGGAAGAGCCCTGGTTTTCAGAAGGCACAGCTACCACACCATTCTATGGTTGTGGAATCGGCCATGCATCGTCTGAAGAGCCAGAAGATGCACTCCGCGGTGCCTCCTGGCAGGGAGGCCCGAAACCTCGATGGCTTCGGTAGAAAGTGCTTTCAGGGCTCGATGCTTGCTTGCCGTGTCCAGTCCTACCAGCTGTACATGGGCATGTACTTGCGGGATCTGGCCAAGGAATTGGCTGGGTTCTCTGCTGGTCTCTCCGGGGACCCCTTGCAGAGATTTAAGTCCTTGTCCTCGGGGATTCGGGACTACTCGAAGTTCATCTCCCGCGCTGCCTACGATGTCTTCGAGGCTTCGGCCGGAGTTGCGGCAGCCGGCATCGCAGCTCGACGCCAGGCATGGCTGCAGTCATCGGACCTCGAGCCATGGGTTCAGGACAAGTTGGTCGATGTCCCTTGCCGAGGTGAAAACCTTTTTGGCAAGCCCATGACCGAGAAGGCCGCTCAGCTCGAGACTGAGCACCTCACACGGACAAGGCTGTCGAGGAAGACCTCTGCCCCTTCTCATAAAAAGAAGGGCTCGGGTAAGAAGCCCTTTTACCTGAGGAAGGGCACTGCCTACAAACAGTACCCGCAATGTCAGGCTGCCCAAGCTGCCCCCCAGGGTCAGCAAGCCAAGGGCCAGGGTAATGAGCCCCGTAGGCAGAGGAACCCCAAGCCTCAGGCCCCTGCTACCACTCAGCAGGGTGGGGGTTTTTGACTGCTTGAGCGTAGCCTCTCCTCCACTGCTCTCCCAACCCTGCACAGGAGGTCGCCTCGCCCTCTTTGCCCACCAGTGGCCCCTTGTCACCAGGGACAGTTGGGTGTTGGAGATAGTCCACAAGGGCTATGCCCTCCATTTTCACCAACTGCCACCACCATATTTTCCAGGGGAGCCTCCAAGGCCTCCCCTGCACACAGACCTTCTTCTGCAAGAGCTACATGGTCTGTTGGTGGACAGGGCGGTGGAGCCTGTGCCTCCCCACTTCCAAGGTCACGGTTTCTACTCCAGGTATTTCCTGGCACCCAAAAGAACCAGTGGCCTTCGGCCCATTCTGGACCTCAGGAACCTCAACAAGTTCCTAGTGAAGGAGAAGTTCAAGATGCTTACTCTTGGGTCTCTTCTGCCCTACCTCCAGCAGGGAGATTGGCTGTGCTCCTTAGATCTAAAGGATGCGTACACTCACATCCTCATTCATCCAGACCACAGAAAGTACCTCAGGTTCATTGTGGGAGGAAACCATTATCAGTACAGAGTGCTGCCTTTCGGCCTCACCTCCGCCCCCAGAGTCTTTACAAAGTGCTTAGCAGTGGTGGCGGCCTACCTGAGAAATCAGGGAATCTTTGTCTTCCCCTATCTAGACGACTGGCTCATCAGGGGTCAGACGTGTCAAGAGGCCAATCAGGCCACCCTCAGGACTATTGCTCTTCTACAAAGCCTGGGGTTTGTCATAAACTTCGCAAAGTCCACTTTGCTCCCCTCCCAGAACTTGGAGTTCATAGGGGCAAGGTTGGACTCCCTCCTGGCAAAGGCATTCTTGCCAGAAGACCGAGCCCAAAGGTTGATGGCCTTGACAAATCAGTTTCTCAGCAGGTCCCTGGTCTCCGCCAGACTCTGCCTGAGGCTTCTAGGCCACATGGCTTCGACAGTGCATGTGACCCCCAATGCCAGGCTCCATATGAGGCCTGCACAGTGGTGTCTTCGGGCTCAGTGGTCACAGGCCACAGGCAGCCTCAGAGACAGGATAAGGGTGTCCAGACCATTTCTGCACTCCCTCAACTGGTGGCTACACCCACCCAATCTGCTGAAAGGGGTGCCTTTTCAGATTCCAGGGCACACAGTAGTTCTGACAACAGATGCCTCCCTGCAAGGCTGGGGAGCTCATTGTCTGGGCAAGTGCACCCAGGGCCTCTGGTCTCCCTGGGAAGCTGCACAGCAGATCAATCTCCTCGAACTCAGGGCTATTTGATTAGCACTTAAAGCTTTCGCTCCTACCCTGACTCACCAGTCTGTCCTGATCCAGACAGACAACCAAGTTGCCATGTTTTATGTGAACAAACAGGGCAGAACCGGGTCCAGGATCCTTTGTCGGGAGGCCCAGGACCTTTGTTCTTTTGCCCTCAAGCACAACATGCTCCTCAAGGCTGTGTACCTTCCAGGCCTAGACAACTACCTGGCAGACAGATTAAGCAGAATATTGCAGCCTCACGAGTGGCAGCTCCATCCTTTGGTAGTTCAAAAGATTTTCCTAAAATGGGGACTTCCATCCATAGACCTGTTTGCCAGTCCTCTGAACAAACAGCTGCCAAACGTCTGTTCCAGGCAACTGCATCCTCTGCGGATAGCAGCGGATGCTTTTCTGATATCCTGGTCTCAGGGCCTCCTGTATGCGTTTCCTCCCACGCCCTTGGTGGCCCGAACTTTCTTCAAGATTCTTCAGGACAAGGCCTCGGTCCTGCTGGTGGCTCCCCGGTGGCCGAGACAGCCTTGGTTTCCTCTTCTGCTTCAACTGGCGGTGGATCCTCCACTACCTCTGGGGTTGCAACCCGACCTTCTCTCACAGGAGCAGGGTTCCCTTCTGCACCCCAATCTCAAAGCTCTCGATTTGATGGCCTGGAGCTGCAAGGGTAGTCTTGGCTCCCTGGGGCCTGCCTCAGGAGGTTGAGGAGGTTGGCCTAGCCTCTAGGAAACAGTCCACTAGGAAAACCTATGCTCTCAAATGGAAGAGGTTTTCTGTGTGGTGTCAGCTATGTACAGAAGATCCTTTCTCCTGTACTGTGCCAGTAGTCCTTCAGTACTTACTGCACTTGTCAAATCAAGGTCTTAAATCCAATTCTGTTCGGGTCCACCTCTCAGCTCTAGCAGCTCACCACTCTCTGGTGGAGGGACATTCTCTGTCTGGTCACCCCTTGGTGTCTCACTTTCTTAGGGGCTTGCTTTTGCTCAAACCTCCTATCCGCCCTCCTGCCCCTGAGTGGGAGCTGAATGTGGTCTTGCAGCAACTGACTCGCCCACTTTTTGAGCCAATGGCTACTTGTCCACTACGCTTCCTATCCTGGAAGACACTCTTCCTGATAGCCTTAACCTCGGCCAGGCGAGTGAGTGAGCTTCAGGCCCTGGTCTGTGATAGGCCTTACACCAGGATTTATAGGAACAGGGTAGTCCTCAGGACTCATCCAAAGTTCCTCCCAAAGGTTGTCTCCTCTTTCCACCTCAATCAGGAGGTGGTTCTTCCAACATTCTTCCCTAGGCCTCATGCAAGCCAGGCTGAAGCAGTCCTGCATACCCTGGACTGTAGAAGGGCCTTATCCTTCTACCTTGACCGTACGCAGGGGCATAGAGGGGCTACTCAGCTCTTCGTTTCTTTTGACCCTAATAAGTTTGGGTTGCCTGTGTCCAAGCGTACCTTGTCCATCTGGGTGGCTGACTGTATCACCTTGGCTTACAAGGCGGCTGACCTTCCTTTGCAGGGTCGGGTTACGGCCCACCGAGTCAGGGCAATGGCTGCCTCAGTGGCTCATCTCCGCTCTGTGCCCTTGGTAGATATCTGCAGGGCTGCAACTTAGTCTTCAAGCCAGACTTTTGCGGCCCATTACTGCCTGGAGAGGGAGTCCTGTAGGGACAGTGCTTTTGGCCAAGCAGTACTCCGGAATCTCTTTGAGGTTTAGGCAACTCCTGCCCTCTGTTGGGCTACCGGTGGAGGTTGTGTCCTTGAAAAGCCTTTCTTTGCTGCTGAGACTAGAGGGAGTTCTCTTGTTCAGCCTGGGTTCCTCGGTAGCCCAGAGCTGGGGAGTCACCCATATGTGAGGACTGGCTTCCTGCTTGGTCCTGGAGAAAGAGTAGTTACTCACCTGTAACAGGTGTTCTCCAGGAGCAGCAGGAATCAGTCCTCACAACCCTCCCTCCTCCCCTGGTAGTTGCAGTTGTACATAGTTTATTTTTCATTTTTGTGTGCTGTTCTTAGCTATGTCATTTGACTGAGGTAAGATGGCACCTTTAGGCGGGAAGGGAACCACGCATGCATGCCTGCATTCCCAAAGGCTTTCATAGAAAGCTGGGGAAATGCTCCGCTGGGGCTTCATCGGCGCCAATGACACCCATATGTGAGGACTGATTCCTGCTGCTCCTGGAGAACACCTGTTACAGGTGAGTAACTACTCTAAATATAAAGATAGAAGATATAAATTTCAAAGACTGACATATTCCAATCACCAAATTAAAAATAACAATGTTTTCTAATTTTGTTGTCTGACTATTTTATTCTCTAGTAGTTTTTATTCCATTCTCTGGTTTCTGCTTTCCACTAACTTCACTTAACTAGCTTTTGAGGGTCTCCAGTCCACCTGCCACGTCTCTCCCCTTCTTCATTTCCTTCCCTCTCTGACATTGATATTTTCCTTTCAGCTTTTTTCCATTTATTTTTTCTCTTTCCTTCAACTCATATTTCACTGCTTTTCCAGTCCTCAGTCTCCCTCTTTTTCTGCATCTACCCTAACATAGTAACATAGTAAATGATGGCAGATAAAGACCAGTATGGTCCATTTAGTCTGCCTAGTAAGATGGCAGGAATAGCTGTACCTGCCACTGTGCAGGCCACCCCTCCCCATATCTTTGTTTAGGGGTGCACCTGCCACTGTGCAGGCCACCCCTCCCCATGTCTTTGTTTAGGGGTGCACCTGCCACTCTGTGCAGGCCATCCCTCCCCCATGTCTTTGTTTAGGGGTGAACCCGCCACTCCGTGTAGGACACCCCTATTTGTTGAGAAATTAGATGGTTCAGTTTATTTTGATTTTATCCTGTTGCTGTAAAGGGACCCACTGTATCTGTCCCATGCCACTTTGAACTCCGTCACTGTGTTTGCCCCCACCACTTCCATCGGGAGGGCATTCCAAGCATCCACCACCCTTTCAGTGAAAAAGTATTTCCTGACATTGCCTTTCAATTTACCACCTTGCAGCTTCATGTTATGCCCTCTAGTTTTACAGCTTCCCCGTCTTTGGAAGAGGTTTGTTTGTTCATTATTTCTCTTTAAGTATTTAAAGGTCTGAATCATATCTCCACTAACCCTCCTCTCCTCCAAAGTGTACATATTTAGGTCTTCAAGTCTCTTCTCATAAGGCTTCTGATGCAGGCTCCAAATCATTTTGGTCGCCTTCCTCTGAACAGTTTCCATTCTTTTTACATCCTTTGCAAGATATGATCTCCAAAACTGAACACAGTATTCCAAGTGAGGCCTCACCAGTGACTTATACAGTGCCATTAGTACCTCTTCCTTTCTGCTGGTAATTCCTCTTTGTATGCAGCCCAACATCCTCCTGGCTTTTGCCACCGCCTTGTCGCACTGTTTTGCCACCTTGAGATCTACAGAAATAATCACACCAAGGTCTTTCTCCTGATCCATGCACAACAACCTCTCGCCCCCTATCGCGTACATTTCCCTTGGATTTCTGCTATCCAAGTGCATGACACTGCACTTCTTTGCATTAAATCTTAATTGCCAAGCATTAGACCATTCTTCCAGCTTTTGCAGATCTTCCCGCATGTCAACCACTCCCTCGGGGGAGTCCACTCTGTTGCAAAATTTTGTGTCATCTGCAAAAAAGACATACCTTTCCATTCAGTCTTTCAGCAATATCACTCACAAATACATTGAACAGTGCCGGGCCCAGGACCGAACCCTGGGGCACCCCGCTAATCACCTTCCCCTCATCTGAGTGAGCTCCATTTACCATCACCTTCTGTCGTCTATCAGTCAACCAATTTCTGATCCAGTTTACTACCTTGGGACCCATCCCCAAACTACTCAGTTTATTGATAAACCTCCTATGAGGGACAGTATCAAAGGCTTTGCTGAAATCCAGGTAGATGACATCCATCGCATGCCCCTGATCTAGTTCTCTGGTCACCCAGTCAAAGAACTCAGATTTGTTTGGCAAGATCGTCCTTCGGTAAAACCATGTTGCCTCGGATCTTGCAACCTCTTGGTTTTGAGAAAGTCCACTATTCGCTCTTTTAGGAGCGCCTCCATTACTTTTCCCGCCACCGAGGTAAAGCTCTCAAGCCTGTAGTTTGACACTTCTTCCCTGTCGCTACATTTGTGTAGAGGTACCACATCAGCCATTCTCCAGTTCTGAGGAACGTCTCCTGTTTCCAAGGATATGTTGAAGACATCCTTTAACGGCCCTGCAAGAACCTCTCTGAGCTCTTTCAGTATCCTGGGATGTATCCCATCCGATCCCATAGCCTTGTGCACTTTCGGTTTTGCAAATTGTTCTAACACATCATCTTCTGTGAATGGTGTGGTATCTACTTCATTCCCATTTTTATATGGCGCCAGTTCTTAGCTAGTGGGTTGATTCCATTTATCAAGTCCGTAAAAGCCCTGGGTTCCAAAAGGCGCAGCTACCGCACAACTCCATGGTTGTGGAATCGGCCATGCGCAACCTGAAAAGCCAAAAGATTCACTCCTTGGTGCCTCCCGGCCAGGAGGCCCATAACCCGAATGCCCTCGTTAGAAAGTGCTTCCAGGGCTCTATGCTGTCTTACCGTGTCCAGACTTACCAGCTGTATATGGGCATGTACTTAAGGAACCTGGCAAAGGAGATTGCCGGGTTCTCGGCTGGCCTCTCCAAGGAACCCTTGCAGAGATTCAATGCCTTGTCTTCAGGGATCCGAGAGTGCTCGAAGTTTATATCTTGAGCAGCCTATGATGGCTTCGAGGCTTCGGCCCGGGTAGCCGCGGCCGGCATCGGTGCATGCTGTCAGGCCTGGCTACAGTCAGACCTGGAGTCATGGGTACGCCCTCTCCTGGAAACACCTGAATTCAACCTCGATGACATGTTAACATTATGGAACAAGTCCCTCAACACAGTAAGTGACGTCCCATCTACCAAGAAAAACCTCAGGGGTAGGAAAAAAGCACCTTGGTATTCACCTGAACTAACAGCGTCCCTCCAGCGGTTGCGGCAACTTGAAAAACGATGGCGCAGATCAAGGACAACCGAGAGCCATGAAGCTTATAACACCCACCTCGACGATCATAGAACAGCCGTATCCTCAAGAATGAAACAATACCATTCAAACGTCCTACTGAGAGCCATAAACATACCACGAGAGCTATTCAATCTGGTCAAAAATCTGGCAAAGGATCCCTCCCCCAACCAAACAAATTTACCTGACCCCCAGGAATATGCGGACTACCTTCGCTCAAAGACGAGCCAACACATTGCCCCTTCAAACCACCACCCCCTGGAACATACAATCTCGCTACCTCCCTACTCCTTCCCTCCATATGGGACAGCAGATAACCACCACATTCTTAACTCCTCCCCCCCAACAGCAAGGGAGATCCAAGATACCATCACATGCATTAACACCACCACGGCTCCGAGCGACCCGTGCCCAGCACAATGGGTAAAAGTGCTAAAATCAGACCTCAGCCCTTTCCTCGCCAAACTAATAGGATCATCCTTCACGTCAGGGATATTCCCACAGAACCTGAAACAAACCTCAATAAGACCCCTACTGAAGAACAAAAAGCTCGACCCCACAAAGATGGATTCTTACAGGCCTATATCGAGCATCCCGCTCCTAGCTAAAATCATTGAAAAAACAGTCCAACAGCAACTAACCCATCACATTGAAAACAACGCTCCCCTTGATTACTGCCAGCATGGATTCAGAGAATCCCATGGAGTGGATACCCTTCTGATTACATTATTGAACTCCCTTACCATCGGGCTTGATAACATCAGGAAGGGTTTCGCCCTTCCTGGACATCGCAGCCGCCTTTGACTCGGTGGACCACAAGATACTCCTATCTCGCCTCGCTGAGAAGGGCCTTCATGGCAATGCTCTAGCGTGGTGCGCCTCATACCTGAGTAACAGATGGCAACATGTCCGCTCCGGCTCCTCATTATCAGACCCTTTCCCACTAGAAAAAGGCGTTCCGCAAGGTTCATCCCTCTCAGCCCTATTATTCAATATCTATATGCAGCCCATCTGCAACCTTATCCGGTCCTTTAACATCAACTGCCTAGTATATGCTGATGATGTCCTAATGTTCACCCCAATAGACACAGATCATCGAAACCTCGACCAGCTCTCCTCTTGCTTCAATGCCGTCACAGACTGGCTACACAACCAAATGCTCAGAATAAATCTAAAAAAGACAGAAGTCTTATTCATTGGAAGAGACCAGTCATTCACTCCCCCATCTTCAATCAAGGTGAACAACGCAGAACTCCTCTCCAAGACAACAATCAAATACTTAGGCATAACACTTGACCAGCACCTGGACATGCATGCTCATATAGACAATACCATCAGGACAATATACCATAAATTACGGACACTACGCCTCATAAAGAACACTCTGGAACCAAATGACTTCAGAACAGTCTTCCAGGCCATAATTATGCCCCACTTCGATTACGCCAATTCCATCCTACTTGGCCTCCCAAAGAGCTCGATAAACCCCTTGCAGCTTGCGATGAACACCGCAGCTAGAACCCTCTATGGTGCATCTCGCAGAGACCATATCACCCCTATCCTGAAGAGCCTTCATTGGCTCCCCGTCCATTACAGGATCACATTTAAGATCCTTACCATGACCTTCAAAGTAGTCAATTGTATCACTGCAACTACCCTGTCAGATCTGATTCAACTTACTCCAAACAACAGATTAAGACGAACCACATCCTGCAATACCATCCTCCTTCCAAAAGCCATCACAAAATGCAACAAATCCACTAGAAAGCGTGCCTTTGCCTTGTTTGCCCCTTCATGCTGGAACTCCCTCCCAACAGAAATCCGGACCATAAACAACCTCCCCCAGTTCAGAAAAGCCCTCAAACAGCACCTATTTATACAACACTTTGGTAACTCCGACAGCATCACCTAGACAGTATCACATGATCCTATAGTCTATCAACCAACGCTGCCTAACCAATTTCCTACGATAACTTTCCACCTCATCCAGCTATCCCCTTTAGGGCCTGTATCAGAAACTCAGATATGATGCAATCCCCTTTTGTATATAATGTATAAAGTTCACCTGTTACCCTTGTTTAAATCTCCCTTTGTATATTATGTATAAAGTTCACCTGTTATCCATGTTTAAATTCCCTGTTCTATGTAAGTTCAATGTATGGCTGTTTCCACATTGTACAAACCTGTTCCCTGTAAACCGCGCTGATGCCGAATAGTGCGGTATAGAAGAACGTTAAATAAATAAATAAATAAATTAAATAAATAAATAAATACACTCAAAACCCATTTGTTTCAGAAAGTGTTTAATCTCCCTCCTGATTTCCCTCCCTGATACCGCCCTAGGTTGCTGTCCTGTCCTAGCTCAGATTGGTCCTGCTACCCCCCTTGTCTGTCTCTGTTGGTTGTGCTGTTTGTCTTTTGTCTGTGTTTGGTTGTTGATTATTGTTTATCGTTTATAAGGTTTTTGTACTATTCTTTTTCTTTCTTTCCTATTATTTTTGGCGTTCTTTTTCTGTAGTTTGCAGTGCTGCCTTTTATTTTATTTGTACACCGCTTTAATGTCCTGACAAAAGCGGTTTATCAAGTGTAAAATAAAGATAAAGATACAGGATAAGTTGGTCGATATCCCATGCCGAGGTGACAACCTGTTCAGCAAGCCCATGACTGAGAAGGCTGCAGAAATCAAGACCGAGACTCTCACCAGGACAAGACTGTCCAGAAAGACTTCTGCCCCTTCTCACAAAAAGAAGGGCTCGGGAAAGAAGCCCTTTTTTCCGAGGAAGGGTGCTGCTTCAAAACCTACCCTCAATATCAGGCCTCTCCAGCTCCCCAACAGGGCCAGGAGGCCAAGGGGCATGGGCCCCGTAGGCAGAAAACCCCCAAGCCTCTAGCTCCGACTCCTGCACAGCAGGGAGGGTTTTTTTGACTCCCAGAGCATATCCTCTCCTCCGCTGGTGGCTCCAGTCAGCACAGGAGGTCGGCTGACGCCTACAGGTGGCCAGCCATCACAGGGGATACCTGGGTACTGAGCATAGTCCAGAAGGGCTATATGCTCCATTTCTACCAGCTACCCCCTCCTACTATCGAGGGGAGCCTCCAAGACTCCCTCTACACAGGGACCTCCTCCTTCAGGAGTTGGCAAGTCTTTTAAAGGAATAGGCGGTGGAACCGGTGCCACACCACCTGGAAGGGCGAGGCTTCTACTCCAGGTACTTCCTAGTACCAAAGAGAACAGGAGGCCTCAGACCTATCCTAGACTTGCGAAATCTGAACAAGTTTCTGGAGAGGGAAAAGTTCAAGATGCTTACCCTTGGGATACTGCTGCCCTACCTCCAGCAGGGAGTCTGGCTATGCTCCTTAGACCTAAAGAATGCTTATACTCACATCCTCATCCATCCAGGCCACAGACAATATCTCAGATTTGTGATGGGAGGAAACCATTTTCAGTACAGGGTGCTTCCCTTTGGCCTAACCTCTGCCCCCAGAGTTTTCACCAAATGCCTGGCAGTGGTGGTGGCTTTTCTCAGGAATCGGGATTTTTGTCTTCCCGTACCTGGACGACTGGCTAATCAGGGGCCAGTCACTCCAGGAGGCCCGACAGGCCACTCTTCGCACTGTCTCTCTTCTTCAGCATCTGGGCTTTGTCATAAACTATGCAAAGTCCACTTTGCTCCCCTCTCAGAACCTAGAGTTTATTGGGGCAAGATTAGACACCCTTCAGGCAAGAGCTTACTTGACCGAGAACAGGACCCACAGACTGATGGACTTGGCCAACCAGTTCCAATGCAATTCTCATGTTTCCGCCAGGCACTTCCTGCGGCTCCTGGGCCACATGGCATGTACATGTGACCCCGAATGCCCGTTTGCACATGCGGGCTGCTCAATGGTGCCTCAGAGATCAGTGGACACAAGCCACCGACGACCTCCGAGACAGAGTAAAAGTGTCCAGACGACTTCTGAACTCCTTACAGTGGTGGCTACATCTGCCAAACCTTCTCAGGGGTGTACCTTTTCAGGCTCCAGCACACACAAGGGTGCTGACGACAGATGCTTCCTTAAGGGGCTGGGGTGCACATTGCCAGGGCACATGCACTCAAGGCCTGTGGTCCCCTCGGGAGGCCACACAGCACATCAACCTTTTAGAGCTGCGAGCAATCCGCTTAGCTCTGCAAACCTTCTGTTATGTCCTCTCTCAACAGTCTGTCCTAGTTCAGACAGACAATCAGGTGGCAATGTTCTATGTGAACAAACAAGGGGGCACAGAGTCCAGACTCCTATGTCAGGAGGCACTGGCCCTTTGCTCCTTTGCGTTCAGGCAGGGTGTGTTTCTCAAAGCAGTCTAGCTATCTGGTCAAGAAAACTTCCTAGCAGACAAGCTAAGCAGGATTCTCCAGCCTCACGAATGGCAGTTGAATCCATTGGTGGTCCAGCAGATCTTCCTCCTCTGGGGACTTCCATCCATCGAGCTCTTTGCAAGTCCACTAAACAGTCAGCTGCCCGGGTTTTGCTCCAGACAGCCGCATCCCCTGTGGATGGCAGCAGATGCTTTTCTGATCTCTTGGTCTATGAGCCTCCTGTATGCGTTTCCTCCCATGCCCCTGGTGGCCCGAACTCTGTTCAAGATCCTCCGGGACAAAGCCTCGGTGATTCTGGTAGCCCCGAGATGGTCGAGGCAGCCGTGGTTTCCACTTCTTCTGCAGTTGGCGGTGGAAGCTCCGTTCCCTCTAGGGCTGCAACACAATCTCCTGTCTCAAGAGCAGGGTTCCCTTCTGCACCCCAACCTCAGGTCCCTCAATCTGATGGCCTGGCTGCTGAAAGGATAGTGCTAGCTCCCTTACTTCTACCTAAGGAGGTTGAGGAGGTGGTATTGGCCTCTAGGAGGCAGTCCACCAGAAAGTCCTATGCCCTCAAGTGGCGTAGGTTTACGGTGTGGTGTGCTCAGCGCAATGAAGATCCTTTCTCTTGCCTTGTGTCAGTAGTACTGCAGTATCTACTTCACCTTTCAGACCTAGGCCTTAAGTTTAACTCTGTTCGGGTCCACCTCAGTGCTTTGTCAGCGCACCACTCACCAGTGGAAGGTCAGTCTCTGTCGGTTCACCCCTTGGTGTCGAGATTTCTCAGAGGTCTGCTTCTGCTCAAGCCTCCGGTTCATCCGCCGGCGACGGAGTGGGATCTGAACGTGGTCTTGCAGCAACTTACTCGCCCACCGTTTGAGCCGATGGCTACCTGCCATTTGCGCTTCCTTTCTTGGAAAGCGCTCTTCCTGGTGGCTCTTACATCCGCCAGACGTGTGAGTGAGCTACAAGCTTTGGTTTCTGATAGACCGTACACGCGGTTCTATAGGAACAAGGTAGTCCTACAGACCCATCCCAAGTTCCTCCCTAAAGTGGTCTCCTCTTTCCACCTCAGTCAGGAGGTGGTTCTTCCGACCTTCTTTCCCAGTCCGCATGCCAGCCGTGCTGAAATATTCTTGCATATCCTGGTCTGTAAGAGGGCGTTGTCCTTTTACATAGAGCATACGCAGGAGCATCGAAGGGCTGCTCAGCTCTTCGTCTGGTTTGACCCTAATAGGATGGGGTTACCTGTCTCCAAGTGCACGTTGTCCATGTGGGTAGCGGATTGCATCGTCTGGGCATACAGGGCAGCCGATCTCCCCTTGCAGGTTTGGGTCACGGCCCACCGTGTCAGGGCGGCGAAAGCCGTGTCAGTAGCTCATCTCCGCTCTGTTCCGTTGGCAGACATCTGCCGGGCTGCAGCTTGGTCTTCAAGCCAGACCTTTGCAGCCCATTACTGCCTGGAGAGAGAGTCCCGGCGGGACAGTGTTTTCGGCCAGGCGGTACTCCGTAATCTCTTTGAGGTTTAGGCAACTCCTACACTCCAGCCCTTTGTGTTGGGCTACCGTACGGGGTGCGTTGTCAGAGAAAATTCTTATCATGGATGCTGAGGCTCTTGAGAGGGAGCCATTTTTTCAGCTTTGGGTTCACGGTAGCCTAGAGCTGGGGAGTCCCATATGTGAGGACTGACTTCCTGCTTGGTCCTGGAGAAAGTGTAGTTACTCATCTGTAACAGGTGTTCTCCAGGAGCAGCAGGAATCAGTCCTCACGACCCTCCCTCCTCCCCTGGAGTTGCAGTCATATACTTCATTTGTTTTTTTCTCTGTCTTTTAGCTATGTCATCAGACTGAGCAAGATGGCACCCTTGGGCGGGAAGGGGACCGAGCATGCGCGCTGCATTCCCAGAGGCTTTCTTATTTTCTGAAAGAGATCATTTCCTGCTGCTCCTGGAGAACACCTGTTACAGGTGAGTAACTGCGCTATCTGGAATGTCATTATAAGGCTCTGCATAGCAATAAATTTGATGCTGATTTTCCACCCAAAAGTGAAATTCGTAAACTGAAGCTCAAAGAACTTAAATCGAAATTGGCTACTCAGCAACAGTTGATGGCGAAACCAAGGTCATATTCGGTCAATGCAACCATAGCATCCTTCAAGGTCAGCAGCCTGATCGCAAAGAAATGCAAACCTTTCACTGAAGGGGAATTTGTAAAAGATTGTTTTCTTGAAGCAGCTGACAATCTTTTTGAAGGATTTAAAAATAAGAAAGAGATCATAGTTGCTATTCAAGATGTACAATTGTCAAGAAACACCGTCGTGCGGCGAATAGAAAATATGTGTGGAGACACAACTGAACAATTGTTGGAGGATGTTTCAAATTGTGTTGCTTTCTCACTCCAACTGGATGAATCTACAGACATAAGAGACATAGCCCAGTTACTAGTCTTTATCTGGATGGTTTTTGAAGACTTCAGTGTTAGAGAACTACTTGGAATGAGTTCTTTAAAAGGGAGAACTACCGGTCAGGAAATATTCAGTTCTTTCCATTCTTTTGTGACAAAGTGTAATCTTCCATTGCATAGACTTGTTTCCATCACTACTGATGGAGCAAGAGCAATGGCAGGTGAGGTTAACGGTTTCATAGCCCTCTATAGACAGCATGACGACTTCCCAGATTTTCTTTCTTACCACTGCATCATTCACCAGCAAGTTTTGGCAAGCAAGAGACTCAATACAAAGACTGTCATGGACATCACTTTAAAAATTGTAAATTCAGTTCGTGGAAGATCACTTCAAAGACTGCTTTTCAATCTTACTCTTGATGAAGGGGCAGCGGAAATAATTTTGCACACAGATGTAAGGTGACTAAGTAGGCACAAATTTCTGCAAAGATTTCGTGATTTGCTGAATGAAATAAGACATTTTTTGAAGGAGAGGGGAGATGACCAAGCAGAGTTGGAAGATGAGGAGTGGTTATGTGATCTGGCATTTCTCACTGACTTTGCAGGCAAACTAAGTGATATGAACCTTGAACCTTCAAAGCGTTCCATAATATTTCACCTCCTTCAATCTCTGATCTACTCATTCATACCCAAAACAACAGATCAAGAAGATCTACAACTGAAAATACTCTAGTGATTCCAAATAAATTAATAAAATGTACTCAAACTACCATTAGCAGATCATTTTCATCCTTTGCTCCAAGGTGCTGGAATAAGCTTCCATTAAACATCAGATTGATAAAAGATATATCACAATTTAGAAAAGCTTTAAAAACCCACCTTTTTTTACAACACTTCTCTTACATCAATATTTCCCCCCTCTCACCCCATTATCTCAACTCAGCAATAATAGTTAAATGATTATGTTAGACAGTTCCACCTTATGATATTTCACTGTATATACCTGCTCTGTTAAATGTTATTTATGACATGTCTCTATACCCACTCAAGATCTCTAGTCTTATGTAATTGCTTTTATTTAATTATTTATATGCTATTCCCCAGTTAATCCTTGTTTTATTCCCCTGTTACCTGTAACTTGGACAAGTTCTCTAAATCTGAGTGTATTTTGTTTAATGTAAACCGCACTGATGTCAAATAGCGCGGTATATAAGAGCTGTTAAATAAATAAATAATAAATAAACTACAAGGTAAAAACAAATGCATTGGCGAGATGATGAGTACAGTTTTATCCTACAAGAGCAAATTTGAGCTAATGATGACTGACCTTGCAAACAACACTTTTGATCATTTTCCTAATACGCAGGACCATCTGGGACAATATCCAAATTTTGTTTTTCAGAACGAGAAGTATGTGACAGAAATCTGTTCTGTTATCCAGGAATTCGAAAATAGATTCTGTGACTTCCAAAAAATTAGAACAGTTGTGGAGTACTTGTCGTACTCATTCAAAGTAGATGTGGACATTAAAGAAACTGCAGCTGCTATCAGTAAAAATTACTCATTGAACAAGCCATCTCTTGAAAACAAAATATTAACCCTTAAAAATGACATTTTTCTCAAGACCCGTGCTGAGCAAAAATCGTTTTGGAAGCTAGTGCCTAGAGACAAATTTCCCAACTTGAGAAGATGCAGTGAAGCTGTACACTCCTGTTTCGGTTCAACTTATTTGTGTGAATCTGCCTTTTCCCATCTGAAAATGACAGAGTACACAACGTTCCAACATGACAGATGAATATCTCCAGGATTCCCTGAGACTGGCCCTTACGCAATATTCACTCAACTTCAAAAAGCTGGTGGATGAAATGCAGGCTCAGACGTCTCACTAATGAGCAAGAGCGAAATATTAAAGATTGTGCAAGATCAGCCTGGATCAATACTCAACCTAAATTTAACACAAATTACTCAATAAAAGTTAAAGAAAGTTATTACTCAATAAAACTTTAAGAAAAATTTACTTTCCATTTCCCCTCGCAGTCTCTCTGTTTTGTTTTTGCTTAATTTGCTTAACAGCTGATCACATCCAAGTAAATGACAGAAGGTTCATTAAAAATTGGGGGGGGGGGGAATCCTCCAACTTTATTGGGTTAAAATTTAATTTGAAACTAATTTGAAATTTAATTTTCATGGTGGTAGATCACCGGCACTTTTGGCCGGAAAAAGTAGATCATGACCTGTTCGAAGTTGGACATCAACCAACTCATGTTAGCTAGTTTGCGTATTGAAGTGCCACATAAAGTCCTGAAAATAGAGCATATTTTATTTTCTGCTGCTTTTGATTAGACATGACACATTACCCAGTTAGTGTTGGGTGCCACAGGCTTAATTAAGAGGAATATCCAAGTACAACTTGATAATTACCCATACACGTAATCAAGTATTATGTTGAGTATTAGCAGTAAATTTGAGAGACTATACTCCACATACCCTGGCTTAGAAGCGAGATTCATGACTGTCACAGTATGTGCAAAACTGACCCATTCGGTGAAACCGCCCCTTAGTGACTATTTTCTTTTAACTTCGGGTTTTAAGTTTTTCCAGGAACAAGCAGGAAGTCAGTCCTCATATATGGGTGATGTCAGCACCGACGGAGCCCCGCGCTTAACATTTTCCCAGCTTTAAAAGAAAGCCTTTGGGACATGCTACCACGCATGCGTGATTCCCTTCCCGCCCAAGGGTGCCATCATGTTCAGTCTTCTTTTTTTTGCGGAGCCCAACGAACGCTTGTCCTGTTTGTCCTGGAAAATTCCTTCAAAAATTACTTTTAATAGTGTTTTTTTTCTCAGTTGTGTACCGGTTCCCCTTCCCGCCTGAAGCCAGCGCCATCCTCGGTGCCTTTCCCTGCTCTTCCCTTCTTTTTGATGAGGCTTGCCCTCGACCGGCATTCTCGCCATTTTTCGCCCAGGGGTCATCGACCCCGGTCGTGTGTCCCCCACCATGTCTCCCAGTGGGTTCAAATAGTGTGACCGCTGCAGCCAAACTATGTCGGTTACAGATACCCAAGGCTGCTGCTTTCTCTGCCAGCCCAGACCTTGACAGTCCCGCCTGCGACTTGTGCCAGGCCATGACTCTGAAAAAAAACAAGAAAAGGTCACAGTTGCAGGAGAGGATGTTCTCTCGGTGCTACTCAGCCCTGGCTTCCCTGATGCTGAGCCCCAATCCGAGCACCGCCCGCGAACCCCGGGCGTCTTCGGAGTCCTGCGGCAGTGGCTCCTCCGTAAAGACGCTGGACCCTGTAAAGAAAAAGAAAAAAAACCTTGACTCCGGTCGAGGTTCCACTGGGGAAACGAGGCAGTGTCCTGTGGCGGGACTCGGGTGACTCCGAGCAGCACCCCCTAAGGTCTCTAAGGAGGAGACCTCGGCCAGCGGTGACCGTGCGATGCTCCTCGAGGCCATGGTCCTCGGCAAGAATGCACACATGAAAGTGCCAACGTCGGGCCCGAGACTCTCTGTGCCCATGCCGACAGCTGCGGAGCCTTCTGGCATTGAATCCAGAATGACAGCCCTGGAGCAGAATATTTCTGCCATCCTTCCCCTGCAGCAGGCAGTGATGTCAGATTTGTCTGCATCATCTGTCCCAACAATCGAGTCCCTGACTACAGGGGAGTCTATGGGCATCGAGCCAGGCCCTGAGCGCCGCCGGCCTTGGACGAGCCCTTGGCACCAATCATAGAAACATAGAAATATGACGACAGAAAAAGACCACATGGCCTATCTAGTCTGTCCTTCCATATCAACTACAACAGTTCCCTTTTTACCTTTAGAGATCCTCTGTGTTTGTCCCATGCTTTTTTGAATTCAGTTACTGTCCTCATCTCTACCACCTCCACTGGGAGACTATTCCACGGATCCACTACTCTCCGTAAAGAAATATTTCCGCATATCACTCCTGAATCTATCTCCCTTCACCCTCATCCCATGTCCCTTCGTAGCAGAACTTGCTTTCAATTGAAAGAGGCTCTCTCCCTGAACATTTATGCCACGGAGGTATTTAAACATCGAGGTCATGGTCCCGGTCCTCCCGAACCAGTTTCCAGGAGTTGGACTCAAGACACATCGGGGGATCCTGGTTTCTTGGGGCCAGCCTCAAGGTCCAGGAGTCCCAAGCCTCGAAGTCCTCGATGCCCTCCAGCTCTGATTGGAAGACAGACATCGAGGCCTCCCCCAAGACCTCTCGGCACCAAGACGTTCCTTCAGAGTAGTCTCCCCCAGAGTCCCAGTACCACTCCCCCCCTCCTCCCCAAGGACGTGGCCTTCCACGACTTTGTCCGAGATATGACCTGGGCCCTTTTGGTCCCAACCGAGTCAGAAGAGGACCCACGCACCGCAGAACTGGAGATCCTCCAGTATGAGTCCCCGCCAAAGGAGACACTCATGGTCCCGGTGCAGCCCATCCTCAAGCGTCTGCTCTTGTGGATGTGGGAGACCCCAGGCTCAGTGCCAGTGGTCATCTGGCACCTTGACACTATCTACCGTGTCAAGAAGGGCCCAGGGTTCCAAAAATCACAGCTCCCACATAACTCCATGGTCGTGGAGTCTGCGATGCAAAAGCTCAAAAGCCAGAAGAATTATTCTTCTGTTCCCCCGTGCAGGGAAACCCGAGCCCTCAACACCTCAGGCGCAAGTGCTTCCAGGGCTCCATGCTCAGTTGTCGGATACAGGCCTATGAATTGTACATAGGCATGTACCTCAAGGGCCTCATCCAAGAGTTGGCAGGCTTCTCCGCAGGCCTTGCTGGGGAACCCCTCCAGAGGTTCCAAGCCCTGACAACCGGGATCCAAGACTGTTCAAAGTTCCTAACCCAGGCCGCCTATGACAGCTTTGAGTCCGCAGCCTGGGTAACAGCATCGGGGCCCAGCACGAGGCCTGGCTGCAGACCTCCAACCTCAAGCAACGGGTGCAAGAAAAATTGCTCGATGTCCCCTGCACTGGGGAGAACTTGTTTGGCAAGCTCATGGCCAACAAGGTGGCCGAGATAGAAGCCGAGGTCATGACCAGGCAGAGGCTGTCAAGGAAAACCTTGGTTCTTCCCTGAAAGAAACCATCGGTGAAGAGACCACTCTTCCTGAGAAAGAAGGAGCATTTTCACCAGGGCCATTACCAATTCTGGGAGGGAGGAGTGGCTCAGTGGTTGGGACAGGTTACCTCAGGCCGGAAGGCCGGGGGTTCAAGTCCCACATGGGGACAAGCAACTTCAGGGCAGAGGGACTGGGGTCTCTAGTCCCATGGCCACTCCTTGTGGCCTTGGGCAAGCCACTTAACCCGCCATTGCCTCAGGTACACTTAGGTTGTGAGCCCTTCGGGGACAAGGGAATAAAAAGTACCTGTTAGTATACATGTAAACCGCACTGATTCTAAAGAGCGCGGTATAGAAAATAAATAAATAAATTCTACTCGGGGCAGCAGGGCACCCATCCCAAGAACCACAGTCATAGGCAGAGGAAGCCAAAGGCTCAGAAGCCTCAGCCACCAGCCCCCACCCAACCTGGGGGGAGCTTTTGACTCCCAGGGCAGGGCCACCTCCCCCCCCCCCCCCGGGAGACTCCCCCCCCCCCCCCGGAGACTCTCCCCAGCCTACAGGAGACCGCCTGGCACTCTTTGCCCACAGATGGGCAGGGGTCACCATGGCCAGTGGGTCCTGCAGGTGGTGAAAGAGGGCTACCTCCTCAGATTCCAGAAAACACCCCCTGGGTTCTTCCCGGGAGAGCCGGTGTGGCCCCTCCTTCGCTAGACCTTGCTCCTCTCAGAACTCGCAGGTCTGCTCCAGGACAGGGCGGTAGAGCCCAGTACCCAGGCATTTGTGGGGAAAAGGCTTCTATTCCAGGTATTTCCTTGTCCCCAAAAGAACATACTAGACCTTGTCCCCAAAAGAACATACTAGACCTGCGAAACCTGAATAAGTTTCTGGTGAGGGAGAAGTTCAAGATTCTCTCCCTTGGGACCCTACTGCCCTACCTCCACCAGGGAAATTGGCTGTGCTCCTTAGAGCTAAAGGATGCATATACTCACATCCTGATCCACCCCTCCCACAGGTTTGAGGTCGAAGGAGAGCACATCCAGTACAGGGTCCTTCCATTCAGCCTGCCCTCCTCACCAAGGTCTTTACAAAGTGCCTAGTGGTCATGGCTGCCCACATTCTGCCTACAAGGGGCTTTCGTCTTTCCTTACCTGGACGACTGACTCATCAGAGGCAGCACGGCCCTCGAGCACTGTTCCCTCTAAGCTGTGCGCGTGTGCGCACACACACACCTCGCCGAGCGAGCACACATACTTTACAACAGAGCGCACAAAAATTACGATTCAGATTCTGATAGAAAACAACACAGACGTCTTAAAATTTAAAAGTTGTTGTGTATTTACAGTTTTCACAAGTTCTACAATATTTTCTAGTGCAATCAATGTGGTGTACATACTGTATTCTGACATGTAGTCAAATTTTAAAATATATAACTCTGAGTGTCATTATGTGGCGCACAAAAATTTAACCTTTCTTCAAAAGCTGCACAGCTGATATTTTATGCGCACACAGCCTACAGAAAATTAGAGGGAACATTGCCCTCAAGGCCAGCGAAGCCACAGAGCGAATCATCAGCCTCCTGCAGCACCTAGGGCTCGTCATCAACTACCCCAAGTCCCACCTCTCTCCAGCCCAGAACCTGGAATTCATAGGTGCCCAGCTGGACACATTGCAGGTCAAGGCGTTCCTTCAACAGAAAGAGTGCAGCGACTCGTGCAGCTGGTCAGAGAGGTACAGGCTCACCAGTTAGTCCTGGCCCATGGCCTCAATAGTTCACATTACGCCCCTAGCCCGCTTGCACATGCGGGCAGCCCAATGGTGCCTCCACTCCCAGTGGACCCAGGCCACAGGCTGGCTATGGGACCGAATCAAGGTCACCCGCCAGCTAGCGGTATCCCTCAACTGGTAGCAGTCCCTTTGCCACCTCCAGGCAGGGATGCCCTTCCGGGCACCTTTGTCACAGAGGGTCCTGACCATGGACGCCTCCCTCCTGGGTTGGGGAGCACACTGCGAGGACCTCCGCACACAAGGCAGCTGGTCGCAGCTGGAATCTCTCCTGCAGATCAACCTCCTGGAGCTCAGGGCCTTCTTCCTGGCCTTGTGATCATTTTGCCACCTCTTATGCAACTTCCCTGTGCTGATCCAGACCGACAACCAGGTCGACATGTTTTATATGAAAAAGCAGGGGGGCACGGGCTCATACTCCCTTTTGCGGTGTGCCACGGAATGCTCCTGCAAGCAGTATACCTTCCAGGTCAGGACAATTGCCTGGCGAACAAACTCAGCAGGGTCCTGCAGCCACACGAATGGCATCTGAACCCCAGGGTGGTGCACAGGCTCTTCCGACTCTGGAGCAGGCCTGTGATGGACCTGTTCGCCTCCCTGGACAATACGCAACTGCCCCGCTTCTGCTCACACCATCCACGCCTGAGGAGGGTGGTAACTGAAGCCCTCCTGATACCGTGGTCCGAGGGCCTTCTCTATGCCTTCACACCGACACCATTGGTGGCCAAGACCCTTTCCAAGGTCCATATCAAGCAGGCATCAGTAATGCTGAAGGTCTTGAAGGACTAGAAAAAGGAACTGTTACTTCTGGAGAGAGATCTACAATTGTGAGTATATACTTCTGGGAATTTTCTGAAAGGAATTCTTTCTATTAAAGCTAATTAATCTGTGAACCCACTATTTTTTGTTAAATCAGTCAGGGCCTAGTAGCAGCAGTTTAAGTTTAAATTTAAAACACAGAAGAGAACTTTCTGGTTACATTTCATACCCAGCAGAGAGCTTGTAGTTTAAATTTCATAATAGGTTAGAGCCTAGCAGCAGCAAAGAGCTATAATTTAAATCAAATCAGAATATAGCTTACCTCAGCAGCACAGGACAGGGTACTGTGTAGCAGCCCTCTTTTAATAAGTGTAGGCCTGGGCTGACCACCTTACACCTTCAATGGCGAATTACTTAACTTTCAAAAAAGTGTTGTTTCTCAAATAGGTGAGCACCCCATTCCCCGATGCTTCAAATCAGAGCTCACAAAGCGTTTTGCGATGACCCCCCAGCTTGCGAAAAGGTCTAGTAGTACTCCCAATATACAATAACTGACATGGGCACATAATGCCATAAACTACATACGAAGAGTCACAAGTAGTCCGTTTCCGCGATTCATAACATGAACTCCGATATTCAAAATGCATTACAGGAGTACTACTAGACTTTTTCGCAAGCGCATGATTGAGCATAGGAGCAGACTTAGATGTTTGATGCTGGAGGCTCCCTTGGTTCCACACTGTATAGAGTTGGGCCATTGCTTTGATGATCTGTGGTGTTTTTGTATGGATCAGGTGCTGACCGGGAGGGCGGGTAAATCTAGGGAACAGTCATTGTTGATTTGTGAACAACGATGGATCTTCCGGATGTGCACTGTGGTGCCTGAGGGCCTGAATCTACAGTTGGACTGGGGGGGGGGGTGTATATAGTCGGGGTTGGAGTGTTTGTCTGGTAGGAAGTTGGTATGGTATTTAAGGCAGGCTCGGTATGAACAGAGTGCATGCGTGGCGTTTTTTTGGATCAGTTCTGTTTAAGACGAGTTGGAGATACTGTGGTCCCATGTTTGACGTTGGCTGTGCCAATCGGTGTTGGGAGTGAGTATGGGGGTAGATATGTGGTTGTTGGGTTATGCTTCGGTTAGGAGAGTTTTTAATTATTCAATGTTTGTTTTGTTTGACAGTTGGTGTTTCCCCTGATGAAGCAAGGGTCATCGCGAAACACTTTGTGAGCTCTGATTTGAAGCGTCGGGGAATGGGGTGGTCACCTATTTGAGAAACAACACTTTTTTGAAAGTTAAGTAATTCGCCATTGAAGGTGTATGGTGATCAGCCCAGGCCTACACGGAGGGTCATTGATGTTAAGAGGGCTGGTGTTTGATACATGTTATCCTACACATTTGTTGTGAGCCCGTGGTTACTGAGACTCTCCATGTAGTGTTTGTTTGTTTGTTTCAAAGTATGTCATGAACATTGAAGCAGTTTTTTGAGAAGCAAATTTTGTGGATTCATATGGAGTGAGTTTTCTTGTACATTTGAATTATTGCACTCTGATAAACGACCGATTATTGTTTTGGACTATCTAGAAACAATTGCAGCGATTTAGGAGTCCTGGGCCCTGGCCTGGCTTGGCCCGGCCTCCTGCTAAGGACTGTCACTGTGGTGACTGGACTAAAATAAATTGGGAAGAAATAAAATAGGGGGGAAATCCTGGGATATTTGCAAATTTAGGCTCATGGTATGAAAATTCTAGCTCTGCTTCCAATTAAGCTGGAAACCCAAAGGAGCAGAGCTATCTACTGGGTAAAAACTAAACTTTCCACTAGAGGGCAGCATGAATATGTGAAACCTGCTGGACTAGAATGAGATTCATCTATTTAAGAAATTTGAAGTTTAGAGTAATTGGCTAACATTGGTAATTATTCCTTCTTAGCAGTGCCATCATATTTCATAGACTTAGAGGGCAATATTGTGCAGTTGTAAGATCTAGAATTCTACATTTATTTTCTTTTTCTCCATCTCCTACTCTGGTTGCTAATCTTTTGTTTAAATTAGTTTTATATTCAGTAGTCTGTCTGCAGAGCATAAATTCCAATTTAATTATGTTTTAGTTTTTGTGATTTTCAGGCTCTATAAAGTGGAAATGGCAGTGTGGTCAGCCATCTGTCCATCAGAAGTCTGTTAATATATATCTGCTTGATTTTTTTCAAAACCTAGCTACTTTACATCCAAGTTAATGTTGTTTCTGGCATTCATTTTTTTTTAGCTTGGTTATATATAAATCAGTGTTTCTCAAGCCCACTGGTGCTCCCTGTGGCCTTAACCCTCTATTGCCTTAGGTACAAACAGATTGTAAGCCCTCCAAGGACAGGGAAATAACTACTGTACCTGAATGTAACACGGCTTGAACTGCTACAGGAAGGGGTAAGCTAAATACTTTAAAAAAAAAAAAAAAAAGCCAGTCCTGGTGTTTCCCCTAACCAGTCTGGATTTTAGGATATCCACAATGAATACGCATGAAACAGATTTGCATGCAGTGGAAGTAGTGCATGCAAATCTCTCTAATGCATATTTATTGTGGATATCCTGAAGATCAGACTGGCTTAGGAGGTGCACCAAGACCAGCTTGAGAAACACTGACATAAATGACCAAAAGTGTAAATAACCTGGTTGTTACACTAGTTTTGGTTGGGACTGTGTGATTGTGGTTTGATCAGATTTAGATGGTGAAATTTGATACGTTATTTGATATACCGCTTGTTGTTTGACAAGGCGTTTGTGATAAAGATACCATAAGTAAGCTGGAAACACCTGTAAGAAGAACAATATTTTATATTAGTCTAAAGCTTGTGAATATTACGAAGCTTAAACATATTTTATAATCTTTTCCTTTATAGCTCCACTTAACTTATGTGTCTTGGAGCAAAATGTTTCCCCATGTTAATCATCTTTTTTTGATTTGCTGCTTTCTGATACGCATAAGAAACAAGGCCAGCCCTAGGCATGTCATCCACACATGGCCCTGCACCACAAGGGGCCCCATATACGCCTGACCAACTTAAGAGGGAGCCAGTAAGGCCCGAAGCCCAGCTTCCCGGCTCACCTCTGTACAGCCACAGGAGCATTTTTTTAACTCCCATGGCTGTGCTAAATTGCATCCACCGGCACCACTGAGTTTGTATAGGTTAAATAGGGGCACTTCCTGTCTTGCGCAAGAGATAGGAAGTACCCCTGTTTTCTCCAGAACCAAGCAGGAAGTCAGTCCTCACATATGGGTGTCATCGGCCCCGATGAAGCCCCAGCGGAGCATTTCCCCAGCTTTCCATGAAAGCCTTTGGGAATGCTGGCACGCATGCGTGGTTCCCTTCCCGCCTAAAGGTGCCAGCTTACCTCAGTCTCTTTTTTTCCGAGAAGCCCATCGGACGTGTGTCCTGTTCTCCCAGATAAAAGTGATTTTTTTCTTCGGCGATTTTCGCTATTTTTTCTCCGGTTCGACACCGGTTCCCCTCCCGCCGGGTTCGGTACACCGGTATCCAGCCTGTTTAATTCATTTTTCGGTTTTTGCCCTTCGTGGCTGCCGTTCGCGCCCTTTTTTCATTTTTCACTGGAAGGCCGATCTTTTGACCTCGCTGGGGCTATTTTTTCCCTGATGGCTTCCAGTGGTTTCAAAAAGTGTGATCGGTGTAAGAAAAGTGTCTCTCACCGACACACACGACTGCTGCCTTCGGTACCTCGGCCCTGACCACGACCCAAAGTCGTGTGGGCCATGTGGGAAGATGTCTTCCAAGGCACTAAAGAGTCGACAGCATCAAAAGGAAAGGTTTTTCTCGGACTCTGCCTCCGGCCGGGCCCGGACCTCGTCTGAGGCCTCGACATCTCGGGATTCCGATCCCGAGCACCGTCGAAGCTCCTCGGACAGGGGGTCCCCCGACCGGGAACGTAAGAGGAAGAAGCGGCTCGTGAGGGCGGCGTCGGAAGAGGTCCCTGGTCCCTCGAGGGCCAGGTCTAAGACCCCCGACCGCCGTCCCGGGCCCGTAGACCAAGAGAAGCCTGCCAAAGTTCCTCGTGTGGAGCCGGAGTCTGCTGGACACGTAAGCCCCGTAGTCCTCATGTACTCTCCTCCCAGAGAGCCGACGTCGGGCCCGGCGCCGCTGGGGCCCGAGTCGGTGGCTGCTGCTTCTCCCGAGCTGAGTCTCAGGATGACAGCCTTGGAGTGCAGACTGTCTGCCTTCATGGAGCAGCAGCGGACACTGATGGCCAGCCTGTCTGGTGCATCTGCCCCGACCACCGGGACGTCGACTTCGAAGTCAACCCCGGAGACCGAGCCGATACTCGAGACCCTCGTGGCTCGAAGTCGTCCTCGGTCGAGTTCTCCCTCGACCTCCTGTTCGGAACCGAGGGTGTCGACACCAGTGCACCTGGCGTCAGGGCGGGTGCTTCGGGGCCCCGCGGGGTCGGACCCTGACTCCTCCTCGGACGAGTCCGCCTGGGAGACGGAGGACGAGGAGTCTCCCGATACTTTTAAGACTCAGTGCGTCCTGTCGGACTCACCGCAGTCTGATCCCCGGAGTAGATCCCCTCCGGAGGACAAAAGGTTCTCGGAGTTCGTCCGGGATATGGCCGCTGCCTTGGCTATCCCTGCCGATCCCGAGGAAGAGCCTCGAGCCGAGGAGCTCGATGCTCTACAGTACGACTCTCCTCCGAAGGAGGCCTTTACTGTCCCGGTTCCTCCGATGCTGGAACGGCTCCTCTTCCGAATGTGGGAGGCCCCGGCCTCGGCGCCGGTTCTAAGCAAGCGAGTCGATTCCATTTATCGACTCCGCAAAAGCCATGGTTTCCAGAAAGCACAGCTACCACACCATTCCATGGTTGTGGAATCGGCCATGCATCGTCTGAAGAGCCAGAAGATGCACTCTGCGGTGCCCCCCGGCAGGGAGTCCCCCAACCTCGATGGCGTCGGTAGGAAGTGCTTCCAGGGGTCAATGCTTGCTTGCCGTGTCCAGTCTTACCAGCTGTACATGGGCATGTACTTGCGGGACCTGGCCAAAGAACTGGCCAGCTTCTCTGCTGGTCTCTCCGGGGAGCCCTTGCAGAGATTTCAGACCTTGTCCTCGGGGATTCGGGAATGCTCGAAGTTCATTTCCCGCGCCGCCTACGATGGCTTCGAGGCTTCAGCCCGAGTAGCAGCTGCCGGCATCGCGGCTCGACGCCAGGCGTGGCTGCAGTCATCGGACCTTGAGCCATGGGTTCAGGACAAGTTGGTCGATGTCCCCTGCCGAGGTGAGAACCTTTTTCGCAAACCCGTGACCGAGAAGGCCGCTCAGCTCGAGACAGAGCACCTTACCCGGTCAAGGCTGTCGAGGAAGACCTCTGCCCCTTCACATAAGAAGAAGGGCTCGGGTAAAAAGTCCTTTTACCCGAGGAAGGGCACTGCCTACAAACAGTACCCTCAGTATAAGGCTGCCCAAGCTGCCCCCCAGGGTCAGCAAGCCAAGGGCCAGGGTAATGGGCCCCGTAGGCAGAGGATCCCCAAGCCTCCGGCCCCTGCTGCCACTCAGCAGGGTGGGGTTTTCTGACTCCTTGAGCGTAGCCTCTCCTCCACTGCTCTCCCCACCCTGCACAGGAGGTCGCCTCGCCCTCTTTGCTCACCAGTGGCCCCTATCACAGGGGACAGTTGGTTGCTGGACATAGTTCACAATGGCTATGCCCTCCATTTTCACCAACTGCCACCACCATATTTTCCAGGGGAGCCTCCAAGGCCTCCCCTGCACACAGACCTCCTTCTACAAGAGCTTCATGGTCTGTTGGTGAACAGGGCGGTGGAGCCTGTGCCTCCCCACTTGCAAGGTCACGGATTCTACTCCAGGTATTTCCTGATACCCAAAAGAACCGGTGGCCTTCGTCCCATTCTGGACCTCAGAAACCTCAACAAGTTCCTGGAGAAAGAAAAGTTCAAGATGCTTACTCTTGGGACACTTCTGCCCTACCTCCAGCAGGGAGATTGGCTATGCTCCTTAGATCTCAAGGATGCGTACACTCACATCCTCATTCATCCAGACCATAGAAAGTACCTCAGGTTCATTGTGGAAGGAAACCATTACCAGTACAGAGTACTGCCTTTTGACCAGTCCTCCGCTCCCAGGGTCTTTACCAAGTGCCTGGCAGTGGTTGCGGCTTACCTGCGAAATCAAGGCATCTTTGTCTTTCCCTATCTGGACGACTGGCTCATCAGGGGTCAGACGTCCCTGGAGGCCAGCCACGCCACCCTCAACACCATTGCTCTGCTTCAGAAGGTGGGCTTTGTCATAAACTTCGCAAAGTCCACTTTGCTCCCCTCCCAGAACTTGGAGTTCATAGGAGCAAGATTGGATTCTCAACTGGCAAAGGCATTCTTGCCAGAAGACAGGGCTCAAAGGCTGATGGACGTGGCAAAGCAGTTTCTGAACAGGTCCCTGGTCTCCGCCAGGCTCTGCCTCAGGCTTCTGGGTCACATGGCTTCGACAGTGCATGTGACACCCAATGCCAGGCTCCATATGAGGCCTGCACAGTGGTGCCTTCGGACTCAGTGGTCTCAAGCCATAGGCCACTTACGAGACAAGATAAAGGTGTCCAAACCCCTTTTGGCCTCCCTCAGCTGGTGGCTACATCCACCCAATCTACTCAAAGGCATGCCCTTCCAAATGCCAGAATACTCAGTGGTCCTCACCACCGACGCCTCTCTGAAGGGCTGGGGGGCTCATTGTCTGCACAAGTGCACCCAAGGCCTCTGGTCTCCCTGGGAGGCAGCCCAACAGATCAATCTGCTGGAACTTCGAGCTATCCGCTTGGCTCTCAGAGTTTTTTCTCCAGCCCTGGCTCACCGCTCAGTCTTGATTCAAACAGACAACCAGGTGGCCATGTTTTATGTGAACAAGCAGGGCGGCACTGGGTCCCAGATCCTTTGTCGAGAGACTCAGGACCTTTGTTCCTTTGCCCTGAGGCACCACATGCTTCTCAAGGCGGTGCACCTCCCAGGCCAGGAGAACTGCCTGGCCGACCGGTTGAGCAGGATTCTGCAGCCCCACGAGTGGCAGCTGCATCCCTTGGTAGTTCAAAAGATCTTCCTGAAGTGGGGTCTCCCTTGGATAGATCTCTTTGCCAGTCCGCTAAACAAGCAGCTACCCAAGTTCTGCTCCAGGCAACCACATCCTTTAAGGATCGCACCAGATGCTTTTCTGATGTCCTGATCTCAGGGCCTCCTGTATGCGTTTCCTCCCACGCCCTTGGTGGCCCTAACTCTGTTCAAGATTCTTCGGGACAAGGCCTCGGTCCTGCTGGTAGCTCCCAGATGGCCGAGACAGCCTTGGTTTCCTCTTCTGCTTCAACTGGCGGTGGATCACCCCCTGCCTCTGGGGTTGCAACCCGACCTTCTCTCTCAGGAGCAGGATTCCCTACTGCACCCCAATCTCAAGACTCTCAATTTGATGGCCTGGAGGCTGCAAGGGTAGTCTTGGCTCCCTGGGGCCTGCCTCAGGAAGTTGAGGAGGTTGTCCTAGCCTCTAGAAAACAATCCACTAGGAAAGCCTATGCTCTCAAATGGAAGAGGTTTTCTGTGTGGTGTCAGCTACGTACAGTGGATCCTTTCTCCTGTACTGTGCAGGTAGTGCTTCAGTACTTGCTGCACTTATCCAATCAGGGACTAAAGTCCAATTCTGTTCGGTTCCACCTATCCGCTTTAGCAGCTCACCACTCACTTGTGGAGGGACATTCATTGTCAGGTCACCCCTTGGTGTCCCGCTTCCTCAGGGGCTTGCTTTTGCTCAAGCCCCCCCATCTGTTCTCCTGCTCCTCAGTGGGAGCTGAATGTGGTCTTGCAGCAGCTGACTCGCCCACCCTTTGAGCCGATGGCTACTTGTCCACTGCGCTTCCTCTCCTGGAAGACACTTTTCCTGATAGCCCTTACCTCGGCTAGGCGAGTGAGTGAGCTTCAGGCCCTGGTCTGTAATAGGCCTTACACCAGGATTTATCGGAACAGGGTAGTCCTCAGGACTCATCCCAAGTTCCTCCCTAGGGTTGTCTCCTCTTTCCACCTCAATCAGGAGGTGGTTCTTCCAACATTCATCCCTAGGCCTCATGTAAGCCAGGCTGAAGCAGTCCTGCATACCCTGACCTGTAGGAGGGCCTTATCCTTCTACCTTGACCGTACACAGGGGCATAGAAGGGCTACTCAGCTCTTCGTATCCTTTGACCCCAATAAGTTGGGGTTAGCTGTGTCCAAGCGTACCTTGTCCATCTGGGTGGCTGACTGTATCACCTGGGCTTACAAGGCGGCTGACCTTCCATTGCAGGGTAGGGTCACGGCCCATCGTGTCAGGGCAATGGCTGCCTCAGTGGCTCATCTCCGCTCTGTGCCCTTAGTAGACATCTGCAGGGCTGCCACTTGGTCTTCAAGCCAGACTTTTGCAGCCCATTACTGTCTGGAGAGGGAGTCCCGTAGCGACAGTGCTTTTGGTCAAGCAGTACTCCGGAATCTCTTTGAGGTTTAGACAACTCCTGCCCTCCTGCCCTCTGTTGGGCTACCGGTGGAGGTTGTGTCCTTGAAAAGCCTTTCTTTGCTGCTGGGACTAGAGGGAGTTCTCTTGTTCAGCCTGGGTTCCTCGGTAGCCCAGAGCTAGGGAGTCACCCATATGTGAGGACTGACTTCCTGCTTGGTCCTGGAGAGTGAGTATTTACTCACCTGTAACAGGTGTTCTCCAGGAGCAGCAGGAATCAGTCCTCATAACCCTCCCTCCTCCCCTTGGAGTTGCAGTTGTACATAGTTTGTGTTTTTACATTTTTGTGTGCTCTTCTTAGCTATGTCATTTGACTGAGGTAAGCTGGCACTTTTAGGTGGGAAGGGAACCTCACATGCATGCCAGCATTCCCAAAGGATTTCATGGAAAGCTGGGGAAATGCTCCGCTGGGGCTTCATCGGCGCCGATGACACCCATATGTGAGGACTGATTCCTGCTGCTCCTGGAGAACACCTGTTACAGGTGAGTAACTACTCTTAACTTCTGGAAATTCGGTGGCGCTGGCAGCTGCGACAGCACAGCCGTGGAAGTAAAGGAAAACACTCCTGCGGCTGTGCAAAGATGAGCTGGGGAGCCAGACTTCGGCCTCATCGGCTCCCTCTTAAGCTGGTCAGGTGCACACGGGGCCAGTCATAGTGCGGGGCCATGTGGGGGGAGGGGTAGCTACTGGCACTGGAAGAGGGTTGCTACTAGGGGCTAGCAAAGGACATGGGCTGTTGGGGGATGGGGAGACTGTGATAGTACTCGGATGGACTGTGACTAAAGGGGGGCTGATACTGGGGACTAGGACTTGGAAAGGGATGATGCTGGGGGATGGGGAGACTGGAACTGAAGGACGACTGATACTGGGGGGCTAGAACTGAAAATGGTCTGATGCTGTGAGATGGGGAGCCTGGGATTGGAAGGGAGATGATGTGAGGGACTGGGAGTGGGGGGGGGGGGACTGATATTGGTGGTCTAGGACTGGAAATAGGCTGATGCTGAGGGATGAGGATCCTGGAATTGGAAGGGAGATGATCCTTTGAGGGGCTAGAACTAGAAGGGAGCTGATGCTGGGGGAGGACTGGAAAGGGGTGAGGGATAAAAACAAGCTGGGGGAGTGAGAATGGAGAGGGGGACAGATACTTTGTGTGGGAGGGAAGAAGAAAGGTCATACAGAGGGAACAGTTGAGAGGGAGGGGCATAAGAATGAATGCTGGGGTAAGAAGGAGGAAAGGCAGAGTTAATGAATATCTGAGAAGGAAGTAGCTGGTGGGTATGCGGAAGGAATGTAGGAGACGGTACTGGGCAAGTATCGTCCATCGAAGAGCAAAAAGCCACGTCAAACCAAGCACACAGAGAACGTGGTACAAAACCAAGGATAGGAGATATATATATATGTATATCTTTATTAACAATGCCAACAATTATTGCCAACCCGACACAGGCCGTGTTTTGTTAATACTTCATCAGGGGTGAAGGCAACTAAACACAGAAAAATTAAAATAGATAAAAGATACATTCATATTCAAATAATCAACCTAAATATATATAAATAATTATATTGTTAAAAACATACAGAAGATATAAAACCAAATAAATAAATAAATATGAAATGTTGGAACGCTACATAAGAACATTGTTTAAAAATCACCACACAAACTCATAATATGCATAAAAATATTTAAAAAGACATAAAAACATCATAAACAATTAAATGTGCAAAACATAAAGATACAGGGCAATAATCACAAAAACCAGTTAAATCATAAACATAAAAGTACCTTCTCCAGGACCAAGCAGGAAGTCAGTCCTCACTTATGGGTGACGTCGGCGCCGACGGAGCCCTCGCGGAGCAATTTTCCCCAGCTTTCAAAGAAAGCCTTTGGGAATTGCAGCGCGCATGCGCGGTAGTCTTCCCGCCCGAAGGTGCCATCTTAGCCAGTCTTCTTTTTTCCGCGGAGCCCTACAGACGTCCCCGTCTTGTCCCCGCGAAAAAGTTGATTTTCCTCTGTATTTATCCTTTTTTCTTTCGGTTCGACGCCGGTCGTTTTCCCGCCCGGACTCGCGACGCCGGTCTCGAGTCCTCTAACGGTTTTTCGGTTTTTCTGACTTAGTCAGCTTTCGTTTTCGTTTTTTCCCTGGCAGCCCGGTCCTTTGACCTCGCAGGGGCCCTTTTTCCCCCGATGGCTGCCAGTGGCTTTAAGCGGTGTGGTCGGTGTGACCGAAATATGTCACTCACCGACTCACACGACCTTTGCCTCCGCTGCCTGGGCCCAGATCACGAGGAACTGATCTGTGGGCCCTGCAGCAAACTGTCCTCGAAGGCGTTGAGAAGTCGGCGGCATCAGCGCGAAAGAATCTTCGCTGACCCCAGCCGTACCCGGACCTCGTCGGAGGCCTCACTGTCGAAAGGCTCCAGTTCGGACCGTCGACGGAGCTCCTCCGACCGGGGTTCTCCCTCCGGGGACCATCGACGGAAGGCAAAACCCGCGAGGGCGGCGTCGGTGGACGCTCCTGGCTCCGCGAGGGCCAGGTCGCATAGCCCCGACAGCCGCCCCGGGTCCTTGGAGAAGGAACACCTCCCGAAGCGCCCTCGCCTGGAGTCGGAGATGCCTGCCCGGGTAAGTCCTGTTGTCCTTCTGGACTCGCCTCCGCGTCAGCCGACGTCGGGCCCGACGCCGTCGGGGCCCGAGTCGGGGGCTGCTGGGTCGCCTGAGCTCGGACTCAGGTTGACGGCCTTGGAGAGCAGATTGTCTGCCTTCATGGACCAGCAGCGGGCACTGCTCGCTGGCTTCGCTGGCGTCGCTGCCCCGACCGCCGGGACGTCGACGTCCAAGTCGACCCCGGAGACCGAGCCGATCCTCGAGTCGATGAGAACTCGAGTCGATCCTCGGTCGAGGTCGCCCTCGGCCTCCCGTTCGGGACCGAGGTCGCCGACGCCGACTCCCTCGGCGTCGGGGCGGCTGGCGCCGCACCCTGCCCGAGCCGACCCCACCGAGTCCTCGTCGGAGTCGGTCTGGGAGTCGGAGGAGGAAGAGTCACCTGATTCTTTCCGGACTCGGTGTGTCCCATCGGACTCTCCGGAGTCCGAGCCTCGGAAGCAGTCCCCCCCGGAGGATGCCCGGTTCTCGGATTTCGTTAGGGATATGGCCAAGGCTTTGGCCTTCCCTGCGGACCCCGAGGAGGAGCCTCGAGCCGAAGAGCTCGACGCCCTCCAGTATGACTCTCCCGCGAGGGAGCACTTTACTGTGCCGGTTCCTCCTATGCTGGAACGACTACTCTTCCGCATGTGGGAGAGTCCGGCCTCCTCGCCGGTCCTGAGCAAGCGGGTCGATTCTATCTATCGAGTCCGCAAGAGCCCTGGCTTTCAAAAGGCGCAGTTGCCACACCATTCCATGGTAGTGGAATCGGCCATGCATCGTCTTAAGAGCCAGAAGATGCACTCCTCGGTGCCTCCTGGAAGGGAGGCCCGTAACCTGGATGGCCTTGGCAAAAAGTGCTTCCAGGGCTCTATGCTCGCCTGTCGTGTCCAGACTTACCAGCTCTACATGGGCATGTATCTCAGGGATCTGGCTAAAGAGCTAGCCGGCTTCTCCGCTGGTTTGTCCGAGGAACCCTTGCGGAGGTTCCTAGCCTTGTCCACAGGTATTCGGGAATGCTCAAAGTTCATGTCCCGAGCAGCCTATGATGGCTTTGAAGCCTCGGCTCGAGTAGCTGCAGCCGGCATCGGTGCCCGCCGACAGGCTTGGCTTCAGTCGTCCGACCTTGAGCCCTGGGTACAGGACAAGTTGGTCGATGTCCCCTGCCGAGGCGAAAACCTCTTTGGCAAGCCCATGGCGGAAAAGGCTGCACAAATTGAGACTGAGACTCTCACCAGGACCAGGCTTTCTAGGAAGACCTCCGCCCCTTCCCAGAAAAAGAAGGGCTCGGGAAAAAAGACCTTTTACCCGAGGAAGGCGGCTGCCTACAAACAATACCCCCATTATCAGGCCCCTGCAGCTCCCCAACAGGGACAGCAGGCCAAGGGACGGGGTAACGGGTCCCGTAGGCAGCAAGCCCCCAAGCCTGCGCCACCAGCCCCTGCTCAGCAGGGTGGGGGTTTTTGACTCGCTCAGCATAGCCTCTCCCCCCCCCGCTGGTTCCCCCCAGCACCGGAGGCCGGCTGGTTCACTTCGCCGACAGGTGGTCCAGCATCACCGCAGATGCCTGGGTGCTTCAGGTCGTGCGAGAGGGCTACCTTCTCCACTTCCATCAGGTCCCTCCCTCCTATTTTCCGGGAGAGCCTCCGCGCCCCCCTCTGCACAGGGAGTTGCTCCTTCAGGAGTTAGCAGGTCTTCTGCAGGATCAGGCGGTGGAACCGGTGCCACACCACCTGAGAGGTCAGGGCTTCTATTCAAGGTATTTTCTGATACCAAAGAGAACAGGAGGCCTCCGACCCATCCTGGACTTGCGCAACCTCAACAAGTTCCTTGTGCGGGAGAAGTTCAAAATGCTTACCCTTGGAATCCTTCTGCCCTACCTCCAGCAGGGAGATTGGCTATGCTCCTTGGATCTAAAGGATGCTTACACGCACATCCTCATCCACCCAAGCCACCGCCAATACCTAAGGTTTGTGGTGGCAGGAAATCATTACCAGTACAGAGTACTGCCCTTCGGCCTGTCCTCCGCACCGCGAGTCTTCACAAAATGTCTCGCGGTCGTGGCGGCCCATCTCCGGCTTCACGGCCTCTATGTTTTTCCGTACCTCGACGACTGGCTCATCAGAGCAGCATCCGCTCAGGAGGTCACCACCGCCACGTGCCGCACGGTGACTCTGCTGCAGCACTTGGGCTTTGTCATCAACTTCGCAAAGTCCACTTTGCTCCCCTCACAGGATCTCGAGTTCATCGGCGCAAGGCTGCACACCCCTCAGGCGTGAGCGTACCTACCGCTCGACAGGGCTCAGCGGCTCATGGACCTAGCCGACCGCTTTCGCAGCCAGCCCCTGGTCTCCGCCAGGCGCTTCCTGAGACTGCTCGGCCATATGGCTTCCACCGTCCATGTGACCCCCAATGCCCGCCTGAATATGCGGCCTGCTCAGTGGTGTCTCCGCCAGCAGTGGCGACAGGCCACGGGCGGCCTAGCAGACCTGGTGCGCGTCTCCGAGCCGCTGGTCTCGTCTATCCGGTGGTGGCTCCGGCAGCCGCACCTGGTGTTGGGAATGCCTTTCCAGTCACCTCAGCCGACCCGGGTGCTGACCACCGATGCATCCCTCCTGGGCTGGGGAGCCCATTGCCAAGAGGCACGTACTCAGGGCCTCTGGACCAAGTGGGAGTCTGCTCAGCAGATCAACTTCCTGGAGCTCAGGGCGATCCGCCTAGCTCTCAAGGCCTTCTCCCACCTGACCTCCCAACAGTCCGTCCTTGTCCAGACGGACAATCAAGTTGCCATGTTTCTACGTGAACAAGCAGGGGGCACGGGCTCCTTCCTCCTCTGCAGGGAGGCACAGAATCTCTGCTCTTGGGCCGTCAGTCAAGGCAATCTCCTCAAGGCAGTTTATCTCACGGGCAAAGAAAATTGACTGGCGGACAAACTCAGCAGGGTCCTACAGCCGAACGAGTGGCGTCTGGACCCCTTGCTCGTTCAGAAGCTCTTCCTCAGGTGGGGCCTCCCCACAGTGGATCTCTTTGCCAGTCCTCACAACCGGCAGCTTCCTCGCTTCTGCTCTCGTCAGCCTCACCCCCTTCGGGTGGCGGCGGACGCCTTTCTGATCTCATGGTCGGGGAGCCTTCTGTACGCTTTCCCTCCCATCCCGTTAGTCTCTCGGACCCTTTTCAAGGTTCTCCGAGACAAAGCTTTCATGATCCTGGTGGCCCCTCGCTGGCCCAGGCAGCCGTGGTTTCCGCTCTTGCTGCAACTGGCGGTGGAGGATCCAATCCCTCTGGGGGTGCAACCGGATCTCCTCACCCAGGATCAGGGGTCCCTACTGCACCCCAACCTCAGGTCTCTCAACCTCATGGCCTGGCTGCTGAGAGGGTAGTCCTTGCTCCTCTCCTCTTGCCGGCAGAGGTGGAGGAGGTCGTCTTGGCTTCGCGACGGCCTTCTACCCGCAAATGCTACGCCCTTAAATGGCGTCGCTTTGCAGTCTGGTGTACCCAACAGTCTCAGGATCCCTTCTCCTGCCCGGTGTCGGTGATCTTACAGTACTTGCTACACCTCTCTAATCTGGGACTTAAGTCCAACTCCGTCAAAGTTCACCTCAGTGCTCTTTCCGCACATCATGTGCCGGTGGACGGCAGACCTCTCTCCAACGACCCTCTCGTAGCGAGGTTTCTCCGAGGTCTCCTACTACTTAAACCACCTCTGCGCCCGCCAGCGCCTGACTGGGACCTGAATGTGGTTTTACAGCGGATCACCTGTCCGCCTTTTGAACCTATGGCTACCTGCTCTCTCCGTTTTCTGTCTTGGAAAACGCTGTTCTTGATAGCCCTCACTTCCGCTAGGCGCGTAAGTGAATTACAGGCCCTCGTGTCTGATCCCCCCTACACTCGGTTCTACAAGAATAGGGTAGTCCTACGGACTCACCCAAAGTTTCTGCCTAAAGTGGTCTCCCCTTTTCACTTGAATCAGGAGGTGGTACTTCCAACCTTCTTTCCCAGACCACACTCCAGCCGAGCTGAGACGGTCCTCCATACCCTGGACTGTAGAAGGGCGTTGAACTTCTACCTTGACCGTACGCGGGAGCACCGTAAAGCTGCGCAGCTTTTTGTGTCCTTTGACCCCAATAAATTGGGGCTCCCGGTCTCCAAGCGTACTCTGTCCATCTGGGTTGCGGACTGTATCTCTTGGGCTTATGGGGCAGCCGGACTCGCCTTAGAAAGTCGAGTCACGGCTCATTGCGTTCGGGCAAAGGCCACGTCAGTGGCTTACCTCCGCTCTGTTCCGCTGGCAGACATCTGCCGGGCCGCTACTTGGTCTTCGAGCCAGACTTTTGCGGTCCATTACTGTCTCGAGAGGGAGTCCCGTAGGGACAGTGCTTTCGGACAGGCAGTCCTCCGTAATCTCTTTGAGGTCTGAGCAACTCCTACCCTCCATCCCGGATGTGGGCTACCGGTGGGTGATAATTCAGCGAAGATTCTTTCCTTCTGTGCTGCTGAGCTAGAGGGAGCTCATTTTTGTGCTTAGGGTCTCCGGTAGCCTTGAGCTTGGGAGTCCCATAAGTGAGGACTGACTTCCTGCTTGGTCCTGGAGAAAGCGTAGTTACTCACCTGTAACAGGTGTTCTCCAGGAGCAGCAGGAATCAGTCCTCACTACCCTCCCTCCTCCCCTTGGAGTTGCAATCGTCTGCTTATGTTCTTTTTGCAAATTTTTATGCTGTCTTTTTAGCTATGTCATCTGACTGGCTAAGATGGCACCTTCGGGCGGGAAGACTACCGCGCATGCGCGCTGCAATTCCCAAAGGCTTTCTTTGAAAGCTGGGGAAAATTGCTCCGCGAGGGCTCCGTCGGCGCCGACGTCACCCATAAGTGAGGACTGATTCCTGCTGCTCCTGGAGAACACCTGTTACAGGTGAGTAACTACGCTTTATCAATAAACAAAGAGCACCTCTCTCTAAAATCTATAAATGAAAAGGGAGAGGGGGAGAAGGAAGGAATGGGTCTGGAAAGGACCAATATTTACTCGTACAATGAGACCCATTATTGATGTGAGTAGTGTGATGTGAGTAGTGTGCCTTAAACGCCAAAAGGTGTCACATGGATGTGTTATCCACATGAGAGAGAAAAAGGGAAAAGAAATATTCTTGTATGTAATGTATTGTACTATATCTTCTACATTGGGAAAAAGGAAAACATTTTTGAACTGAACAACAACAGAATAAAGAAATGTCCTACACCGTGTGTGGCTATCACCCATATCAATGTGCTATCAACACCGTCAGGAACAAAAAAGAAGTTTTTTAGAGCAGCTGATCCTCTGTGGCATGTCTGACAGTTTTGCAGAGCTCGGCAGCATTTTTTCTTTGTTTCAAAGTTGGTTTTAGTGGCAATATTTTTAGATTCCTCATTACGATTAGCTTGGCCCAATTGTTACCTCATTCAGGTTTTCTTTAATTTGTCGGCTTTAATGTAAAGATCCGTTTTTTCTGTTTTTATCCCTTCTAGCAGACTACATGCCGACGTAGTATCGCTGGCAGTAGGTTCCTCCTGCCGGCGGTTTAAAGCAGCTGATTTCTTGTGGCTCTTTGAAAAACTTGCTGAGCTCGGCAGCGTTCTTTATTTTTGTTGGAAAGGTGATTTCAGTGGCGATATTTGGACTCTTCACCAAAGTAAGTTTGGCTTATCTGATATTCTATTTGGGTGCTGTTCATGATTGTTTTTTGAAACTATTGATTTTGATGTAAGCCTTCCTGTTCGTTTTTTCAGCACGCTGCATGCTGACAGCAAACTTCGCCGGTAGTAAGTAAATGCTTTTTATGATCCGGCTTCTTTTTTGTTCCTGACGGTGTTGATAGCACATTGATATGGGTGATAGCCACACACGGTGTAGGACATTTCTTTATTCCGTTGTTGTTCAGTTCAAAAATTTTTTCCTTTTTCCCAATGTAGAAGATATAGTACATTACATTACATACAAGAATATTTCTTTTCCCTTTTTCTCTCTCATGTGGATAACACATCCATGTGACACCTTTTGGCGTTTAAGGCACACTTTGTTGTTGTTAAGTGCCGTCGAGTCGGAGTCGACTCATGGCGACCCTCTGGATAGCTATCCTAAATTGTGTTCGGTCTTCAGTCAGGCGGCTCATTGTTGACAGACTGGCACCCATAGCTGCTGTTATTGTAGCGATCCATCTCATTGCTGGCCTTCCTCTTTTGCGTTGACCTTCTATCTTGCCAAGCATGATGTCTTTCTCTAATGATCTCTCTCTTCGCATGATGTGTCCGAAGTATGAAAGTCGAAGTCTTGTCATCTGAGCTTCTAAAGAAAGCTTAGGTTTGATCTCTTCTAGTACCGACTGGTTTGTTCTTCGGGCAGTCCATGGTATACACAGTATTCGCCGCCAGCACCATAATTCAAAGGCATCAATTTTCTTCCTGTCTGTCTTTTTCACTGTCCAGCTTTCACATCCATATGATGTTATTGAAAATACCATGGCTTGAACAAGTCGAATCTTTGTATGGAGAGAGACATCTCTGCTCTTGAGAATCTTATCTAGGTCTTTCATAGCCATTCTGCCAAGAGCAATGCGTCGTCTGATTTCTTGACTGCTTGTTGCTTCTTTATTGATAGTTGATCCAAGTAGGTTAAAGTTGTTCACGATTTCAATTTCTTCTCCTTCAACGATGAACCTGTTGATTATGCCAGTTGTCATGATCTTTGTCTTCTTTACATTAAGGTGCAGGCCCATTTTGAGACTATGTTCTTTGATTGTGAGAAGCAAATGTTTCAGATCATCTTCACTTTCAGCTAGTAATGTGGTATCATCAGCATAGCGAAGGTTGTTGATGAGTCTTCCACCAATCTTCACACCTCTGTTGTCTTCATACAGTCCTGCTTCTCTGATGATTTGTTCTGCATATAAATTAAACAGGTAGGGGGAAAGTATGCAGCCTTGTCTTACACCTTTGCTTATTTTAAACCATTCTGTTTCTCCTTGTTCCGTTCGAACTGTTGCTTCTTGATCAATGTACAGATTGCGCAAGAGAACGATCAGGTGTTCTGGTATACCCATGCTTCTTAATGTGGTCCAGAGTTTCTCATGGTTTACACAGTCAAAAGCCTTGCTATAGTCGATAAAGCACAAATAGATATCCTTTTGGTATTCTTTAGTCTTTTCAAGGATCCATCTCACATCCGCAATGATGTCTCTCGTTCCTCGTCCTTTCCTGAACCCTGCTTGCACTTCAGGTAGTTCTTGTTCTAGGTATGGCTGTAGTCTCTTTTGAATAATCTTCAGTAGAATCTTGCTGGCATGTGGGATCAGAGCGATTGTGCGATAATTTCCACAGTCAGTTGGATCACCTTTCTTTAGTATTGGTATAAACACAGATCTTTTCCAGTCAGTTGGCCATGATGTTGTCTTCCATATTTCTTGGCAGAGCCTTGTAAGTACGGTAACAGCTGCATCAGATTGCTGCAATACTTCTATGGGAATGCTATCAATGCCTGGTGCTTTGTTCTTTGATAAGGCTTTCAATGCTGCTTCAACTTCTTCTTTCATCACCAATGGTTCCTGATCATAAGGTATAGGTTGAAACGGCTGTTGGTCCACTTGATCTTTATTATATAAAAACTCTGTATATTCCTTCCACCTTTTCTTGATCTTCTCAGCATCATTCAACATAGAACCTTGAGCATCTTGTAACATTCCAATTCGAGGCTGGAACTTTTTCTTTAACTCTCGCAGCTTTAGGAAAGCCGATCTTGTTCTTCCTCTAATAGTTTCTGCTTCTATTTCCTTGCAAGTGTCATTGTAGTACTTTTCCTTGTCCTGTCTTGCTGCACGTTGGAAATCTCTGTTGAGTTCTGCGATTGTCTTTCTTTCTCCTTTGGCTTTAGCTTCTCTGCGTTTCTGGGCAATTTTCAGAGTTTTCTTTCTTCCGTCATCCATTTTGGCCGTTTTTGCTTTTTCACCTTTTGTAGAGACTTCTCGCTTTCTTCCAGCACAACCTTCTTGACGTCATTCCATAACTCTTCCGGAGCTCTGTCATTTGTATCTAAAGCAGCAAATCGATTTTGCAGGCAGTCTTTAAATTCCAGTGGTATATTCTCAAGGTCATATTTTGCTGCATTCATGAGTGGTTTGCTCTTTTTCAACTTAGCTTGAGTTTGCATACTAGTAGTTGATGATCTGTATCACAGTCAGCTCCAGGTTTTGTCTTTGTTGATGTTATAGAGCTTTTCCATCGTTGACTTCCACAGATGTAGTCAATTTGATTTTTATACAATCCATTGGGTGAAGTCCATGTGTACAGTCGCCGCTTGTGTTGCTGGAAGAAGGTGTTTGAGATGAATAGATTATTGGTCTTGCAGAATTCTATCAATCTTTCTCCAGCTTCATTTCTGTTGCCAAGTCCATATTTTCCAACTACTTTGCCTTCTTCTTTGTTGCCAACTTTTGCGTTCCAGTCACCCATGACTATCAGGATATCCTGTTTGCATGTTCTGTCAATTTCAGCTTGTACTTGTTCATAGAACTCTTCAATTTCATTCTCTTCTGCAGCTGTTGTTGGGGCATATACTTGAATTATAGTTGTGTTGATAGGCAATCCTCGTAGACGAACAGAGATTAAGCGTTCGCTGACTGCATTGTATTTCATTACAGTTCTTGCAAGTTTCTTCTTTATTATAAATGCAACACCATTTCTTCTTTGTCTTTCATTTCCAGCATAGTAGACCATGTGATCATCTGATGCAAAGTGCCCGATGCCAGTCCATTTCAGTTCGCTGACACCCAACAGATCAAGTTGTACACGTTCCATTTCATTCTTGACCACCTCCAACTTCCCTTGGTTCATGCTTCGTACGTTCCATGTTCCAATGTGTAAGACATCCTTACAGCTTCTGACTCTCATTTCATGCGCAGCTACATCAGCAGTCAGACTTCCCGAGGGCTTTGATCCAACCACATCATAAATGCTGGCTTTACTCTGAAAAGTCTTCAGCTCTTCCCCAGTAGCTAGTTGAGTGCCTTCTGACCTGGGAGTCTCATCTTCCAGCACCATAGCACAATTTGTTTTGTTGTTGTAACTATCCATTGGGTTTTCATGGCAAGATACAGAAGTAGATTGCCGGGCCTTCCTTCCGCGCAGTTTAAGTTTGGTGTTGTTGCCGTTGTCACAGAAATGTGATCCTCCGCCGTCAACACTATCCCATTCTGCTGCTGGGTCTCATTGTACGAGTAAATATTGGTCCTTTCCAGACTCACTCCTTCCTTCTCCCCCTCTCCCTTTTCATTTATAGATTTTAGAGAGAGGTGCTCTTTGTTTATTGATAAGGTACTTTTATGTTTATGATTTAACTGGTTTTTGTGATTATTGCCCTGTATCTTTATGTTTTGCACATTTGTTTATGATGTTTTTATGTCTTTTTTAATATTTTTATGCATATTATGAGTTTGTGTGGTGATTTTTAAACAATGTTCTTATGTAGCGTTCCAACATTTCATATTTATTTATTTATTTGGTTTTATATATTCTGTATGTTTTTAACAATATAATTATTAATATATTTTTTAGGTTGATTATTTGAATATGAATGTATCTTTTATTTATTTTAATTTTTCTGTTTTTAGTTGCCTTCAACCCTGATGAAGTATTAACGAAACACGGCCTGTGTCGGGTTGGCAATAATTGTTGGCATTGTTAATAAAGATATTATATATATATATATATATATATATATATATCTCCTGTCCTTGGTTTTGTACCACGTTCTCTGACTGTGTGTGTGGAGACGGTACTGGGGACAGGGAGATAGGGGAGACCAGAGACTGGGACTTAGGTGAAGACTTCAAAATTGGGTGGGAGAAAAGAAGACAGAATCTAGGATTGACTGGGTATTTGGAGAGTAAATGGAGACTCAGATCGTGGGCACAGGAGCTGAACTCACTGTGCATGCAGCTTCAGCATCATGCAGCATCATCCACAGCTTCATCTTTCTTTTTGAGTCAGCAACAGCAGCCAATGCTGCCGTAATATTGACTTCCAGTGCTCGGGGCCATTCACCAGAAGTGAATGCTACAGGCAGCACTAGCTGTTGTGTGCTGACTCAGAGAAAGAAAGATAAAGCTGGGGATGGTGCTGGGCAGACTGGATGGACCATGCTGGTCTTTATCTGCCGTCATTTACTATGTTGCTATGTAAGATCTTTCTGCCACTGACTCAGAAAAAGAAAGAAGATGCCAGGGATGGTGTTGCATGAAACCTTTTTCCAGGATGGAGGACAGAGAGAGGGAGGAAAAAAGAGATGGGATATGCTGGATATGGAGGGGGGAAGTATAGATATATATAGATATAGTATAGATATATAGATATAGATATATATATAGAGAGAGAGGTGAAGGTGTTAATTTGAGAGAAGGGATATATTGGCTGCGATGGGGAAGGAATAGGGGGAGAGATGCTGGGCTGGGAGGGGAGATAAGAGAAATGGCAGGCCACTGCACGAGGAAGCTGTTGGTCTATGGGGAGGTGGAAGAAAAAGCATGAGATGCTGGACTTTGGGGGTAAAGCAGAAGGGTGAGGGGAATGTGAGATGCTGAATTGGGGTAGTGAGAGAGAGGAGAGGAATTGTTCCATCATATTCATAATGTGAGAGAGGCCATGGGAAGCTGGCAAGGAGATGAGTGAGAGGAGGATGGTGATGACAGAGGATTGAAATGTGGTAATAGGGAGTGGGTAAAAGACAGAGGGGAATAAGAGGCTAGCGAAGGAGGGGGATGAGAAATGGGGGAATTGGGCTCAGGGTTAGATGTGTAAATGGAAAGTTGCTAGGTTAAAAGTCAAAAGGGGATTGAAGACGGAGAGTTGAAATTTGAGTGGATGAATAAATAAAGAAAGAAATGGAGAAAAGAACAAAAAGTGTAAGATCAGTATGTCAGAGGCAGATGTAAACAAAAAATGGGAAAACATAGGAGCGAGAAGAAAAGACAAATGGATAGCAGATGATGAAGAGTTAGCAGAAGACACTAGGAATGCAGAAGAGAGAGACTGGGGCAATTGCAACTGAAAACTAAAATGCCGAAGCAACAAAAGGTAGTAAAAAAAGTATTTTATTTTGAATTTATTAACTGGAATATGTCATCTCTGGGAAATGTGCAGTGCTGATGTCTTTGTGCTTTGTTAAGTACAAGAGGAAATTAATTTCATAGATTTATTTTTTCAGTGTTGTGGTGCATTCAAAGTTTGGCTTTTAGGCTTCCCAATTCAATTATTGTCTTCATATTTCTAAATTGCGATCCTTTGTTCTGTATTTGGTGACAGGCTGTCTGTTTTGCGTGTATGACGAAACTGTGCTATTCTGTTCCTGTAGTTTCTGTGTCGTAGACCCATTCATTCTCTTTCCCCAGTAGGAGATGTATTGGTTTAATATTTGTAATGCAGCCTTTTGATAAGTAGGGTTTGGTGCTGTGTGAGTCCTGGTAGTGCTGCTAAGATATGGCAGGTTTGCTATGGGTTCTAAATGAGCAGGGTTTTGTAGTAATGCACCTGACAGTTGGCACACTGGAGGATGCAAAATGCAGTGTGTGCCTTTGAGTTGACGCTGACTTCTGGCGATCCAGCAGCTTCTGGGTTTTCTTGGCAGTGTGACCAGAAATGGATTACTTTCTTCCGAGGCAATGGAGGGTTAAGTGACTTGCCCAAGGCGTGCTAGTGGGAATTGAACCCTGATTGCTTGGTTAGCATGCCAATGCACTAACCATTAGGCTACTCTTCACTGGAGGATAGTAATGCAGAAATATGATAACCTTTCTTTATACTCACTGTACATGCAAATGGTTTTCAGATACTCATTAAGAGGCATGTTTACTAAAGGTTAATGTGCATTCACAAATTTGAATGTATGCTAAGTGCAGCAACACCCATTTATTTCTATGAGCATAGTGGCACTTAACACACATTAATGTTTAGTATGCATGCCCCTAAATCATTTTTAGGACACAAAAAGACTTGTGAAGGACTGCTTTGAAAGCTGCTTAAAATTTTAGATGGGCCGCATGTGCATTTTAAAATAAAATAGATTTATACAAATGAGGCCCATTTGTACTCCTGTTAGCTCTATATCGTGCATTGAAGGATGATATGCCTGACGCAGGGTCTTGCAAGATCCACATAGATCCGAAACACGGTACTGCATCGTGCTAGCCCTGTGGTGGAATTCACAGTGGGAGACCATCCGTGTTCAAACTCAGCTAAGTTTTTGAGGGGTTTTTTTACATAACCTTTGCTGTTTTACTGCAAATATGTTGAATAAAATGGGCATTTCACATGTAGAGGTTGATTCTTCACTTTGATGAGTCTGACAAAAAAATATTGATGGGTTCACTCTTTATTGGGGTTGACCTTGTATTGTTTTAACTCCTCTGAGCCTGAAAAAAATATTACGAAATAAGATATCTAGGTGTTATCTTAGATACACACCTTACAATGGAAACCCACATTAGAAATACTATAAAGAAAATTTATTTCAAACTTAAAATCCTCAAACAACTACGCCCACTAGTATTTGTTCAAGATTTTATTAATATAATACAGGCTACCATAACCCCTCACTTCGATTTCGCCAACCTAATACTAATGGGCATTTCAAAACAGAACATTAAAAGAATTCAACTAGCCCAAAATGCAACAGCCAGAATTATTTTAAAAATAAACTCACTCCAACACATAACACCAATACTAGCATCCCTGCACTGGTTACCAATACAAAGCAGGATAATATACAAAACAATAATAACCTCATTCAAAGCATTAAATGACATGGCTCCGACTACACTATGTAATCTAATATGCAAAGAACCAACTAAGCCTACTCGCAGAAAAGGACAATTAAATAAACTAAAGATTCCGAAAGACTTCAAAAAAGCACATAAATTAACCAACAATAGAGCCTTTTCCCACATAGCTCCAACTATCTGGAATTCCCTACCAGAGGATCTACGATCACTAACAGAGATCATGGAATTCCGAAAAAAATTAAAAACGTATCTATTCACAAAACACTATAATACCATGGAAAACCTTGCACTCAACTTAGATAAAGGCTAAACAGGTATCTGACCACAAAGTACAAACCTTCCCACTTAAATGGACAACACACATAGCTTAAACAAATTGACGACCCAATCTCTTATGCCCTAATACCTCCACATGTATATAGTTGTATCTGTTATGTACTGTCTTACGTTTTATAGACACTACATTGTTAGTAAATTGTTATTCACACTGTTCCAGTTTAAATATACTGTTTAGTTTACTAGACTTAGCTTTGTTTAATTTAAGATGTTCTATGTAAAACAAACCTCGCTTTGTTAATTTGTTGTTAATTGTACACCGCAACTGATCTCTGGAAGATGCGGTTTATAAATGAGTGTTAAATAAATAAATAAATAAAAATTACTGCTAACATGCCTATAAGGATTAGGAGTGTGCTGCACTGCAGAAATAGGCTTTATTCCTTTTAGGTGAGGGAAAAGCAACATTCAAGCCTCTAATTAAAATTCTGAATTGTAAATTAGAGATTTAGTTCTGTTATGCAGAGTTCCATGACTCAAAGCAGGAGATCTCCCAGGCTAGAGTGACACCTAGGAGACCACCTGCCTTAGCTTCGAAGCAGCTCAGCCTGGGGATTGAATTCAGCTTCAAAATCTTTAAATTTTTCAGTTTTTATTTGTAACCATTGAGAAAAATGGCTGGCAGACCCTTACCTCCCCATTCACTCTTCATTTTGGCATGCTCTTGAATAATGATCTAGGATATGGCGCGAGAGAGGGAGACTACAGGCTTATGGCACATTTTTAGGCTTATGTTAACAAGAATTACTTTCATTCTCCAGGAACAAGCAGAAAGTCAGTCCTCACATATGGGTTACGTCTGCACCGACAGAGCCCGCGCAGTAACCTCTCCCCAGCTTTCAAAGAAAACCTTTGGGAGATCTACCATGCATGCGTGGTCCCCTTCCCGCCTAAGGGTGCCATCTTGCCTCAGTCTTTTTTTCCATGTGTGTCTGTTCCCCCCAGAAAAAGTTGATGTTTTTCTCAAATGGTTTTCGGTTTTTGGATCAATTCCCCTTCTCTGGTTTGCATACTGGTACCCTTCTCGACTGGGTGTCGTATTTTATCCTCGGGTTCTTTCTTTTCCTCAGGTTTTCTCCTGGTGCATGGGCTTTTCGCAGCTTTTCTGGCCGAGTCACTAGAGTTTGATCTCACGGGGTCTGTATTCCTCTCTTTGGCCCGGTCAGTGACTTCAAGCCCTGCGACCGTTGTACACATATGTCACACATGGACCCGCATGATTGTTGCCTCTGGTGCCTTGGAGCAGACCATGACGCCTCTGCTCACTGTCTCTGCCAACAGATGACTCCCAAGGCCCTCTGAGGCCATAAGAAGCAGCACAAGTTAATTTTCCATAAGACTGACTCAGCCTCAGAGCCATCTGCGGGACCAGCATCCTTGAGGACCATCTTGGAGGCCTCTGCCTCATTGGACCCTGAGGTCATAGGGCATTGAACCCAGGTTCCCTCATGGAGAAAAGCCCCTGGAAGAGCCGAACGTCGTCATTGGCCTTGTCAGGTGACGAGACCAAGTTTGTGGGCAAGTCCTGTGGCCACCGACCTTGGAGCTCTCGATGCAAGGCTGAGGGCAATGACTGGGAAGAGCCCTCGAAGCTGCCCCGATGGGAGAAGATGCCATCAGTGTCCGGGGATCAGCCTTGGTCTTCCAAGGCCATCCTAGTTGAGAACACCACCTCGACAGTGCTGGCGCCAGGCCCAAGTTCCTCAGGGCCCACACCGGGGGCTGCAGAGCCTTCTGGCCTCGAAGCCAGAATGGTGGCCCTGGAGCGCAGCTTGTCTGCCTTCATGGTCCCAGCAGTGGACTCTGATGCCCGGTTCCTCCAGGTCATCACTCCTGACCACCAGCCCCTCCATGGCGAGAGAGTCCCAGGAAGTAGAGCCGATCCTCGAGTGCCACCGGCCTCAAGATACCCCTCAGCACCAGTCCCGATCCCATTCAGGTCTGAGGACGTCCCTGCCTAATGCCCCCGGCTCAGAGCACAGAGGCATCGGGACCCAGGCCATCAGGGCTGCGGTGCGAGCCAAGGTCCATGTCGGAGTGGGAGAACAAGGATGATAAGTCCCCAAATCCTAGTCTTCATTGGGACATCCCCTTGGACCCTTCTCCTTCTGAGGCCCGGCGCCAGTCCCCACCCAAGGATTTGGCCTTCCATGATTTCATCCGTGACATAATGAAAGCCCTTGTCTTCATGGCAGAGTCAGAGGAGGAGACTTGGGTAGAGCACCTTGAGATCCTCCAGTATGAGGCTCCCCCTAAGGAGGCACTCACAGTGCCCATCCCCCCATCCTGAAATGACTGCTCTTCCGTATGTGAAAGAGCTTGACCTCTGCCCATTGTGAGCAAACTGCTCAACTCAATGTACCGAGTCTGTCAGAGCCCCAGCTTCCAGAAAGAACAACTGCCTCACAGTTCTGTGGTGGGTGGAGTTGGTCATGCGTTGGCTCAAGAGCCAGAAGATGCACTCTTCGGTGTCTCCAGGCAAGGAGGCCCACACTATGGATGCCCTGGGCAGGACATTCTTCCAGGGCTCAATGCTCATCAGCCGGATCTAGGCCTACCAGCTATACATGGACATGAACTTGCAGGACATGGCAAGGGAACTTGCCAGGTTCTCGGCTGGTCTCTCTGAGGGAGCCTCTTCAGCAGTTCAGGACCCTGACCTCTACGGTCAAGGAGTACTCCAGGTTTATGACCCAAGCGGCCTATGATGGCTTTGAGTTAGCAGCTAGAGTAGTGACCGCCGCCAGGCCTGTCTATTGTCTTCTGACTTGGAGCAATGGGTGCAGGACAAGTTGGTGGATGTCCCTTGCTGGGGAGGTAACCTCTTCGGCAAGCACATGACAGGCAAGGCCACCGTGCTAGAATCCAACTTTATGACCAGGACCAGGCTCTCCAAAAAGCCCGCTGGCTCTTCCTGACGGAAGGCTTCAGACATAAAGTCCCTATACCTGAAGAAGAGGAAGGCTTATGGGAACTACTCTCAGTACTCGGCCTTCCCAGCTCCCCAACAGGGCCAGCAGACCAAGAGACAAGGGCACGGCCCTTGTAAGCCTAAGATCCTCAAGCCCCAGATCGTGCCCCCAGCACAACCTGGAGGGGTCTTTTGACTCCTTGGGCATAGCTTCGCTGCCCCCGAGAGATCCAGCCCCGCAGCATATGGAAGGGGGGCGTCTGGTGTTTTATGCTGGCTGGTGGTCCCTCATAACCACCGACACCTGAGCCCTGCAGGTGGTGAGGGAGGATTACCTCCTCCACTTCGAGCAGATGCCCCCACCATTATTTCTAGTGGAGCCCCCGATGACTCCCCTTCACTGGGACTGGCTTCAGCAGGAACTCGCAAGTCCTCTGGTCAACAAGGCTGTGGAACCCGTCCCCTCCCATCTCAAGGGCAAGGGATTCTACTCCCGCTACTTTCGGTCTGATTCCCAAAAGAACCGGAGGTTTCAGCCCATTTTAGACCTGCGGGATCACAACCGGTTCCTGCTTAGGGAGAAGTTCAAGATGCTAATCCCATGGAACATTGCTGCCCATCCTCTGGCAGAGAGATTGGCTATACTTATTGGATCTCAAGGATGCGTATATGCACGTCTTCATCTTCCCCCACCACAGACAGTACTTCCGCTGTGTGGTAGGAGGCTGTCATTACCAGTACAGGGTCCTACCCTTCAGACTGTCTTCTGCTCCGAGGGTGTTCACCAAGTACCTATGACTGCAGGGGGTGTTCGTCTGATGACTGGCTCATCAAGGGCAATGCTGCCACCACTGAGGCCCATCAGGCAGCAGCCCACACCATCCTCATTCAAAAGCACCTGGAATTCATCATAAACTACTCCAAGTCCTACCTCCAACCGTCACAATGCTTGAAGTTTATAGGAGTGCTGCTGGACACTATCCAGGCCAAGACCTTCTTCCCTCTGGACAGTGCCCAGCGCCGAATGGCTCTTGCAGGGAACATCCAGGGATGCTCCTCTGTGTCAGCTTGCCTCCTGCTTTGCCTGCTGGGCCATATGGCCTCCACAGTGCATGTCACTCCAGACGCCCGCCTCCACATGCGGCTGCCCAGTAGGCTCTCCGCTCCCAGTAGTCTTGAGCAACAGGGCGCCTGCGGGACAGAGTGGTCATGACCTGTCCTCTGGACAACTCCCTTGGCTGGTGGCAGCAACCCCAGCACCTACAGGCCTGGATGTCCTTGCAGGCCCCCATCCCCCAGAGAATCCTCACCACAGATGCCTCCAAGTTAGCCTGGGGAGCCCATTGCAACAATCTCCGCACTCAGGGCCATTGATCACAGATGGAGAGTCTCCAGCAGATCAACCTCCTGGAGCTTCGAACCATAACGCTAGCCCTCCAGGCCTTTCATCACCACCTACAGCACCGAGTGGTGCTGATCCAGACCGATAATCAGGTGGTGATGTTTTATATCAACAAGTAGGGGAGCACAGAGTCATCCATTCTGTGCCAACGGGTAGTGAGTCTTTGCTCCTTCGCCAGTGAAATGGGATGCTCCTTCAGGTGGTGTACCTCCCCAGCCAGGACATTGCCCTGGTGGACCAGCTCAGCCAGGTTCTTCAAACACACGAGTGGTGGCTGGACCCCCAGGTAGTCAACCGGCTGTTCAGTCTCTGGGGGCTTCCACAGATGGACCTCTTTGCCGCCCTGCTAATACTCAGCTGTCCCGCTTCTGCTCCAGGGAGCTAAATCTCTCTTGGGTGGTGGTGGATGGGTTTCTCATCCCGTGGACGGGAGACCTCCCCCTACGCCTTCTCACCCATGCCTCTGATTGCCAAAGCCCGGTGGCTCAGGCAGCCATGGTTTCCCCTGCTCCTCAGCCTGTCTCAGGCACCCCCAGTTCCTCTGGCGTGCACCCTGGGCCTGCTCTCAAGGGAGGATGGCTCTCTTCTGCACCCCACTCTAGGGTCCCTGACTCTGACAAACTGGCTGATGAAAGGGTAACCTTGGCCCAGTTCAACCTGTCAAACGAGGTGGAGAAGGTCCTCCTGGCCTCCCACAAGGCTTCCACCCATCGGGCCTACACCTTCAAATGGCAGAGATTCTCCATGTGATATGCAGAGAAGGGGATCAACCCATTCTCCTGTCCGGTCTAGCTGGTGTTGCAGTACCTGCTTCACCTGTCCAGACAGGCTGAAGTCCAACTCCATTAGGGTATACTTCAGTGCACCGTCAGCGCACCACCACCTTGTTGAGGGCAAGCCCCTCTCCACTAGCTCCTCGTGACTCGCTTCCTGAGGGTCCTGCTACTCTCACAGCCGCCTGGCCACCTTCCTCCAATGGCATGGGATCTCAATGTAGTTCTCTTAAAGATTACCACGCCACCCTTTGAGCCTCTCAGTTCTTGCTACATCAAGTATCTCTCCTGGAAGGTAGTCTTCCTCATAGTGCTCACTTCTGATCACAGGGTCAGCAAGCTCCAGGCCTTTGTGATCCACCCGCCTTATACAAGGTTCCACAAGAACAGGGTCATGCTCCGCACACAACTCAAGTTTCTGCCTAAGGTGGTGTCCTCATTCCATCTCAACCAGGAGGTGATGCTCCCCACCTTCTTCCCGCAACCTCATGCTAACAGGACGGAGGCCGCTATCCATACTCTGGACTCAAAGCGGACCCTGGCCTACTCCTGGAGTGTACTAAAGTCCACCATTGCTCCTCGCAACTCTTCATCTCCTATGACCCAAATCGGCTGGGGGTAGCAGTCTCCAAGTGTACCCTGTCCATTTGGGTGGCGGACTGCGTTGCCTTCGCCTATGAGCAGACTGGTCTCTCACTGGAGCACTGCATCGTGGTACACAGTGTCTAGGCCATGGCAGCATCTGTGGCAAACCTGCACTTCATCCCCTTGGCGGAGATCTGCCAGGCCGCCATATGGTCTTCAGTCCATACCTTCGCAGGGCACTACTGCCTGGAGAGGGAGTCCTGCTGGGACAGCGCCTTCGGCCAGGCAGTACTCTGTCATCTGTTTAGGGTGTAAGGCAACCCCTGCTCTCTGGCCCTTTGGTGTGTTCAGACTACCGGAGAACGGGTTCTTCACTTGACACTGGGCCACTTGGGGATCTTGCTTTTCCTTGACTCCATTTCTGCTCCTCATGAGGTTCACCTTTTTCGGTCACCCGTGGCTTTTACAGGTTGTTTTGGTAGCCTGTATCTGGGGAGTCCCATATGTAAGGACAGACTTCCTGTTTGTTCCTGGAGAAAGTGTAGTTACTCACCTGTAACAGGTGTTCTCCAGGGACGCAGGAATCAGTCCTCACAACCCTCTCTCCTCCCTGTGGAGTTGCTTTTTGTCATTTTTGCCTTCTTGAGCTATGTCATCATACTGAGGCAAGATGGTACCCTTAGGCAAGAAGGGGACCACACGTGTGGTAGATCTCCCAAAGGCTGGGAGAGGTTACCAGATAGGCTCCATCAGTGCCGACATCACCTATATGTGAGGACTGAGTCTTGCTGTCCCCGGAGAAAGCGAGGTTACTTACCTGTAATGGGAGTTCTCAGAGGACAGCAGGGTAAGTCGGCCACACCTGGTGATATCATCTGACGGTGCCATGGATGGAAGTGCTCTTCCAGATAGCCAAATAGCCCTACCTTCCTGATCTGCCCCTAACTAACCCAATATGTCCCAGAGCAGTGCCTCAGGCTAGTTGGCAGGGCCATGGAGGGAAAGGTCAGCCTTGTCTGAGGGGAGGTGGGTGGGATTGTGTGGCTGATTTATCCTGAATTCCTCTGAGAACTCCCATTGCAAGTAAATAACCTCGCTTTTTCCTAGAACAAGCAGCATGAGTTAGCCATGCCTGGTGACTCCATAGCCGCAGCTGTTAGCTGAGGTAGATCAATGAGGTGGATGACTGGACTATAGTGAGGCGTTTTATTGAACACCATAAGAAGAAACCCAGCTATGAGTAACTGCTCCTGGCACAACAGGGGTGGGTCAAGGTCACGCAAAACAACAACAGAAAAAGGTGCAACAGGGCCACTGACAATGGTCAGTCACTATGAACAATCAAAAAAACAGCTGCAGTCAGCAGGGGGAGATCAAGAGTCTTGGTGCGGCAAGTAGCCATCAAGGCAATTCCTCCGCGGACAGAACCACATGGCCAAAGGAGCTATCTTCTAGAGCACCCTGATTCAGGCAGTAGTGTCTCTGGAAGGTATGCACAGAGGACCAGATGGCAGCCTTGCAGATGTTCTGGATTGGAACAGAGTGGAGGTTTGCCAGTGTCGTGGCCCTGAGCTGGTGGGCTCGCATGTTGCCCATCGGCTGGGCTCCGGCTTGGAAGTAGCAGAACGCAATACAGGCTGATATCCAGAGTGAGAGGGTCTGCTTGGTTACTGGGTGTCCAGGCTTGTTGGGGTCATAGGATATGAACATCTGGACCCTGTGCTGTAGGTGCTCTGCTCTGTGGAGGTAGGTTCTCAGGACGTATACACAGTTTAGAGTGTGGAACCGCTGTTCCTCCAGCGACAAGTGTGGCTCAGGATAGAAGGTTGGTAGTTCAGTCATCTGGTTGTTGTGGAATGGGGAGGACATCTTAGGCACAAACTTGGGGTGGGTCTGCAGGGTGGCCCAGTCCTGGTAGAACAGGGTGTAGGATGAGTGGGCGGGCCACCAGGGCTTGGAGCACGCTCACACACCTGGCAGAGGTGATGGCAATGAGGATCTTCCATGTTGCGTACTTGAATGGTGCAGATAACATGGCCTCAAAGGGAGGCTGTGAGAGCTAGGGCAGCATGATGTTGAGGCCCCATGGAAGCACCATCTGTCTAACGGTGGGCCGGAGGTTGGCCAGGCCCCGCATGAACCGAGAGACTAGCGGGTACGCCAATATGGAGGTATCGTTGGGGCGGTCATGGTATGCTGCAATGGCAGACAGATGGCACCAGATGGATGTCGTCTTGAGCCAGGCCCAGATGAGAGTGGTGAGGTACTGGAGGACTCGAGTTACCAGACAGGAGGTATGGTCAAGGCCTTCCAAGGTGCATCACATGAAGAAATGCCTCCACTTTTGCCCATAGGATGTTTGTGTGGAGGAGTGCCTGGCGGCCAGGATGACTTTGTTGTATCTCCGCGGTGAGGTTGAGGGATGATAAGATCAGGCTGTCAGGGCAAGTGTTGGTAGATTGGGATGCTGCATCGTGTCCCCTTCCTATGTGATGAGGTCTGGCATTTGCTGAAGTCTGATAGGGGGTTCCCGCACCAGGTGGCTCAGGAAGGGGAACCAAATCTGCCTGGGCCAGAACAGGGTGATGAGGATGACCCGGGCTTGGTCCTGAATGATCTTCTGGATGGTCCTGGAGATTAGTGGAGTTAGGTGAAAAGGTATACAGGAGCGGCCAAGTCTCCCAATGGATCGTGAACACATCCGGGGCCAGGCTGCGGGAGGATGGGCGCTTGGAGCAGAAGTGGGCGCTCTTCATGTTTTTCTTGCTCGCGAAGAGGTCAACTTGTGGAATCCCCACTTGCAGAAGAGGTCTGTTGCCATGTGGGGGTTGAGTGACCATTCGTGCGGATTGAGCTGGCGGCTGAGGCGGTCTGCCAGTTGGTTTTCCTCGCCGGATGGTAGGCCTGAAGCAGGCAGTTCTTGGAGAGGCGAAGGCCCAGAGTTTGAGCGCTTCCCTACAGAGGAAGAGAGATCCCATTCCCCCTTGCTTGTTGACTTGGAGATCATTACTTGGCTGTGTCTGGATCACGACATTCTGCTCTTCGATGCGGTATTGGAAGGCCTGTAGCACATAGCGGATTGCCCAGAGCTTCAGCAAGTTGATGTGGCAGTTGCACTCCCAGGTGTTCTAGGCGCCCCTGGTGTGGAAGTATAGTGTGTGGGCACCCCATCTGGCTTTGGAGGCGTTGGTGGTGATTGTAGTATGGTGGTGTGGCTGCTGCAGAGATCTTCCTACCGAGAGGTTGTCCTGACAAATCCACCAGATTAGTGCTTCCTTCATCCCTTCGTCCAGAGGAATGTGTCGGGAGAGTGGCTGCGACTGCTGTCGTTAGTGTTTGCGCAGCTGTCATTGTGGATGGCGCATGTGGAATTTCGTAAGTGGGAGGACCTGGGTGGTCGCCTCCATGTGCTTGAGGAGTCGTAGCAGGGTTCTGGTCGTGGTGTGCTTGGAAGAGGAAACATGCCGTGCCAGCATGATGATAGCTTCTGTGTGTTGGAGCGGCAGGAATGCTTTGGCCTGGGTAATCCTGATGTCCGCCCCAATGAATTCCAGGCTCTGCGAGGGTCACAGATGCGACTTCTGGAGGTTGAGTAAGAATCCTAGTGAGGAGAGTAGCCTTGTGGTCCGCTTGATGAATTTCCTTTTTTGGGAGGGGGCCATGAAGAGCCAGCCGTCCAGGTAGGGGAAGATGCCTATCCCTTGCTTGCAGAGGTGTGCTGCTGCCACTTCGGCACACTTCGTGAAGAGCCCCGGAGCAGGGGAGAGCCCGAAGGGGAGCACTCTGTACTGAAAGTGTTACCTGAGCACACAGAATCTGAGATTTTTCCCGTTCCAGTTGTTTATCCCACCATGCTAATATCTCCAGGAACAAGCAGGCATGTAGTCTTCACATATGGGTAATGTCGGTATTGAGAGAACCCACACAGGAACACTCCCCAGCGTGCAATAGGAAGGCCTTTGGGAGCATCCCATTGCACCTGCATGACTGCCTTCCCAACTCCCCTCTCTTCAGTTCTTTGTTTTCTGCGGAGCCAGCAGGCAACATCTTATCACCGCAGAAAAATGTTTTTTTGTGTATAGCGCCTCTGCCTTCCCATCGACGCTGGCACCACCAAAGACCTTGCCAATTCCCTCATTCTTTTCTTTTCTTCCCTTTATTTTTAGTTTAAAAAAAAAAACAGGTGTCTCAACACCCTTTCAGACCTTAAGCCTACCACAGCCTTCCCATCCATCAAAGGCATGGAGAAACCCAGCTAATGGTTTCAAAAAATGTTCTAAGTGTGCCAGCTACTGACACACATGACTAGTGTTTAAAATGCCTCTGTTCAGATCACCAGCCAAAGGATTGTCCCCTTTGTCAAAAAATGACTCGTAGAGGCCTACAGAACTAGGCTTCTAAATTTGGGACACTCTAAGCCTCAAATGCGGTATCAGTGGCGTTCACTTCGTCGAGGGCTTCATCCTCCTCTCATGGATCCCTGGTATCCCCAAAGTCTAAACACAAGTCTGCATCGAAGCAAGACAAAACCTTCTGTAGTAGATCTCGCTCAAAGCATCAAGATCCCTCGGGCATTGCATTGGAGGTAGATGGTCTGCCAAACAGCCCTGGTGGGAGGCCCTGTCTTCCAAAGCCACAGAGGAGGCTTCAGGATTGCTACCTAGGTCTCGACCTCCAGAAAGCTACTGGTGCCATCCTCTGGGATGATAGCGCAAGTACCTATGACCGATACCCAAGCATCGGCAACCTCGATGGACCAATGCATACTGGCCATCGAGTGGAGCTTAGCAGCTCTCCTGGCAGCCTCAATACTTGTCAGGCCCTTGGTTCCAGGCACCAACCCGTCGATACCGGTACCGACATCACCACCAATTGCTGGCACAACGTCAGGGGTAATGCACATAGCGTTGACATTGCTGCCACCCATACCCTCCCTGGAAACCATCACTGATATCAGTTCCCAACCCAAAAGGCTCACCAAGGCCAATACCTCCAAACATCGGTACCGACATCGAGCTTCAGGCAAACACTGTACTCACTGATACTTCGAGCCTCTGATTCCAATTCCAGCGTTTCAGATGCTCGATTCCTGGGGCCCCCGGGACCTACCTTCAGAGTCTAGTGGTTGGGACAAGGTACCCCAGGCCAGAGGGCTGAGAGTTCAATTCCCACTTAGGGGCAGCAATTTCAGGCCAGAGGGACTGGGGTTTCTAATCCTATAGGCACTCCTTGTGGCCTTGGGTAAACTACATAACCCTCTGTTGCCTCAGGTACACATGTAGATTGTAAGCCCTTTGGGTTTGAGGGAATGTATCCAGTACCTGCTTGTAGTGTGTGTAAACCGCTCTGATGCTCTTCATCCTGGGCGGTATAAACAACAACGATGCATGTTTTCTCCGGATGACATGTCCTTCCAGGAATTCATTTGAGATCTAGCTAAGGGTCTCTCTATCACGATAACTTTGGAGAAGGAGCCAAGAGTGGAGGAATTGGAGATACTCCAATACCCAACAGCACCCAAAGAGGCAGCCACTCTGCCAGTGCACCATATCCTTAATGATCTTATGCTCCGTATGTAGGAGACTCCTCTGACAGTCTCCCCTCACAGTTGATGCCTCGATACCATGTATCGGGTACCAGAGTGCCCGAGCTTCCAAAAACCACAGCTCCCCCACCATTCTATGATGGTTGAATCGACAATGCGCAGAATCAAAAGCTCAAAGACCCATTCCTCTAACCCTCCAGGTAGAGAATCGAGAGTCCTCGTTGTCTTTGGGCGTCAATGCTACCAGGCATCCATGCTCTCTGCTAGGATTAACTCCTATATCCTCTACATGGGAGTGTTCCTCAAAGAGGTTTCTAGGGATCTTGAGGCCTTTGCTCCTCTTCTCTGAGATGACAAGAGAGCAGAATATCTTGCCCTAGTCAAGCTTAGTCAGAATGTATCGAAGTTTGTCAATAGGGCCATTTCGATGCTTCGAATGCACAAGCAGAGCCTCCGCAATATGCATTGGTGCCCGCAGAATTGCATAGCTTTAAACCTCAGATCTTGAATAGGGGATTCAAGATAAACTGGGCAACATACCTTGCACAGGTGAAAACCTTTTTGGCAAAGACTGGCAAGATAAGGCCTCTCAATTAGTCAGACAACACTACTCTAAAGAAGTTGTCTAGAACAGCAGCTGACCCTGTTAGAAAAAAGGCAACTGCAAGGAAGTCTTTCTATAATAATAAGAAGAAATTCTTTTCTTCTTATCCTCCTGCCTCTCAGTTCCAGGCTCAAGCACCACAGAAGAGGCAACAAACTCCTTAGCAGCAGAAGAAGCCACAGGGGGCTAAACCTCAACCAGCTGCACAGCCACAGTCTGCGCCCTGGTTTTTGACTCTTTTCTAGAGAACATTGCCACCCTTTCTCTGGAGGACCCCCACCCTATCCACATAGCAGGCAGACTGTGTCACTATGCCCATAAATGGCACTTCATCACTTCAGAACAGTACATACTAAACATAGTCCAGGATGGTTACAGATTTCATCTGTATACTTTGCCTCCCTCCACTTTCACAGGGAAATTTCAAACACAACTCCCATTTGCTGCTCTCCTGCAGGACGTGATGTCTTCTCTTCTGACTCAATGCGCCATAGAGAAGGTCCCGCCATTCCAACAGGAAATGGGTTTCTACTCTCTGTACTTTCTCATTCCAAAGAAAACTGGAAGATACAGGCCCATTCTGGACCTCAGAAATCTCAACAAGTTTCTAGTCCGAGAAAAGTTCAAGATGATCTCCCTCATGACCCTTCTTCCCTACCTCCAGAGTCAAGAATGGCTCTGTTCTCTAGATCTAAAAGAAGCGTACACACATATCCTCATCCATCCACGACAAAGGAACTATCTATTCTTCACCTTTCAGAGAACACATTATCAATATAAAGTACTTCCCTTTGGACTCGCCTCTGCCTCAAGAGTCTTCACAAAGTGCATGGCAGTCGTAGGCATATACCTACAGTTTCTGGGGATATTATTCTTCCCTTACTTAGACAACTGGCTCATAAAAGCAGACACCTCACAAGAGGTCCAGCTTTCCTTGCATCATACCATCATGGTACTACAACACTTAGGATTTGTAATAAACTTCCCAAAATCCCAGCTCGCTCCAGCTCAAAAGCTAGAGTTCATCAGAGCCCTGCTGGACACCCAATGGTCCAGGGCATTTTTGTCCCAGCTCAGCTGTACCCGTCTAATCGAACTAGCATCCCAGATGCTCCAATAGGACCATCTGACTGCTCCTAAAATACTGCAGCTCCTTTGGCACATGGCCTCTACAGTACATGTCATTCCCTATGCCTGATTACATATGCACACAGCCCAATGGACTCTTGCCTCCCAATGGACGCAGGCCTCGGGCTGTCTTCGACAAGATCCAAGTTACTGCCTGTCTAACCACATCCCTTTAGTGGTGGTGTTCTCCAGAAAATCTTAAAAAGGATATAGCGGAATTAGAAAAGGTACAGAGAAGAGCCACCAAAATGGTAAAGGGGATGGAAGGATTCCCCTATGAGGATAGGCTTAAAAGGTGTTAGGGCTCTTCAACCTGGAAAAGAGGTGGCTGAGGGGAGATATGATAGGGGTCTGTAAATTAATGAATAGAGTGGAACGGGTAAACGTAGATCGATTGCTTACACCATCAAAAAGTAGAAAGACTAGGGGACATGCATTGAAGCTACAGTGTAACCCGTTTAAGATTAATAAAACAAAATATTTTTTCATTCAACGCGTAATCAAACTCTGGAATTTGTTACCGGAGGATATAGTAAAAGCTGTTAGTGTAGCTGGATTTAAAAAAGGTTTGGACAAGTTCCTGGAGGAAAGGTCCATAAACCATTATTAAAAAGGACCTGGGAAATCCACTGCTTGCCCCAGTAGAAGCATTGTGGAACCTGTGGGTCTTTTTGGGAAACTGCTAGGTACTTGTGACCTGGATTGGCCACTGTTGGAAACAGAATACTGGGCTTGATGGACTTGGTTTGACCCAGAATGGCATATCTTATGTTCCTATGCAGTAGTCAAAATGGGGAGAGGTTACAGCCTGAAATTCTATGCTAAAGTAAAAGGGTTGGAGTAGAGGGTGGGGGTGTTGAAGGATTTGTATTTTATTGTAGATGGTTTTGGTTGTATTGTTTATATGGGATTTTAGGTTTAGGCGCTGCTCCAGAGTTATGCAAGATATCTGACATCAGATTGTACTTTCAATTCATTGTTTTTCATAGTTTCGTGGGTGGGATGAATGGCTCGTCTCTGGTGATGAATAGTATTTCTCCGGTACCACACAGGAAGTCAGTCCACATGTATGCGTTCTGGTCTTCTTATCTGAATGAGCCATCTTACCTCTGTCTTCTTTTTTCCACAGAGCCTTTTGGACGTCCATCTGAATCCCAGAGATAAGTTTGTCTTTTTTACCATTAGTTACTGCTGTCCCGGTACTGTTCTATCTCGATTCACATCGCCCTTCCTACCTTTGTCGATCCCAATGACCATCTGTGACTCAGCACCACATTTTTTTCTTCGGGTGAAAAGTACACTCCATGTGGTCAGACCATTTTGATCACCAATCGACACAGCTCATGCCTGCAGTATCTCGGGGGCCACCGTGAGCCTTTTACTTGCCCTCTCTCCTTGAAGATGCTGCGCAAGGGGCTCAAGAACCGAGAAAAGCAGCGGAAATTGTTTGGTTCCAAGGCCTTAACACTGACCCCGGCAGTAACCTTGAAGGCCCCATCTGAGGCATCAACTCTGAAAGGGGACCGGGCGACCTCCGAACCTCGAGGTATGGGGCATAGGACCGGCTGCTCTCCTTCATCAAGGAACCCCCCGGAAGGAATAGACTCCATCCAAGTTGGCATCAAAGAGCGATGCCAATAACAGAGTTAAAACCCCTGGTCACCAGCATCAGAGCCCTCGAGGCGACTCTGAGGGTGAAGGCCAGGAGCGGCCTTCCAAGCTGTCCCTGCAGGAGGAGTTGCCTCCTGAGACTTCGGAGGTTTGGTGCAAGGTTCCCGAGACTATAACCCTCGTGGATTCCCCATTGAAGAAGCCGGCATTGACTTTGTCTGCGCAGGTGCCAACACCAGTGTCTGTGGATCCCACCCTCCTGGGTGCTAGCTCTCAAATGCAGCCTGGCTGCCTTCATGGCACAACACACCCGCCTCCACCCTCCCCCCCCCCCCCCTGAGGACTGGGTAACTCCATTTTCTCGGCACCAGGGACATGGCGGAAGCCTCGCCAGTTGAGGTGCAACCGATCCTCAAAACCTTTGCTGTTTCCTTGGGATCTCGAGACCGCTCCCGGTCTTGGTCGGTGCAGCCCATCTCCTTCTGTACCAACGGTTCCGAACATCAGGAGCCAAGGACCCCTTCCCTTTATTGATGGAGCCTTCAACCTTGTCACTACTTCGAGTTCCTCAGTGACTAGGACTCCAACTGGAAGACTGGGGACGTGTCTCCAGAGACAGCGAGGTACCAAGATATGCTCTCGGATACCTCCCCTCCTCTGGAGCATCGAAAGTCCCTTCCCATGGACCTTTCCTTCCTGGAGTTTGTGAGGGACATTGGAAAGGCCTTGCCTTTTACTCTGGAGGCAGAGGAGGAGCCTTGAGCGGAGGAGCTTGAGATCCTCCAGTATCCCACCCTGCCAAAGGAACCCCTCGCCCCATTCTGGAGCGGCTCCTTCTGAGGATATGGGAGACCCTGCTTACGGTGCCTACTGTGAGCAAGCGGCTCGATTCCATGTATCAAGTTCGCAAAAGCCCAGGCTTTGAAAGAATACAACTGCCTCACAACTCCATGGTGGTGGAGTCAGCGATGCAATGCATCAAGAGCAATAAGACGCTCTCTTTTATGCTCCCGGGTCAGAAGTGTTACCAGGGCTTGATGCTTGTGGCCCTTATATAAGCATATCAGCTATACATGGACATGTACTTGAAAGACCTGGCAGGCGAGCTTGCTGGGTTATCAGCTGGGCTTTCTGGTGACCATCTCAAGCATTTCTAGAGACTGGTCAGTAAAACCAAGGAATGCTCCAAGTTTGTGACTTGGGCAGCCTATGATGGCTTCAAATCCATGGCCAGAGTGGCTGCGATGGGCATTGGTGCCTGCCACCTGCAATGGCTGTAGTCCTTGGACCTGAAGCAATGGGTTCAGGACAAATTGGCTAATGTCCCATGCTGGGGAGAGAACCTCTTTGGCAAACCCATGATGAAGGCTGCTGAGCTGGAGACGGAACAACTCACCATGACCAGGCTCTCCAGGAAGACTGCCAACCCTTCCCATTGGAAGGCTTCGGGGAAAAGGTCCTTCTGCCTGAAGAAGAAGGCGTATGGTGCCTATCCCCATATCACTCCTACCAGGTTCCCCCCCGCAGAGGCAGCAGGCCATGGGCTAAGGCCAAAGAGAACAGCATAGGCAAAGACCCCAAAACTCCATCTGGCTCCTCAGCCACAGCCTGGGGGTGGATTTTGACTCTGGGACCACGGCCTTTCCTCCCCTTTCAGGCCCAGTTCTGCAACACATTGGGGGGGTGTCTCCAGTTATTTACCCACTGTTGGCTCAGCATCACCACTGACACCTGTGCATTACAAATTCTGAAAGAGTGTTACCTCCTACACTTCGAGCAGACCCCCACTCCCTCTGTTCTTTCCAGGGGAATGTCCTCTGGATCCTCACCATCGCAAACTTCTCCAGTTGGAAGTAGACAATCTGGTAAAAGCCAGGGTGGTGGAACTGGTTCCACCATCTCAGGCAGGAATGGGGTTTTATTCCCGATACTTCCTAGTTCCCAAAAAGACAGGCAGCTTCCAGCCCAACCTAGATCTCTGCAATCTAAATCGCTTACTCATCAGAGAGAAGTTCAAGATGGTATCCCTTGGAACGTTGCTGCCCTACCTCCAGTGGAGAGATTGTCTGTGCTCCTTGGATTTAAAACCGTCACTTCCACTGGCGCGCAGAGACGGGGAGAGCAGCAGCCAGCCAGCCAGCATCGGAGGGGTGTGAGCGGGAGCTCCACCCCTTTCCTTTCAGCCTGCCCATACCAGCTGCCTTTAACGGCTTTAAAACCGTCACTTCTACTGGCGCGCAGAGACAGGGAGAGCAGCAGCCAGCCAGCATCGGAGGTGTGTGAGCGGGAGCTCCACCCCTTTCCTTTCAGCCTGCCCATACCAGCTGCCTTTAATGGCTTTAAAACCATCACTTCCACTGGCATGCAGAGACGGGGAGAGCAGCAGCCAGCCAGCATCGGAGGTGTGTGAGTGGGAGCTCCACCCCTTTCCTTTCAGCCTGCCCATGCCAGCTGCCTTTAATGGCTTTAAAACCGTCACTTCCACTGGCGCGCCCGCGCCTGAGGGCCTCGCCAGAGGGCCCTTTGGCGTGGCCCTTAGGCGTAGGACCGTGCGTGGCCGTTTAAAATGCTGCTACATTGGTTCTGCTTGCTGTGGAGATCGGAGCGGTGGAGGGGTGATGTCGACAGCGAAGGTTGTGAGTGGGAGCTTAAACACCTGGTGGTATGATATCTGCCTCTTCAGGTGCTATGTGGAGCATTTCTTCTTGTCTCCTCTATTCCTTTAACTATCACTGTATCTCTTATTCTGTCCTATCTAATTAATGGCGTTCTTTTCATATTTTCTGTAACTTTTATGTAATATTGTAAACCACTCTGATGCTTTGGCTTGAGCGATATATCAAATGTAATAAACATAAACATAAAGATGCCCACATCCTCATTCACCCCCTGCATCTGCAATACCTCTGCTCCATCCTCAGTGGCAGACACTATCAATTCAGGATTCTTCCCTTCGGACTCGCGTCTGCTCCCAGGGTTTTCACAAAGTACATAGCGGTCATAGCTGCTTTTCTCCAGGTGCAGAGGATTTTCGTCTTCCCTTACCTGGACGACCGGTTGGTGAAAGACGGCTCTCCGGACGAAGTTCGCCAGGTCTCGCAGCATACCATCCAGGTCTTAGAGCAGCTGGGCTTTGTGATCAACTACCCAAAGTCCCACCCAAAGTCCCTGCCTCGAGTTCACTGGGGCTTTCCTCGATACTTCTGTGGCCAGGGCATACAGTGCCTTGTGAAAGTAACCTGGAATTAAAATGGAGATTTGGGGGTTCTCACCATGTGATTTACCACAGGGTTCCTCCCTCTCGGCCCTGCTATTTAACATCTATATGCAGCCCATCTGTAACATCGCCCGGTCATTTGGAATATCTTGCCTCATCTATGCAGATGATGTGCTACTATTCACACCAGTCAACGTATTGAAACCTGACTATACCACACTAACTACCTGCTTCAATGCAATCTCAGACTGGCTGCTCTCACAAAACCTCCGAATTAACTTTAAAAAAACGGACGTTTTGATTGTAACAAGGAACAAAGACTTCTCTCCCCCACCAACTCTAAGAACAAGAGATGCCGATTTACCACTCAAATCAACAATACGTTACCTAGGCGTTACACTCGACCAGCTACTTGAGTTCAAAGAACATATAAAAAATACAGTTAAAGCCATCTATCACAAGATCAGGACTCTACGACACCTCAGACCAATGCTTGAACCACACGACTTCCGAACAACCTTCCAAGCGTTGGTCACCTCACACTTCGACTACGCAAATATTGTGTTACAGGGCCTACCCAAGAGTACGCTTAATCCACTACAATTGGCCATGAATACGGCTGCCAGAGTTCTACACGGAGCCCCAAGGAGTCATCATATCACTCCCATCCTATTCGAACTTCACTGGCTCCCGATATCATATAGGATTTTATACAAAGCCCTCCTCATTACCTTCAAGGCAGTTCACCATATCTCATCATCATCATTATCTGACCTCCTGCATCACCCACAAAGCTCCAGATCCCGACGTTCCGCAACAGAAAACACACTATCGATCCCAAAATACCTAGCAAAACTCAACCAGACAACTACCACAAGAGCATTCTCATCCTTCGCACCTAGATGTTGGAACATGCTGCCACCCAACATCAGATCACAAAAGGACCTCTCACAATTTAGAAAAGCTCTAAAAACACACCTCTTCCTACAACACTTCTCTCAGAGTATGAACTCCCCAAGCTATTCCCTCCCAACACGAACCAATGATCATGGTTAGTCAAGTAAACCCCCATTTCAAACCCTCTTAGATCCCCAAGCTTTAGAACTATAAACATATGATAATTTGCTGTAAATAGTTTGAATTCTTGTTATTTATTTAACCCCAGTTATCCATGTTTATTCCCTGTTATCTGTAAACTTAACATATGTTCATGCTTAAGTACGAATTGTTAAAATGTAAACTGCGCTGATGATGAAGAGTGCGGTATATAAAAGCTGCTAAATAAATAAATAAACATGCCTACCACTTTGAAGATACAAAATATCTTTTATTGTGACAAACATAAGTAAGACAAAAAAAACAGAAATCATGAGTGTGCTAGGTCAATACTTTGTAGAGCCACCTTTTGCTGCAATTACAGCTGCAAGTCTCTTGGGGTATGTCTCTATTAGCTTAGCACATCTAGCCACTGGGATTTTCACCCATTTCTCAAGGCAAAACTGCTCCAACTCCTTCAAGTTATAGGGGTTGCATTGCTGTACAGCAATCTTCAAGTCATGCCACAGATTCTCAATTGGATTGAGGTCTGGGCTTTGACTACACCATTCCAAGACATTTAAATGTTTCCCTTTAAAGCAATCCAGTATAGCTTTAGCAGTATGTTTAGGGTCATTATCCTGCTGGAAGGTGAACCTTCGTCCCAGTCTCAAATCTCTGGCAGACTGAAACAGGTTTTCCTCAAAAATTGCCCTGTATTTAGTGCCATCCTTCGTTCCTTCAGTCCTGACCAGTTTTCCTGTCCCTGCCAATGAAAAACATTGCCACAGCATGATGCTGCCACTACCATGTTTCACTGTGGGAATGGTGTTCTTGGGGTGATGGGAAGTGTTGGGTTTGCACCACACATAGCGTTTCACATGATGGCCAAAGAGTTCCATTTTCGTCTCATCTGACCAGAGAACCTTCTTTCATGTGTTTGGGGGTCCGTCACATGCTGTTGTGCATACTCCAAATGTGTTTTCTTATTTATTTCTTTAAGCAATGACTTTTTTCTAGCCACTCTTCCATAAAGCCCTGCTCTGTGGAGTGTACGGCTTAAAGTAGTCCTATGGACAAATACTCCCATCTCTGCTGTGAATCTTTGCGTTATCCTTGGTGTCTTTCTGGCATCTCTGATTAATGCCCTCCTTGCCTGGTCTGTGAGTTTTGGTAGGCAGCCTTCTCTTGCCAGATTTGTAGTGGTGCCATATTCTTTCCATTTTGTTATAATGGATTTAATGGTCTCCATGGGATATTCAGAATTTGGGATATTTTTTTATAACCCAACCCTGATCTATACTTCTCCACAACTTTGTCTCTGACCTGTTTGGAGAGCTTCTTGGTCTTCATGTTGCTTGCTTAGTGGTTTAGCAGAGTCAGGGGCCTTTCAGAACAGGTATATCTGTACAGGCATCATGTGACACTGATTGCACATAGGTGGACCCTAATCAACTAATTATGTGACTTCTGAGGTTAATTGGTTGGACCAGATCTTATTTAGGCATTTCATAGCAAAAGGGATGAATACATATGCGCTTAACTTTTCAGTTTTTACTTTTTTTAAATATATACAAGGTATTTTATTGTCATTCCACGTCACCAATTTGGACTATATTGTTAGGTCCATTACCTAACATCCAAATGAACCTCCATTTTCATTCCAGGTTGTAATGCGACAAAACAGGACAAAAACCGAGGGGATGAATACTTTCATAAGACACTGTATCACCTGACAGACTGAGCCCATCCACTCATCTCTGGTGCATCAGGTCCAGTGCTGCTAAGATGGTGTCTGCTCTCCAGATGCTTCTCCTCCTGGGCCATATGTCTTTCACAGCCCATGTCACTCTGTTCCCCCTTTTGAATATGAGGCAAGTGAAACAGACCCGCTGCACTTGGAGCCAGGCGTTGGGCTGTCTGTCCGACCAGGTGCACGTAACACTTCCACTGCTTGATTCCCTATCATGGTGGCAGAAGTCAGTACATCTTCTAGCTTGACTGCCCTTTCAAGTGCCCTCGCACCCAAAAGGTGCTGATGACAGATGCTTCCAATCTCAACAGCCTCTGCTCTCAAGGCCTCTGATCGAAGGGCGAGAGCCTCCAACAGATCAATTTCCTCTAAATCAAAGCCATTGCCAATGCTTTGTGAGCCTTCCAGATGCAGCTGGCCAGCCAGGTTGTTCTCATACAAACTGACAACCAAGTAGCAGTATTATTCTACTTCAACAAACAAGGGGACATGGGCTCGTACCTCCTCTGTTGGGAGACAGTCCGACTCTGGACATTCACTGTGAAGCACCAGATGCTCCTCCGAGCAGTGTATCTCCCGGAAGAGGAGAATGCCTTAACAGACAAACTCAGCAGAGTCTTGCAACTGCATGATCCAGGTAGTCCACTGGATCTTTCAAATGTGGGACACCCGCACCATGGATCTCTTCACATCTCCTCTCAATGCCCATCTACTGCTGTTTTGCTCCAGAATGCCCTGACCCAGTCGGGTGGCTTCTGATTTCTTCCTACTGGATTAGAGCGAGGGCTTATCCACCAACTCCCGTGATGGTCAGGATCCTCTTCAAGGTCTAAGCAATGGCCCCGGCTACCATAGTACCCCTTGCTACTACAGCTTTTTCAGGCACCGACCCTTTACCTAGGCTGTGCCCTGGATCTACCCTCACAGCAGGCAGGCACCTTCCTACACCCCAATCTCTGCTCCCTCTTGCTCACGGCTTCGCTGCTGAGCAGGTAGTTCTGGTGGAGTTCCATATACCCATGGACGTCGAGAACATTCTCCTAGCATCTCGCAAGGATTCCACCAGAAGGGCATATGCCTTCATGGCGCAGATTCTCCATCTGGGGTGGAGACTGGGCCCTCAACCCCTTTACTTGCTTGGTGGAGATAGTGCTGACTGACTTGCTTCACCTCTCTAACTCTGGACTGAAGTCTAACTCTGTCAGGGTGTACTTAAGTGCGCTGCTTATCTGCTCATAGGATGCTTTATGTGGGGCCTTCTGCTTTCTTGTCCCCCCCTATTCAACCATCTCCCCCTATTCAACCATCTCCCCCTATTTGACCTTCTCCGGTGGCATGGGATCTCAATGTCGTCCTGGGATAGCTGCTCTCGGCACCCTTTGAGCCGCTCAAGTTCCTGACCTGGAAAGTCCTGTTCGCTCAAGTTCCTGACCTGGAAAGTCCTGTTCACTCAAGTTCCTGACCTGGAAAGTCATCTTCTTGGTGGCGCTTACTTCAGCACACACAATCAGTGAGCTGCAGGCACTCATAGCACACCCACCTTATACGAGGGGGGGAGCTAATAAGTCGGACCTCCAGAAGTGAAGTGTGCCTGTAGCTTTCTGTTTCGTTACAAGGCCAGAGACTTATCTGCCCCCCCCCCCTTGTACCAGGTTCTACAAAAATAGGGTGGTGCTACGCACTCGTCCTAAATTGCTCCCCAAGGCGGTTTCTGCATTCCACCTCAACCAGTCCGTGGCACTGCCCACTTTTTTCCCATGGCCTCACGCCTCCAGGGTAGAGGCCTCTCTCCATACTTTGGACTGTAAGAGAGCACTTGCTTTCTATCTTGAACAGACAAAGCCCATCGCCGTCCCGCTCAGCTGTTTGTTTCTTATGTTTCCAACAGACTGGGCGTAGCTGTTTTCAAGCGAACACTCTCCATCTGGGTGGCTGACTGCATCTCTTTTGCTTATGCCCAGGCTAGGCTTACCTTGGAGTGCCATGTTATGGCACATAATGTTTACACTATGGCAGCCTCGGTGGCTCATTTGCGTTCTGTATCCACAGTAGATTTGTAGGGCTGCTATGTGGTCATCCATCCACACCTTTGCAGCCCACTACTGCCTGGATAAGGATTCCTGGCGCGATGGCACCTTCAGCCAAGCTGTACTCCGGCACCTCTTTGGTAATTAATGCAGCTCGTTCCCTCCAGCCCTTCTGTCTGTCCAAGCTACCAGAGAGTTGACTGTTGGTTGATGTCAGAGGCTGGTGCTGACTCTTGGGACCTCAGCGTTTCCCGCTGTTTTCTCAGTTTGTTTTTTTCTGGTTGCCCGGTTGGGCTGTCTACGGTGTTTTTTGGTAGCCTGTAGCTTGGGAGTCCCATATGTGAGGACTGACTTCTTGTTTGGTACCGGAGAAAGCCTAGTTACTCATTTGTAGCAGGTGTTCTCTGGGAACAGCAGAAATCAGTCCTCACTACCCTCCCTCCCTCCTCGTGGAGTTGGTTTTCATTTTTGGTCTTTATTAAGCTATGTTATCATACTGAGGTAAGATGGCTCCTTTGGACGAGAACACCAGCACGCATGCATGGAGGACACTCCAAAAGCTTCCTTTGGAAGCTGGGAAGTGTTCCCACACAGGCTCCATCGGTGACATCACCCTTATGTGAGGACTGATTTCTGCTGTTCCCGGAGAACACCTGCTACAGGTGAGTAACTACACTTTCTGTCTTCTTGTAGTTTATTGCTAATGAGTTATCATGCAACTAATGACAGAGCGTGGTAGATCTGCTGCTGCTGCTGCTGAACATGTCCCTTAGTGCTAAAGTTTGCATACATGCAGAAGATTTGGGAAGTGTTTGGGGTTTGTTCAAGGAGAAGTCTTTACCAGTTGGTGTTTTTAAGTTTAGATAGTTAGACCTGGAATATGCACTAAAATTGATAGTGCCTAAATATTTAAAAGGGCTAAATTACATTTGAAAATATGTTTGTGGGATACTATTCACCTATATGGTATAGTGTTCTGTAATCCAAAATACATGAGAAGGGGATCGAGCATTACACACACAGGCAATTAACGAAACAATTTACTAAATGTAAGGCAGTAAATATAGAAAACTTAATTTCTTAAATCTGTCAGATCCATCAGCCAACTTCAGGCCTGCTATATGTGGCAAAGCTGATTGAGCTGATAATATTAATGCAACTTCAGAATTTTCTTGAGGAACACTTTTGTTTTGATTTCATACTGCAGTTTGTTTGATGTTATGGCCTGAAAGATGGCTGATAGGTAGGCATTTCAAATATTTAATATACCTCTCTGAAGGCAACAGATTTCATTTTCTTGATCTGTGAGTGATTTTTGACACAGTTGGCCACTCTATCCTTTGGCAAAGCATTGTATGCACTCACAATTGCATCTAAAGTCCCATGTTTTCAATCCTGCTTGCTAGGACAAACGTCCATGAGATGAGGACTGCCAGTTAGAGCAACATACAGCATATCGGATTGGCAGAATATGATGCAGAGTATTCCACTGGGTTCTGCACTCTTCATAGTTATTTTTTAACATCTGTCTGCAATCTTCATGTATGATCTGGATACTTCTGTTGTGATAGGCTATGGCCTAGAACAGCCTGCATAGCCTGCAGGAGTAAGTAAGGCCTGTAAGTTAGGCCTGAGTCCCAACCCCCACTTGAGAATATTATAGCTGAGCAGAGCTGAAAGCCAGTAGAAGTTAGAAAACTGCTTTAAACTGCTTTGATAAGAATGCAAGAATCTTCTATTTAGCTCTTTTATGTTGATAACAGATGTGTTCCAGTATCTTGCTTTCACACATTCTCTAAGCTGAGGAGGGACCTTGTAGCAGAATGTGTTATGTCTAGAAACTGAGCCATGGCTGGAGAGGCCTAGCAGGGGGAACAGGTGTTAAGCCCGGTCAGCAGTCCCCATTGGATGGGGGTGGAGGGGGCACCGGGACCAATGAGGAGTTTGTCTGTATAGAACTGATGAAGAAAGATATAAAAGTTGTTGTTTTGTTGAACTCCATTGCTCAGACCATTTTGAATGTGACAGTGCCTGAGACTGTGCACAAATAAATTGGCTTGAATCTTAGTAAATAGACTCCTGGTTTTATTTATTGTGGACACTTCGCTACAACATATTCCTGGTGCGTTGGCCGGGAAGGTGGGGTACGTGAATGGTGCGCAAGTGAATACTACCACGTATTACCGCCTCCAGGTTTGGTCCGGCTGGAACCGCAGCCGACCGACAGCGGAGAGGATCCCAGGCGCCGCCGGTCCCCTTGCATTGGAGGGTTCCGCCCTGCCTCAACGGCTTGCCGGGTCCAGCCGGCCAACCAACACCTCAAACCCTGAGGGGAGTCCAGGATTCAACCCAAGGAGGGTTTGGTTGCGCAGCGCATTAGCTACCGGATCCGGTGAATAATGATTTTTCTGGTTTTTAGTCAGTTAGCTCTGGGAATGTCTCGAGACTAATATGGTATGGTAATGGTAAAGGGAGTCTGATCAACTTCCAGGGCGGTCCTAGTAACCCTGCATGAGTGCGCGGGGCGAAGCCACTGACCCTTTTGGTTTGGTAAATTTTGGTTTAGTCAGTTAGCCCGGGATTTTGGAATTTGGGAAATGCTAGCATGTTTGGTTGTGTGACGTGTGCTTGAGAGGTCTTGCAATACAGACCGAGCGAGAGCGGACTCCTAAGTAGTGCAGTTAATGGCCGGGCGACCGCGCCCAGGTCGCGAAAAGGAGGAAGCGTTCGGTGTTTGTCCCCCTTATTGTTCTGTGGGCTGTGCGGACCCCTTACCCGCAGCCATCCTACCCACCCTTTCTGTTTGCTGTCTTGTAAGTCATACATCATAATGGGAGGGGCAGAGTCCGTACAAACTCCGCTGAACTGTATGATCACGAATTTTAAGAAGGGATTTAGTGGTGATTATGGGTAAAAAATGACACCGACCCGCTTAGAAATATTGTGTAGTAGGGTGTGGCCGGTGCTGGACGCCGTGTGGCCACCAGAAGATACTTTTGATGTCAAAATTGTGTCCCGAGTGCACAAGGCGGTGCGCAGATATGGTCCCGAACAGTTTTCCTATATAGACTCCTGGCTAGATATCTGTGAGAAACAACCCCCTTGGATGAAGCGTTGCCGTGAGGGGCAGTGTAGAATTATGTTAGCAACTGCAACAGGAGTCCCAGCTAAGAAAGAAAAGCCCCCTATTTATGCAGCCCTAGAGCCTCCAGAGGTCCCGAGTTATCCACCCACATTTCTGTATACTCCAGTCCCGTCAGCTCCATTAGTGCCCCGAGTAGAGCCAGAAGTGGAAAGACCACCCCCAGCTGAGGTACCCCCACCCGATCACCCACTTCCAACACCCGAGGACCACCCCCTTCCCCAAAGTCGGAGCCCTAGTCCTGAGCAGAGCTCTGCAACGGAACCATCATCCCCTGAAGGATCTGCCAGCGGAGGGTCAGATGCCAGTCCAGGGTCGCCCACTAGTCCAAGCACCAGCAGCAGAATTACCACCGGGTCCGCAAATCTGCGTTACGCCCTTAGAAGCAGGACAGCGGGCCCGAGAGAAATTCGCCAAATGCCACTGCGGCAGGTCCCAGGATTACCTATTGTAGATGATGCGGGTCAGGTTGTGGTCGGACTGACCAGTCTAGTTTATGTGCCCTTCTCCACAACAGATTTAGTAAACTGGAAAACACATTATGCCTCCTATACTGAGAAACCCCAAGAGTTGACAGAATTGATGTCTAGTATTATGCAGACCCACCAGCCTACCTGGTCCGACTGCCGCCAGCTCTTGGCTACCCATTTTACTACTGAGGAGCGGGCACGGATAGTGCGAGCAACCACTCGATGGTTGGAAGAGAACCCTGAAGACAGGAGAGACCTAAATCCCCAACAGGCAGCAGCTGTAGATTTCCCAAACGAAGATCCAAAGTGGGACCCAAATAGTGCAGATGGAGAGAAGACCCTCGCCAGGTTCCGCCAGGCCGTACTGCAGGGCCTGAAGAAGGGAGGCCAGAGAGCTATGAATGTTGGGAAAGTAGCGGATGTTCTTCAGCGCCCAGATGAAAGTCCAGCTGCTTTCTATGAACGATTAACTGAAGCCTATAGACTTTACACCCCATATGACCCAGCAGCCCAGGAGAATTTACGTATGGTGAACGCCGCTTTTGTGAGTCAGTCCCAGGGAGACATAAAACGAAAACTGCAGAAATTAGAAGGATTTGCGGGCATGAACTCAGCACAGTTAATGGAAGTCGCACAAAAGGTATTCGTGAATCGTGATCAAGAATGCAAAAGAGAAAGTGAAAGAAAGATGAAGAAGAAGGCAGATCTGCTCGCTGCAGCACTAGTTGAGGGACGAGGAGGAGGATATCCTAACAGAAGAGCCAGAGGATGGGGAAGGGGCCGAGGGAGCGCTCGGCCCCCCTTAGGTGCAAATCAGTGCGCTTATTGTAAAGAGGAAGAACATTGGAAGAACGAGTGCCCGAACATTGGCTCCATCCCCTGGAGGGGAGGCGGGAGCGCTAGGAGAGTTGGGGGGGCGATTCCAGCAGCGAGGGGGGGATGCAGCGCGCACAGTTTCAACAGCAAGAAGAGACTGCCATAGAGGGAGTGGCAACCGCCGAGGACTATTTTATGGATGAAGACTAGGCCAGACCGGGCTCCAAGTTCTTCCTGGGTCCCCAGGAGCCTATGGTCAATTTAAAGATTGGGGACCAGCATATGGACTTCATGGTAGACACAGGGGCCGAGCATTCAGTAGTAGCCAAGCCTGTGGCCCCTGTGTCCTCTCGATCTGTCACAATCGTGGGAGCTACTGGAACTAGAACCACAAGACCTTTTCTGCAGAACCGCGCCTGTGAACTAGGGGGACAGAAGATAACACACCAGTTCCTGTATATGCCTGAATGCCCAGTTCCCCTGTTGGGCCGAGACATGCTCGCGAAACTCCAAGCACAGATATCCTTTGTTGAAGGGGGAAAAATGGAAATGACTATAAACTCAAAATCTGCTGGCCTGATGGTGTTAACTGTCCCCCGAGAAGAAGAATGGCGGTTCTATTTACCTGCATCCAAAGCAGCAAGCTCCTGTATACCTACCAGCATTGCAGCCCCGCCTGGAGTATGGGCGGAGAATAATACACCTGGCCTAGCGAAGAATATAGCTCCTGTGCTTGTCACCCTTAAACCAGGAGCAGAACCAGTGCATGTGCGTCATTATCCCCTCCCACGACCAGCAATTGAAGGTATTCATCGCCACTTGAAGAAATTGCTGCAGTATGGACTCCTCAGAGAATGCCAATCGCCCTGAAACACCCCCCTTCTCCCAATCAAGAAGCCTGGGACGGGTGACTACCGCCCAGTGCAAGACCTACGTCGAGTAAACAGTGCCGTTGAAACCATACATCCAGTAGTACCAAATCCTTACACCCTCCTGGGACTGATTCCAGCAGAAGCCACTCATTTTACTGTTTTGGACTTAAAAGATGCCTTTTTCTGTATACGCCTGGCATCTGCTAGTCAGCTTTTGTTTGCATTTGAATGGGAAAACCCTACCACAGGAAGACGAGGACAACTCACTTGGACTCGATTACCACAAGGATTCAAGAATTCACCCACTATCTTCAGTGCAGCCCTCAACCAAGATCTGTCAAGTTACCCTGTGACTCCGGGAAAAAGAATCCTGCTCCAATATGTAGTTGATTTGCTTATAGCCACCAACAACACAACTGATTGTGTGCAAGCTACCAGTGATCTCTTGCACCTCTTGAATGAAGCCAGATACAAGGTCTCCAGAGCCAAGGCGCAATTGTGTCAGACAGAAGTGAAATACCTAGGGTTCCAGCTGTCCAAAGGAACCCGGAAATTAGGACTGGAGCGAAAGGAAGCAGTATGCTGTATCCCAACCCCCACCACCAGAAAACAGGTGCGGGCTTTCCTGGGAGCTGCAGGCTTTTGCCGCATATGGATACCGAATTTTGCGCTCATGGCAAAACCCTTGTACCAAGTCACAAAGGGACCCAGAACAAGAAAAAGCGTTTAAATCCCTGAAAACAGCATTGATGTTGTCCCCAGCCTTGGGACTACCAGATGTGCAGAAACCATTTCGTCTATATGTCCATGAGTCAGGTGGAAACGCATTGGGAGTCTTGACCCAGCCCCTCGGGTCTTGGCAACGACCTGTAGCCTACCTGTCAAAACAGTTTGATCCTGTTGCCAAAGGATGGCCACCTTGCCTGAGAGCTGTAGTAGCTAAAGCCCTCTTAGTGAGCGAAGCTGACAAGCTCACCTTAGGACAAAATCTTCAAGTCACAGTACCACATTCTATTCTAACCCTGATGGAACACAAAGGAAACCATTGGCTCACTAACGCTCGAATGTTGAAGTATCAAAGTATGCTATGTGAAAATTCTCGACTGAAATTGAGTGTCAGCCAAACTCTGAACCCAGCTACCCTATTGCCAGCCGGTCCAGGCCCTCATGACCATGATTGCTTGGAAGAAATGGACACCGTATACTCAGGCCGCCCAGATTTAACTGATGTCCCCTTGAGCCACCCAGACAAAACTTTCTTCGTGGATGGAAGTAGCCTCATAATTGACGGACAGCGATGTGCTGGTTATGCAGTGGTGACCCTGAACATGGTAGTAGAATCGTCAGCCTTGGCCCCAGGAACCTCAGCACAGAAGGCTGAATTGATAGCCCTCACACGCGCACTCAAAATTGGAACAGGAATCAGCTTGAACATATACACAGACTCCAAATATGCTTTCACAACACTACATGCCCATGGAGCCCTGTACAAGGAGCGTGGATTGATCACCTCGGGAGGCAAGTCTGTCAAGTATGGCCCAGAAATATTGACTCTATTGGAAGCAGTATGGGCCCCCAAACACGTTGCTGTAATGCATTCTCGAGGCCATCGGACTGGAGATGGGGAAGTGTCCCGAGGAAACAGATTTGCCGATGCCGCAGCCTGAGAAGCGGCCATTGCTGGACAAATTACTACCCCTAGTGTAACAATTCAAGCAGCCATATTCCCAGTGCCTCTTAGTGCATGGACGCCCCGATACACCCAGAATGAGATGGACTATTACTGTCAACATGAGGGGGGGCAACTATCAGAGACTGGATGGATAGTGTTGCCACCGCCCGAAGGGAGCTTAACCCCTGGTATGTCTGTGATTCCTGAGGCACTAGGCCCTGCTTTTGTCCAAGCCTTCCATCAAGCCACACACTATGGAAAAACTAAAATGGAAAATGCTCTGAGACCATACTTCTATATCTCATTGCTGGGACCTTTGACCACCTCAGTAGCCCGAAGATGTGTGACTTGTGCCAAGAACAACGCCCGACAAGGTCCTGTCCCACCCCCAAGAGTTCAGTCAGTAGGAGTTACCACCATGGGAAATATTCAAATAGACTTTGCAGAGATGCCACGAGCAAATGGATATCGCTACTTGTTAGTCCTAGTCTGTACCTTTAAGGCCAGAGAAGTCACTAAAGCCTTGCTCCATGAGATCATCCCTCGGTTTGGAATACCTTTGACCATGGGGTCAGACAATGGGCCCTCTTTTGTGTCACAAGTAACCCAGCAGCTAGCCCATGCTCTGCAAATACGATGGAAGCTACACACAGCTTACAGACCCCAGAGTTCAGGAAAAGTGGAGAGAATGAACCGGACCCTGAAGTCTCAGTTGTCCAAGCTTTGTCAGGAAGTCCATTTAAAGTGGCCCCACGTTCTTCCCATAGCTCTTCTCTGAATACGTTCAGCCCCCACCACACCATTAGGAGTATCCCCGTTTGAGATTTTGTATGGGAGGCCCCCGCCCATAATTCAGGGGATAAGGGGGATATGAATCAGATTGGATCAGCAATAACTAGGCAAGAATTGTTGGCTCTAAGTTCTGTTTTGCAGGGCCTTCATACCTGGGTGCAGGACCGGTTGCCTATCAATCTAACAGAGACATCGCATCCTTTCAAGCCTGGAGCCTCGGTGTGGGTAAAAGAGTGGAAGAAGACACCGTTAGCGCCTCATTGGAAAGGGCCATATGTCGTTTTGCTATCAACCCCAACAGCAGTCAAAGTAGCAGAAATCGACTCCTGGATCCACCACAGTCGACTGAAGCCAGCAGCAGTTCCTGAGAGTCGCCCCTGGACCTCGATCGCTAACCCTGCATCACCGTTGCAACTCACGCTGCGAAGAAAAGATTCATCCTCATAACAGCTTTGCCAACCTGCTCCTGGACATCAAAGGAAAAGACGTCCTCCAGTTTTGTATTACCTACCTTTCAGACTTTATTAATCACCAAAGACTATGATCATGATGATTACTAACTGTTGTTTCATTCTTGCGGTAGCCCTGGGACTCTTGAGAACCACTCTTGCTTTGCCCCCTTGCGCAGCCTGTATAACCACCACCCGGACTGGAATGCAAGTCACTCAGACTCTACTTTATCACTCTTACTATACTTGTACTGGCATAGTCAGCCGGTGTATCTATAATGGTACAGAACTGAACGTCTGTACAAAGGGAAAAACTCGTACTTGTTTCAGACCCCGACAGAATCCCTCTTACTATGTCTTGGAACTGAGATGGAATGATGAAGATGGAGCCCTCGTCAACGCTACAAGTCAACTCTCTGATCCCACCCAACCTGCGTATCTGTATTTTGATGCTTGTGACTTAATTAACAGAAATAATTACTACAGGTGCGGATCATGGGAACAAGCTTACTATTATGACAATAAGTATATGTGTCCTGAAGGCGCATACAGATGGGGGATATGCACTGGAATACACTCCCCAACAACGTATGGCAAACCATCGGAAGCAGACTACTACTGTCCCAAGTGGGACTGTGTGTACTATGCCACCTGGTCTGGTGGCCCTACAGGACAGACTGGAGATAATCGCAAGGCTGAGCTGGAGAGATTACCCTTACTGGAGCAAGAAAAGTGCATGCAATCCCCTACGACTTTAGATCTTCGACCCCAATCAGTGGAAGCAAGGATTTCGATTTGGCCTGCGCATAGCAGGAGGTGGAACTGATCCTGGAACCATCGTATACATCCAGCTGAATGTGAAGACTCATGTTTCTTCACCTTATCGCATACATCATACCTTCCATGAGGCCATGAAGGCAGAATTTGTAGTTCCCCACGCTTCGCAGAATTTGTTCATCAAACTAGCTGGAGCTGTGGCCTCCAGCCTCCATGTCTCGGACTGTCTCTTCTGTGGAGGAACTCAGATGGGAGACCAGTGGCCTTGGGAAGCACAAGAGCTGAACTATTCCATACCATATAACCAGACTGATTTGCATAAAACTACCAATGAATGGGTCCTAGCTCACTCCATAGTAGGTAAACTATGTTTTGCACGAGCGGGACCACAACTGACTGCACTAGTGGGACAGTTAGTCTGTCTGAACCAAAAATATTACAATGCCACTACAGGGAAGACATCTTGGTGGTCAGGTGCCAATACTCCAGAACCTTCTAATCCTTTGATCATTTTTCCTCACTTGGCCAGGATATGGACAAATCTGGCTATGCATAACACCTGGCAAGCTCCACCTGGACTATATTGGATTTGTGGAACTCGAGCATATGCTAAACTCCCTGCCAAATGGGGAGGGGCGTGTGTATTGGGAACCATCAGACCTTCTTTCTTCCTCTTGCCCCTTTCCCACGGAGAACAATTGGGATTCCCTGTGTATAAAAGTCGACAGAAACGAGAGGCTCTGAAGATCGGCCAGTGGGACAAATGGGATGCGACCTCTGAAGAATGGCCACCGGAGAGAATTGTTTCCTACTATGGACCTGCTACCTGGGCACAAGATGGTTCTTGGGGCTACCGCACTCCTGTGTATATGTTGGACCGTATTATATGTTTGCAAGCTGTTGTTGAAATTATAGCCAATGAAACTAGTAGAGCACTAACCTTGTTAGCTAAACAAGCCACACAGATGCGTACAGCCATATACCAGAATCGCTTAGCATTAGATTACTTGCTTGCAGCTGAAGGAGGAGTATGTGGCAAACTTAATTTGACTAACTGCTGCTTACAAATTGATAATGAAGGGCAAGTTGTAGAAGACATAGCCAATCACATGAGAAAGCAAACTTATGTCCCAGTCCAAACCTGGCATGGCTTGCAACTTGATGGCTGGTTTGGTTCTTGGTTTTCAGGAATGGGCAGCCTGAAGACACTTGTATTGATTGTATTCTTGATTGTGGCTGTTTGCTTATGTATCCCATGTTTCCTCCCCTTGTGCTTGCGTATGTTAAACTCAACCATTGATAGTATTATTGAACGTAAGGCAGCTACACAGATACTAGCAATGTGGAACTACTACCCTATACCACAGAGTGATCCCTCCGCCCTAGTCTGAAGTACCATATGTAATTTAATTCTCACCCTTTCTCACTTGCGGGTGAGAATAATCAAAGGGGGGAATGTGATAGGCTATGGCCTAGAATAGCCTGCAGGAGTAAGTAAGGCCTGTAAGTTAGGCCTGAGTCCCAACCCCCACTTGAGAATATTATAGCTGAGCAGAGCTGAAAGCCAGTAGAAGTTAGAAAACTGCTTTAAACTGCTTTGATAAGAATGCAAGAATCTTCTATTTAGCTCCTTTATGTTGATAACAGATGTGCTCCAGTATCTTGCTTTCACACATTCTCTAAGCTGAGGAGGGACCTTGGAGCAGAATGTGTTATGTCTAGAAACTGAGCCATGGCTAGAGAGGCCTGAGCAGGGGGAACAGGTGTTAAGCCCGGTCAGCGGTCCCCATTGGATGGGGGTGGAGGGGGCACCGGGACCAATGAGGAGTTTGTCAGTATAGAACTGATGAAGAAAGGTATAAAAGTTGTTGTTTTGTTGAACTCCATTGCTCAGACCATTTTGAATGTGACAGTGCCTGAGACTGTGCACAAATAAATTGGCTTGAATCTTAGTAAATAAACTCCTGGTTTTATTTATTGCGGACACTTCGCTACAACACTGTAATCCGTTGTCATATTGTAAGCAGATGATACTTTTTGATCTTTATTCTGTTCAGAACGGATTAAAAAGTACTGCTTTGGAAATGTCTAGATGTATGAAAAATGTGATAGCATGGCTTACAGAGAATGAATTTGTGGAAAGCAAAGGCCTTGGTTATGAGTAAAGTTCTTCTTTCTGATATATGAAACACTTTGGATCTTGGATATTGCATTAATCCCATGATTTGAGAGATGCAATTTCAGGATATGGTTGAACTTTAAATCTCGAATACAGTTTATTTTAACATCAGTATGTTTAAATTGCATATTTTGCAACGTCTTAAAGGGCATCTCGAGCCTACAGAGTTTGATGCGGTTGACAAAGCTTCAGTTTTTCCGGTTTTAGATTATTGAAATTTGCCACACAGTGGGCTAGCAACTGCTACTTTATGGGTACTACAGTGTGCCCAGAATGCAGTGGTCCAGTTAATTACAGGCTGGGACCATATGCAGCAAGTTATTTCAGGTTTGTATTCACTATGTTGGCTTCTGATTGCTCCTTTTGTCACTGCACGAAATTGCTCCTTTGTGTTTGCAAACTTTGCTTTCAGGTGGCCAGTTCATGTTATGTTATGTTCCTCTTTGTTTGATATACCAAATATCTACAAAACCTATCAAGATTATCTTCTGACGGCTTAGTTGCTGTACTTGCTTAGATTTCCCAAAAGGTGGTCGTATGTGCTTATGCCTTTTTAGTGTCAGGGCCTAGGTGCGGCACTTAATGCCCATTAATCTTCATTCAGAACCTGATTTGTTGGCCTTTCATAAACAAGCTAAAATATTCTTGTTTACGCAGGTGTTTTCAGGAATATATGTGAGCTATTAAGCTGTTGATGTAGGAAATTTCAGCAGTTTTTGTGGTGGTGAGCAATATCCTTGTTTGGTTTATTTCTTGTTTATTTGAAGTTTCCTCAGAATGTAGGATGTGGTATAAAACTGCTTTAAACCAATAAAATGAATAAATAACTCCTAGCTGAAAATTATGCCAACACACATAGGACCCCACAGTTGCCCACATGGAAAGACATTCAGCATCAGGGTATCCTACTCATGCTCTTCCTCTGACGTGGCTTGTATTATTCAATGCAGAAAATGTGAACAGCGATGCTACGTTGGAGAGACAGGCCAAATGTTAAAGACAAGGATAAATTCACACAGACATAAGATCACATGTCACAGAGCAGACCCAAGTTGCCACCTTTTTCTTCAGAAACAAGCAGGAAGTCAGTCCTCACATATGGGTGACGACGCTGATGGAGCCCTCACGGAAACATCTCCCCAGCTTTCAAAGAAAGCCTTTGGAAGATGCCACTACGCATGCATGGTCCCCTTCCCGCCCAAGGATGCCATCTTACTCAGTCTCTTTTTCCGTGGAGCCCTATAGGCATGCGTCCTTCTTCCCCGGAAAAAAGTTTATTTCCTTGTATACCTCTGTGTACCATACGGTTAGCACTGGTCCCTTTCCCGCTTCCGGGCACAGTCGCCTCAGCTTTGGGACTCAGAACCTGTTTAATTAGGTTTTTTCATTCAGCATGATTTTGTGCCTTTTCTAACCACTGGCTGCATCAAAGGTCTTCAACCTCGCTGGGGTCCCTTTTGCACCAAATGGGCACCGGATTTAAAAAGTGTGATCTGTGCTTCAGGAACATGTCCCTTACCCCGACACACATGATTGTTGCCTCAGATGTCTAGGTGCCGACTATGAGCCAGAGGCATGCTCCCTGTGCAAAAAGATGTCCTCTAAGGCCATAGGATGACATCTTTCACAGGTCAGACTCAGCCCAGGTCTCCCCGGTAGCCATGCACTCTAAGGCCTCGCAAGGACTCTTGGAGTCGCATAAAGCTCCTGCAGTGCCCCGAGCATTCGGAGACTCCAATAAGGGTTCCTCAGAGCAAGAGCATAAGAAGAAAAAATAATCTTCGAGAACCTCTTGCTGGGAAGGGGACTTATACGGCAAGTCCCATGCAAGATCCCACAGCCCCTGGAGGGTTTCTGAGGAGACAGAGTGGCTGGCCAAGGTACCCAGAACAGATGCCGAGGCCACCAGCGATGGATCTCAGACCCCCGAGGCATGTCCCATTGAGGACTCCATCTTCTCCCTGACACCCGAACTGGTCACCCTGGCCTCGGTGTCGAAGGTTTCAGCCCCTGAGTGGGAAGTCAGGATAATGGGGTTGGAACGCAGCATTTCTGCATTCCTTGCCTCACAGCAAGCGTCAATGCCTGACCCCGCCAGCACACACACTGAGACTGCAGGGACCTCGATGTTGAGGACTCCCCGGGCCACTGAAGTGATTCTCGAGTGCCCCATGCCTTGAGTCAGTCCTTGGTAAAGGTCTCAATCCTGCATTCGGTCCTCAGGAGTGAGATCCTCCCCAACAAGCACCTCTGGCTCTGGCAAAGCCTCAGCCGCGGTTCATTAAATGCCAGATCCAACGATGCCCTTAGAGCCATCAGGCCTCGAGTCCTCAACGGACTACTCGGACTGGGAGTCCCAAAGATGAGGCTTCCCCAGAGACACGAGCACACCATGACCTCCCCTTGGATTCGTCCCCGCCAACATTGAGGCACCAGTCCCCGCCTGGGGACATCTCATTCCTCAAGTTTGTCAGGGACATGGCAAAAGTGCTGTCCCTCACCATGGAGTCTGAGGACCCCTGCACAGAGGAACTCTAAATCCTCCAATGCGAGGCCCTACCCAATGAGGCCCTCACGGTCCCTGTTCCCTCTATCCTCGGGCACCTCCTTCTCCGAATGTGGGAAACACCGGCATTTGTGCTGATTGTGAACCAATGCCTGGACACAATGTATCAGGTCCAGCAAGGGCCCGACTTCAGGAAGGTGTAACTCCCTCACACCTCCATGGTGGTCGAATCGGCCATGCGTCAACAAAAAAGCCCGAAGACTTACTCTTCGGTGCCCCTGGGCAGGGAGTCCCATGCCCTCTGGCATAAATGTTACCAGGGCTCGATGCTAGCATGCTATATACAAGCTTATCAGCTGTATATCGGCATGTACCTCCAAGACCTAACCAAGGAACTCGGGGGTTTCTTGGCAGGTCTCAGCAGAGACCACCTCCAACGCTTCCAGACCATCACAAAGTCTGTTGGGGAGTGCTCGAAGTATTTGTCTCGGGCATCCTATGACTGCTTCAAGTCCAACGCGAGGGTGGCAGCTGTAGGCATCGTGCTTGATGCCAAGCCTGACTCCAGGCATCGGACCTCAAGCTTTGGGTCTATGAGAAACTCCTCGACGTCACTTGCCTTGGTAAAAACCTCTTTGGCAAGCCGATTGAGGACAAGGCGGCGGAGATCCAGATCGAGTATGTCACCAGGACTCAGCTTTCGAGGATGACCTCTCCACTCTTTCCAGGAAGAAACCATCAAGGAAAAGGCCTCCCTTCCATCAGAAAGACCAGCCTTACCGAGGTTATCCCCCATATCAGGCCCCCCATACCCTGCAGCAGAGTCATCAGGGCAAGGGAGCAGGCCAGGGCCCACATAAGCCTAAGCCCCAGACACCAGCTCCAGCCCAGACTGGGTCGGGTTTTGACTTCCAGAGCATAGCCTCTCTACCCATGGGGGATCAGCTACCGACGGGGGGAGGGGGGTGCCTGGTTCATTTTGCCCACTGATGGGCTGCCATCGCCACCGACTCCTGGGCACTTCAGGTGGTTAGGGAAAGTTACCTCCTTCATCTGGACCAGACGCCTCCAGCTTTCTTTCCAGGGGAGCCCTCTTGGTCTCCCCTGCACCAGGCCCTGCTACTGCAGGAACTTGCAGGCCTTCTCAGGGACAGGGCTGTAAAGGATTCTACTCCAAGTACTTTCTGGTCCCAAAAGGAACAGGAGGCCTAAGACCCATCTTGTACTTGAGAAACCTGAACAAATTCCTGGTGCAGGAGAAGTTCAAAATGCTCTCCCGTGGAATATTACTGCCCTGGCTATGCTCCTTGGATCTAAAGGATGCTTATACCCACATCCTTATTCATCCCAGTCACAGGCAGTACCTAAGATTCATGTTTGGGAGCGACCACTACCAAAACAGGGTACTACCCTTCGGCCTAGCCTTTGCATCAAGAGTCTTCATCAAATGCCTGGCAGTGGTAGTAGCCTACCTCCGTTTCCAAGGGGCCTTCGTCTTCCCATCTGGATGACTGGCTAGTAAAGGGAAACACTGCCTCATAAGTGCTACAGGCCATGGCCCGCACTATCAAGGTCCAACAACATCTAGGGTTTGTGATAAACCACCCCAAATCCCATCTCACTCCAAAACAGGACCTGGAGTTCATAGGGGCTCCCCTGGACACCCTCCAAGCCAGGGCCTTCCTCCCCCTGGATAGGGTGGATCGCCTCAGGGCCCTGGCAACCGAGGTGCAGCGCCATCACGCCATGTCGGCGTGGTCCATGCTTCACCTGCTCAGTCACATGGCTTCTACAGTCCGTGTGGTCCCTGTCGTCCGCCTCCACATGTGGGCAGCTCAGTGGTGCCTCCACTCACAGTGGACTCAAGCTACAGGCAGGCTCGGGCACAGGATCTCAGTGTCCCGTCAACTAGCAGAGTTACTCGATTGGTGGCAGGGCGCACAGCACCTGCGTAAGGGCATGCCCTTTCAACACCCAAATTCCCAGAGGGTCCTCACTACACATGCTTCCCTACTGGACTGGGGTGCCCACTGCGAGGAACTGCGCACGTATGGCAACTGGTCTCGAGGACAGCCAGCAGCAGATCAACCTTCTGACGATCAGGGCCTTCCAAAACCGCCTGAAGCATCAATTGGTGCTGGTCCAAACGGACAACCAGGTCGCGATGTTCTACCTGAACAAACAAGGGGGCACAGGGTCTCATCGCCTTTTCTAGGAGGCAGTAGCCCTCTGCTCATACATGATCAGTCAGGGAATGCTTCTCAAGGCGGTATACCTTTTGGGCCAGGATAATGTCCTAGTGGACAGAGTGAGCAGGGTTCTCCAACTGCACGAGTGGCACCTAGACCCCAGGGAGGTGCAGCAGCTATTCCGAATATAGGGAACCACAAGTCTGGACCTCTTTGCCAGCCCAGCCAATGCTCAGCTGCCCTGCTTCTGCTGTCCCCAACCGCATCCATCCCGGATAGCGGCGGATGCCTTCCTCATCTCGTGGTCCCTCTTCAAAGTCCAGCGTGACAAGGCTTCCATGATCCTGGTGGCCCAGACAGCCTTGGTTTACCCTGTTACTCCGCTTCTCGATGGAGCTCCCAGTCTCTCTGGGAAATTCCCAAGAATACTGACCCAGAAGGAGGGCTTGATTCTCCACCCCAACCTGGGATCCCTGTCGCTAACAGCATGGCTGCTGAACAGGTCACCCTAGCGCCCTTCATCCTCCCCAGGGAGGTGGAAGAAGTCCTCCTGGCCTCTTGTAAGGACTCCATGAGATGAGCCTACACCTTCAAGTGGCGCAGATTCTCGGTATGATGTACGGACCAACGGGTAGATCCGTTCTCCTGCCCAGTGCATATGGTACTGCAGTACTTGCTCCACATCTCGCAGACCGCACTCATCCAACTCCATCAGGGTACACCTGAGCACGCTCTCTGCATCACTCCGTGGAGAGCAGGCCTCTTTCTGTGCAGCCCCTCATCACCCGATTCATACGGGGCTTGCTGCTCTCTAAACCTCCCATCCAGCCACCTCAGGCAGAATGGGATTTCAACGTGGTCCTGATGCTGCTTACCAAGCCACCCTTTGAACCCTTGGCTACCTGCCATTTGCGTTACCTATCCTGGAAGGTGGCTTTCCTGGTGGTGCTCACCTCTGCCCACAGAGTCAGCGAGCTTCAGGCCTTGGTGGCCGAGCCACCCTACACCAGGTTCTACAAAAACAGGGTTGTGCTTTGCACCCACCCTAACTTCCTCCCGAAGGTGGTATCTGCATTCATCTCAACCAGGAGGTGGTGCTCCCTACCTTCTGTCCACGGCCCCACGCTGACAAGGCAGCTGCTGTTCTCCATACTCTGGACTGCGAAAGGGCCCTGTCCTTCTACCTGCAACGTACTCAGAGCCACCACAAAGCCTCACAGCCTTTCATTTCATATGACCCCAGTCGACTGTGGGGAGGTTGTCACCAAGCAGACCCTGGCCACCTGGGTGGTGTACTGCATTGCCTTTGCCCACGATCAGGCTGAGCTATCGTTGGAGCGCTGGGTCACAGCGCACGTCAGAGCTATGGCAACCTAAGTTGCGAGCCTACGCTCTGTCCCTATGGCAGATATCTGCCGGGCCACCATCTGGTCCTCAGTCCACACTTTTGTAGCTCACTACTGCCTGGAGAGGGAGTCCCAACGGGACAGTGCATTTGGCCAGGCCGTACTCCGTAATCTGTTTGGTGTTTAGGCAACTCCTGCTCTCTGACCCTTTTTGTTCAGGCTATCGGAGCCATGGTTCTCCCTGGGCACTGGGGTCCTCAGAGTATGTCCTCAGATTCGCTTGCGGCTCAGTCCCATATGTGAGAACTGACCTTCCTGCTTGTTCCTAGAGAAAGCATAGTTACTCATCTGTAACATGTGTTCTCCAAGGATAACAGGAATCAGACCTCCCAACCTTTCCTCCTCCCCTTGGAGTTGCTGTATAATTCTTGCCATCTTCTTTGGTTGGCTCTGCTATGTCATCTGACTGGGGAAGGGACCACGCATGCGTGGTGGCATCTCCCAAAGGCTTTCTTTGAAAGCTGGGGAGATGCTTCCGCAAGGGCTACATCAGTGTCGACATCACCCATGTGTGAGGACTGATTCCTGCTGTCTCTGGAAAATACCTGTTACAGGCGAGTAACTATTCTTTCACTTCTGTGTTAGGAAGCACTTCTCAGGACCAGAACACAGCACCATTGATTTTATGATGTGAGTCCTAAAAGGATGCTTCAAATCAGTCCAAGAATGTAAAACGTTTGAAATGAAATTAAGACACTTTCATACAGACCAGACAAGGCTTAATAAAAAATATGGGCATTCTATCACATTATAAAAACACAAATTTGTGCAGTCTTGTCACCTTCTGATCACCTATCCATCTCTCCCTCTTCCCTCCCCTGCCCCAACACCCTATTCCCCAGAGAGTGTCAACGCTTTTGTGATTCACATACAGTATATTCTGATATTATCTATTGCTGATACTGTCCTGACATTAATTTAACCTTTGAAAGCCAGTCCAAAAATGTATTAAGTTAGTCCAATAAAAAGGTATTGCCTTATTTTCCTTTTTATGTTTCTGTTTTTATTTAACCACCATAAAGTGGACTAAAATGGCAACCACACTACTTTATCCTCAAAGCAGACATTATGGATGGTAGACTGTTCAACTGTTCTTTGTGCAGTTACTGGGAGAGATAGGAGATATAGATATGCAAATACATGTTTGTGTGTGTGTATTTTAGGGAAAACGATGTTCTTCTTATAACACAATCTCCCACTAGAGGACAGCAACCTTGGGCCGGAAGGACTGGGGTTTCTAGTCCCACAGGTGCTCCTTGTGGTCTTGGGCAAGCCACTTAACCCTCCATAGCCCATGTTCCCTGTAAAATAGTTATCTCCAAGTTATAATGCCCTGTTCAATGTAATTTCGGTTTGTTCAATGTAAACCGCACTGATGCAGAATAGCACGGTATATAAGAGAATGTAAATAAATAAATAAATAAATAAATTAGTGACGTGTAGAATCTGAAATCAGGAAAAAGCAGTTTTCTGGGATAAGATGATAAATGAATTTTAGATTTTTACTTTGGCAGCTAATTTATTCAGATTCATGAAGTGTCATATTATATTTTCAGTGGAAGCAAAGAAGAGATAGTACTTCAGACCAACAAGCAAGTTTACTCCAGCTTACTCCGGGCCACTGCAAGTAAAACTACATCTCTTCTGGAAAGAATAAATACTGTTATATATTTACTGGATCAGTTATCTCCTAAGAATGAAGCCAGTGATGTTAGAACTCAGTCACCTGATGTACAAAAGTGACTGGGATATAGAATACAATCCGTGCCTTTTTTGAAGCCTGGGATTCATTATGCTTGGTCTTCCTTGGTTCTTGGCTTTTAATGGCACATGAAACGCTGAAGATGTCAAAACCTCCAGAGCTGGAACAGAGCAAATGAATACAGTTCGCTTTTCTCCTGCAGGATTTGTTCTCTTTGTGTTACTTATGTTTTCAATTTGTGGCAAGAATCTAGATGTAAAACTTTTTGTTAAAAAAAAATCTACTTTTTATACACTGAGGGACATGCACAGAATTCTTTTTTCTAGGAAAATTAACATGCAATTGTGTAAAACAGTTTTATGTAAAGTTGACATGCAGACTCATTTCTTTAATACATCTTTTTAAAATGAGATTATTGGAAGATTGTGTGAAGACTTTTGCAAGAATTTATGACTGTAAAAAGTCCCTTTGGCTTTATGAATATTTCCCCTTTAACTGCAAGAATTACCATGCACAAAAGCTGACTGTGCCTTTTGTTCCTGTGCCAGGTTTTTCTAAGAAATTTGCCATGCACTGAAGCCGTCACACTTTAGGAAGTTTTCTCCTTATTTTACAAAATTGTATGTTGAACTATATTAGTGTATTTAAATTTTTGTTTTCGTTTTTTCCCATTTGAAGCTGTGAATAAGTTTGTAAGACATATTTTAAAAGTTTATTTATTAAAAAATAAAGTATACATGATTTAGTGCTATAATTCTACATGGTTTTCCATATATTTAGAAAGATATATATATAAAATTCATACTGAATTTGAAGAAGAGATTTAAGAGACTTTTCCCAAAATGAAGAGGTAATATCCCAACTGTTTTCCCTTGGTAGGGAAAGAAAAAGTCAAAACAGTTGTTCACCAAGGACCCCTAGTAATTTATATTACTAGAGGGAGCGATGAACTGGCCCGTGGCCATGGACTATTGCTGCAATACATGCTTATTATTTAGCTCAGTCTTTTCCAGCAGTAGTTCAAGGCGAGTTACAATTGGGTCTTACAACTTTCCCCTTCTTTGAAAAAGATTTGTTTGTTCATTGATACCCTTTCAGTATTTAAAGGTCTGTATCATATCTCCTCTGTCCCTCTTCTCCTCTAGGGTATACATATTTAGGTGCTAGTGTCTGAGGATCTCAAGGTGGTGAAACAATGCAACAAGGCAATAGCCAAAGCCAGAAGGATGCTGGGCTGCATTCAGAGAGGAATAACCATCAGAAAGGAGGAGATGATAATGCCCCTGTACAAGTTGTTGGTAAAGCCTCATTTGGAGTATTGTGTTCAGTTTTGGAGATCATATCTTACAAGAGACATAAAAAGACTTGAAACGGTTCAGAGGAAGGCAACTAAAATGATTCGGAGCCTGTGCTAGAAAACGTATGAGAAGAGATTTGAAGACCTAAATATATATACCCTAGAGGAGAGGAGGGACAGGGGAGATGTAATAGAGACTTTTAAATACTTAAAGGATATCCATGAACAAACAAATCTTTTTCAAAGAAGGAGAAGCTGTAAGACTGGTGGGGGTAAATACAGTGACGAAATTCAAAATGGCATGGGACAGACACAGTGGATCCCTTTATAGCAAGAAGATGAAATCAGAGCAAATTAAATATCTTTTATTAGAGGGGGGCTGATCTGCATGGAGCAGCAGGTACAACCATAAACACAGGCATAAAAGAGGGGTGATCTTCATGGAGCTGCAGTTACAACCACTCTAGCCACCTTACTGGGCAGACTAGATGGACCATACTGGTCTTTATCTGCTGTCATATACTATGTTATGTTACTGTGTTACACTGAGTATTTCCCTGTCCCTAGAGGGCTTGCAATCTAAGTATGTACCTGAGGCAATGAACAATTAAGTGACTTGCCCAAGGCAACAAGGAGTGCCACTGGAATTTGAACCTGGTATGTTTGGTCATCAGGCCACTGTTCTAGCCTAGTGATTAGACCAAAGTCTGTTCTAAGTAAGTCGAGAGGGGATAAAAAGAGGGAAAAATCCTGTCTGATAGGCTCATTGAACCGGCAGACAATTAGAGCCAACATCTCTAGTCCGAGTCAAAAATAAAGCAGTTAATTTCTTAACTATAAAAGAATGAGCGTATGTAGATTAACCACACTTAAGACTGGGTAAGGCTGTCGTTAGGTTATATTAACATTTTAGCCATCCTGTTTTTGGAGCATTTCCATAATTTTGGAAAAAATAAGGTATCTGGTTTCATATGGACACTTGCAGCCTAAAGCAAAAGTTCTAAAGCAAACCTCTGTTTTCTCTTTTTTGGAGGGGTGGGGGGAGTATCTTTTCACAATTGGATGAATGTTAGAATTCTTGCTATCTCCAGGAATAAGCAGGAATGTAGTCTTCACATATGGGTGACATCAGTATCAATGGAACCTGTGCGGGAACGCTCCCCAGCATTCAATAGGAAAGCTTTTGGGAGCATCCCACTGTACCTGCGCTGCTGCCTTCCCAACTTTATGACTCTTCCTCCTCAGTTCTTCATTTTCCGCGGAGCCAGCAGGAAGAAAATCCTGTCACCGCAGAAAATCTCTTCTTCTTTATTATATTTTCTGGTTGCTTCTGCCTTCCCGTCGACACTTTAATTCTTTTGGGTGCATCAACGCCATCTTAGGCCTAGGCCTTCCATCCAGTCTACTGAGACGATGGAAAAACCAACCAGTGGTTTTAAGAAGTGTTCCAAATGTGGTAGCACTATCTCTGCTACTGATACCCATGTCTGGTGTCTTAAATGCCTCGGCCCAGATCACCAGCCATCTGAATGTCCCCTATGCAAGAAGATGATAAAGAGAGGCCTACAGAATTGGGCTGCAAAACTCGGCTTCCTTTTTGCCTCAGATGCAGTTTCACTTGCTTCGACGTCATTGAGGGCATCATCTTCCTCACATGGATCTCAGGTATTGAAATACAAGACAGGCCGTCCTCCCAAGGATAGATCTCTGTCTAAACAAGGAGATGGCTCGAGCGTTGCCCTGGAGGTGGATCGACCAGCCAAACTACCCCGGCGGGAGGACCTCCCCTCCAAAGCCGCAAAAGGGGTCCAGGATGCTCCCAAGGCCTCCACCTCAGGAGAGCTCCTGGTGCCATGCTCTGAAACGGTAGTCCATGCTTCTGATACTGATACCCAGGCATCGGCAAGCTCTATGGATCAGTGTATGCTGGCCATTGAGCGGAGTCTAGCATCTCTGTTAGCAGTGCAGTACCAGTCAAGTCATTACCGGTGGTATTATCGGTACCAGTACCGTCCACGATGCCCATGCAGTCTGCATCAGTTTTCATGCCACTTGGCATGCTTCCACCCATACCAGCTCTCGAGCCCATTCCAGTTCCGAGGTCCCAGTACGGTAAGTCTCTCGAGCAGATACCAATCTCCCTGCAATACTTTGATTTGACTGATTCCAATTCTTCCCCTTCATCAGTGAGGGCGCCATCGGGCTGCACGCCGCCATCAGCCCCTTCATCAATGAGGGCGCCATTGGGCTGCATCGGGCTGCACTCCGCCATCGGGCGTGCCCGTGCCTGGTGGGCCTCGCCAGAGGGCTCTTTGGCGTGGCCCTTAGGCACGGGCCCCACAGTGCACTCTGCCATGAGCCGTAACCCAGCTCCACAGCTATCAGGGAGCCGAACAGGCACGATCGCTCCTCCACACTCGCCTCATGACCCCAACCATCTCATGATCATCACCCCACTACCTACAAGTAACTTTGCCTTGGTTTTGCTTCCCACTGCTGGCCCTGATCTTGCTTACCATCACCCGCATAGAATTTGCTACTCTTTGCCTGCATAGTACTTGCTACCCATGACCCGAATAGAACTTGCTACCCACTGCCTGCATAGAACTTGCTACCTGTGTTTGCTTAGAACTTGCTACCCATTGCCTGCATAGAATCTGCTACCCAGTGTTTGCATAGAACTTATTACCCATTGCCTGCATAGAACCCGCTACCCATTGTCTGCATAGAACCCACTACCCACGACCCGCATAGAACTTGCTACCCATTGCCTGCATAGATCTTGCTACCCATTGTTTACATAGAACTGCTACCCATTGTCTGCATAGAACTTGCTACCCATTGTTTGCAGTTTACCTGATACCCATTGATTGCATAGAACTTGCTACCCATTGTTTGCTTAGAACTTGCTACCCACTGCCTGCATAGACCTCGTTACCCTTCTTTGTATTGAACCTGCTATCCATTGTTTGCATAGAACTTGCTACCCATTATTTGCATCGTACCTGATACCCTTTGATTGCATAGAACTTGCTAACTATTGTTTGCTTAGAACTTGCTACCCACCGCCTGCATAGAACTTGCTACCTGTGTTTGCTTAGAACTTGCTACCTGTGTTTGCTTAGAACTTGCTACCCATTGCCTGCATAGAATCTGCTACCCAGTGTTTGCATAGAACTTATTACCCATTGCCTGCATAGAACCCGCTACCCATTGTCTGCATAGAACTTGCTACCCACTGCCTGCATAGACCTCGCTACCCTTGTTTGTATTGAACCTGCTATCCATTATTTGCATAGAACTTGCTACCCATTATTTGCATTGTACCTGATACCCATTGATTGCATAGAACTTGCTAACTATTGTTTGCTTAGAACTTGCTACCCACTGCCTGCATAGACCTCACTACCCTTGTTTGCATAGAACCTGCTACCCATTGTTTGCATAGAACTTGCTGCCCATTGCCTGCATAGAACTTGCTGCCCACGACCTGCACAGAACTTGCTACCCATTGTTGCAGAGAATTTCCTAACCATTGTTTGCATAGAACTCGCTAACCATTGTTTGCATAGAACTCGCTAACCATTGTTTGCATAGAACTCGCTAACCATTGTTTGCATAGAACTCGCTAACCATTGTTTGCACAGTACTTGCTACCCACTGCCTGCATAGAACTTGCTACCCATTGTTTGCTTAGACCTTCCTACCATTTGCCCGCACAGAACTTGCTGACCATTACCATGGCCCCACATCACATTGTCCTCCTCTTCCTCATCCTCCCGAACTGCATCCCCTCCTACCAACACCCTCCCTCCTCTCCCCCTACCACCCCACCTTCCTCACTTCTCCCTCCATTCTGTCCTCTAACCTAGAATCTGCTCTTGAGCTTCATCACAACATCCCCTGCATTCAACCATCCCCCCTCTCTTTAAGGCAACCCCACCCTAGTTTCCGCCGTACTGTCTCCGCTCTACCACGCTCTCTACTACTACTCCTCCTTCTCTCATCAGGTAACATCAACCCCAACCCTGGCCCCCCTCGATTTCTTTCTCACCCTAAAAAGAGTTCCTCACGCACCTTATCTAATCTCATCCACATCCCGCTCCTCCCCTTTTCCGCTCTCCCTCACCCATCCCCCACTCACTCACCCACCCAGAAATATCAACCCCAACCCCATCTCCAAAACGAAATCCTCACACAACCCACCTGATATCACTAATATTACCCCCCACTCACCCCTCACTTCCCCTCCCTCAGGTCACTCTTGGAGGGCACACACACCCAGACATATCCACCCGCACCCTGCTCCCTCCAAATCTCTGCACTACTCTAGAAATAGACCCTCACGTTACTGTGACAAGAAATCCTCAGTAACTTATCCAACCTTATTCATATCCCTCTCCTTGCCCCCTCCATTCTCCCGTTTTCATGTGCCCTATGGAACGCATACTCTGTCACGCAAAAACCTTCCTTTTATTCACGACCTCTATCTCTAATGCCCTACACCTTCTTGCCCCGACTGAGACCTGGCTCCCCCCTGACGGCACCGCATCCATTGCTTCCCTCTGTTATGGGGGTTTCCACTTCTCCCATACACCTCGTGCTACTGGTCGTGGTGGTGGTGTTGGCCTCCTACTCTCTCCCTCCTGCCAATTCCAACCCCTCCTGCTACCTCAATTACACTCCCCCCTCTCCTTTGAAGTCCACTCCATTCGCCTCCTCACACCACTTCCCTTCCGACTTGCTGTTATTTATCGCCCACCCGACAAATCCATTTCGACCTTCCTCACCGACTTTGACTCCTGGCGTTCCGCCTTTCTGGACCCCTCTTCCCCCACTCTTATTCTTGGCGACTTTAACATTCACGTTGACAACCCCTCCGACCCCCCCCTCGCCTCAAAGTTCCTCGCCCTCACCTCCTCGTTCGACCTCCAACTTTACTCCACCGCCCCCACCCACCTATATGGTCACTGCCTTGACCTAATACTCTTCTCCAACTCCTCTCCCTTAAATTTCCACAACTCAATCCTTCCCTCATCTGACCATCACCTTTTAACCTTTACTCTTCAGCTTCTGCTGTCTCAACCCCGTCCTGTCTCCTCCGACCTATTTAGAAACCTCCATAATATTGATCCCCTGACTCTTTCCTCCACCATGTCCCAATCTCTTTCCTCCATTATATCCTCCAAGTCCGTTGATGAGGCATTATCTTCTTACAATGCTACGCTATCCTCAGCTCTTGACACCCTTGCCCCACCCACCTCACATCCTGTCAAAGATCTACTCCCCAACCCTGGCTCTCGCCCACAACCCGCTATCTGCGCATCTGTGCCCGTTCTGCCGAACGTGCTTGGTCCAAATCCCGCTCCCCAGAGGACCTTCTACACTTCAAATTCATGCTTAGTTCCTTCCAGTCAGCCATAGCACTTGCCAAACAAGACTACTACATCCATCTGACTAACTCCCTTGCCTCTGATCCTTGCCGTCTCTTTAATACCCTCAATTCTCTCCTTAAGGTCCCGCCCTCCCTCTCTGCCCAAACCCTAGCTGACTATTTCCATGACAAAATCCACAAGATTACCCTCCAATTCCCCACCCCCTCATCTACCTCCCCCCTTCCCAATTCTCCCCCCATCCATACTCCCTCTGCTACCCTCTCCCCCTTCCCTCCAATCTCTGAAGAAGAGACCGCACTCCTCCTTACCTCCTCCAAACCCACCACCTGTTCATCTGACCCTATCCCCACCCATCTCCTACACCCCATCTCCCCCACCATTGTCCCCCCCCATCTCTCATATCCTCAACCTTTCGCTCTCCACTGCAACTGTCCCCGTTGACTTCAAGCATGCTGTTGTCACACCCCTCCTCAAGAAACCCTTGCTCGATCCCACATGTCCTTCTAACTATCAACTCATCTCCCTCCTTCCCGTCATATCTAAATTACTTGAACGTGCAGTCCACCGTCGCTGCCTTGACTTCCTCACCTCCCAGGCCTTCCTGGACCCACTACAATCCGGATTCCCTCCCCTACACTCCACTGAAACGGCTCTCACAAAAGTCTCCAATGACCTGTTTCTGGCTAGATCCAACGGCCTCTACTCTATCCTCCTCCTTCTTGACCTCTCCGCTGCCTTTGACACCGTTGACCACAATCTTCTCCTCACCACCCTCTCCTCGCTTGGTTTCAAGGACTCCATACTATCCTGGTTCTCCTCCTACCTCTCCCATCGCTCATTCAGTGTATCCTCTGGCGGCTCTTCCTCCTCCCCTACCCCGCTCCATGTAGGTGTACCCCAGGGCTCCGTCTTGGGCCCTCTTCTTTTCTCTCTCTATACCCAGGGCCTTGGCATGCTTATCGCCTCCCATGGCTTCCAGTACCATCTCTATGCCGATGACTCCCAGATCTACCTCTCTACACCCGATATCTCTCCGGCAACCCAGTCCAAGATCTCTGCCTGCCTTTCTGACATCGCCGCCTGGTTGTCTCATCACCGACTGAAACTGAATACGGCAAAGACTGAACTCCTTGTCTTTCCCCCTAATTCCTCCCCTCCTCTTCCCCCATTCTCAGTCTATGTGGATGGTTCCACCATCCTTCCTGTTCCCTCGGCCCGCAACCTAGTGGTTATCTTTGATACCTCTCTCTCCTTCTCCGCACAAGTTACCTGTTATAATGTAAGCACACCAGTGTTTTCTGATTGTGCAGTTCTGTTACTTGTAAACCGCACTGAAAACAAATAGCGCGGTATATAAAAGATGTTAAATAAATAAATAATAAATATCCAGCTTGTAGCTAAGACCTGACGCTTCTTTCTCTACAACATTAGCAAAATCCGCCCCTTCCTCTCTGAACACACTTCTAAAACCCTTATCCACTCCTTAATCTCCTCTCGCCTCGACTACTGCAACCTACTCCTTGCGGGTCTCCCCGTGAGCCACCTCCTTCCCCTTCAATCTATACAAAATCACGCTGCTCGACTAATCTTCCGCCAGCCTCGCCCTGCCCACATTACTCCACTTCTCAAGTCGCTTCACTGGCTTCCTGTCCAATTCCACATCCAATTCAAGCTTCTCCTACTGACCTATAAATGCATTCACTCTACAGCCCCTCAATACCTCTCATCTCTTGTCTCTCCCTATGTCCCCCCTCGGAACCTGTGCTCCGCTAGCAAATTGCTTTTATCTATGCCGTTCACCCGCACCGCCAACTCATGACTTTGCTCCTTCCACCTCGCTGCACCATACGCCTGGAACAGCCTACCCGTGTCTGTACGCCAGGCACCCTCCCTGGCCCTCTTCAAATCCAGATTGAAGACCCACCTCTTCACCATTGCTTTCAGATCCTGACTTCTATCCCTATCTTATGCCTTGCACTGAACTGACTTATGTATTACTGTATTACTGAACTGACTTATGTATTACTGTATTACTCTGACTAGATTGACATGCTCTGTATTACTCTGACTAGATTGTAAGCTCCGATGAGCATGACTCTGACGGGCAGGGACTCTCTCTTTTGTATGTAGGCTGCCTCTTGTAGGTCAGCTGTACAGCGCTGCTTGCGTGGCACTCTATCAATGATAAATAGTAGTAGTAATGATGCATCGATCAGTACTCGAGAAATGTGCAGTCTTCCAGGGGAACCCTCGCCATCGCCACAACGGCGCATGTCCCCTCCCAAAGATATGTCTTTCCAAGAGTTTATCAAAAATATGGCAAGGGGGTTATCCATTACTCCTACATCGGAGAAAGAACCCAGGGCAGAGGAGTTGGACATTCTCCAATATCTTACAGCTCCTAAAGAGGCGACTACTCTGCCTTTTCACTGTATACTTCAGGATCTTATGCTCTGGATGTGAGAAACGCCTCTCACCATTTATCCCCATACTCGACTCAATACCATGTATTGAGTACCGGAAAGCCCCGGATTCCAGAAAACACAGCTTCCACACCACTCAGTGGTAGTGAAATTGGCTATGCATCGAATTAAAAGTTCTAAGATGCACTCCTCCAATCCCTCGGGCAGGGAATCGAGAATCCTCCTTTGGGCATCGATGTTTTCAGGCCTCCATGCTCTCAGCCCAGGTAAGTTCATGCATACCCTACATGGGTATGTTCCTTAGGGAAGTAACTAGGGATCTGGAATCGATGTCTCCTCTTCTCCCAGATGATAAGAGGGCAGACTATCTTACATTGATCAAACATGCCCAAAATGTTTCCAAATTTGTTAACAGGGTAACCTTTGACTCGTTTGAATGCACTAGCAGAGCAACTTCTATCTCTATAGGTGCATGTAGGATTGCTTGGCTCCAAGCTTCAGATCTTGAACAGTGGGTACAAGATAAGCTGGGTAATATTCCCTGTACTGGTAAGAACCTGTTTGGAAAAGATTGGCAAGATAAGGCCTTTTGGTTAGAGTCTGAGAATACTACCCTCAATAGACTCCAAACCTATCGCCAACCCTGCCAAGAAGAAGGCAGCGACAAAGAAGCCTTTCTATGGTAAGAAGAAGAAATTTTACCTTTCTTACCTCCCAGCTTCTCAATACCAACCTCAGGGTACCCAGAGGAAGCAACAGTCTCCTAAGCAACAGAAGAAGCCACAGGGTCCTAAACCCCAACCAGCTGCGCAGACCCAATATGCGCCTGGGTTTTGACTTCTTCCTAGAGAACATAGCCACCCTGCATCTGGAGAACCCCCACCCCCTCCACATAGCAGGCAGACTTTGCCATTATGCCCCAGGTGGTATCTTATCACCTCAGAGCAGTGGACGCTAACCATAGTGCGAGAGGGGTACAAGCTTCATCTACAAAGTCCCCCCCCCCCCACCACACTCTGGTGGAGGAATATCATTCTCAACCCACACTCACTGCTTTCCTGCAGCAAGACATTAACTCTCTTGTTTCACAGAGTGCCATAGAAGAGGTTCCAACATCCTAAAAGGGGATGGGATTCTATTCTCCTTACTTTCTCATACCAAATCAAAATGGAGGGTACAGACCCAATGTAGACCTCAGAAGCCTAAACAAGTTTCTAGTCCGAGAGAAATTCAAAATGGTCTCACTAGATACCCTTCTACCTTATCTCTGGAGTCAGGACTGGCTCTGTTCTCTAGATCTAAAAGAAGCGTATACTCACATCCTCATCCATCCAGAACACAGGAGGTACCTATGCTTCATCTTTCAAGGAAATCACTACCAATGCAGAGTCCTTCCTTTCGGGCTCATCTCTGCCCCAAGAGTCTTCATAAAGTGTATGGCGGTCGTAGCCGCATATCTAAGGACTTTTGGAATATTTGTCTTCTCCTACTTAGATAATTGGCTTATAAGGGCACCAACTTCACAGGAGGTTCATCTGTCCCTCCTTCATACAATGCAGGTACTGCAGAATCTGGGATTTGTGATAAATCTTCCAAAATCCCATCTAGTTCCCACTCAGACACTAGAATTCATAGGAGCTCTTCTAGACACTCGATGGTCAAGAGTGTTTCTGCCCCAGGACCATTGTACTCGACTAGTGCAGCTAGCATCTCAAGCAAGACTTGGAGACAATCTCTCAGCCAAGGAGACGCTCCAACTTCTAGGCCATATGGCCTCCACAGTGCATATAGTCCCATATGCCTGTCTGCACATGCGGACAGCTTAATGGACTCTTGTCTCCCAGTGGAAGCAAATCTCCGAGGCCCTCAAGGACCATATCCAAGTCACAGAAGTCTCATCAACTCCCTTCTATGCTGTGCCCGGAGATCACCTGTTACAGGTGAGTACACTTTATTGCACTGCATTTTGGTTCCTTTTTTGCATGAGTTGTTACTGAGAGAATCTTGGGGAATAGTAATGGTGTCTCCTCTGTTTCATGAATATAAAGCCTTTAAACTGATGAAGGCAAAACTAAGTCAGATTTACTGGTCTATTGAAAATAATCAGAGGGAAAGCTGTGGGCAAACATTGCCTCTGTAGGTAAGTGATCATTACTTTGCTGGCAAACTTAGTGACTTAAACCTTGGGATAGGGGGGGAGATTGAGGGTTTATTTGGAAAAGTCTTGTTTTTGATTTCATTAAAAAACAAAATTAGTTCTCGACTTGCTTTAGAGGGTTTAAATTCTGTTAGATTTATGTAGGCACATCTAGTCTTAAACGAAAGAAGGCAAATAGAAGCTTGCTGTAAAATGCAATGTGTGCCTTCGAGTCAGTCCTGACTCCTGGCGACCCAGAAGCTCCTGGGTTTTCTTGGCAGTGTCACCGGAAGTAGATTGCCAGGCCTTTCTTCCGAGGCAATGGAGAGTTAAGTGACTTGCCCAAGGCCACAAGGAGTGCTAGTGGGATTTGAACCCTGGTTGCTTGGAGGTTCTTAAATTAATTTCTGTTAGAGTCAGGCAGGTTTTAATCATGCAAATACCTGTTTGGTTTAGAGGTCTTAAATTAACTTCTGTTAGATTTAGGTAGGCCCTTATATTCTAAAGGAAAACACAGAGAATTTTTTTCCCATCCATTCCCAGGAGCATACCTTAATTTACAGTAAGCTATCCCAATTGAGAGAGAGTGTGAAATTTGACACCACAGTGTATTTTGATCAAACAGTGATTACCCCTTAATATTTATTTATTTACTTGGCCAGTTTTGTATACCACCTTTTCCTTCAATCAAAGTAGTTAGGGATGTAATGAGGAGTCTACATTTAACAGAGGTGACAAGAAATACATATATTTCTGGGGGTTGTGCCCCAGGTCTGAAATGATGGTGCTTGGTGACTGTATCGACGAGGCTGCGTGGGTTGGGAGTTAAGGTCCTTGTTCAAATGATAACCAGGTTGTTGGTATACAAATGCCAGGAGTCTAAAAAAATAAGTTTGGAGAGTTAAGAATATATGGCACTGAAGAAAACGGTAGATATGATTGGTGTATCAACGACCTGGTGAAAGGAAGATAACCAATGGCATATTGTGATACCAGGATACAAATTATATTGCAATGATAATGTAGATCAAATTGGTGAAGGGGTGGTGCTTTATGTTGTAAAAGAGAGTATTGAACAGGATAAAAGTCTTGCAGGAAACAAAACGCGCTGTAGAATCCTCATGGATAGAAATTTCATGTGAGAAGGGGAAGGGAATAACTCTGGTGGTGTATTACTGTATGCTTGGCCAGAATGAACAGACAGATGATGAAATGCTAACAGAAATTAGGGAAGCAAACAAAATTGGCAACACAGTAATAATGGGCGATTTCAATTATCCCAGTATTGACTGAGTGAATATCACATCAGGATATGCCAGAGAGATAAAGGTTCTAGATGAAAGAAATGACTGCTTTATGGAGCTTCTGGTTCAGGAACACACACAAGGGGGAGCTATTTTGGATCTAATCCTTAATGGAACACAGATTCTTTGTGGACAAGTAGGAAGTAAGTCCACACGTATGGGTGATGTCACCAACAGAGCCCCACGTGGGAACGCTCCCCAGCTTCGATTGGAAACTTTTGGGAGGCTGCACCACACAAGTGCGCCTGCCTTCCCACCTGCTGTGGTGCCATCTTATCCAATCTTTTTTCCGTAGAGCTCCTAGGATGTGTCCTGCACCAGCGGAAAAAAATTTCTCTCATTTTACCCTCTTGTAGGTCATTTTCTTCCTAAAGTTGCCACCTGTCGTAAGTTCAAAACGTAATGGCCACAACTTCTTGAACGAACACACTCTGTACCTTAGTAAAAAAATCTCGTTCACTGAAAACAAACACTGGACTAGAGAATTTCAATTTTTGAGGTCTCAGTTAAACAGAAGCATCGCCTTTTAGACTCACGTCGTAATAAGGCAAAATGCTGATTCACATCAATGACCTCATAATGTCGTAAGATGGCTTCCAGCCAATTTTCATTTTTAATTTTGTGTTTGTCTTTGTCTTTTTCTATGCTTTTCCCCTACTGGGGCCTTTTCCCACCATCGGCAAAATCGAAGCTTTTCACCATGCTGGTGTGGCCTTCCCAGATACATCTAAGCCAGCTAGTGGCTTCAAGAAGTGCACAAAATGTGTCTGTACCATCTTGATCACCAACAGGCACATCTGGTGCCTGCAGTGCCTTGGGCTCGACCACCAGCCCACTTCCTGCAGCCTTTGCCTGCAGATGACGAGGAGGGACCTGAAGAGCCGGGAAAAGCAGTAGTCGTCCTTCAGAACATTGGATTCTACATTCTTGGCCTTATCATTGGCGATGTCATTGAGAGGTTCCATCGACTTTGAGGCTCATCCAGGCACACTCTGAGCCGAGGGGCCACGGCATTGAGCGGAGACTCTCCGTCGACATCTGACTGGAATTGAGGAAGGACGTGACACCGATCCTGTTGATGTTGAAGGAGGCACCCGAGCACCGGGATGAACCCCGCTTGCATTGGAACTGAAGCCCTTCCCAATGTGACACCAGGAGCAGCCCATTAAGCTTCCCTGGCAGGAGGTATTGACCCCCATAGCCCCAGAGGGCAGTCGGATGTCTCCCGATGAGCCCATCATCATGGAGTCCCTAACGGAGATTTCTGCACCAGTGGCTGAAGCTGCATTTCCAACCCCAGTCCCCTCAGGGGCAGCAGTACTGTAGCAACGCTTAGAGCTCTCGAGGCTCACATGGCAGCAGTTCGGGCTTTGTGCTAAGCTGGCTCTTCAATGCCTTCAGCATTATCACTGCACTCCATCTAGCCCATCCTGGAGAACCATGCACTTCCCATCAAGGTAAGCGCATCGGGCGGTGGTTGGAATAGACACCAGTTCCCACGGCTATCTCCCTGTCTAGCATCTTATTATTTATTTATTTGCGGATATTTTTATACTTTATATTTTATGTCCGATGTCCCACAACACTCATTCTTAGGGTGCCACAGGTCCCACTGATGCCGGTCCTCTCCACATGACCAGAGCAGGCACTGGGAAGAGATCCAGTGCTACTTTGACTTCCTTTCGGAGTCCAAATCCAGTGGGAAACCAAAGAGGAATCTGCAGTATCGGACATGAGGTTCTCCAGACCTTCCATCTGACCAGTCTCCTCCGTATGAGTGGTGCAAATCGCCTCCGGAGAGCATGTCATCCTAGGTCTTTGTTAGGGACCTGGCCAAGGCTATATCTCCTTAGAATCGAGAGGACGAGTTGAGAGCAGAGGAGCTAGAGCTCCTCCAGTACCCCTCAGCCCCAAGGAAGCTGTGACGGTGCCTGTGCACCATGTCTTACAGAAGCAGCTGTTGAAGCTGTGGGAGAACCCTCTCACAGTTTTAGTCATCAGCCAGAGACTGGATTTGATGTACCATGTCCAGAAGGCCCTGGGCTTCGAGAAGCCCCTGTTGCCACACAGCTTTATCATGGTGGAATCAGCCTTGAAGTGGGTGAAGAGCACCAAGACCCATTCTTTGGTGCCACCGGGCAGGAAGGCTAGAACCCTGGGCTCCTTTGGGAAAGAGATGCTTCCAGGGCTCCCTGCTGGTGGCCAAGATCCTTTTCTACTAGCTGTATATGAGTATGTTCCTGAAGGAGGACATGCTGGACCTGGCAGACTTCACCTCTCATGTCCCTGCTGACTGCCTTGGATGCCTTCAAGTCCACAGGCAGAGTGGCAGCTGTGGGCATCGGAGCTCGTTTGCTGGCTTCACTCCAGTCCTCCAACCTGGAGCAGTAGTTCAGGATAAACTGGCCAATGTCCTCTTCTGAGGGAAGAACCTCTATGGGAAACCAGGTGAGGGCAAGGCAGTAGAACTCGAGAAGGAGCACATGATGCTCTCCAGGAAGACCGCTGGCCCCTCATGCAAAAAATACCAGGGCAAGAAGGCTGCCTACCTGCGTCCATGCCGGTACCATCCAGGCCATCAGAGCGTCCAACCAAAGGCACAGGCTCCTTGCCAACAGTGGAGGGAAAAGCCTCAGAAGGCCCATCCAGCTCTGCAATCCAAGCCGGGGTTGGGCTTTTGACTGGGTTCCTCAGGAGCATAGCCAACCGAAGGTTGCCCATCGGGATTCCCCCTCAGGTAGGGGGCAGCTCGTCCATTTCGCCCTCAGGTGGGCACTGATCACTTTCGACGCATGCGTGCTGCAGCTCTCATCCAGCATGGATACTGACTGCATTTTGACCAGTTGCTGCTGCCTTTTGCCCTAGGGGAGTGCTCCATGGATCCACTGCACCAATGTTTGTTGCAGGAGAAGATCTGCGCTCTCCTTGCCGACCTCACCATCAAGCCAGTTCTGCCGGCTTAGGTCAGAAGGGGCTTCTACTCTAGGTACTTCCTGGTCCCCAAAAAGAGGGGGGGGGGGTTCAGGCCCATTCTGGACCTCTGTAACATCAACCGGTTCTTGGTGTGTGAAAGATTCAAGATAGTCTCTCTGGGGAGGTTGCTCCCTTACCTCCAAAAGGACAACTGGCTTACTTATTCACACATCCCGATCCATCCAAGTCACAGAAAATACCTCAGGTTCTCCAGGACCAAGCAGGAAGTCAGTCCTCACATATGGGTGACGTCGGCGCCGACGGAGCCCTCGCGGAGCAATTTTCCCCAGCTTTCAAAGAAAGCCTTTGGGAATTGCAGCGCGCATGCGCGGTCGCCTTCCCGCCCGCCCAAGGGTGCCATCTTAGCCAGTCTCCTTTTTTCCGCGGAGCCCTACAGACGTACCCGTCGTGTCCCCGCTAAAAAAGTTGATTTTCGTGAGGTTTTTCTCTTTTTTCACTTCGGTTCGACGCCGGTCGTTTTCCTGCCCGGACTCGCGACGCCGTTGCGAGTCCTTCTCTTATTTTTCGGTTTTTTCTGATTTTTGGTCAGTTTCGTTTTCGGTTTTTTCGCTGGCAGCCCGGTCCTTTGACCTTGCAGGGGCCCTTTTTCCCCCGATGGCTGCCAGTGGTTTCAAGCGGTGTGGTCAGTGTGACAGAAATATGTCACTCACTGACACACACGATAATTGCCTCCGCTGCCTAGGCCCGGATCATGAAGAAATGATCTGTGGAGCCTGTGGCAAAATGTCCTCCAAAGCGTTGAGGAGTCGGCGGCATCAGCGGGATAGAATCTTCGCTGACCCCAGCCGTACCCGGACCTCGTCGGAGGCCTCGGCATCCAGAGGCTCCAGCTCTGACCATCGCCGAAGCTCCTCCGACAGGGGTTCTCCCTCCGGAGACCATCGACGGAAGACAAACCCGCGAGGGTGGCGTCGGTGGACGCTCCTGGCTCCGCGAGGGCCAGGTCGCATAGCCCCGAACAGCCGTCCCGGGTCTTTGGAGAAGGAGCACCTCCCGAAGCGACCTCGCCTGGAGTCGGAGTTGCCTGCTCGTGTAAGACCTGAAGTCCTTCAGGACTCGCCTCCGAGAGGTCCGACGTCGGGCCCGACGCCGTCGGGGCCCGAGTCGGGGGCTGCTGGGTCACCTGAGGTCGGACTCAGGTTGACGGCCTTGGAGAGCAGACTATCTGCCTTCATGGACCAGCAGCGGGCACTGATCGCTAGCCTCGCTGGCGCCGCTGCCCCGACCGCCGGGACGTCGACGTCTAAGTCGACCCCGGAGACCGAGCCGATCCTCGAGTCCATGCGAACTCGAGTCGATCCTCGGTCGAGGTCACCCTCGGCCTCCCGTTCGGGACCGAGGTCGTCGCCGCCGACTCCCTCGGCGTCGGGGCGGCCGACGCCTCCGCCTGCCCGAGCCGACCCCACCGATTCCTCCTCGGAGTCGGCCTGGGAGTCTGAAGAGGAGGAGTCACCTGATTCCTTTCGGACTCGGTGTGTCCCCTCGGACTCACCTGAGTCCGAACCTCGGAAACAGTCCCCTCCGGAGGATGCCCGGTTCTCGGACTTCGTCAGGGATATGGCCAAGGCTTTGGCCTTCCCTGCGGATCCCGAGGAGGAGCCTCGAGCCGAAGAGCTCGACGCCCTTCAGTACGACTCTCTCCGCCCGGGAGCACTTTAATGTACCGGTTCCTCCCATGCTGGAACGACTACTCTTCCGCATGTGGGAGAGTCCGGCCTCGTCGCCGGTATTGAGCAAGCGGGTCGATTCCATCTATCGAGTCCGCAAGAGTCCTGTCTTCCAAAAAGCACAGCTGCCACACCATTCCATGGTAGTGGAATCGGCCATGCATAGGCTTAAGAGCCAAAAGATGCACTCCTCGGTGCCTCCTGGCAGGGAGGCCCGTAACCTGGAGGGCCTTGGTAAGAAGTGTTTCCAGGGCTCTATGCTGGCTTGTCGTGTCCAGACCTACCAGCTATACATGGGCATGTATCTCCGAGACCTGGCTAAAGAGATAGCCGGATTCTCCGCTGGACTGTCCAAGGAACCTTTGCGGAGGTTCCTGGCCTTGACAACTGGTATTCGGGAATGCTCCAAATTCATGTCCCGAGCACCTATGATTGCTTTGAAGCATCGGCTCGTGTAGCCGCAGCTGGCATCGGTGCCCGCCGACAGGCTTGGCTTCAGTCGTCTGACCTTGAACCTTGGGTGCAGGACAAGTTGGTCGATGTCCCCTGCAGAGGTGAGAACCTCTTTGGCAAGCCCATGGCTGAAAAGGCTGCACAGATCGAGAAGGAGACTCTCACCAGGACCAGGCTTTCTAGGAAGACCTCCGCCCCTTCCCAGAAAAAGAAGGGCTCGGGAAAGAAGTCCTTTTACCCGAGGAAGGCGGCTGCCTATAAACACTACCCTCAATATCAGGCCCCGCAGCTCCCTAACAGGGTCAGCAGGCCAAGGGACGGGGTAACGGGTCCCGTAGGCAGCAAGCCCCCAAGCCTGCACCACCAGCCCCTGTCTCAGCAGGGTGGGGTTTTTTGACTTCCTCAGCATAGCCTCTCCCCCTCAGCTGGTTCCTCCCAGCACCGGAGGCCGTCTGGTTCACTTCGCCCACAGGTGGTCCAACATCACTTCAGATGCCTGGGTGCTTCAAGTCGTGCGAGAAGGATATCTTCTCCACTTCCATCAGGTCCCTCCCTCTTATTTTCCGGGAGAACCTCCTCGACTCCCTCTGCACAGGGACTTACTCCTTCAGGAGTTAGCAAGTCTTCTTCAGGAACAGGCTGTGGAACCGGTGCCCCATCACCTGAGAGGTCAAGGCTTTTATTCCAGGTATTTTCTGATACCAAAAAGGACAGGAGTCCTCAGACCCATCCTGGACTTGCGCTACCTCAACAAGTTCCTCGTGCGGGAAAAGTTCAAGATGCTTACCCTTGGAATCCTTCTGCCCTCCCTCCAGCAGGGAGATTGGCTATGCTCCTTAGATCTAAAGGATGCCTACACGCACATCCTCATCCACCCAAGCCACCGCCAATACCTAAGGTTTGTGGTGGCAGGAAATCACTACCAGTACAGGGTACTGCCCTTTGGCCTATCCTCCGCACCGCGAGTCTTCACAAAATGTCTCGCGGTGGTGGCGGCCTATCTCAGGCTTCACGGCCTCTATGTCTTTCCGTACCTCGACGACTGGCTCATCAGAGCGTCGTCCTCTCCGGCAGTCACCAATGCCACACACCGCACAGTGACTCTTCTGCAGTACTTGGGCTTTGTCATAAACTTCGCAAAGTCCACTTTGCTCCCCTCACAGGATCTCGAGTTCATCGGCCCAAGACTGCACACTCCTCAGGCTCGAGCTTTCCTGCCTCTCGACAGGGCTCAACGGCTCATGGACCTAGCCGGCCGTTTTCACAGCCAGTCCCTGGTCTCCGCCAGGCGCTTCCTGAGACTACTCGGCCATATGGCTTCCACCGTCCCACGTTGACCCCCAATGCTCGCCTGAATATGCGGCCTGCTCAATGGTGCCTTCGCAAGCAGTGGCAACAGGCCACCGGCGGACTAGCCGACTTAGTGCGCATCTCCGGGCCGCTGGCCTCTTCCCTACAGTGGTGGCTTCATCAGCCGAACCTGGTGCTCGGAATGCCGTTTCAGTCGCCTCAGCCGGCTCAAGTGCTGACGACCGATGCTTCCCTCCTGGGTTGGGGAGCACATTGCCAGGGGGCATGTACTCAAGGTCTCTGGACCCGCGTGGGAGTCTGCTCAACAGATCAACTTCCTGGAGCTCAGAGCAATCCGTCTGGTGCTCAAGGCTTTCTCCCACCTGACTTCTCACCAGTCCGTCCTTGTCCAGACGGACAATCAAGTTGCCATGTTCTACGTGAACAAGCAGGGGGGCACGGGCTCCTTCCTTCTCTGCCGAGAAGCTCAGAAGCTCTGCTCTTGGGCCGTCAGTCACGGCAGTCTTCTCAAGGCAGTTTATCTCCCAGGCCAAGAAAATTGCCTGGCGGACAAACTCAGCAGGATACTCCAGCCGCACGAGTGGCGTCTGGATCCCTTGGTAGTTCAGAAACTCTTTCTGAAGTGGGGCCTCCCCACGATGGATCTCTTGCCAGTCCTCTCAACCGGCAACTTCCTCGCTTCTGCTCTCGACAGCCACATCCCCTTCGGGTAGCGCAGATGCTTTTCTACTCTCATGGTCGGAAAGCCTTCTCTATGCTTTTCCCCCATCCCGCTAGTCTCTCGAACTCTATTCAAGGTTCTCCGGGACAAAGCTTCCATGATCCTGGTGGCTCCTCGCTGGCCCAGACAGCCGTGGTTCCCACTCCTGTTGCAATTAGCGGTAGAGGACCCGTTCCCTCTGGGGTTTCAACCGGATCTCCTAACACAGGATCAGGGGTCTCTGCTACACCCCAACCTCAGATCTCTCAACCTAATGGCCTGGCGGCTGAAAAGGGTAGTCCTCGCTCCCCTTCTCCTGCCGGCAGAGGTGGAAAAGGTCGTCCTAGCTTCTCGGCGACCTTCTACCCGCAAATGCTACGCCCTTAAATGGCGTCGCTTTTTCCGTTTGGTGTGTACAGCAGTCTCAGGATCCCTTCTCCTGCTCGGTGTCGGTGATCTTGCAGTACCTGCTCTACCTCTCTAATCTGGGACTTAAGTCCAACTCCGTCAAAGTCCACCTCAGTGCTCTTTCAGCACACCATGTGCCGGTGGACGGCAGACCTCTTTCCAGCGACCCCCTCGTAGCACGGTTTCTCCGAGGTCTCCTTCTACTTAAACCACCTCTGCGCCCGCCAGCACCTGACTGGGATCTGAATGTGGTTTTACAGCGGATCACCTGTCCGCCTTTTGAACCGATGGCTACCTGTTCTCTGCGTTTTCTTTCGTGGAAAACCTTATTCCTGATAGCCCTCACTTCCGCTAGACGCGTAAGTGAATTGCAGGCCCTCGTGTCTGATCCTCCCTTCACTCGGTTCTACAAAAATAGGGTAGTCCTACGGACTCACCCAAAATTTCTTCCAAAAGTTGTCTCCCCTTTTCACATCAATCAGGAGGTGTACTCCCAACCTTCTTTCCCAGGCCTCACTCCAGCCGAGCTTGAACGGTCCTGCATACCCTGGACTGTAGAAGGGCATTGAACTTCTACCTTGACCGTACGCGGGAGCACCGTAAAGCTGCTCAGCTTTTTGTGTCTTTTGACCCCAATAAATTGGGGCTCCCGGTCTCCAAGCGTACTCTGTCCATCTGGGTTGCTGACTGTATCGCTTGGGCTTATGGGGCAGCCGGACTCTCCTTAGAAAGTCGAGTCACGGCTCATTGTGTTCGGGCGAAGGCTACGTCAGTGGCTTACCTCCGCTCTGTTCCGCTGGCAGACATCTGCCGGGCCGCTACTTGGTCTTCGAGCCAGACTTTTGCGGTCCATTACTGTCTCGAGAGGGAGTCCCGCAGGGACAGTGCTTTCGGACAGGCAGTCCTCCGAAATCTCTTCGAGGTTTGAGCAACTCCTACCCTCCATCCCGGATGGGGGCTACCGGTGGGTGATAATTCAGTGAAGATTCCTTCCTACTGTGCTGCTGAGCTAGAGGGAGCTCATTTTTGTGCTTAGGGTCTCCGGTAGCCTTAAGCTTGGGAGTCCCATATGTGAGGACTGACTTCCTGCTTGGTCCTGGAGAAAGCGTAGTTACTCATCTGTAACAGGTGTTCTCCAGGAGCAGCAGGAATCAGTCCTCACAACCCTCCCTCCTCCCCGTGGAGTTGCAATCATCTGCTTAAGTTTTTTTGCAAATTTTTATGCTGTCTTTTAGCTATGTCATCAGACTGGCTAAGATGGCACCCTTGGGCGGGAAGGCGACCGCGCATGCGCGCTGCAATTCCCAAAGGCTTTCTTTGAAAGCTGGGGAAAATTGCTCCGCGAGGGCTCCGTCGGCGCCGACGTCACCCATATGTGAGGACTGATTCCTGCTGCTCCTGGAGATCACCTGTTACAGGTGAGTAACTACGCTTTTGTGCTGGGGAGTCAGCACTATCAGTACCAGGTGCTTCCCTTTAGTCTGGCTTCAACACCCAGGGTCTTCACGAAGTGTCTCACAGTAGTAGTCACCTACCTCAGAATCATGGGGGTCTTTGTCTTCCCCTATCTAGATGATTGGCTCATCAAGGGTCTCACTCCGGAAGCCAGCTAGCAGTCTTCCCATCTCACTATACAGGTTCTCAAGAGGTTGAGGTTTGTCATCAACTACCTCAAGCCCCATCTCCAACCCACACAGCAGCTGGAGTTCATCAGAGCCCTCCTCGATACCACTTGAGCTCGGGCATTCCTACCATGGAACCGCATGCAGCGACTGGCAGAAGTGATCTGCGGCATATAGCATCTGCAACTACACGACAGTCCAGAGGATGCTGAAGGTTCTTGGCCATATGGCCTCCACAGTGCACATTACCTCCTTGGCCCCGTCTCTTCATGTGGCAGACCTCAGTGCACACTCAGCATGCAATGGAAGCAGGTCATGAGCCATCTCCGGTACAGGATGGCAGTCACCACTCCCATCATACAGTCCCTTGACTGGTAGCTGGAGCTGCTAAACCTATTCTGGTTCCAAATGGAGCCCCATCCTCCCATAGGATGCTGGTGACCGATGTGTCCAAGCTTGGGTGGGGGGCTCATCTGGACGGTCCTTGCTGGAGAGCCGGCACCAGATCAACTTCCTCGAAATGAGGGCCATAGACAAATGCCCTCTGGGCTTTCAGGTGCACCTGGTGAATCAGGTGATCCTGATCCAGACGGACAACCAGATGGCGATGTTCTTTGTGAACAAGCAGGGAAGCACAAGCTCATACCTCCTCTGCTGGAAAGAGGTCCAGTTGTGGAAGTTCACCTGGCCCACGGGATGGAGCTGAGGGTGACTTATCTGCCTGGCGATCTCAACATTCTGGCGGATCAGCTGAGCAGAGTTCTCCAAATGCCAAGTGAACCCTCCATAGAGGTGTGGTGGAATGGATCTTTCAAGAGTGGGGTTACCCCCATGATAGATCTCTCTGCCACACCATACAACACCCAGGTGGGCTGGTTCTGATCCAGGAGGCCGTCCAATGACTGGGATGGCCTTGGATACCCTCCTCCTCCTATTTGGATCTTAAGTCCATCTCCTGCCCACCGGTCCTTCTGTCTGTCCAGGCTACCTAAAAATGTAAGCGAGACCTCAGTTCTACTGAATGCTGAGGATTTTGAATCTGTGGAGGTCCCTAGGTGGATTAGCTATACTGTTCTTCCTATTCTCCAGTTTTGTTGCTCCTGTTGGGCTTTTATTTTTTTCATTTTTAGTAGCCTGTAGCTTGGGAGGTCCCATATGTGAGGACTTACTTTCTACTTATCCACAGAGAATGCATAGTTACCTGTAACACGTGTTGTCACTCCCTTAGCCCCTTACCTTGGTATGGGGGGGGGCGTGGATTTGTTTTGTCCCTGTGATGCTTCAACTTCTGGCCTTTTTTCTAAACTGGATGCCTTTATATGCATTCTGGGAAAGGTAGTTCAGTTAGATATCACTTGGGCTCAGATGAAAAAAAACACCTTCTTTGTAGTTGGGTTTGAGTGAGTGCAATTTATTCATTAGCACAAAATAAGACACACTAGGTTCACAGATCCACCTTTTAAAGATATTTCCATCCAGGAACTCTTGCAACTTATAACAGGATAGCTTGAACTGAAACAAAACAGCTTCCCTTCAACCTTAATTAGCAACACCTGCCTTCAGCAGAGCTTGCCGTGAGGATCAAAACAAACAGAGAGAAACTTTTAAACCAGGTTTCTTTTCCAGTCCAGAACAAATACCTGGCTATCTTGTATGCTTAACTTCAGCACTTCATTCAGATAGTCCAATTCATACAAGCAATAGAACTCTTTTCCAGGTTTTTTCAGCAGTTAAACAAACCAAAGGCATTCTTAACGTCCTTCAGTTGAAACGGCATCAAAGGAGCTCTGCACTGCTCACAGCTGTTTCTCAAAAGACAATCGGGAAGCTTCAGCTTTTCACTGCGTAACACTTTTCCTGAGCTTAGAACTTTAAACAAGCAAACACAAGCTCTCAGGGCTTTGGACACTGGAGGCTTCTCTTTACAGTTGACATTCCCCCCTTTACCATTCTTAATTGGCAGACTGGCATGCAGAGCAATCCATATATGAGACCTCTTCACCACAAGATAAATCGGACTCCCCAATTACATGGGTTCACTCTCTAGCTCAGATTCAGATAGCTTACTTGACTGCCTTCTACTATGATTAAGGCTGTCTCTGGCAAGTACTGTATTATTGCTCCTTAATTAGCTAAGCTTCTGGGACTCATACCTTGAATCCAAGCCTGTAATAGCTTCACTTCTTACATGCTCTGGCCCACCATACTAGTCACATCCTGTTCTCCAATTAGTGCTTCTGACTCTCACTGCCGCCATTTCCTCGCAGTAGGCAAAACTTCTGCCATCTCTCTTGTCATCCGTCTGGTTAGCAGTTACCGCACTCTCTGGTCTCAGGAGTCCTTCCAATTCCTCTCCATGTGTCCCCTGCTTGTCCCTCTTCGTCGTCCTGCTGCTGGAACTCGCTCCTCACCTACCATGCTGCTGGTCCTAACTGAGCTTAAAACTTCAAACCCCTCAGGCTCCTGCTTCCACCCTCTCCCCTCTCAGGGTGAGAAAGATTAAACATCCCTCGTGGCAGCTGGGGGGATTAGTAGGGAGGCAGTAGAGTGATGTAAAGGGTTCCTTAACCCTGGGCCCTGTATTCCCTATCCCTTGTTCCAACCACTAGGAGCACTCTGTTTCTCATTGTAGCCATGAAGTTACTGGCTTTCCTAGGAAGCACATAATGGAGTGGTATTAAATCCTGGACCTTTTAAAATGTGTCCCTTTTATTAAGGTAAATTCCTTCTTTTTAACCCCACTCTTCTAGGTCCTGATAAAGCTTCCTATACGCCAAGGAAACAAGGCAGGAATGAGTCATTCACATCATGGGTATCGTCGGTACCCGACGGACGAGCCTGCGCGGGATACGCTCCCCAGCGTCTCAAGTACTAGAAAGCTTTGTTTTTGGGGAGCATCCCAACAGCGCCTGCGCGCTGCGCTTCCGTCGCCTTGCGCCTAACCGCCTCTCTACAGTTCTTCTTTTCCGCGGAGCTCAGCAGGTCCGGTGTTCCTGTCACCCGCAGAAGAATAGGTTCTTTATTTTTTTTCTTTATTTTTCTATGGTCTGCATCTCGGCCTTCGACGTCCAGACCGGTACCAGCTGGTCCTTTTTCTATCTTTCTTTCTTTAAAAACAAAAACCAAAACTTATTTTTCTTCAACCCTTGTGGCATTTTCAGTTTGGGCCCTTAGGCCTAAATTTTTTCTCCATCATGGAAAAAGCCCCGCTTCCGGGTTTAAAAAGTGCACAAAATGTGGCTGGGGGTAACTATTTCTGTCCCCGACACCCATAATTGGTGTCTTAAAATGTTTTGGGTCCTCTGACCAGTGTCCCATTCACGGATTGTGTGTCCTGCACCATGATGTCTAAAAGAGGGTCCGGCAGAGAAAGAACCGAGCGGATCCAAGTCTCCAGTACCCTGTTTTCCCACTCTGATGGCAGCCGCTGGGTGGCATCACGGTCTTCCAGGGCTGCTTCTTCCTCCCCATGGATTCTCAGGTAACACCAAACAAACATAAATCTAGCCGGTCCTCGAAGGGCAAATCTCCCTCCAAGCATCGAGATGGCCTCCGGGCCTTGTCCCTCGAGGGAATTCCGGCTTCGGGCTAAAAATTACCCGGCGGCGAAAAAGTTCCGGCTTCCGAAAGCCATTACCTTTATGGGGTCACAGGTTGACATCGATGGCGCGGCGCCTCGATCTGATCACCTGTTGACCGTGTTCTGGGGTACCGGTGGCATCCACTGGTACCGACATCCAGACCTGCTTGGTGAACGGTTCGATGGATGCAGAAAATTCTATCCATACAGCGCACCCCTTACGGCATTTATGCAGGCTTCGGACGCCTTTGCGTTACCGCAACAATCGTTCCGTTGTCTGGTCACCCGACTCTGGCATCAGGCACCTTTCCCGGTAGCCTTGGGTACCCGATTGCATCGACATCCTGTCCTACGATGCCCATCGGTACCGAACCGGGTACCGCTTACTGCCCGATGTCCGTATCCCATTCGGTTATGGCGTATCGAGCTTATACACGGAGCATCCGGACAGGCGATACTTTGATTTCTCTCCGAAGACTCTGATTGAGTCGGAGGTTTCCCTGTTCGATGCACCGGTGCTTCTTCCTCAGGAGTCTGATCTTTCCAAAACGAAGCAATGTCTCCTCCAGAGGATATTGTCGTGTTTCAAGACTTCATTAGGGAAGAGGCTAGAGTCCTATCCATTACAGTGGCCTCTTGGAGTCAGAGCCTAGAGTCAAGCAATCTAGATATTTTGCAATATCCTAAGGCTCCTAATGGAAGCAGCTACCCTACCTATTCATGAGATTCTTTATGATCTTATGTTGGGTATGTGGGAGACTCCATCTCACCACCTCTCCTCATTCTCGCAGGTTAGACACCATGAACCGTGGCCCTCCCTGTCTGGTTTTCATAAAACTCAGCTTCCTCACCACTCTATTGTGGTTGAGGATTTATGCTATGAAGAAAATAAAGGGTGCAAAGAGACACTCATCTAACCCTTCCAGGACGTGAATGTAGGACTCTAGATGCTTTTGGCCGAAGGATTTTTCAGGCCAATATGCTTGTCGCCATAATCAACTCCTAATAGAGTCCTCGCTATGGGGATGTTTCTAAAAGAAGTCACAGAATCATCGGCAGACTTTAGCTCCTTTTATTTCAGAAGATAAAAGGCAGGAATTTCTCACCTTGGCTCAAACATGCCCAAGATGTTTCAAAATTCTCCACCCGTGCCGCCTTTGACTCTTTTGAGGTGTCTAAGCCGAGCCACGGCTGATTGCCATAGGTGCGTGCGAGAAGTGCTTGGTTACAAGCCTCTGATTTGGAACTCTGGGTACAGGCGGAGTTGGGAAACCTTCTTTGTACCGGTGGAAACCTGTTTGTGCAGGGATTGGCAAGCAAAGCCCACTCAGATGGATGCTGAGAACTCTGCTTTGGATCGACTTTCAAAGTCTAACCTCGTCCCCTGTTAATGAAAAAGTTGTTCAAAAAGACATCTGTTTCTAAAAGAGGGAAAATATATAGATCCTGCTCAATGGGGCAGGCATCTTCTGCAGGTCGTTTTGGCTGCAAAACGTCACGAACCACCTAAACAAGCATAGTCAAAGGCTGCCAAGCCACCCACCTGGCCCCGCATCCTCAGCCTCCTCAAGCGCGTTGACTTGCAACTAGAGAGCTTAGCCGTTCTAACTCTCGGAAACCCAGAGCCCTCCAGCACATTCCAGGGAAGGTTGACTTACTTTGCTCCCAGAGGGTAGCAAATCACAGCACGCATAGCAGATGGACCCTCTCCAGTAATAAAGGATGGGTACAAGCTTCCACCTGTTTTAAACCTTCGCCTCACACCATGTTGAAACAGTTCAATTCTCCAACATCTCTCTCTCAACCTTCTAGGTCAAGAGATTGCTACCCTGCTTGCCCAAGGGGCAATAGAAGAAGTACCTCTTCTTCAACAGGGCCTCCATGGTTCGACTCCCCTATTTTCTTATCCCAAAGAAAACAGGGGGCTACAGACTCCATATTAGCTCTCCAATAGAATTGAGCAATTTTCGATTCAGGGAGAAATTCAAAATGGTTTCTCTAGTGGCTCTGCGTCCCGCCCCTTAAATGTCCATGATTGGCTTTTGTTCTCTAAAGCTCAAGGATGCGTACACCCATGTCCTCATCGCATCCCACACACTAATAAGAAGCAAGGTTCCTTTGGTTCCTTTTTCAAAGGTAAGCACTACCAATACAGGGTGCTTCCTTTCGGTCTGGCCTCTGGCCCAAGGGTGTTTCACTGAATGCATGGCAGTAGTAAGCTTCATTTCTACGCACTCTAGGAATATGCGTATTCCCATATCTGGACGACTTGCTCATTCGAGCCGCGATCCCCGTCAGAGGCCCAGACTTGTCTAACCTGCACAATGCGTATCCTTCAGTATTTGGGACTAGTAATAACCATCCCAAAATCCAATCTCACCCCTACTGCCAGTCCCTCTGGAGTTTATAGGGGCCTTGCTGGATACCACAAACTGCAAGGGCCTATCTTCCCCAGTCCCGTTGCCTGACGTTTGGTGCGTTTAGCCTCCCAGAATCAGTTAAAGTCCCAATTAACTGCGCGAGAGATTGTTTACAACTATTAGGCCACATGGCATCCCACCGTGCATGTGGTTCCATTATTCTCGCCTTCTACATTAGGGCAGCTCAATGCACTTTGTCCACCCAATGAGCCCAGGCATCAGGTTGCCTGTCAGACAAAATAGCAAACTCCAGTCGTCTAGTTTGGTCTCTCCATTGTTGGAAGTCCGTTCAGAACCTGTTGCTGGGGTCCCCTTTTCAGCAACAGTTACCCCAAGCAACTCTCCAAAACAGATGCTCCTCCAAAGGTGGGGGGAGCGCATCTACAAGATCTCTCCACCCTGGGCATCGGGTCTCCACAGGAGACTTCCCTGCATATCAATCTCTTGGAACTCAGAGCAATATTCTTAGCTCTCAGAGTGTTCCATTCCCTGCTCGTTTACTGGACAGTCCTTA